>CM061753.1:27109471-27830732 GCA_030979885.1 Lolium multiflorum | reverse complement strand
GTGAAGACCTTTCCGATGGCAGCAGACTTTGTCGATGAAGTTGAAGATGTCGACACTGCTCGAGCCATATATCAGAGTCCCCAGACGACTCGAAGGATGTGTTGTTGAAGATCTTGGCTAGCTTTCCGCTTGCCTTGTTGTCGATTAAGCGTGGCCACGAAAACTCCTCGTCACTCGATGAAAAGTCAAAATCGATCGCTGAAAATTCCGATCGAGATCGGAACTTCGAGACGGTAGAATCCTTCCTTGTTGACGCTAAATCGGAATTCTCCGAACGTCATGATGATGGGCTCCTCCAGATAGGCACATGCATCCATACGAGGGCGGGTGAGGAATAAAATTGAATAGATCAGTTTTTCCATTGTTACCTCGATCCTGCTACTTATAAGCTGACGATGTCGAAGATCTCGAACGTGCCATCGATCGCCTGCAACCTCTGATTTCTCCACCGCCACTGACAAAGGATTAACTTGTCAATGCCTACGTACTGTAGACTAGGGTTTTGCTAGAAGTAGAGGCAAGTAGATCTCGGTTTAGGCGGAAAGTACTCGACGATTACGAGAAAACTAGGCTGTTGACAAGAGATTCGATCCTCTCTTCCCTCGACTCCCTTATATAGGAGATGGAGCCGAGGGTTTCGTTGTACACAAGTCAGAGTCCGGACGGTTTCTAACTCATCCCGCCTAGACACAAATAACACTTCCTATTACAACTCTAACTTTCCTTAATATATCTTGAGCTCCCAATCTTCTTATTCTTCTCCTGCAAAAGCTTCAGTAAACCCCGGTACTATCTTTGGCAGGCCCATTTGAGATGCATGTCAGCATGTGTCATGTGCTAGTACAATGTAGAAACTATGGTGGTGCACCACCCGGCGGACCCGAGTACTCATCTAGCTCCGCTTGGGTGAAGCGAGGCCGGAATACTTCGACGGTGCTCGGGGAGGTAGAACCACGACGAGAGCCACCGGAAGCAGAACCATGGCGAGGTTCGGAGAATGGCGACCGGGGTGCATCGGCGTACCACAAGGAGTGTCGTTCCCGGATTCTCCCAATCCCTACATGTTGGAGGGAGTTAGCAACTTAGCCATCTAACACCAAGTTAGCAACTTAGCCAAGTTAGCAACTTACCGGGGTCAACTGACGCTGACGCTTGTACATGCAATAGAACTCCTCCTTGGACGGGAACACCGGCGTCGGCCCCGGATGAGGTGGCTCTGGGAGTGGTTCCTCTCGCACTCCAGTCATCATGAACCGAGTGAAACTCTGCAAGAAACGGAAGCGATAGCTCAGATTCAAACATGGGGACTTATGATGTTTTGCAACCATAGAGATTGAAACTTACCGCGCCATCTGGTTCCTCGTCCACTGGGCATAGGCATCTCTCACAAGGTCATGCTCCTTAATCTTCTCGAGATACTCCTCGTAAGCTACTTCATAGGCCTCCTCGAGCTGAGTCTACAATTTCAGAAATAATGCGGCTCATCAACATAGCCATTCAGGAACAAGAGTCAAACAGAGGATGAAAATGTGGATGACTTACATCTACCTCTACCCGAGAACGGCACGTAGTCCGCGAGGAGGTAGCGTAGCTGCCGGAGGAGAGGGGTAGCCTGATCTGCGTGAAGTTCCTCCCTGAGGCTTGAAACCCCAGCAAGGCGTGCAGACGTCCATGCGGCTGGCCTAGACTCCGCCAAAGATCATCGCCAATTGCCGACTCCACTGCTCAAGTCATAGGGGTCCTCCACCTCCGGATGGAGCTTGGCGTACTATTTTTCCTTGCTCTCTTTGGCCTTGCCGTAGTACATCTCAGGCGCGGGCCGAGGCTCGTTCGGACCGGGCGTCACCAGCTTCATGTGCGTTGATGGCGTGTAACTCACACGTTCGTTGGGAACCCCAAGAGGAAGGTATGATGCGCACAGTAGCAAGTTTTCCCTCAGAAAGAAACCAAGGTTTAATCGAACCAAGAGGAGCCAAGAAGCACGTTGAAGGTTGATGGTCGCTAAATGTGATGCGGGGCAACACACCAAGGATTCCGGCGCTAACGTGGAATCTCACACAACAAAAATTAGCATGTCCCAACGAAAACAAAGGAGGTTGTCAATCTCACCGGCTTGCTGTAACAAAGGATTAAGCGTATCGAGGGAAGATGATTGCTTGCAAGAAAATAGTAAAACACAATTGCAAGATTGTATGCTATGTAAAGAATAGGACCGGGGTCCACAAGCTCACTAGAGGTGTCTCTCCCATAAGATAAAAGCATGTTGGGTGAACAAATTACAATGGGCAATTGACAAATAGAGAAAGGCATAACAATGCATATACATGATATGATAAATATAGTGAGATTTAATTGGCATTACGACAAAGTACATAGACCGCCATCCAACTGCATCTATGCCTAAAAAGTCCACCTCCTTCAGGTTATCATCCGAACCCCATTCAGTATTAAGTTGCTAAGCAACACACAATTGCATTAAGTATGGTGCGTAATGTAATCAACAACTACATCCTTAGACATAGAATAAATATTTTATCCCTAGAGTGGCAACAAGACATCCACAACCTTAGAACTTTCTCACTGTCCCAGATTTAAATGGAGGCATGAACCAATTATCGAGCATAAATACTCCCTCTTGGAGTTAAGAGTAAAACTTTGCGTAGCCTCTACTAATAACGGAGCATGCAAGATCATAAACAATACATAAATAATAGATTGATAATCACCATAATCATAGTACTCTATCCATCGGATCCCGACAAACATAAAATATAGTATTACAAATAGATGACTTGATCATGTTAGGCAGCTCACAAGATCCAACAATGAAGCACAACAAGGAGAAGACGACCATCTAGTTACCGCTATGGACCCATGGTCCAGGGGTGAACTACTCACTCATCACTCCGGAGGCGACCATGGTGGTGTAGAGTCCTCCGGGGAGATGAATCCCCTCTCTTACAGGTGCCGGAGGCGATCTCCGAATCCCCCGAGATGGGAGCGGCGGCGGCGTCCCCGTAAGGTTTTCCGTATCGTGCCTCGGTACTGGGGGTTTCCGCGACGGAGGCTTTGAGTGGGCGGAAGGTCAACGCGGGGGCCACACGAGCCCAGCGGTCGGCGCGGCCAAGGGCCCGGCCGCGCCGCCTATGCCCCGGCTGCCTCGTGGCCCCACTTCTATCCTTCGGGTCTTTCTGAAGCTTCTGCAAAAATAGACCCCGGGGCGGTGCTCTCGTCCACCTCGAGAATATTTCTTACTAGGATTTCGAAACCAAAAACAGCAGAAAACAGCAACTCGCTCTTCTGCATCTTGTTAACAGGTTAGTTCCGGAAAACACACGAATATGACATATAATGCGTATAAAACATGATATCATCAATAAAGTAGCATGTGGAACATAAGAAATTATCGATACGCTGGGAGACGTATCAGCATCCCCAAGTAAGTTCTGCTCCGAGCAAGCAAAACGATAACAAAGATAATTTCCTATGATATGCCATCATAATCTTGATCATACTATTTGTAAACATATGTAATGAATGCAGCGATCAAACAAAGGTAATGACATGAGTAAACAAGTGAATCATATGACAAAGACTTTTCATGAATAGTACTTCAAGACAAGTATCAATAAGTCTTGCATAAGAGTTAACTCATAAAGCAATAAATCAAAGTAAAGGTGTTGAAGCAACACAAGGAAGATTAAGTTTCAGCGGTTGCTTTCAACTTGTAACATGTATATCTCATGGATATTGTCAACATAAGGTAATATAACAAGTGCAATATGCAAGTATGTAGGAATCAATGCACAAATTACACAAGTGTTTGCTTCTTACAGTGGAGGAAGATAGGTAACCGACTCCAACAATAAAAGTAAAGAAAGGTCCTTCAAAGAGGAAAGCATCGATTGCGTATTTGTGCTAGAGCTTTATTTTGAAAACATGAAACAATTTTGTCAACGGTAGTAATAAAGCATATGAGTTATGTAAATTATATCTTACAAGTTGCAAGCCTCATGCATAGTATACTAATAGTGTCCGCACCTCGTCCTACTTAGCTTGGACTACCGGATCTTTGCATGCCATGTTTCAACCAAGTGTCACAAAGGGGTACCTCCATGCCGCCTGTACAAAGTCTAAAGAAAGCTCGATTTGTTTTCTCGCTTTTGATTATTCTCAACTTAGACATCCATACGGGACAACATGGACAACAGATAATGGACTCCTCTTAAATGCATAAGCATGTAGCAACAATTATTATTCTCATATGAGATTGAGGATATATGTCCAAAACAAACTTTCACCATGGTTCATGGCTTTAGTTAGCGGCCCAATGTTCTTCAACAATTTTGCATGCTCCAACCACTAAAATGATAGATCCTCATAAAGACGGACATGCATAGTAACTCACATGATATTCAACAATAGTTGATGCGTTCCAGAAACATGGTTATCGCACAACAAGCAACTTAATAAAAGATAAAGTGCATAAGTACATATTCAATACTACGATAGTTTTTAAGGCTATTTTGTCCCATGAGCTATATATTGCAAAGGTGAATGATGGAATTTTAAAGGTAGCACTCAAGCAATTTACTTTGGAATGGCGGAGAAATACCAGTAGTAGGTATGGTGGACACAAATGGCATAGTAGTTGGCTCAAGGATTTTGGATGCATGAGAAGTATTCCCTCGATACAAGGTTTAGGCTAGCAAGGTTATTTGAAGCAAACTCAAGGATGAACAAGTGCAGCAAAACTCACATAAAAGACATATTGTAAACATTATAAGACTCTACACCGTCTTCCTTGTTGCTCAAAACTCAATACTAGATATTATCTAGACCTTAGAGAAACCAAATATGCAAATCAAATTTTAGCAAGCTCTATGTATTTCTTCATTAATGGGTGCAAAGCATATGATGCAAGAGCTTAAACATGAGCACAACAATTGCCAAGTATCAAATTATCCAAGACATTTTAGAATTACTACATGTAGCATTTTCCAATTCCAACCATATAACAATTTAACGAAGAAGAAACTTCGCCATGAACATTATGAGTAAAGCCTAAGGACACATGTGTCCATATGCAACAGCGGAGCGTGTCTCTCTCCACAAAGTGAATGCTAGGATCCATTTTATTCAAACAAAACAAAAACAAAAACAAACCGACGCTCCAAGTAAAGAACACAAGATGTGACTGAATAAAAATATAGTTTCAGGGGAGGAACCTAATGATGTTGTCGATGAAGAACGGGATGCCTTGGGCATCCCCAAGCTTAGACGCTTGAGTCTTCTTAAAATATGCAGGGGTGAACCACGGGGGCATCCCCAAGCTTAGAGCTTTCACTCCTCTTGATCATAGTATATCATTCTCCTCTCTTGACCCTTGAAAACTTCCTTCACACCAAACTTCAAGCAAACTCATTAGAGGGTTAGTGCACAATTAATAATTCACTCATTCAGAGGTGACACAATCATTATTTTCACTTCTGGACATTGCATAAAGCTATTGGACATTAATGGATCAAAGAAATAAATCCAACATAGCAAAAGAGGCAATGCGAAATAAAAGGCAGAATCTGTCAAAAACAGAACAGTCCGTAAAGACGAATTTAAAGCTGGCACCAGACTTGCTCAAATGGAAAAAATCAAAACTAATGAAAGTTGCGTACAGGATCACGCTCGTAAATTGGCAGATTTTTGAATTTTCTCTGAGGCGTGCCCAGATTCGTGACAGGCAATCTGTTTCTGCGCAGTGATCAAAATATAACATCAACTTTGACATAGAAACTTTACTTGGCACAAAAACATGATAAGGAGAGGTTGCTACAGTAGTAAACAACTTCCAAGACTCAACAAACAAAAAATTGCTGTAGGTAAAAACATGGGTTGTCTCCCATGCTTTTCTTTAACGCCTTCTAGCGCGAAAGTGCAAATCAAGTAACATCAAGAGTAGAAGCATCAACATCATAGCTTGTTCTAATAATAGAATCAAAAGGCAACTTCATTCTCTTTCTAGGGAAGTGTTCCATACCTTTTGAGAGGAAATTGATATTTAATATTACCTTCCCTCATATCAATAACAGCACCAACGGTTCAAGAAAAGGTCTTCCCAACACAATAGGACAAGATGCATTGCATTCGATATCCAAGACAACAAAATCAACGGGACAAGGTTATTGTTAACCGTAATATGCACATTATCATCCTCCCCAAAGGTTTCTTTTTAACATTATCGGCAAGATTAACATCCAAATAACAATTCTTCAATGGTGGCAAGTCAAGCATATCATAAATCTTTTTAGGCATAACAGAAATACTTGCACCAAGATCACATAAGGCATTACATTCAAAGTCATTGAATTTCATTTTAATGATGGGCTCCCAACCATCTTCTAACTTTCTAGGAATAGAAGTTTCAAGTTTTAGTTTCTCTTCTCTAGCTTTTATGAGAGCATTTGTAATATGTTTTGTAAAGGCTAAATTTATAGCACTAGCATTAGGACTTTTAGCAAGTTTTTGTAAGAACTTTATAACTTCAGAGATGTGGCAATCATCAAAATCTAAATCATTATGAGCTACAGCAATTGGATCATTGTTCCCAAGGTTGGAAAAATTTCAGCAGTTTTATCACAAGCAAGCAGTTTGCAATTTCAGGCAGTTTTGTTCGCTTTGCACTAGGAGTAGAAACATTGCCAACACCAATTATTTTACCATTGATAGTAGGAGGTGCAGCAACATGTGAAGATTAGCATTTACAGTGGTGGTAATAGTCCAAACTTTAGCTACATTATTCTCTTTAGCTAGTTTTTCATTTTCTTCTCTATCCCACCTAGCACGTAATTTAGCCATTAATCTTATATTCTCATTAATTCTAACTTGGATGGCATTTGCTGTAGTAGTAATCTTATTATCAATATCATTATTAGGCATAACTTTCAATTTTAAAAGATTAACATCGGAGGCAAGTCTATCAACTCTAGAAGCAATAATATCAATTTTATCAAGCTTTTCCTCAACAGATTTGTTAAAAGCGCTTGTGTACTAATAAATTCTTTAAGCATAGCTTCAAGACCAGAGGTACATTCCTATTATTATTGTAAGAATTCCCATAAGAATTACCATAATCATTACCATTAGCAGAAGGATATAATTATTACCGAGTTGTTCCTATAAGCATTGTTGTTGAAATTATTGATTTTAATGAAATTCACATCAACATTTTCTTCTTGAGCAACCAATGAAGCTAAAGGAACATTATTTGGATCAACATTAGATCTACCATTCACAACATAGACATAATCACATCAATCTTATCACTCAAGGAAGAGGTTCTTCAAGAATTTACCTTCTTACCTTGTGGAGCTCTTTCCGTGTGCCATTCGTAGTAATTTATCATCATATCATCAAGAAGTTTTGTACGCCCCCAAAGTGATGGCCATAAAGGTACCTCCAGCAGCTGAATCCAATAAATTCCGCGAAGAAAAATTTAGTCCTCATAGAAGGTTTGGATGATCATCCAAGTAGTCAGTCCATGGGTTGGGCAATTCTTTACCAAAGTTTTCATTCTCTCCCATGCTTGAGCAACATGTTCAATATCTAATTGCTTAAAATTCATTATGCTACTTCTCAAAGATATAATTTTAGCGGGAGGATAATATCTACCAATAAAGCATCCTTGCATTTAGTCCATGAATCAATACTATTCTAGGCAAAGATAGCAACCAATCTTTAGCTCTTCCTCTTAATGAGAAAGGAAACACTTTCAATTTAATAATATCACCATCTACATCTTTATACTTTTGCATTTCACAGTTCAACAAAATTATTGAGATGGGCAGCATCATCGGAACTAACACTAGAAAATTGATCTCTCATAACCAAGTTCAATAAAGAAAGTTTAATTTCAAAGAATTCTGTGTAGGCAGGTGGAGCAATAGGTGTGCATAGGAAATCATTATTATTTGCATTTGTGAAGTCACACAACTTAGTATTTCCAGGGGTATTCATTTTAGCAACAGTAAATAAAACAAACTAGATAAAGTAAATGCAAGTAACTAATTTTTTTGTGTTTTTGATATAGAGAGCAAGACAGTAAATAAAGTAAAACTAGCAACTAATTTTTTGTGTTTTGTTTAGGTGCAGCAAACAAAGTAGTAATAAAAATAAGCAAGACAAAAACAAAGTAAAGAGATTGAGAAGTGGAGACTCCCTTGCAGCGTGTCTTGATCGGCAATGGCGCCAGAAAAAAGCTTGATGGCGTGTAACTCACACGTTCGTTGGGAACCCCAAGAGGAAGGTATGATGCGCACGGAGCAAGTTTCCCTCAGAAAGAAACCAAGGTTTAATCGAACCAGTAGGAGCCAAGAAGCACGTTGAAGGTTGATGGTCGCGAAATGTGATGCGCGCAACACCAGGGATTCCGCCAACGTGGAATCTGCACAACAAAACCAAAGTACTTTGTCCCAACGAAAGCAGTGAGGTTGTCAATCTCACCGGCTTGTTGTAACAAAGGATTAAGCGTATCGAGTGGAAGATGATTGTTTGCAAGAAAATAGTAAAACACAATTGCAATAGATTGTATGCTATGTAAAGAATAGGACCGGGTCCACAGTTCACTAGAGGTGTCTCTCCCATAAGATAAAAGCATGTTGGGTGAACAAATTACAGTCGGGCAATTGACAAATAGAGAAAGGCATAACAATGCATATACATGATATGATAAATATAGTGAGATTTAATTGGGCATTACGACAAAGTACATAGACCGCCATCCAACTGCATCTATGCCTAAAAAGTCCACCTTCAGGTTATCATCCGAACCCCATTCAGTATTAAGTTGCTAAGCAAATGACAATTGCATTAAGTATGGTGCGTAATGTAATCAACAACTACATCCTTAGACATAGAATCAATGTTTTATCCCTAGTGGCAACAAGACATCCACAACCTTAGAACTTTCTGTCACTGTCCCACATTTAATGGAGGCATGAACCCACTATCGAGCATAAATACTCCCTCTTGGAGTTAAGAGTAAAAACTTGCCAGAGCCTCTACTAATAACGGAGAGCATGCAAGATCATAAACAACACATAAACAATAGATTGATAATCACCATAATCATAGTACTCTCTATCCATCGGATCCCGACAAACACAACATATAGTATTACAGATAGATGATCTTGATCATGTTAGGCACTCACAAGATCCAACAATGAAGCACAACAAGGAGAAGACGACCATCTAGCTACGCTATGGACCCATGGTCCAGGGGTGAACTACTCACTCATCACTCCGGAGGCGACCATGGTGGTGTAGAGTCCTCCGGGAGATGAATCCCCTCTCCGGCAGGTGCCGGAGGCGATCTCTGAATCCCCGAGATGGGATTCGCGGCGGGCGTCTCTGGAAGGTTTTCCGTATCGTGGCTCTCCTGGGGTTTCGCGACGGAGACTTTAAGTAGGCGGAAGGTCAACGCGGGGGCCACACGAGGGCCCAGGGCAGGTCGGCGCGGCCAAGGGCCTGGCCGCGCCGCCCTATGCCCTGGCTGCCTCGTGGCCCCACTTCCTCTCTTCGGTCTCGGAAGCTTCGTGCAAAAATAGGACCCCGGGCGAAAGTTTCGTCCAATTCGAGAATATTTCCACTAGATTTTGAAACCAAAAACAGCAGAAAACAGCAACTGGCTCTTCGGCATCTTGTTAATAGGTTAGTTCTTAAATGCATAAATATGACATATAATGTGCATAAAACATGTAGGTATCATCAATAAAGTAGCATGGAACATAAGAAATTATCGATACGTTGGGAACGTATCACGCTTCCATCTGACCAACTTCCCTCCCGAGCTTCTTCCCCTGCATCACAAAACAAATGTTATGCATATCATCGAAAATCAAAAAATGCAGCTTGTTCCATTTTTATATGTACCAGACGGTCCCGATAGCGATCGGTGCTGCTGCTCCCCGCACTGTGTGTTCCCTGATGCCCACGGTTGGCCTTGTTCCGGTCACTCACGACCTTGAAATCGGGGTTTTCGCCGACCCAATTCTTGACCAACTCCATGAAGGCGGCCCTCTTATTATCAGCCCAATGTGGTACAACCCGCAAAATCAAAACTCATTTGAAGAACAAACAATATAGTTGCAAGTTAGCCGCGTACATAGAATCGCATTGACAATTACTTACCAACATGAAGTCCTCTATCGTCCCGGGGCGAGTCCCTACACAATCTCAGGCTTTGTGTACCTTACGCCCTGCTCAGCATAGAAGTGGCCGATGCACGTGATCCTCTAGTTGTACCACTGCTACCGTGTCAACTTCCGACACATGTTACGGAGGATCACGTCCGCCCTCTCCTTATGCTCAGTCGCCACCCTATAATTGCGCTGCAATCAAGCATAACAGAAAGTGTGAGAGGCATGAGTTATCACGGTGGGGTAATCAACTACATATGAACGAAACCCAAAGAGTATGCATTACGTACCCAAAACTTCTTGATCACGGCGTCGGCGGCGGAAGAGCCAGGGTAAGGCGCTATCTCAAAGTCTTCCCAAGTGTAGGCTAGCTTGGACTCACCTCCAAGGACCGGAGTGTACATCCCCGGCCAGTACTTCCTAATAGCAGCTCCAATCAGACTCCCTGGCACGCGGACATTCTTCCTCGTATATGTGAAATTTCTGCACAATTATCAAACATTAGAAAAATGCTAAGTGTCATAACAAAAATGAAATCACCTTACTACTTACTCTATCTTTCCTGGGACAAGGAGCCACTTGTCATCCTCCGTAGCAGGTTCCTTACTCTCATCGGGAACCTGCGCTTCCCCATGAATCCGTACTTTCTTCGGAGCCATCTCCGTCGAAGCCTCCTCGTCCCTAGACTCCTCCTCCTCCTCCCTAGTGTCCTCCTCCTCCTCCTCCCTAGTGTCCTCCTCCTCGTCCATAGGGTGAAGCCAGAGCGGAGGGAATGTCGCCTGAAGGAGCGCATCCCCCTCGTCCTCCGGCCTTGTCCCTCCTCGTCCTCCAGCTCGTCCTCCCTCGTCCCGGCTCGTCCACCCTCGTCCACCCTCGTCCTCCCGTCCTCCGTGTCTTCGTACCGCCGGGTGGGAACAATGGGTCTTCCACTCCGTCTGGAAGCACCCGGCCTTCCGCGATGCATCCGATCAAGCAAGGAGCTCGATGATGCCTTCCGTCCGCTCATATTGGTACCTGCATAAGAAAAGAGAAAATAATTAATAAGCATGTTGAAAATGAGTAAACACTAAGCATAATGACAAATGTAGGTACTAAGCATAATGAAAAATGTAGGTATTAAGCATAATGACAATGTATGTACTAAGCATAATGGCAAATGTGGAAACAAGTATCATCCCATATGATCCCTGTTCTCTCCGGTTCACCTCAGGGAGTTCCCCCATACATGCAATCTACCTAAGTGTAGGAACCCCATCCGAGAAGTTCACACCGGGGGGGTAGCATTGGATGTAGAACCATCACAAATCACTTTTGTGCATGTCATGTTGACACACACAAGTTTTGGGGCCATTCCCTAGATCCGATGCTCGATTGTGAAGAAACCCTAGTTCTGTGACCGCGCGTCTACCCCTTTGATCGCATCCCATCGGGGGTCCCCGGTGGGCGTGTGCCTCCATTTGAGTTTGGTTAGGTCATAGGTACATGTGGAAACAAGGATCATCCCATATGATCCCAAGGTTCTCTCGATTCACCTCCGAGGGAGTTCCCCCTATACATATGCACTAAGTGTAGGAACTGTCCGAGAAGCCGGACACACCCGGGGGGGTAGCATTGGATGTAGAACCATCACAAATCACTTATGTGCATGCCATGTGGAGTTGTGGATACACACAAGTTTTGGGGCCATTCCCTAGATCCGATGCTCGATTTCTGAAGAAACCCTAGTTCTATTGACCGCGCGTCTACCCCTTTGACTGCATCCCATCGGGGTCCCCTGGGCGTGTGCCTCCATTTGAGCTTGGTTAGGTCATAGGTACATGTGGAAACAAGGATCATCCCATATGATCCAAGGTTCTCTCCGGTTCACCTCCGAGGAGTTCCCCCATACATGCACTAAGTGTAGGAACCCCCGTCCGAGAAGCCGGACACCCGGGGTAGCATTGGATGTAGAACCATCACAAATCACTTTTGTGCATGCCATGTGGACACACACAAGTTTTGGGGCCATTCCCTAGATCCGATGCTCGATTTCCGACGAAACCCTAGTTCCGTTGACCGCGACGTCTACCCCTTTGACTGCATCCCATCGGGGTCCCCGGTGGGCGTGTGCTCCATTTGAGCTTGGTTAGGTCATAGGTACATGTGGAAACAAGGATCATCCCATATGATCCCAAGGTTCTCTCCGGTTCACCTCCGAGGGAGTTCCCCTATACATGCACTAAGTGTAGGAACCCCGTCCGAGAAGCCGGACACACCCGGGGTAGCATTGGATGTAGAACCATCACAAATCACTTTTATGCATTCTGTGGACACACACAAGTTTTGGGGCCATTCACCCTCCGAGGCTCGATTTCGGCGAAACCCTAGTTCTATTGACGGCCCACCCCTTTAATCCCATCGGGGGTCCCCCGGTGGGCATATGCCTCCATTTGAGCTTGGTTAGGTCATATGTACATGTGGTAACAAGGATCATCTCATATGATCTCAAGTTTCTCTCTGGTTCACCTCCGAGGGAGTTCCCCCTATAGATCCAGAATCTGCCTAAGTGTAGAACCCCATGTCCGAGAAGCCGGACACACTTGGGGGTAGCATTGTATATAAAACCATCTCAAATCACTCTCCGATCCTCGATTTCTGAGAAAACCCTAGACCGGGGTCCCGCGGGGGATCTATACCTTATACATATATATAGGTTTCTCGCAAAGGGGTTTGCCAAAATAGCAGTGAGAAAGAAATAAACAAAAATATGATTGGGATTAACAATTATATGGGTAATAATTATCTCTTTGATGCAAAAAAATGGAAAAACAAAATGTGCATATCAGTCTATGTGCCGACGGCCACCGTTGCGCCGAGGGTCACCGTCGGCACAGCATTAGGAAGACCCACCTGTCAGTCTATGTGCCGACGGCCACCGTTGCGCCGAGGGCTACCGTCGGCACAGGCAGACGGCTCCGTGACAGTTAACGGCTGGGCCCACCGTGTCAGCGCATGTACCGACGCCGTCACAGTGCCGACGGTGACCTTGGGCACCCTTGTGTGCCGACGGTCCATTTGGCGCCGACACCGTCGGTGTAGCGCGGTGTGCCGACAATGTGCGCCGACGGTCAGCTCCGTCGCCGGTCGACGAGCGCTTCGTGCCGACGGCCCCGACATTCGGCCGTCGGCACATGGCCTGGCCGTCGGCACACGGCGGCTCTCCCGTAGTGAGAGGATGGATTGTAGATCCTGCTTCAAGGTTGATGCACTAGCTTTTGATGCCTTGCAGCTGAATGTGCTGTGTACATGGCAAACAAAGCATGTCATTAACACATTTTAAATGGCTGCTCTGCCGGCTGAAGGTCTGAAAGAGGGTGGACAAAAAATCTCGTGTAACTGCAGTAATTTTTAAAACTCTTTCCTTGTTGTTCCTTTGTTTCGCGTAATATCATGTCTATGAGCATATATCATTCTAGCTGGCCTACTATTGTTTGCTCTATATAATTCTATGTGACACTTTCTCCTTGCTAAAAGGAGAAATTGTAAGCTAAGTTAGAGGACAGTATTAGATTAAATTGATCACTATATATATTTTGCTTGATGCGTATAAGACTATTCATTAAATTAGGTTGAGTAAGCCCCGGTGCACTAAAAGTCATGGCAGTGATGCAGCCCAAGGGGAAAAATGGTGATGCCCCCATTAGAAAAGTGAAACACGGAACTAGCACCAATTTAACTCAACGGATGCATATACTTCGCGATGATAAAGAAACATGGCGCAGCAGAGCGCGCTAGGTCCTTCTAGTCCTATTCGTAACGCTGCACTTAGGTCCGCTCTTTCTCCATTCCTAGGCCCGAGCCATCGCCACCGTTCTATAAAACCCATGTGCTGCCCATTGCGCCATGCTAGTGCACCCCCACATGTCTCTTTCACATGTCAACGTGGTTCTGTTGATTGCCCACACCGCCAGTCGCTAGTGATTCCTTCGTCCCTTCATAGCGGTTCAGTTACAGTGGCGACGTACATGATAGTTAATCTGGCGATGGTATTAGCAAGGTCAATGGAGCTGGCTAGTGACACAGCCTCGAACGGATCCAGCTCCCAAATGGATTCAACTCCCTCAAGCTTCACATTGCTACTAGAAATCTTAACTTTCCTAACCCTTTGAAACTTTCCCGAGTAGTGATACTCCAACAGTAAGGGAAGATAATTTCACTGTACTCAAGTGTTGCAAGTCTTTTGATTATGAAATCTTAGTCATATAGATATTTGTCACGTACACTGACTCCAACTTCTATCAAATTTATATACATTTGTATCATCTCCAACATGGTAGCATATATTTTGGTTGATGTACGGATCATACCTATGTTATTTTTGGTTCAACAACTCTCAAATCTCATTTCGTGACAATGATGGGTATCTTGTCTTTCACAATAGAATCATACAGCAAACTGAGCTTGGCTCTGGTGGTTAGGTTCCTTGTGGTGGAACCAGCTCACCCAGGTGCAAGTCCTAGACTTAGCATGGGTGTTTGCATTTACTTGGATTAATTTCAGGATTTATCGGCGCTTTGCTTTCAGTGGTAGGTGACGTGCCCGTCAACAGCGAGGCGCCAATGGTGACTTCGTCAACCTCAAGATATGCCAGCTCGGTCCCTCGGAGGTGCTCATAGGAGTAGGGTGTGCGTGTGTGCGTTCATATATAGGGGTGAGTGTACGTGTGTGTTTGTGAGCGTCTGCGTTGTACTGTGTTCTCAAAAAAAAGAATCATACATATCTTGTAATAAAATAATATTGTCTTCACAAATAGTATTAGGAAGAATCAAGTTTCATCATGTCACTTGTGGCGATGGTTTCTTCCGGTACAACTCCAACACTCGGTCATAAACCAAACTCAGATTAAGAATATCCTTAGTATACAACACAGTACCTTTGATGAAAAATACTTGGGTTTCCCAACTCCTGAGGGAAGAATGAAGAAGGAAAAATTCCAACCGACTAAGGGAATTTTTGTTAAAAACTCAGTGTTTGGAATGAGAACCATATGTCGATGGCAGCCAAGGAAACACAGATTAAATCAGTTGCAAAATCTGTGACAAATTATATCATGAGTATCTTCAAATTGTCGGCTGGTTTCCATGATGACTATATGAAAACTATAAGGAATTTCTGGTGGGGGAAGATGAGGACCATAGGAAAGTACATTGGACTTCTTGGGACAACTTAACCCTACCCAAAGTTCAGGATGGGGTGGGCTTCAGAGATTCAAAGCTTTTCAATCAGGCGCTTTTAGCTAGACAAGCTTGGAGGATTCTTCACAATCCAGACAGCCTATGCGCCAAAATTTTAAAGGCGAAGTATTTTCCAAAGGGTAGATTTTTTGACACGGTTTTCACTTCAGAAGCATCACCGCCTGGAGAGGTAATGAGCATGGCTTGGAGCTGTTAAAACAAGTTATTATTTGGAGAGTGGGGGATGGATCTACAATCAACATACACAGATATAATTGGATTCCTCGTAGAAACCCAATGACCATTGAAAGGGTGCAAAAAAATTCTTGATGCAGAAGAGTTAAGGACTTATTTATTCAAGGAACAAGGCAATGGGATGAAGGAAAAATCAGGGAAACCTTTTGCCATTATGATGCAGATGAAATCCTCAAACTGGAACCAATGCAGCATGATGAAGACAAACCTGCGTGGCATTTTGAAAACACAGGAGTGTTCTCAGTAAAAAGTGCTTATAAACTAGCCTTTGAGTTGCAAAGAAATTCTTATTCTATTAGTGGAGGAAGTACCATGGGTGATGACTCAAGGAAAATTTGGAATCTGATTTGGAAATGCAAGGTGCCAAATAAAATCAGAATTTTTGCTTGGAGATGTGCGTCTTATAATCTAGCCACCAAAAAGAATAAATGGAGAAGAACACTTGAAATTGACACCACCTGCAATATCTGTGGGATTAGTGATGAAACAAGGTACCATGCAATTGTAGTTTGCCCAAAGGGTAAAGTTCTCAGACAGAAAATGAGACAGGTCTGGAGTTTGCCAAGCGAAGAAGATTTCAAGTATACTGGACCGGACTGGCTTCTCATGTTACTAGCCAAAGCAAAAAAAAAAGAATCACATCCACTGATCCTCCTTCTCTGGAGAGCATGGCATCTTAGAAACAACATTGTGCATGAAGACGGTAAGAGTTCAATTGGAGCATCTGATGTTTTTCTACAAAACTACTTTGATACCCTTAATGGCTCCGGCTTTGACATGACCAGTAAAGGAAAGGCTAGAATGGTGACCTGCGCTAATCAGGTCCAGCTATCAGACCACGGTACGGCCAAGGCAAGTTGGGCTGCTCCTATGCAAGATAAGTTAAAAATGAATGTAGATGCATCTTTCATACAAGAAACGAACAAAGATTTTTTGGGCGTCGTTATAAGAAACCAGAAGGGTACATTGGTTTGTGCAATGGCTATGCAGCTTCAAAGTTGTGAAGACGCTGAAGAAGCGGAGGCAAGAGCCTTGTTGCAAGCACTACGGACTTGCGTCCAGCAAGACATTCGGCCTGAGGAGGTGGAAACTGATAGCTCGACAGTCGGGTCTGCTTGTAAGGAGGCAAATCAAAACTTGTCGAAACTGTGCTACATTTATAGAAAGATAGATAGGATTAGAAAGTCGATGTTTGACTCTACTCTGTTTAAAGTTAAAAGAGATGGTAATTCCGTTGCACATAAGCTTGCTAAAAGCTGTAGGGTAGAGGGAATTGTAGGCATTTGGTTTGATTCTGTTCCAAGCCAAATCAGCCCCTTTGTCCTGAACGATGAATGAATGAAATCTCTTTTGACGTAAAAAAAAAGAAATCAAGCACCAACCAGGCCGAGGAGGCTCCAAACCGTGCCAGGACCAGGGTTTTTTTTCTCGGCCGGAATTTCTGAGATTTCGGCGAAAACCGGTTTTACCGGTTACCATCGAGAAAAAGAAATACCGAACGAAATTCTCCGGTATTTAAATAATTTGGTCAAGTTCAAATTTTTTATATAAATTTTGAACAAAAAAGTGAGTTGGTTTGACAAATCTCGGCCGGTATTTGGCCAGTATTTCCGAAATTTCCGAAATACCGGAATACCGGTACCCACCGATATGTTTTGCCTACCGAGAAAAAAAAACCTTGGCCAGGACACACTCACGCTCAAAAAAATTGGAGACCGTCGGACGCACTTAGATATTTGGCGGACGTAGTTACCCAACGGCATCCCCAATTTGAACCGCACTTCTTCTTCAACCTTGGGAAAATCAAGCATGCACATGTTGACCATGAAGGTGCGGGCTATCGCGGCGGCCCAGCCGATGCCAGGATCGACCGGACTTGGGGGACCACGTGTGTAGTAATGATAGGATCGGTGTTCATGACATAAGGAAACATATGACAATGACAAAATGATTGGACTTGAAACATAGGCCATGTTTGCCATAAGTTTTGTGGGGATTAGACATGATATGCTAAAACCCCTACCTTCACCTAATTTCCATAAAACCTCAATCTCCAATCCACTAGGTAGTGGTAGTGTAAAAAGTACACTAGAATTTGAGGAAGAAATGTGGAAAAGCGAGGATCAAACTAGCCCAATACATTAGAACCAAACATGCTTTAATGAGTAATTGTGAATTTAGGGTTTGGTGAGAATAATCTCCACAAATTGCTGAAAATACATTAATATCAAACAAGTCCTTAGTTTTGAGAGCTTGCATTGTCTATCTCCTCACAACCCACACGAGAGCAACAGGGTCGGTCCCTCGCAAGGTTTTTCCTGGCCTCGGCTTGGAAGCTAGACCTTACCAACTCGTGCCTTCCTAGCTAGCCTGCTGATGTTTGCTATCAGTTTGTACATGTTATTTAACTTGACTCACGCCGCGTTCGATAAGGTTAGGTCCATTTCTTTTGGTAAGGAGTGTGATAGAAGCGGAAGTACCACATGGTTCACTCTTAACCGTCTACAAAGCAAATAAGTTCGGAGGATTGAGAATCCTCAGTACGTGATTAATGAATATTGTCTTATGCTTAAGTGGATCTTAAAAAGTAGGAGGCCCTTATAGGACCGCGATCGTCTCTACCCACTGTGTGCGGAAGGGCGCAGATACTATTCCAGAGAGAGGGGGGTCTTTGGGTAGACCTGATCCGGGCTAAATATTTTGGGAATAGCCATATATTCTCTGCGGCAATCCTTGTGAAGGGATCTCGGTTCTAGAGCTCTCTCTCCAGCCTATCAAGTGGTACTTCAAGCTGGGCGGTAGACATCAGGTCTAGAATGGAAGCCGGTCCTATTTCTGGCTCGACTGGTGGTCGGGATGCTCACTGCTCCGTGAACGTTTTTCCCAACCTTTTTGGAGTACACTACTCTTCACCGCACATGCACAATTTAAAAGTTCAGATCATGAAGGACCTGATGCGTGATCTCTGGATGCAAAGTCCACCATGGCAAGACAAACCCCCACATGCACTACACAATGTTTTTTTTTTTGAAACGAGGCAAAAGGATTGCCTTTTATATTGATATAGAAGGAGCAAACATAGAGGCCTAGGCCAACGGACAAAAGAAAAGGAACAAGAACGAAATTATGCCGTTATATCCGCCAGGTGTTTTGCTCCCGCCAAGATCCAGTTCTTGCTCTCATCCTTTATCTTTTGCATGACTGCCAAAGGCATGGAGGCCTTGTTGCTGAAAACCCTGGCATTTCGCTCCTTCCACAGCTCCCATGTTATCAGAGTGACGGCAGATTTCAAGCCCTCCGGGCAGGCGGTTGGCGATCTCGTGATGGCATGCCAGTACTGTAGAACACTTTCGCGGCCCGATCCCAAATCCAAAAGCAAAGATGGGCACGAGAGCCAGTTGGCCGCGCCCTGCCAAACTCTCTTGGAGTATCTACACTCAAAAAGAATGTGTCAATGTTCATGCATGCATTTTTATTAGCCTGAACTTCATCCCCTGTCCTGACAGGTTGTTCTCTCATAGTATCTAGGTTGGCTCTACCCTTCATGCTAACGTTGGGATGAATTAATTGGCATCCATTGGGTGGAGCCGTGGAGCCGCATTTGAGGGCTCAACGGAGATTGATTAGGAAGCGCCAGCTATCTGGTAACAAAGATGGATCGAACGTCAGTCAAGTCGCGATTAGAAAAAGGCCCGCACGGCTGCACGAGCTGCAGCTAGTTTAGTTTACGATGCGCCTAACCGCTGGCAAGCAGAGAGCGAGCAGCAATCTGCTGGATTTCAGATTGGTTCCAGACGGCACCATCATGCCGATCAGATGGTATATACAGCGCGAGTTGACGCAGGCCCCTCACGCTTCCAGCTCCCCAAGTGGAGCTGTTAATCACCCGTCCAGTTCAGACTTCAGAGCAACAAGCTCGTCGTCGTCGACGACCCTGGCCGCCACCGCCATGGATCGCGGCAGTGCGTTCGTCTGGTTGCTCGTCGCCGGGCTCCTCCTCGGTTCTTGCACCAACCAAGCAGCATGCTCCTCGCGCCTCCTTCTAGGTACGATACCCTGCTTCTGTTCTGCCTCCGCCGTTCACTACGAGCAGTATGATTTGCGAGTAGCTGATAATGCTCGACGTGCAGCTCCTGATGGTGATGCCAAGGCACGGGTGGCCGGCGAGAGAGCGATGGTGGTGCGGCGGGTTTTGGGGACGAGGCTAACGTGGCCGCCGCCGCCGGTGCCCAACACTCCGAAGGCCAATGCGGCGCCGGCATCCCCTCAAGGGCAGTACTAATATTTATATATTTGAAACCAAGCCTTGTAACACTGTTCATGTATATACTCACTCCGTCCGAAAATGTAGGAGGTGTTTCTTTTTTCAAGCTATTCAATACATATTTTTTATTATGATTTTAGCATGTAAATAAGAGATTGCACAAAAGATTGCAAGACATTTATAATAATGTTTTGTTTGTTCTGTACTCCATCTATGTACTTATCAGAAATCTATGGCAATGCCATTAATTTACCGTAGAATTAGAATTATGAGTGTACCCCCACTTTTATGCTATTTATGAAAATGCCACTAGTTCATCGGTTCAGTTATATATTTCTCCGCCTTGCACGGTTAACTCCACCATCTCTTCATTCGACACAACCTGCCCCCTTCTCTCACAAAGGAGCATGAACATCACGATCATGGCTTGGCTGCACAGGCTTGTCCGCTGGCCTCCTCTAACAGCGGCGAGGGGAGAAGAGGTGGGGGCGGTTGGCTAGAGCTTTGTCGCCGCCCGAATCACCTGGATGCAAAGTGATGTGGGCCACATAAAATATTTTGATGTGGCATTGAGTTTTTATAAGTGGATTTTTGTAAACTTGTAGTGGCATTTTTCAAACACTTCTGCTCCGGTGCTCTACCCTTGGTAAAACTCTGGCTGCGACAGAAACAAGGACGATGAAGATTTTCCCATACCCCTTCGTAAACGTGGACATGATCGTAAAATTAAAAAATCTAGCTTGTACATACAACCCTGTAATGGCTTGTATGGCCCACGTTATCATGTATGAGTAATTTCTATATGTATGACATGCTAATACGGTCACGTGCATGTGACATGTGGCGGTATTTAGGCAGCTGGCGTGGTTACCTAGTCACATGATCTCTTTTCTCTTTCTAACGCGGCGTATATATACAACATGTATACACATAGGTATTGAGGTATATATGGGCTGGATATGGGTTTTGGCGGGTCTAATGTAGGAAAAGAAAACCGAATATGACCCGTCAACTCCGGTTAGGGGGAGAACTGAAGCAGTGCTCTTTTTCAAATACGTAGAGTTAGGAGTGCCATTTATATAATATATCCAAAATAAATGTAAGTCATCACCATTTATGTAAATAAAAACTAGATCACATCGCCCCACCAAGAATATCAAGTCTTGGCAAGTCGAGAGCCACAATAATTTTTTTTTGATAGGACACCGACTCGGGGCAGCAATGCCTTGTTGGAATTATTGTATTTTATTGTGCATGCCAAGAGGTGGTACTAAAGTTAGTCTCATATTGTTACTCACTCCTTTATAAGGCGAACTTTGACGAGCAATTTGAGCAATGTTATATTATGTATTTTGTACAAAACTGATATAGTTGGCAGAAATTCAAAACGAAACCCGGGTCCAGATGATCCTGATATCTGGACCACTGAAATTTCTCGGGATCTGGGTGTCAGAGAGTATAGCATGGTGTATTGCCTACCGTATGCTTATTTTTGAACAGTGTGCTGGCCCACGCATCGACGTTTAATGAAGCCCAGTTAGCCGTTGCCCGTGCTCGGTCTAAGAGCTAGGCAGACGACATGGACCGTGGTGGACCGACGGCCAGGGCGACATGCCGCGGCCACGCGTCTTGGCACAGGGTTCTTTCTTTTTGTGTGCACACATATTCACCGCCGCATCAGTCTCCCCCAACCTTTTCCCCCAATCTCTGCCCCTCCGATTTCTTACCAAGCCCCCACCCCAAGTCCCAGATCCATGGCCTGCTCCGCTTCATCGTAGTCGGGCGCCACCGGAGGCTATGGAGCTCCTGTAGGAAACGGAGGTCCCGGCGGCGACGCCAACGACCAGCTGCCGCTCATCCCTTCCCCATATTGCGACAGCCGGATCTCGACATCTGTGGCGCGAAAAGGAACCCGCCCCGGCACTAGGTAGTACAGGTGCTGATATTTCAGTGTGAGGCTCCAATCCCTGACCTAGTTCTTAAATCACGTGTTCATCGCTGTTGTCCCCTTTCATCTTTGCCGCTCTAGATCTTGATTATGGGCGCCATCCGCTTGTACGCAGACTGGAGGGAGGGATATGCACAGCTCGTCGGTGCCAAAGCCGGACAGGTTTAGCACGTCGCCCCCCAAGCACCAGCCCCTACAAATGCTCAGCACCTGCCGAGGCTGAATCTGCTGGTCACCCACACAGTGGCAACCTTCGCCGTTCTGGCAGTTGTTCTGCTCCAACTCATATGGGCTAGCCGCTCTTAACCACCCCGTGCGCGACTGAACTATCGCTAGGAAATTAAATAACAATATTAGGCAGTGTGTGTGATCAACTCTATGTTTGCATGTTGTTACCAGATTATGTATGCTGGAACGACGGTCTGTCTGTGTGCGTGGCAATGGCTACCTAGTTAAAAGTGTTCCCCATTCCTCACCAGTTCTAATCCAACCTTCAGATTTGAGCAAAGTTGAACCTCTTCCGCCAGCATCGGCTGCTGCATCATCATCCAGTTGAGGTACTTACAACCTGCTCTTCTGTATTTTTCCTAGATGCAGCGATGCTTCTGTTTCTTCACCCCTTTGCATGCTGAATCAACCACAAACATGCGGTCAGGTAATGTCGGCCGCGTCGGAAGGCCGCATGGACGATGCTGCGAGAGAAGGCAGCAAGGGCGAGTCCAAGCACCGTGATAGGCAGTTAACCTCCAGAATCTCTGTAAAGCATGTTGTCAATGCCATCGAAGGGTTCAGTAAATTCAAGAGGTGGCTTCTTGAAGAAATCCCCTCCTCCCCGCTGGTGTCCGTCACTTGGGGATCGGCCGCAGCCGCGCGGACGCAAAAGGAGGAAGTAGCAGAGCCGCGCCGACGCAAAATAGTGAACCGCCCAAACTGCCACGCGCACGGATTTCTCTAGAATCGCCCCGGCCGCCGCAGGCGAAGAAGAAAGCAGGAGATGTGGTTGGGTCCAGCCGGAACATGTACCACCCTGCGTCGTAGGCCTATCATGTTCCACTGGTCCAACACGGGAGCTCCGTCAAAAGGCCGCAACCCCGTCTCAGTTTTCACAAGGCCCACCACATTTACTGCCCCACGTATTTTCGGATTTTCGCACGCTGTATTGGCGGCATGCACTGTATAGTCACGCATCCCAACACTAGAATCGTCGGCGCAGATAACAGGATCATCTGGACCTGAGTCCCAAAACGCCTCTCCCTATAGTTGGATTGTATCCAAAATCACCATCTATCTATATTTATCAAAGACTCATCTACTTGTGCTAATTCTTGGTCAATGAATTTTTTTGGGAAGCCATGTGCGCCTTATAAATGAAAATGGAGATAGTAATCTTGTAAGAGCGATTTCTCCGCTCGTTGTATGAGCATGAGAAGAAAATACCTATAGGCATGTGCCTCCTCCTCCCCGTCTCGCCACACCGCATGCACAAGTCGGGTTTCGGGAATGGGCCGTGCCAAGGGAGTGTCTATGCAAACCTGAAACATTTTCGTGTCCAACACGAGTTGAACAACATGATTCTGAGATCGCTCATCTCCCTAGACGCAAACACAAGACACGAGACTGCCTCCTTCCACAACCTTGTGTCGCCGCCCACACCTTCCCATACCATCTTCCGGCCTATACTGAAGGACATGGCATCAGGCCTCCAAAATCCCCCCTCTCATAGATCCGTACGGTTAGGGGTGGTATAATTTTTGGGGAGCTCACTCGTGCAACTACTGGCAACATCGCTTTAGAGGATTCCTTCGCCAACAACAACTTCTTTCTAGATGTCAACAACATCTTCGGTGACACGGCTGACGAAGCGATCGCTAACGCCTTAGTTCCACTCGTGCTGCACCATATGTGTTTCTGCCCGAGATCCTGCTAGAGAGCCCACGTTTCTAATTTTTTGGTTTAGAGCCTTTAATTTGTTTTCACCATGTGTGCTACTCCCTCTCTTTCATATTTTTTCCATAGTTTTTGTTTAAATTTAAACTACAATCACGATAAGAATTATGAAAGGGAGAAACTAGTTTAGTTACTCTTTATGTGGCAATTTGCTCATAGTTTCATCATAAAGTTCGTCAGGACCAGTTAGCATGTCATGGTCAGGCCAGCGCTGGATTATACACAGCTGGTTTGCACCCGACATAACATACGTATACAATATACATAGCCACAACACACACATTACCCGCGTGGTGTGGGTTATGTACGTGCGTGTGCATATCCCCTGCCCGCAGGCTGCGGTTGCACGGTGGCGGGTGCTACC
This sequence comes from Lolium multiflorum, assembly GCA_030979885.1. NCBI lineage: Eukaryota > Viridiplantae > Streptophyta > Magnoliopsida > Poales > Poaceae > Lolium > Lolium multiflorum. The sequence continues at coordinate 27,806,549 of CM061753.1, read as the reverse complement.
GTTCGAGCAGACAGCACAGCTCGTGATCCTCCAAACTGGTAGCACGCAACTCCAGAGTCCCTTTCGGCTTTCCCTAATCTAAGCGTATTTAAGTTAGATCATGATACAATAATTTGCGATTGCTTGTCCTGGAGCTAACTGCAAAGTCCAGCACAACGAGAGAACTCTAATGCGCATTCGAACTTCAAAAGCCATGCGTGTAAGAGCAAGTACAATAAATCCTAGTCAGCTGGCTATAAGGACTAAAATAATATATTGTTGCCTAGTTGGAGGAGAGAGAGGAGGAGAGAGAAGAGGAGTGGGCTCTTATGCAAGAGCCAGCTCTAGCACGTGCTTCTGGAAGTGAATGGTGGGCCATGCCCCAATAAAGTAGTATAATTTTATAGCTCACTATTGTACATGTTGGCTCTAAGATGACTATAGATGACATGGCACTTGGCTTATAGCCAACAGTTGGCTCTACTATTAAACTTGCTCTAATGAGTTTTATCATCAACGTGATGGACGTGATTCCCCAACGAATCTGTATACGCATAACGACAGCGCTGCTTGAACTGTCGGCGCCGTTTATATGCTGGTATGTTGTAATGGTTCGAGGTGGAGTAGCTTGTTTAAGAAACGCCGAGGTCAACCGATGGATCTAGCTTCTCAACCCAGCCTAGTTTGAGAACCTGTGCACGAGCTACAATTAATTAGTGCAAAAACTGCAGACACAATGAACTTATCAATTACTAGACCACAACCGCTAGCAAGTAGCCAGTGCCAATCTGCTGGATATATCATCATTAGCTTCCAGATTGGCTCTGGCGGTTCGACTGGCCTCAATCAAGCCGATGATATATACAGAGCGTCCTGACAGGGATTTGAAACATCCGCGACGGTTCCAGCTACCGAAATCTAAGGTGCCATACCCGCCAAGTTCAGAGCAAGTCGTCGCCGACGACGACATGGGTCGCGGCGGTGTGTTCTCCTGGCTGCTCCTAGCCGGGATAATTCTCCTGGGTTCTTGCACGAGCCCGGCAGCTTGCTCCTCGCGTCTCATCGGTATGTACTTCGTGATCCTGTCTGCGTGTCGTCTGTATACGTTGGCTGCTGCTTGGCAATGGTACGGTGGATTACAGGGATTTCGCAAGGTGCTAACTCGAGGCATGCAGCATCTGCAGATGGTGACGCGAAGGTATGGGCCACCGGCGTTGCGACGGCGGCGGTGGCCGGCGGAGCGTACAATATTGGAGGAGAGAGGGTTGCAATGGGGCGCAGGTCTTTGCTGCAGAGGCTGTGGAGGCCGCCATCGCCGGTGGCGAACACGCCGAGGTCCGCTGCGGTGCCAGGTCCACCGCCAAGCTAGTTTGGCGTAAAAGAGCCGGCACGATCGAACCTTCCTCGGCTCCCTCCCATCGTTCCTCGTATTCGTCGGAGTCTCGTGTACATACTCTGCATGCAGGGTCTCACTCAGTGCCTGGCCTCACTGTATTTGCTGCATATACATGGTATACGACCACGCGCATCACATTGTTGCTTTTAATCGCTGCAAACTAGGAGTATGTACGTGTGTTGTTGTTATGTACTCTCCTCCGTTCCATATTTCTTATTACATTGTCATAACTCAAAGTTGAACTAAAACTACGATAAAAATCATGGAATCGAGGGAGTATACGTCTCTGAGCAAAAGATATGAGACACGTTGGCCATCCTATCTCCATGGTGCAGCCCTGTAGCAATCTTAGGGCTCCTTTGATTCATATGATTTGCATAGAAATTGTACAAGATTTGGATTTTGTGGAAAACTTTTTCTACTTAAATTGTTTGATTCATAGAAAATATCCTATAGGAAAAATTCCTATAGAAATCTTGTAGTGTAATTACTATAGGAAAAAAAACATTAGCTCATACCTCATGTAAAATTCATTTGCTCCAATCAAACACACTTCATCTACCTATAGGATTGAAAGTAGATGACATCTCAATCCTATGTATTTTCTATTCCTAGGTTCAAAGGAATTTGAGAGAAATTTTAGAACATTTTTATCCTTAGAACTCTTTCAATATGCTCATTTCATTCTATGATTCAAATCCCTAGAATTGTTTTCTTAAGGAATGAATTGCAAAATATCTAGAAGGAAAAAATTTCCCCACTCAAAACTCATGTTAACTTTTTCCTATGAATCAAGAACTCTCTACCTTTTTTTATCATGCAATATTCAATTAGACACAACACTCTGATCCTATATTTTTCCTTTTTGTGTTTTGAGAATTCTACAAATAGGGCCCTTACCAACGCTCGGGCATACATAGGGATACCAATCAGATCCGGTCCCCGCAAACCCGTGGGAAATTTTAGGGGACATGTATGAAGAAGTTTGACCGTTGTTATCTAAAATAGGGATATGGATTAAAAGGTCTTCCATCCCCGTTCCCTGCTATTCCTCGTTATACGTGTATATACATATAAAGTGGTACTATGTTTTTCTATGAACTATATTGTAATATTGTGTCTAGTGTAGTATATTTCAACAATATTTAGCATATGACACCAATTGTTGTTGTTTTACCATGTACATAGTACACTACTACGAAAACCCTCATCTGTGGCGCACAATTTTTGGTTTCTGTGGCGCAAAACCCTCTCCCTCCTATGTATTATAAAGTTGCTTATTTTGATGTATAAAACATGTAAAATCATAAAATCTCTAAGAAGATAATTTGAATTTAGCTTTTTATTGGGGACTTCAATCCCCTTCCATGGAATAATGAGGATGGGATGAGAAACACTTCACCGGGTTGCCATCCCTTGGCCTACGAGGTTTTGACATGGTTGTTCATGTAAGAAGTTCATAAATAACCTGACGGTTGTTTTTTTTTTTACCATGGCCTCAAAGTCCAGAAAATAACGAATTTCGAACCAAATAGTTTACTTTTTTTTAGAACAAAGAGGTAGAGTTTATTAAATTGTTCTTTCATGGAGGACCGAAGGTAGAGTTTACTAACAAGCGTTGGGCTTCACGGGCCCGAATCGCAGGCCCAGCCCACTTCTTGGCCCATCCCAGAGTCCGCTCGTAGTTCGTCTTCGCCGATGCGCATCTCTCTCGTCCTCTCCGTCTTCTTCATCGCCGAGTCGAGTCCAGACGGGGCACCCCACCCCGCACGCCACCACCTCCTCGCCGGCCGGACCGCCTCGTGCTGCGGCGGCTACTCGCCGGCGCACCGCGTATAGTAAATTCGTCACCTTTGCTCACTCGCCGGCCGGCCGCCCGTCCGTCAATGGCGGCGGCGACCGCCGCCATCAGCCGGACCAGCGCGGCGGCGGTGGCGGGCAACAACAGCAGCGAGTTCCGCTTCTTCCTGTCCTGCGACATCAGCCTCCCCCTCACCTTCCGCGTCCTCCAGGCCCCCATCCCGCCTCCCGCTCAAGGTAACCCCTTTGCCCCCTCTTCCTTCCCCAGATTCTCTCCTGACACCCCTCCCTACTCCCTCGCAGACGGTCTCGACAAGAAGGTCTCCGAGCTCTTCGTCGAGTGCAAGCTCTACATCGACGGCGTCCAGTTCGGCCTCCCAGTCAACACTAGGTATTGTCCTCTCTATTCTTGCGATTTATATACATCATCAATCACCCCCTTCCCTTACCTACCAAACAAACCTGCACAATTAAGTAGCTCTCGTTGGCATCGAAAACGGTAGCTTACAGTCACTTCATTGGTGCCAGGCTCGAATCGTCAGGCCCGCCTTACTGCTGGAACGAGCTCATCACGCTGTGCACCAAATACAGGGACCTGACCTCCCTCGCGCAGCTCGCTTTCACGGTAGACTTCCGTGCTATCAAACTGTAGCGAAAAGGAACTATCCTTCTCGAGGGATTGGTATTTTGTACCACTGCTGTTCAAGTTTTGAACCGTGTGTGTTTTGTGTCGATAACAAATGTAGGTTTGGGATGTGTCGTCTGGTGAGGGAAGCAGTGTCGTCGGTGGCGCCACCATATTCCTGTTCAACAGCAAGAAGCAGCTTAAAACGGGGAGGCAGAAGCTGCGGCTGTGGCCCCAAAAGGAGGCAGACGGAAGAGTACCCACCACGACCCCTGGCAAGGTGGACAGCTTTCTTTATAAGGATCATCAGTCTCTGCGTCTGTTGTTTGCTTCGATTACCTCACGGCAAGCTTACATTTTTTTTTGTATTGAATTAATGCTTTTAGGTTCCTAAGCATGAGCGAGGCGAGATAGAGCGGCTGGAGAGGCTCGTTAACAAGTACGAGAGAGGGCAGATACAGCATGTGGATTGGCTGGACCGTCTTGCCTTCAGTGCTGTGGACAGAGTTAAGGAGAAGGAGGGCGAGAGGCTGGAGAATTCGTTCCCTAGCCTAGTTGTTGAATTCTGCAGTTTTGAACACAGAGTTGTCTTCCAGGTTAACATTGTTTCACCATTCATAGTTTATGTGTCTTCTTTTCAATATCTCGCAACTTTTCATACCAGATAAAGGAGAAACTGTGCTCTTGAAGTTAATGTGATGTTCATTTGAATGCAATTTACAGATACAATAATAGTTATTGCCAATTTCATGTTGTTATATTCACAAAGAAATCTACTCTGATTCTTTTCTGCTCAGGAATCTGGAGCGAATTTCTATGCACCAGCCCCTGTATCATTATCAAATGAGCTTGTTACCGTGTGGGATCCTGAACTAGGACGGACCAATCCATCTGAGCACAAGCAGTTAAAGCTTGCTAGGAGTTTGACTCGTGGAATTATCGACAAAGATCTGAAACCAAGCTCAAACGAGCGCAAGTGAGTGCAAGCTGTATTATGTTATTCTTAACTATTTTTGTTTCCCTGACACCTTATGATCTTCCTGTTTGCTAATATCTAAACTTCTGTCACATGAATCTATGGGCAAACACATTTGCATGTTAGCTGCATGAATTATAAGTGCCAAGAAGCACAATTTAGTTGCTAGATTAACAGTCATACGCACATTTGTGGGTTTTCTAGCTTGACTAACTTTGTGCTTTATGGGTAGACTTCTTCAAAGAATCATCAAATATCCTCCGACGCGCGATATACAGGCGGACGAGAAGCAATTGATTTGGAAATTCCGTTTCTCTTTGATGTCTGAGAAGAAAGCTCTTACAAAGTTTGTCCGCTCAGTGGATTGGAGTGATATCCAGGTTTGTAAAATTATCTCATATATCTCAGTGTACCATCTTACTTCATTTGTGCATCAGAGGAAACCAGGGGATGTTTCTTTGCATGCTTGTGCTTGCTCTAAGTAACATGGTGGCCTGGTATACTTTTTGGGATACAAACTCTACATTTATCTTGATCTAACTTCTAAATGATTTGGCAGCTTCTTATGTTTAGTATGTCATGATGTGCAGGAAGCTAAACAAGCTATTGAATTGATTGGGAAGTGGGAAACAATTGATGTGGCTGATGCATTAGAGCTTCTCTCACCAGATTTTAAAAGCGAGGAAGTAAGCTACCTAGGCACCTTTGTCCGTGTTTGTCTTTTTCTTAGACGTGTGTGAGGTTGCTTTTATGTCATTATTTTGTTTATATAGCCTTTTTTGTCGCCCTTTCATCTGTTAAGTGAATTACTCATTAATAATTATGCAATTCCTACTCTACATTTTTTCTTGAAATAGCTTGTGAGCTTTCATTTTTTGAACCTTCTTAAAAACTTTCTCGTGCACTGGTACTACACATTTTTCTTCCTCAACAAAAGATGTTTGTAAGGTTATAGATGATTACCCTACCTCTTGGTTACTAAAGAATGATTGAGTAACTAGTCCGTGACTCAGGATGACACATTTCATCTCACACTCTTCCAAATATTCTATTGTAAGTTGTACTTTTTTTTTGCAAAGGTTCGTGCCTATGCTGTGAGCGTACTCGAAAGAGCTGATGATGAAGAAATGCAGTGCTATTTACTCCAACTGGTGCAAGCTCTTCGATTTGAAAGATCAGACAAGTCTTGTTTGGCACACTTTCTTGTAAACCGTGGTATGCTTTACCCTTCTTTATAAGTTCTACGGAATGTGATCATGACTCCATTTGGCACATTTGGTTACTGGGATCAGCGTGTTTTCTATTGTGTAACTACTGCATAGAAAACTCACACGTTGCTTGATCTTATGTCCATTCCAGCTTTGTCAAACATTGAAATCGCTAGTTTCCTTCGCTGGTATGTGGTCGTTGAACTCCATAATCCTGCATATGCAAGACGATACTACAGTACATATGACATGCTTGAAGATGAAATGATGAAAGTATGTTCTATTCCTTTTTTTGGGTACATGCTGTTGGTTCTATGGTTCCTATTATGTAATCTTTCATTTACTTACTACCATTATTCCTTTTAACAGATGGTTGCTAGGGAGGATGGAGATGAAGATGGGTTTCGACTGTGGCAGAGTTTATCACGCCAAACAGAACTTACTGCTCAGTTATGTTCTATTATGAAGGATGTAAAAAATGTTCGTGGTAGTGCACAAAAGAAAGTCGAGAAATTGAGACAATTGTTGTCAGGAGTTTTCAGTGAGCTTACTAACTTTGATGAGGTAAATCTTGTTACATCATTAGTGTGCTCATGTTTGTTATTCTTCAAAGTTGTCATTGACTTATTCTGATAAATTCATTTCAGCCAATTCGTTCACCATTAGCACCTAAACTTCTCCTTACTGGCGTTGTGCCTCAAGAGTCATCTATATTCAAGAGTGCCTTAACTCCATTGCGCCTTACATTTAAGACGGCAAGTGGGGGAGCATCCAAGATAATTTTCAAAAAGGGAGATGACCTCCGCCAAGATCAATTGGTAATTATTCAAGTCTGTTTTCCATTTAATGGAAATCATTTTTGTTTGTCTTCTAATCTGTATACCTGACATGTATCACCATCTTTACGTTCTGGGTCTTACATTCTGGGTTAGTGTTTACAGTATAGTATTCCTGTGAAGTAGACAGTTCTATTCCGAGTCTTTGCTAGCTTGCCACTTAAGCTAAATAAAATGAAATATTGTGCATGTATTTGACTGCATGCTGTAGAAACTTTCCTTGAAATGCACAGTGATGTAACTGTGTCTAACCATTGTTGTAAAATTAGGGCCACTGTTTGCTTTAGCATGAACAGGTCGCTCGTCCGTGTTACTCAGTCCATTATATTTTGGTCCTGTGGAGAATTCAGTGGTTTAGTTTGTAAAAGAGCACAAACTACAAGATACATATCTCATCCATGTTTTTGTGGTGCATGTATATGTAACATAGCTAGCTTATGTTTAGCATATCCACCATCAACGTTGTATACATAGATATATTCTTTTTATAATAGTGGAGCTGCATATGGTGCAACATGCAGCATAAATGCTTGAAGGTAAGGTGACTGTTCATGTGCTATTATTTGGAGCACTAGTCTCAGCATAGACCTAAATACTATGGTAGGGAGAGATATCATGACTATTTCGTTATGCGTTTTGTAGGTTATTCAAATGGTCTCTTTAATGGACCGGTTGCTCAAATTAGAAAATATGGACTTGCACCTTACCCCATATCGAGTTCTTGCAACTGGACAAGATGAAGGGATGGTTGAATTTATACCTTCCGCTTCACTTGCACAGGTAATTTGGTATTGAAGATCATGGAAGCCAGTAGCTAATGTTGGATTTCCAGATGACTAGTTATGATTAACCCTGTAACAAAGTTTTCTACAGATTGTAGATTCATTTCTAAAGTAGTTTGCCTCTAGAGGAAATTACCTTTGCTGAGTTAATTTATTTTTTGTTCTCAGATTTTATCAGACCATCGCAGTATTACAAGTTACCTCCAGAAGTTCCATCCTGACGAAGATGGTCCTTTTGGTATAACTGCCCAGTGCTTAGAAACTTTTATCAAAAGTTGTGCTGGTTACTCTGTCATAACATATATTATGGGTGTTGGAGACAGGTTGGTGCCTTCTTGTTTTGAGTACCTGCTGGGATTAGGATAACTAACAATTTTTTGCCTAGTAATAACCATACGGAAGCATTTCTCTCATTTTGCTGTACGTCCAGCAATCTTGAACTGTTAATCATGTATTGCTGCATGTCCGAGACTATTCATTTTGCTTTAGAGGAAATTGAACTTATTTGCATGCCCCACTTCATTTTATTGTTCCTGATTATTCCCCAACGAAAATGGTATTTTTTTCGTGTTCCTTTATGTAAGGATTATATTGCGCAGGTAGGTGTTTATTACTTCTGATTTATTAACGCATTCTGCATCATGTAGTTTGAAGTATGTTACCTCATTCGCGGAACAATCTCCATTGCCAGGATATTTTCTATAGCAATTTTCATCAGTAGCGAGGGTCTTGTTGGCTCACAGTATCATCCAATTTTTTTTATGCTCTTTTGTCTATGTAGTACTCATGTCAATTGATCTAGATATATGCAGTTTCTCAGGGATACAAATGGCTAATTTTCTCTATTTCTCTCTAGACATCTAGATAATCTTCTTCTAAGAGATGACGGGTGCCTTTTCCATGTGGATTTTGCTTTTATTCTGGGTCGAGATCCAAAGCCATTTCCACCCCCAATGAAACTATGCAAAGAAATGGTCGAGGCCATGGGTGGCGCAGAAAGGTAATTCATCGATCAGTTCTGTGTGGCTGAACCATTTTACTATTTTACTCGCTCACAGCTCTTGCAACCACTGTAACTCGCCTTTTGCATTTCAGCCAATACTATACAAGATTCAAGTCCTACTGCTGCGAAGCATACAACATCTTAAGGAACAACAGCAGCCTTATTTTGAATCTCTTCAAGTTGATGGAAAGATCAAATATTCCAGATATCTCGTCCGATGAAAATGGAACCCTTAAGGTAATTTATTTTGTTTTACAAGTTTGGGATTTTTTTACAAAGATCAGCGAGCCTATAACCACGTATTCTTTTCCCCTTGTATGGTGTGCATTCATCAGCTTCAGGAGAAATTCCGGCTGGATCTGGATGATGAGGAGGCTATACACTTCTTCCAGGCTCTTATTAACGAGAGTGTCAGCGCCTTGTTCCCTCAAATGGTTGAGACCATCCATAGATGGGCTCAATATTGGCGATGACCACATCTTTTTTTTATAGATGGTGAGTTTGGTCATGTTACTTTTGCCTGTTGACATATAATAAGCTCTTGCAATAGCCAGTGATGATCTCCTTTTTTTGTGTAATCTTGACCTGTTGCAGCAGATTTAGCAAATAACAACGGATGTCAAGCAGAGACCTTAAATGCTCATCTCCACCCACCTGGATACTTCTAACTTGTTTGGCTGGAAAGCGTAAATTTGTGAATATGATTGTATCTAACTTTGCTTGTGTATAGTGTAATCAGAAGAATATTTGTGAATACGTGTTTATAACAAAAGGGTACTGATGCTTGATGGCATGGTAGTACAAATGTAATGCAAATGACACGAACGCCGGTGAGAGCTGTCAAATTATTGTGTTATGGACCAAAAGATAACAAAAACTGAGACATTTCTCAGTGTGCAGAGGTGTTTTCTGCCTAGCTTTCAGAACACGGGCTTGCTCTTGGATCTTTCTGGTCCGATTCCGCGTGTGCCTTTGATATTGTGACTTGTGAGTGTGACTAATGAGAAGCGGTAATCTTCACAATATTTCCACTCTGGGAGATTTGATTATGGATTTCTCTTGTAAATTAGGCTTTTCAATTATGTTGCTTTTGTTACTGGATACCCACTTCAGTGAATCCATATGTACAGCGTCAGCAGTAAGCGTACATGGCGAGCGTTTGGTCTGATTAACGGTAAACTTTATGCGCCATGTGCTCACATGTATCGTCTTATTCTCTGCTGCTATGCACATTGTAAGCACAATGTATGGAGTCGCAAGCGACGCTGTCAATGGACGAACATGCGACGCATCTTCTTGGCGTGCTCCACCGCCTTGTCTACGTTTGGCACCACGTCCTTCACAGCGGCCGCTTCACCGAACCTCTGCGCCCACGAGGCTAGGAGTGGAGTCCTGCCCTCGTCGATCAACTCCACATCGAACATCTCCCGCAGCGTCTCGAACCAGAACAGATTACAGCCGAGAGCGAGGTCGAGGTAGCCGACGGTGTCGCCTCCGAAGAATGCCTTCCCGTTTGAACACTTGGCGAAGGCCTCCTCCAAGCGCGCAAGCGCCGCAAGCGTCTGGCTAACCTTCTCGGCCTTCTCTTCCTCCGTCGCCGCCTTCACGGCGCCAATCCAAGCAGGGAACAGCTGCAAGAATCAAACTGAGATTTGAGATTCTGGATACTGCGAGCGATTTCATCGGACTCTAAATAGCAATAGATACATTGGATTATAGGAATTCTGCACACCTTGTCGTCAATGTAGGCGGCCCAGAAACGAGCAATGGCGCGCTCGTAGGGGTCGGCGGGGAGGATGGAGGGGGCCGCGCCGCCCCAGACCTCGTCGACGTACTCCACAATGGCGAGCGACTCGCAGATGGGCTTGCCGTGGTGGATGAGCACGGGCACCTTCTCGTGCACAGGGTTGGATTTGAGGAGGATCTCGCTCTTGTTGAAGACGTCCACCTCGATGTACTCGTAGCTCACGCCCTTCATGCTCAGCGCCATGCGCACGCGGACCACGAATGGGCTCACCAGCAGGCCGAGCAGCTTCAAGTCCCCCTCCCCAGCCATTGTTGTCCTTGTCCACGACGTGTGTTCTTCTTTCTTGCCCCCGAGCCACAACTATGCAGATTGTGCTTGTTCAGTTTGGGTGGTAGTTATATAGCAGCATGTGGTAGTTGGATCAATAGGAGTAGCACTTTGTTGGGCATCACTAGTGACGCACTCGATCAGATTATTGTACTGATTGTTCTCTTGATCTTTCAGTTTGGGGGCGTTTTATCAGTAAATGGTAGTTGGATCTTAGAGGAAGTTGTTTACAAAATTTGTGAGCTACGTACTACTATACTATACAGTATATGCGAAGTAGCACTTTGTTGTGCATCAGTCATCACTAGTGACGCATGCTATCGGATTAGTGTACTGATTGTTTTCTTCTTTCGGTCGAATGGTGAGAAGACGATTCATTCAGGTTGTCTGTCTTAGTTATGCTAATCCTGGGTAGGTGCGTTAACAATGACGCCAGCATACAAATATTTCAGTTCAATAAAAAAAAGCATACAAATATTTCCGTAGTAGCTTTATCGAAAAAAATATTTCCGTAGTGATCAGTCAACCGTTTTTAGGTGGAGTGGTGAACAACTTCGTGTTGAATGCCTGTTCCATTTGCATGTATTTCGTACATCACTCTTCCATTCAACTTCTCCTTGTTAGATTCATGAAAAGAACGTATCTCTTCGGTGAACACCTTGTTAGCTTTAGTGCAGATCACACAATTCCACACTATTTATCGAACCATCGCTATGTGTGTTTGTGGTTCACTAGGCCCTATATTTGGATAGGAGACATTTAAAAATACCTCAAAAGGTAGCATAAGTGTCTGCAATGTTTTTGAAGGAAAAAAATGCTAGGAAAATGTATTTTGTGGCACTCGATAAAAGTGGCTTACAAATAGGTTTTGAAGGCACTTTTAGTGATGCATCTATTTTCCGTTAATTAACGAAGTGCCCTCAACATTTTATTTTAAGGCGGTCTTCAAAAGTATTCTTTTAGGTCACCTTCGATGATTCCTTCTTTTTTAGGCACTAGTGAAAATGACTTCAAATGTATGCTTTTAGGGCACTTATGAGTAATGCCTTAAATAATTTTTGAGACACTCCTGAATGTTACTATTGATCTCCATGATCATTTCAAAACATAATTCAACTTGCACTAGTCTAAACCATTCTATTCACTACACAATTTAGCTATAGTCTCTAATAGCATAGCTTCCTTATCTCAGGACATTGTAGAAGCAACCTACTTGCTTAGCTATCGACTCAGAACACCTCTATATGTGATAAATATCTCAAACTTGTACAATATGCAGAAAAATGGGTGGAGCTCGATGAAGAACATAGAGGATTTGGTCATATCCATTGCCAAATACAAAGTTGATCTTGATGAAACCAAGAAGATTATGGCGAAGTTTCCCTACGTGATCTGCTACGATATAGACCACGCTAATTATCCAATGTAATCTAGATTCAGGAAGAGATATTTCCGCATAAACTATGGAGTGTGACGAACCTCCAACATCATGTAATAATTATTTTAAATATCTAAGATTAATTTAATTAATGCACATGCTTGATTATGCTGGGGCCTAATCAGTTTGGAATAAAAGACCGACTATGGATGAATAAAAATTCACGCAAAATAGAGCCGTCAAATGTGCCAAATATACATGAGACGTCTAGTTAAAATAGGTGTAAGGGCTAATAGGTCGTACACACAAAATGGGACATACAAGCAAAATGTGGGCCAAAAGAATGGTGGTTTAGGTGTGATCATATTTTTTTAAAAGGCCCAACTGCTATATCGGTCGGCATGCCTAGTCTTAATATTCTTTTGATGGGTTGCCTATTTGCGGCAAGTCGGTTTCGTGGTAGAATACCCACCTTGGATAGAAAATATGCTTACATGGATGTAAGGTAACCCTATGTGTCAACACGTCACCTTATTTCATGTCAATGATGCCACATCAGATAACATATGATGACGTCAATGTCAACTTTGTTTGCCACACTCCAAGTAAATGCCATGTGAGCAGGTTTGGATCACATCCTCTATTTTGAAAAAAAGCAGGTTTGGGTCTATTAATGAGCTACATCTTCCACGGAACTACTTTCGTGGACGATGTAAAGTCCCATCTACCACGAACGCCATCACGCACATCTACCATGAATTTTGGCGAACCTAGTAGATCAATCTACCACACTTATTAAGCATGTTTTGGATTTCATAGTACAAGTTTCTTTGATGAAAAAAAATCCTTTGTAACATAAAAATCGACTATGGTAAAACATTTTTTTATAGTGATGGTCTTGGTGGTGACCATCACTCTATGATGGAGGAAAGGTTGTGGCATACGTGATGTTGATGATGGATGAGATATGATAGTTGGATGTCCTCTTTGGGACGGGGATCATATGCTACACGCTCTCAATCGCCATATAAATATAGGCTAACTGATTATGTTATAAGTTCATCTCTGGCCGATAATTCCATACAGATAGAACATAATTTGCTGCCAGTTCATCAACCTTTGGGCCTTCAGCAATGCCACTACCACCCTTGGCTACTCAGCAGGCTACCTTCATGGAGTCTAAATTTTAACTGGGGAAAGTGGCAAGAATGTGAGATGCAAACACCGGTGAGAGATACGCGACACATGATCACCTAGTGGAGGTATGCTTCCCAATGACCCCTCTTCGGGACGGGGATCATATGCTACATGCTCTCAATCGCCATATAAATATAGGCTAACTTATTATGTTATAAGTTCATCTCTAGCCGATAATTCCATACGCGTAGAACATAATTTGATGCCTGTTCATCAACCTTTGGGCCTTCAGCAATGCCACTATCACCCTTGGCTACTCAGCAGGCTACCTTCATGGAGTCTAAATTTCAACTGGGAAAAATGGCAAGAATGTGAGATGCGAACACCGGTGAGAGACACGTGGCATAGTATCACCCAGTGGAGGTATGCTTCCCAATGACTCCTTTTCTTATTCCTGCCCCCTCCCCACACCCCCCACACACAAACACACATACCCCACAGAAAAAAAGCCTTATTTTCCTATGTGTAGGTGCACTTGTTGTTTCGTGGCGGTTGATTCCATGCATAAGGATTGCACGAGTAAGAGAAGTTTCTGGATGTGGAAAAGGGAAGGTGTCTATGTTTTCAAATGCAGACGAGTGGAGTGGTATATATGATGAATCTCTATCAATCCTTGTCATTATTTCCTGCCACGATGTTTGCAGCTATACAAATAATTTACAACCACATGGGAGGACTAAACCACCCAACAACTAGTAAATACTGGTTTTGTACTATGATACACAAACAAGTTCACATTTTTTTCGAAATGGGGTTCACCCCGGCCTCTTCATTGGTTGATGCACACAGCCTTTTATTAAAACCTGAATATTCAAAATTTACAAATCATGGATCAACGAGGGTCGATGTAAAAATCAACCACCGAAAAATAAGAAGACTGCTAAGCAATCTAGGCATCTTATAATCTCTTAATAGGCCGCCAAGTAGCCTAGTAGAAAATCTCCCGGGCAACCATTCGAAGGCGGTTGCATCCAGAAACCATGCACTCCCGCTGGTCCTCCGGGAGCGGGAAGCGCCAAAGCTGGATCCACTGAATCATAGTGTGAATAACCTGCAAGAAATTAGTAGAGTCTTTTTTGTTAAAAACAATATCATTTCTACAATTCCATATTGACCAACATAGAGCCGAAACACCGATGCGAATCTTAGCCTTATCAGTTTTCTCAGTTCCATTAAGCCAATTCCTAAATAAATTTGTGACATTGGATGGAGGTGGAATATTATATGCAGCAAAAACCACCCGCCAAATAAACCTAGCAAAAGGACATGAAATAATCAAATGTTCAACTGATTTCTCAGCGTCACAGAAAGAACATTTCATATTTCCATTCCAATTCTGGTTTGCTAGATTATAACGAGTCAAGAGGACTTTCTTACTAAGGAACCACATAAAGATTTTAATTTTTAGTGGGATTTTTATTTTCCAAAGATATTTACGAAGATATCTTGTATGTCCATTTAACATATCACCATACATAGATTTGACAGTGAATTTCCCAAGATGTTAGGCCCCAAACGAACTTATCTTGATCATCATTTAAAGTTATCTCCATTAATCTTTGGCATAGGTGTACCCATTGATCCCATTTATCACCAGTCAGCCTTCTGTGAAAACCAATATTTAACGGAGTTGAACTCATAACATTTGCCACGGTATCATGCTTACGATGGACTATGTTGTATAGCTGGGGATACTGAGATGCAAGGGTCAGTTCATCTAACCATCTATCTTCCCAAAATCGCTCCTTCTCCGGAGCCTACCTCAAATTTTCCTCTGCTAAAAAATCCCCCTTTAGTTTTCATTAGTGCTTTCCAGAAAGGTGAATCAGTAGGCTAACTTTCAATATCACCAAAGATTTATGTGAAAGGTACTTTTTTTAAGAGTTGTTGCCATAACCCTTCTCCAGAAAGGAGTTTAAATACGTCAACACTAATCACTAAGTGTAGGTTCTAGCAATCTATCTTCCGTCCGCCTCTCTCTCAGTCGCCGCCGCCTCAACCCTACCCGCCTCCAGTTCATCCTCCTCCATAGATTGGTTCCCCTTTCGCCGGCGTCAGGAGGAGTGGGGAACCCGATCTATGCGTGGAGTTTCGAATAAAAGTATTGTTTTCATTAGATTATGTTAGGATATTGGTAGCCGCTTTCTTGTTGGTTTCCCCTCAATGAAGATGGCATCGTCTGCAATAAGTGATCTTCAACCTTTCGTTCGGCGACGAGATCTTCTTCCCGGCGTCAATGGTGGTGTTGAAAAATCACAATTTTCTAGGTATGGGCCTTTTTCGCCAGATCGATTTTGGATCTTTTGTCGTTGTTGCCGCGAGGAGGATTATCCTCGCAGTTTTGTCCCGGCTGCTACGTCCTCGACAATGGTGATTCGTACTCTCGGCTCTCCATCGACGACGACAAAGCTAGTCGGTTATTATTCCCTGACATATGGTGTTGGTACTCTTGCCGATGTTGTATGACTGCTTTAATGGTGTGCGTGCACGCAGCCTTGGCATTGCGGCTCAAAAAATTATGGGAGAACTTTCGTCGGTATCTACAGTCTATGGTTCGTTATCTATCTTTGGCTGCCTTCAAGAGTACAAGATTGTGTTCTGAAGAAGAAAGAAATTGAAGACATCGAAGATTTGTTACTATCTTTTAGACTTTATTTTGTAATCGTTGGAGTCAGTTCATGTATCTCTACCATGTACTATTTGTTGCTATGAATATATATGGTTTTGATTGTCAAAAAAAGTGTAGGTTCTAGCATACCGCAGACTGTACATATAATTGAAGTAGTCAAACTTAGTATAACCTGCCATGTGGCTCAATACCGGCAGAATAGGATTAATAAAAACAATTTCCTTTTGTTGTTTCTTTAAATAACTTAATTTCCATGCCATATATCTGGACAAATACTAAATTCTGTAAATATAAAAGAAATAATCTGTACCACTACTAACTAGTTTTTATCACAAGACAATGTGTATGATCGAAACTCACAATAATGCTGAGAAAATGTGGCATTTTAGCTCAAACTATTGATCATTCTTAAGAAAACTATATCCTCGAGAAAGTTTAAATAGCTAGTAGTAACTAGAAATTCAACCAAGAACAAACATGTTTCATCGGTAGTATGTTCTTCATCACTATCAACCGAAATATATGGTTTGCATAAAGTTTTAAAAACAAGGATTGTACTAAGTACACATATAACAATTTGAGTTTACTATTATTCTTATGCGTTATCCAATTGGAAATCATTTATTCCATATTTTATCCTACATAATACAGAGCCATGTTAAAAAAAAAGTAGCACAAAGAGGATCATCATTGAAAACCAATAGTTTGGTGAGGTTTTGGTCATCCTTTAGTTCTTCTGAGGTGAGCTTCACTATTTGTTGGCATGTGTTGAAACATCCGGACAATCTTCTCTACCCTTCTTAGTTGTCGTAGTAGTTTGATCTATGATATCAATCCTTCGGGCCAGCTTCTAAGAAAAATATGATATTTTTATAATTTATTTACACCGTTTGCTTGACATATGCGCGATCATATCATTATAGAAAGTAGATAAAAGGCGATGCTTGTTAAAAAGGTCCAGAGATCAACGTATGTATCCTCAAGGCATGACTACATGTGTTGCTCCAGATGTACTAAATCAGCATAGTACGTAGAGTCGGCGACAAGCATATCGTGACCATCAGACAAATTTGAATCACCATGATCGCCGATCCGGTCACCCCTTGCTACCATGGAAAATTAACCACCCCTTGTAAACTTGTGTGTAGCCTAGTAGTTTAGTTAATCTATTTTGGCTACCTATGGTGCCCTTACATATTACTAGATATAATTGTGCGCCTTGGCGCACGACCCCGTTGAATTCGCACCGATTTACATTTGGTATCATGGTGATAAAAACAATACGGTAAAATGATAATACGTATTTTTAAACAAACAATTATATACAATCAAGAAAATAGGCGGATATATTACAATGACTAATACTGAAAATATAGTACAATAAGTACGATTGTATGACTATCTAAAGTAGCAAAAGTAAGGAATGAACAACAAAAGAAAGATAGCCATGATAAGCTAAAATCATTTGCAGGATTGCTTATCAAGTTATTTTGGAGGAGATAAAACATTTTAAAGTTTTGACTTGGTTCGCTGCACAATAGGAATCACCACGTCCTCACATTTAAAAAATATAAAATTTAAGGAAACATATTAGAAAGGATTGTCGAAGAAATAACAGAAAATCAAATAATGGTAGCAAGCTTCTTCATCAACTTTAGAGTTCATAGTTAGCCATGATAAGCAAAAAAATCATTTGTATATCATTAATCTGAAGCTCAAAGTTACTGAAACTATGAATGTCGCTATGATGCAAGCCAAAACTTTAGAATCTCCAGGAGTGCAATAGCCAAAACATAAGCACCAAGTGATGCATCGTCTATTTGGTCATTTAGTATTGAATACATTTTTAGAAATAAATTATGTTTCCCACCAGAACAAAAACTTGAACATGGTGCTACTTCTATGCATATCTCTAACATGGAACCACAATTATGTTTTTATATTAAAAAGGCATATATGGTTATCAAGATTGGGCAACCAATATCTCCTGAAATGAAGTACTATTAGGCAACTGTTTCGCCCTTGGACCAACTTTCACATCCATCTCGGTCACCACGTCGAAGCCCTTGTTTATGCAGTAACTACAGCCACCCTTGGTAATGGCACTAACCTGCTTTTCTGGTCGGATAGATGGCTTGCTGGGCAGAGTATTGCAGATCTTGCCCCTGCCGTGGTTGCTACTGTCAGTCCTCGTGTCATCAAGGGCCGGTCAGTCACCTCAGCCTTACCAGAGAATGCCTGGATCAAGGATATTAGTGGAACCCTCTCCACTGAAGCTATCATTCTATTTCTCCAGTTAGCAGACATCACTGTTGAGCAGGAGCTGCATCCGGGCTCGCAGGAAACCTTAACTTGGAACCTCACGGAGTGAGGCTCATACTCTGCTAACTCTGCTTACAAAGCATTTTTTAAAGGCTCCATATTCTCTCCTCATCACAACTCATTCTAGGAAATGTTGGAGCCCTCTCAAATGCAAAGTATTTGCTTGGGAGGCCTCGCTTGACCGATGTTGGACAGTAGAAAGGCGCAAACGGCATGACTTGAATGATAATGACACCCGCGCTTTATGTGATCAGGAGGTTGAGTCTATACCCCATTTGCTCACTCAATGTTCCTTCTCTAAACAGATATGGCATGACATTCTGTCCAGACTTAACCTGCTTGGTTATATGCCTCGCGCCCATGAGAGCTTCAACGTTGGTTCGCTACTGCCATAGATAATGCCATCCCTGGAATGCAAAAGAAGTGTTAAATATCTAATTCTGCTAACCATTTGGAGGCTTTGGAAAGCAAGGAATGATGTGATCTTTAAGAATATCAATCCCAATAGAGAAGATTTGGTCATTTATATTCTGGAAGAAGCAAAGATGTGGATGCTTGCTGGGGCAAAAGCACTTCCTAGCCTACATCCGCATTCCAGGCCACCTGATGACGCGGCAGTCAGGGGCCTCCCAGGCTAACAAATGGTATATATTTCTTTCTAGCTTCTTATTTCTTTCTCTTCTTAGCCTTTAATTTTTTGTAGCTTGGCTATGCTGGTGTACCATCCGCTTTTTCTGCAGTTTTCTTCTAGTAATTACTATTAGGCAGTAAGAGAGGCGCAAATATTGGACACTTGAATCTGAATTTCCATACTGAACCCATATGGTGCATATAGATGAACATGTGCGTGTGTTCGATATGGACCTTATACATATTCATTCTAACTATTTTTTCCTACTGCATGCATTACTACCACATGTCCCACAAATGGATTTTATTTGTGTCCAGGGCAACCACATGTACGCAAAGATCTCACAAGGCTATGTCCAGCATTTCATCATAAATAAAAATCACAGACACACACTAAGAAAATCATTCTGTACTTAATCTTCTTACTCTTAAGTATCATTCTGTACTTTCTACAGCTGAAAGGATTGCATCATCCAGGCAGGTATCGATTGGCTGCTAGCACACATAGAAAGAGAGGTTACCTCTTATTTATTCCAGATGCATCAGATGATGCCGGTAGCTCCTACGGATCATCAACCACAGTTGGAAGAACCTAACATGACATCCAGGCAGACGATAAGTATACGAAGTGCAAGTAAACCAAAAGACCATGTCTACTGGATAAGTAACTATCTCTAAAGCCACGACCTGAACAGAATCATGGAAGAAAGCTCTCTGCACAAATGAATTCTAAAAGATAGTGTTGTTGATGTTAAATATTTTCTCCGAAGATCCCCAAATTTCAAGCTAAATAAATATATTTGTGAACTTCTTTTCAAATTAGCAAAGATACTTAAATTTGATGCGAATTTCCATCCTTCTGTGAAGATAGTACATGGTGCACAACTGGCTGAAATAAAAGCAGACCACCGGTGGTGAGGCCTACCATGGATGAAGGTACATCTAGCAAAGTCGCATATATCACGAATAGGTGCAAAGGTTGATGATGGATACCAAACAATTTCTGAGCTCTCGCTTCTGCCGTTGGTGTGGCCTGCCCCTGAACCTGCAAGATTTGTGGGAATCCACTGGTACTGGAGTGTGGGGATATTTTAATAAACAGCCTAATACCTGCAGAAAGATCAAGATTATGGTTGGGATAACCTGGCAATAAATAATGGGTGAAACTAACATGTACAACAGGAATTTAATGTACAGTAATAAACATGTTTTTCAGACCAAGATATAGCTGCCTGGGAAATTCTTAGAAATGTTAAATAATGCCATATTCGTTCTATATCTTTGTTGCATGCTGCACTTGTCAATAGACCCTATTCTCGCTTACATTTTGTAAGCATTGGCACGAGAAAAAGAACATGAAGCATTTAAATTTATAACAGATGATCATTTCTTCAGCTAAACAAACCATATGTTTATTTGTCCGGCTACTTACACAACCAAACTTCTAATCTTGTATATTTAAGTGGACGTTGATATATTATGTGATCTATGTGTTTGAGATGCATGATAGCATGAGAGAAATAAAGATAATCCATAATTATACAGTATGTTCAAAAAAACAAAATACGGATACACTGTGGATCTCATCTCCACCATGGCTATAACCACAATTGGTTACCCATAGCAAGAATAAGACAACTTTTAGCTTTTCTGCTTGTAATAACCAAAAATGAAAAGTACTACCAGCAGCAGTCAGGAACTGGTAAGACGTGATGGCAATAGTGCAACATATTGATTTAACCAATTATAAAATAATATATGGATTTTACTACACCTAAACTCATTCCAGCTATCTTTAATCAACATATATGAATGCCAATCAAATAAACATGAATGGAATAGAATATGTTTGAAATTTCCTCCCAAAAATTGAGCACTCTCGTGTACATAGAGTTGGTAAATACCTGTAAGAAAAGAGGAAAAAATAGTTCTAACAATGAGAAAAGTACTTATGATCTGAACACTGGTTTTGGGACCCAATATGAATAGCAGACGTGTGGCATGCATCATATGAAAAGAACCACCAACATTGTACAGAGCTCAACTTCGCAACAAAGAGCAGATTTGACCATAATAATACATTGCAAAAGAACTTTCCTAGATCCCTCCATACAGATATGGGGATCCTGCCAAAAAATATTTCTGAATTAAGCTACATTGAGTCCTCGCATTCTCAGGAAGCTACATGGTGAAGATAGCAATCAGTTTTGGCTCATCTTCAATGCAAATCAGAAAACATCTGATCTCCTACAAGTTGAGGTGTAAAATATCTGTTTGTTATTTAGACAAACATACAAAATATTCTGGATAATGGATTAAGCTGGCATACTGTAGCAGGGCATGGTAATCATCAAACTACTGTAGGAGCTAGTTGCTGAGGTGATTCTCTCGAGGATTGTACAGAGTGCTCTTTCTTCTTGGCATGAGGAGAGAAAGGTGAAGCGGGCACATCCAGGTGCGTATTTTTTGTTGCCAGATACACTCACAAAGGTACGGTCTGGGCGTAACAGGCACATACCTCGCTGCAGCGGCCGTACGCGTTGCTGAGTAGCCCCTGCCAAGCTCGGCCACCTCGTCCTCCTCCCGCCACAGTTGTGGCCCTGCCGCGGCCTCCCTCATCCTGCTCCCCTAAGATCCGTCACCAGCTGAGTCCTGCCGCAACACAAACTCTATTCGGAAGAGATGTTTAAACAATTATATTACTTCCAAATAATTTTATGTTGATGCAATATATGTCTCTGAATTTCCTTTTTCATGTGTGTTCCGGTATCTCTACTAAAAATTACTGTCTGGGCACCTTCATTCATATCATGTCTTCTTTGTGAAATAGATGGTTAAATTAGGATTTCATATAAAACTTTCTGTATGGAGTACTAAGTAGTTCATTCAATTGAACCTCAATGTGAATATAAAAGTTGTGATCATGATATTATAGTTATGCTTGGAAGAATACTCATTACTCTTTGTCATGCCTTGCTTCTTCAAGTGTAATTATCCCCATTCCGAGAAATACATCCATTTTCTTGCCTGTAGTTAATAAAGAACGAAGGTTACTCTAAGACATTGGTGGAAAGGTTTATGAATTATTCAAGTGTAGCAAAGAACATGCGGGAATAAAGAACCAAAAAGAGAGCCACTTGACTTGAAAGATGCAGCGAGCAGGACAACAAACGTATAGAACAGGCAGGCATCTCCATGTCCGGTACTCTGAGCCTGGATACTGTACACAGATAATCTTAGCTGAATTAACGACAATCACTAATCTCCCAAACTATTAACAGAGAAGAGGAGGCATATATAAGAAAGTAGCTTCTAGTAATCTGCTATTGAAAGAAACATAGGAGGTAAAGGTTCTAACATTTTTTTGATGTGTATATGTTGAAGGTTGTACTCTTCACCATACCGTAAGCTCTTTAAATGAGAAACATACATAGGGAACATCACAATTTGTGGAAAGGAGGCAAGAAATAAAAGCCAGAACTGCAAATACCCAATATGAGGGCGAGAAATATAATTTCAGGAGAAACACTATGAACTCAATATCACTATGACAACCAAGAAATAACTCTTGTTTAGTACATTGATTCCATTGCCTGGGAACTATTTCTATCTATTGGTTCCATAGGTCCTAGCAATTTTTAAGTAACTAATGAGCTATCATCGGCGGCAGTGCTGGTTGCTGAAGCGCACTGGTAAAAAAATATCATAGATATATAGTAGATGTGACCATAGCAGGGGTTGAGAAAGGAACATATCAGACCGTGTCACGCGAATATGGTTGAAGCTTCTCAGTTGCAAAACAAAATTACATGTCCCTCTAGTTCGAAACACCAAGGCCAGCTATATACTGCATTTTATATGCTCATTCCCTTGATTGTCCAAATCATAAGTCATGTTACTTAATGAAACTCCATCAAAAATGTGAAACAGGGAAACTTGTTTTTTTATAAGCTACTAATCTGCAGATACATAAAACTGAAAAGTTCATATACTGGCATCTTGTTTTTCTAATGTAAAACTAATTAGCATTGATATTTCTTTGGCACACACTAATTTGGAATAACTCCGACCAAATTCAATACAAAAAGTGGATCTTGACTGAGAGTGTGGAACCTTGGATCCTCATGGTAGCGCCACCATTATCAGCATGTGTAAAAGTAGCTCTTCCGCAATGAACCTAGGCCTGAAACACAACCCCGAAATATCCAGGTAGAAAGTTTGAGTATGCAAGAAACTGAATCAATCTTGTCATGGGGAAAAAGAGGCGGGGAAGGGATGGTAGGGGATTGAGAGCAAAACTTGATGTTTTTGTATCAAACAGCATGCATCACCACCAAGAGCAACCCACCGGTACAACAACACCTGCATGAGAACACGAACTGTCCAATATCAAACAACAGCAAAGCAATGGATGTTGTCGATCTGAATGGGATGCCAAAGCAACTATCAAGGAAAATTGCAGCATTGGCACTCATCCTCTACATGATATTTAGAAAATTGATTATTGCTGGATTGGCTAAATTGTTTCATCGTTTAGTTTCCAAGGTCCAAATCCACCTCCAAGAAAAAAAAATGGAGAAGACCAATCAGCGAAAAATATCCATAGAACTCACTCATCGATAAATTAAATTCTCTGTAGCATATGACATCAGGACATGCCATATATCTGTAGCATCTAAAAACTACTCTAGTTTAGTAGTGATAATGTCCAATCTAAATATCTAGAAAAGATGCAGCTTGAATCTAAGCTAAGCTGAACTTCGGTATGTCTCACTGTCCCTTTACAGACTGCACGTCCCAAATACATACTATTTAATAGTATGCATGATGAACTCATGGTTTTAGCAAATGTCTATGTATTCTATGACAAAGAATGGCAGATAAAACTGTAAGAATGGCAGAGAATGGCAGAGAAAAATGTCTATGTAAGCAGACCCTATGAGATGTTAGCAAGGAGATTCGTTGCATACATTAACCTTATCTAGGATTTTCATCAAACACTTCCTATGCACAAGTATAAAACGTATCTGCACAATCTAAGATGAGATGTTTTAGGGGCCCAATCAAACAAGAAAAGTCTGCCTCCACATTTATCCCAACCTCGTGGAGAGCAGCGTTTGAGAGAGAGAAAGAGAAGTGGGAAAACCTTGCTGTTGGTCAGCGTCTTGCGCTTGTGCTCGTCGTCCGTCCGGCCAAACTGGAGCCGAGCTACCAGGTAAATTGGATGGGGAGGAGCTTAGAGAGAGAGGAGCTGAGATGGGGAGAGGGAGAGATGATACGAGGGAGTGAGGGCCAGGAGGGACATACCTCGGACGAGCGTCGCTGCTGCCGGTCGCTGCGGAACCAGGGATGGCGGCGGCTGGCGGCCTCCCGTGCTCATTCCCACGGGCCAGCCACAAAGGGGAGGTGCTCCTCCCATAGCGCGGCGGCGTGCTGCGACGGGGACGAGGGCGGGAAGGCGCGCCGTTTGGGAAAATCAACAGAGGCGGTGCAGGACCGGAGAGGAGAGCGACGGCAGGGAGCGGGAGCGACGGCTGCGGGAGAGGGAGAGGCGGCGGCTGCTGGATTGGGGAGGATTTGGATAGGGCACGACGCGCCAACGCCGGGCCGGGTGGGCTTTATCGACCCATGGATAAAAAACGGGTTCGCGCGAGGGCCTCGCGTCCTGGACTACTCCACCAGTGAAAAAATGGACGGACAAGATTGCCAGACGGGAAGATCCAACGGCCCACGTGCTCTAATCGCTGTGAGGCCCCCTATGGGGGGCATCATATATACCTTTAGATGCCTCGGTTACAAGTGTTTAATTGACATTTCATTTTCATCGGATACTAAATAATAGTATCTATAAAAAATTAATGCAAACATCAAAATTTCCTTGAGACATTAATGTTCTTTTTTTTTGACACCTAACATTAATGTTCTATATGATTCTAACACACTTAGTACAATAAAAATAGAAACATATTTATTTGGTTATAAGTAGAACCTAAAAACATACCAATAAAGTCACCTCAATGGCAAGGCTTGACCCTTTTTTATGAAAATCTTCTATAATTATATCAATCAAGACTTTTGAATATCCCTCATCTGATGCGCACCTCGGTATTGATGATCTTTATCACTAGGAAATCTTTTTCAATTGTTGTCGTCACCACAACGCTAACTCAGAAGAGATAATATCGTCGAAAGTGTCTTTCAAGTATGAAACAATTTCCAAATTCTTCAATTCTCCATGTATGAATCATGAATAGCTCAAGGTTACCTTTAAGTACATAGTAAGTTCCATGATAAATCTATGTAAGACAAGCAACTTTAGTCACATTAAACATAGAAAATGAATTTATGTTTTTGGAACCTAGTTCTAATTTTCGATTCGAATTCGTTTTTGCTCAGTGTTTACTAAAACAAGCATAACTTTTTTTATACGGAGTCTGTTTTCAATTTACAACCACTACAAATCTGGGGTTTTGAAATCTAGTGGGCTGGGATCTGCCCTCCTAACCATCCAACCATCTAACCCTAGGTTGGTTCTCTATGTGAAGTAGCACTTTGTTACACATCACTAGTGAGCATGCTATCATATTATTGTGGGGAGATGATTCGTGATGTTTGCCTTAATGATATTAATACTGGGTATGGTTGTATGAGGTCCATCGCTCACACTACGGGAACCAGTCAAGGTGCCGACGGCCAGATCTTGTGCCGACGGCCAGATCTTGTGCCGACGGCAAAATATCGGGGCCGTCGGCACAGGACTCGTTCTGGCCAGGCCAGCAGGTCAGCCGTCGGCACAGGTAAACCGTCGGCACATGAAGGTCTGTGCCGACGGCAACCATCGGCACAGTTTCGGCCGTCGGCACAATCTCTCCACCGTGATGGCGAGCTAACAGCGTCAGGCATGTACCGACGGCAAAGCCATCGGCATATATTTCAGCCCTGTGGCGACGACAAAGCCGTCGGCATAGCCATTTTCCATTTTACCACATTAATCTTCAAAAAATCATAACTAAATCATTATAATTCAGAAAATACAAATAATATATCAAAATTTTCAGAAAAATAATTTCTATCTTGGAAAAATATCAAAATTGGAATATTTAAAATATCTCAAAGAACCTTCTAAACAATGAGCTATCATATCCGATGTTTTATGGCTTTCACACAGAACAACCAATGCTATGGATAGAATCGCGGCATAGTTTGTAATAATGTGTCCATATTGTGCACACATGTGCATCTTGGGATGTCTTACGATGTTGCAGGAGGAAGTTTTCCATTTCATCGCACGAAAAAACCATTTTCCATTTTTGAGGTGTCGAAAACGGGGTGTTTTGTGAAGCAACCACCAAATTAAAGTTTCACATTGGTACCAACACATTTTTCAAAAATACTAGACCACATAAGATGGACAATTTCTTAACCGGTGTATCTGGAACCTTTCCGTCCACTCCTCATGAAAAAGATAAATTCCTACCATATCGGTAGGAGGCCGTCCAGATTTGAACTACAGATACATGATATAATTCTTAAGATTTTTTGTAAAAATCAGTTTTATATTCACAACAAGCTATTTCATCAGAGATCTAGTGCATGTTTGGCGAGCCTCAGCCCCGGGCAAAGGATCTTCATGCCCGCCGTTTTGAATATAGTTTGAAACGGGCATAAAAAATTCGAAAACGATCCAAACAATGTGAAACATTCGCATGGTGTCATATTATGTGTCATAGTTGCAAGAAAAAATATTAAAATAGGAAAATTGTGAACATCACAAAAAATCCTTCACAAAATGAGCTATCATGTTCGAGGTTTCATGACATTTAGGTCAAACGACCAATGTTATGAATAGAATCGCTGCATATTTTGTGATAATGTGCCCATATTGTGCACACATGTGCATATTGGGATGTCTTACTATATTGCAGGAGGAAGTTTTCCATTTCATCGCACGAAAAAACCATTTTCCATTTTTGAGGTGCCAAAAACGGGGTGTTTTGTGAACCAACCACCAAATTAAAGATTCGCATTGGTACCAAAACATTTTTCAAAAATACTAGACCAACTAAGATGGAAAATTTCTCAACCGGTGTATCTGGAACCTTTCCGTCCACCCCGCATGAAAAAGACTAATTCCTACCGAATCGGTAGGAGGCCCCAGATTTGAACTACATGTACATGATATATTGCTCAAGATTTTTTGTAAAAATTATTTTTAGATTCATAACATGCTATTGAGATCCAGTGCAAGTTTAGTGAGCCTCAACCCCGGGCAAAGGATCTTCATGCCCGCCGTTTTGAATATTGTTTAAAACGGACATAAAAAAATTCAAAAATGATCCAAATAATGTGAAACCCTCGCGTGTTGTCATATTATATGTCATAGTTGCAAGGAAAAATATTAAAGTTGGAAAATTGCGAACATCACAAAAAATCCTTCACTAAATGAGCTATAATGTCCGAGGTTTCATGACATTTAGGTCAAACGACCAATGTTATGGATAGAATTGCGGCATAGTTTTTGAAAAAATTATTTTTAGATTCAAAATATGATATAGATGTCATATTTGGATTCCTCTTATTTTTCTAATCGATTTAGACATATTATTTGTCAAATTTTGATTTACAGATTTAAATATATTATTATTCCATATTAAATAAAAAGAAAAAATAAATTATTTTATTGTCCATTTGAATTCAAGATTAATATACTTATTCTTGTAGTTTATGTAGGTAATTGTTTGGAATTCAAAAAATAATGATGTGCAACATCAAGTAATAAGGGTTAATAGTATTGATATGGTATTATTGTCAACAAGGTGTCATTTTCTTTCATGAAATCTAGTCTAAATGGAACTGAGAAGTTAAGCGTGCTAGGAGTGGAGTAGTGTGAGGATGGGTGACTGACCGGGTAGTTTGACCATGAGTGAAATTTGACCTAATATTAAGTGTAGTTAGAGTTAAAATGGTGCATGGGAGAGATAAAAAAATTTAATTTTTTTTGAAAAAATTCGAGCCAGAATTACCAAACGGCGTTATTTCTATGCCGACGGCCAGCCTGTGCCGAGGCGTTATTGTGCCGACGGCAAGGTGCCGACGGCTGCCATCGGCACAAGTTTGTGCCGAAGGCAAGGCAAGCTGTGCCAACGGCCGCCGGCCGTCAGCACCTTGACTGGTTCATAGTGTGAGTCTTCTTTCCGCCAAGACTTCCTTGGGCCATCAGGCAACCTCATTTTTGGTCCTGTTGCACATGTGCTGTGTAATCTGGCGCCCGAGATAAATAAGGTTTGTATTTGTAATTTATTGCGGTTAGACTTTAGAGCAATCTGAAGTACTAGTAGTTTCTTGCCATGTGCGTCAAGACTCAAGAGTGACGCCAGCCTGCAATTGTTTGGCCTAGTGACCGGTTAACCTTTTCGCAGTGGAGTGGTGAACAATTGTGGTTCGTGTCGAATGACTGTTCCATTGCAAGTACTGTGTCATTGCTCCATCTCATTATCAATTCAAGTTTTCTTTCTGGATTGGGGGACAAGAAAATTTCTCTTCGGTAAACACCGTTAAGGCTTGTTTAATTAATACACTCTGATTGGAGAAGATTTTGACTTCTAAGGGATTTAATCCCCCTCAGCCAATCCATGACAAATCCCAACAACCGAACGAGCCCTTTGCTTAACATAGATAGTAACATCACATATTTTAAGATATTTTGGTGATATGGCATGACTTTAAATGAAGAAAGAGAGTGGAGTGGTAACTACTCCATCTCTCACAGTTTATTAGGCGATACGTCTAGGTCGCAAATTTGATCAAGTTAGCATTAGTTATATGTTAAAAAAATTATATTATTAGAAAATTTAGATGTACTATTTTCTAATGATATAATTTTTGTATTATATAATTTAAATTTATAGGTTAAATTAGCGACCTATGGATACGAGGAAGACTAGTAAAGTGAGACGGAGAGAGTAGCTATGTTACCATAACATCACACACCCCAAGACAAAATGAGTCTACAAACCAATAAATGAGACTTTGCATGATGACACTCCTATGTTATTTTCCACTATGAAGTTAATAACACGAACTAATAACTTAAGCATGACACCACCTTATGTTACTCCCCACTATGAGCAGCCTCAGCGATCACGCACTACCATTTTGGCACTTTATCAGCCCATGTGTTATGCTTTCATTCAAAATGCTTAAAATTGAACGAATTTGTTGAAGCATCATGAATCTGATTCTACACTGTGTTCAATGAAAACACACACCTAGGAGCAATGTTCTCAACACAACTGAACTAGGGAAAGAGTTAGGCTTCTGAAAATGGTCATCTCCACCCACCTGGATACTTCTAACTTGTTTGGCTGGAAAGCGTAAATTTGTGAATATGATTGCATATTTAACCTGGCTTGTGTATAATGTAACCAGAAGAATATTTGAGAATATGTGTTAATACGCCTGTGAAATAAAGCAGTAACAACTGAGTGCTGGTGCTTGATGGCATGCTAGCACACACCTGTAATGCAAATTTCACCAGAAATTCTGCATATTTGGACCAATTTAAGGTGAAGAAAGGGGTTGTTCTTTCGGCAAAACTATAATAAAGTTGAGCCAAAAAGGTTCCGATTCAGGATATATTCTTGAGGAAGTGGTATCTCTTTAGGATCAACCCGGACGTCAATAATTTGGTTAATTGGTAAAGATACAGGGATTTGGTGTGCATGAACAGGTTGAGATCGTGAACACGGTGTGATGACTGATGACCTACACGAACGCCGCCGCCGAGAGCTGTCAAATTATTCTGATATATGGTCCACATACACAAACACTGAGACATTTGAGTGAGAAATAGTAATGGTCCCTTCCTCCTCGTGCTGCGATTTGGATAGAGTGGAACAACCGGATCTTCAAAAGCAAGTCTCCGCAGGAGGCTTTTTAGTTCTGACGCCATTGTTGAGGTGGCAGAGAAGTGGAAGCTACTGAGGTTTTTGTGGGCAATTCTTTTATTTCTTTCAGTGTTTTGTTGTGGATATCCGTATTTGGTTCTTTATTCTATCTATAAAAAAAAGAACGTGCTTTCTCGCACATTCTGATAAAGAAACAGTAATGAATTGGGAGTCTATCGAAGAAGAGTTGTCAATCGATTGCAAGTGTTTTCCCAAAAATACATCATCGCCCAAGACCGGCCAGTGCTAGTGAATGCCGGAAGTGCCTCACGTACGATAGAATTGCTACGATTTTTGTACGACTGACTCGTCTGGGGACTCCCATGGTCAGGGCCACTTGCTGACTAAGGCTCATATGAGTCTAGTCGTACCAAATCATCGGACAAATTTGTCGTACGTATAGCATTACTCAGTGAATGCTGATCAGTTTATGCAACATTACTTGACGTCACAGGTGACGCTTGAAAATAGACAAGCTTGCCCTAGGATGCTCTGCAGCTGCAAGTCAAAGGGCCAACGAGCTGAAGACATAAATGTTATTTCAGCAAATCCTCGCGGTCCTCGTGCAGCCTGCTCAGCGCGCATTGGGGTCCGTAGTAAACAAAACCTTCACAGCTATCAGTTCACCGCTATATAAGCTACAAAGTAGTAGTATAAACACAAAAATCTAGAACATAAGAGAACAGCAGGAGTACCAAGAGCAAACGAAAAAATTGGGAGAAGCATGGCAGGCCAAGGAGATCTGAAGCTGCTGGGCATGCTGGAGAGCCCATTCGTAATCCGTGTACGCATGGCATTGCATCTGAAGGGCGTCAGCTACGAGTACATCGAGCAGGACCTGTCCAACAAGGGCGAGCTTCTCCTCAAGAACAACCCCGTGCACAAGAAGGTGCCAGTGCTCATCCACAACGGCAAGCCCATCTGTGAGTCGCTAGCTATCGTGCAGTACGTCGACGAGGTCTGGGCTGCGACCAGCCCCTCCATCCTCCCCGCCAACCCCCACGAGCGCGCACTCGCTCGCTTCTGGGCGGCCTACGTTGATGACAAGGTTTGCAACGTATTCCCAAGTTCTCTCATCTTCTTTTGATGTTTCAGCTTTCAAGTTTCAGCAGCCGATCGATGCTAATTTGCTAACTACGTTGTCCTTTTTCACAGTTCTTCCCAGCGTGGCTAGGCATTCTGAAGGCGGAGACGGGGGAGGAGAGGGACAAGAAGATGAGCGAGACGCTTCCGGTGGTCGAGCAGTTGGAGACAGCACTGGCCCAGTGCTCAAACGGGAAGGCTTTCTTCTCCGGCGCCTCCGTCGGGTACCTTGACCTCGCGGTCGGATGCAATTTGCTTTGGCTCGACGCGATGCGCAAGATGTTCGGCGTGGTGGTCATTGATGCCGCCAGGACTCCAGTTCTGGCTGCCTGGGCGGACCGGTTCAGGGAAAGCGATGTGGGGAAGGAGGTCCTGCCAGACGCAGACATCGCGGTGGAGTATGCTAAGAAGATTCAGGTTTATCGGCCTGCTTCAAAGTGACTGGCTTCAGTTCAGTCCGAATAGTTTGGATGGGTAGATCATGAACTGGAAGTATAGTTCACACAATAAAGAGACTACTAGTTTGCAGCCTCTATAACTTTGAAAACATAAACCATCTTTGGTTCAACCTGTTTAAATGTCCTTAATCTCGCTTCTTCTGTCGTTGCTTAGAAGAGTGCTTTGGATGGACGGACCAAAGTACCATTATTACAGCTCTATTGCATATGCTATGCAGGGGTCAAAAGCAAACCATGTACTCTTGTGCTGCTATCTCCTTGCTCCGTTTTCTTGCAGATATACTACTTTTCTACTCAATCTAAGGGATCCAGCCTCCGCATCAAAAAGATGTATATATTTTTTTATTAATTTATTTAACAAAAGTAAAGATCATACATCAAAAAATTTGAAGCAACCACGCAACACCTACCTACCTGACAATGAGTGAAGATCATGGCAATATGGTCGTATACCATGATAACATGAAAAAAACGATCAAGTAGGAAACGGGAGCATCGCATAGCTCAAACCACCCTCTAGGCGAGACATGAATGTGTGGGTTTTAATTACCAGCAAGATAATTGTAGGTGTAAGGGCTAGTGATCATGAACTGATGGCTAACAACCTCAAGGCACACAAAATTTATATAGGTTCAGGCCCCGGATGATAATCCGGTAACACCATGCAACCTGTGTTGCTATATTATATGGAACGTGTGAGGTGCTCGGATATTACAAAGGGTGGTCTTCCGGATATGAATCGAGCTGGTTGGTATAGTGGAAGATCGGTATATTATATGGAGCGTGTCGAGTCTGTTCCGACTAGGATACATCTCCAGGTAAAATGAAACTTGTGGGTATGCTCTAAAAGCCTAAAAATGAACTACCCTACAACAACTACAACTCCGGTGAGTTTCTTGCTAGAGTCTTCTAGCTTCTGGTGGGTGGGTGGATTTCTGAGTGTGTGATGTGAATGAAATTGAGCATTCCTCTTCCTTCGTGGACTGCTCCTTTTATACCCTCGGTCATGCACACTGGACATGGCCGAGAGGTTATTGTCGTAGTCGAGGTGACATGGAGGTGTTGAGCTCCTTGGCCGCTACTCCATCATCCTATCGACGGGCTGTCGGGAGCCTCTCTATTGTAGTTGAGGCCATCGTGGACTTTTGTGCCCCACAGATGACTCGCTGGCCGAAGGGCGGGGACGTGACCTAGTGAGGGGTCATGCCTCCCTAGGCTAGGTAGATACGT
This sequence comes from Lolium multiflorum, assembly GCA_030979885.1. Taxonomy (NCBI): domain Eukaryota; kingdom Viridiplantae; phylum Streptophyta; class Magnoliopsida; order Poales; family Poaceae; genus Lolium; species Lolium multiflorum. Next base: position 27,773,997 of record CM061753.1, on the reverse strand, counting down.
GCCCAGATGGCAGACTGTCTGGTCCCCTCAACCAATCGTGCGTCATGACTGACGTCACATGTGTTGGCTTCTGTGATGTGGGGCCTCTTGGCCCTTTTAGTCAGGCGACTTGGCTAGCTGACCAACGTGGGTTGACCTGCTGGTGCGTTCGGTAAGTACCTACTTTGTACTTTGCCGTCTAAGTTTATATTTTGCCTTGGCTGACAAGATAATGTTTAATTGTCTTTGGCTACCATGTTACCCATGACCCTGTCAGTAGCCCCTGAGCCCGTGGGTGGCTCAAAAAGGTGTGCATAGGTGTGAAAATTTTCAAGGTGTCACGAGGTACTCCTCTGGTGCCTCCTGTGTCGGCTAATCCTTAGCCGACGGCCAGGGACTCGGTGATGCATTGCACTCTCTTATCCAAATTCTCCTAGCCAGTGGGGCATTGCGAGACATGGCGTTGCGGCTTCGTCTCTGTCGTTGCCTAATCGACGTTACCTCGGAGGAGGGATCCTCACGAAGGGGAGAAGAAGTAGGGCCATAGGGCGGAGTGCACACGGGACGGTGGTACGCGAGTTACCGCTTCGGAACACCCGCACGATGACAGGCCTACGTGCTTGTCCGGAATTATCGGCGCTTGCGCGTTGTTACAATGGTTGTGGTTGTGCCTCTAGGGCTCCCGGATCCGGCTTATAAAGGCGCACGGATCTAGGGTTTACATGGAGAGTCCTAGCCGGAATACAAGTTGCCTAACTACGGTACAATATCTTGCCGTGTACGTCAAGGATCCGCCTTCCTTATGACCGTACTGGATCCGGATACTTTATGGGCCTCCACGGATCCGGCCTCCTTCGTAGGTCGGTTAGGATCCGGCCTGTTCCTGGGCTGGACTTCATCCTTCTTGATCAACAATCGGCCGCCCGATGGGCCCCATGCCACCATCACCGTCTGTGGGCCACCCGGGCTTGCCGGATCTAGGCCATGTCGTTGATATACCCATATAGTATACCCACAACAGTAGCCCCCGAAGTTCTCCGAGATTCATCATTCTTCCGTCTTCAAACAACTCGGAACCGAAGAGAATCTTGAAGAGCTTCCAAACTTTCTTGTTTTCGATATCATTTAACCGGAAACCCACATGTCCTTCAGTAATGATAATGTAACGGAGTTTGCACTTTTCCCGCGCACAACTTCCTATCTTCCCGCGCTAAATTTTCGGAGATGCGAATCTTTAGCCGAAAATTTCGGGAGTGCACGGTTAAGTTACCTCCACGTCATTTTACCGCTTTTAACCTAAAACACGTGTCATGCATCCAACGGTGAGACTGTTCAGTTTCCGCCGTAGGATCCGAAATGCGAATCTCCGCGCGAGGGCTATAAATACCCCGACGTGCGGTAACTCCTCATTCGTTTCACCCCTTCACCACTTCATCTTCCTCCTCCCGCCGCGCCGCCCGCCGATCTCAACTCCGAGCTCCGCCGCAGAGGACTTCACGCCAGGTCGCTCCAAGCCTCCCCTCGTCCCAAGATCGCCGCGGTTGACCGGGAAATCTCCCCGCCGCCGATTCGTGGTCACGCGGGCCGTTTTCAGCAAGTTCGGCGACCTTCATCCTCGCCGGAGCATCGCCGGTTCGCCGCGCCATTGACGGTACGTGCACCGGACTTGTAGAAGAAGAAGTAGAGTAGATTCCGGTTACTCAAACACTTTGCATGGGTGCAGCCGGAAGCATGCCGATCGACTCACACTGTACCGGTAGTTCTCCGAATAGCCCGGATCCCAGTTCATTAGAGCCAATCTGTCCGGATCCCATTGCATATCTACCACCATATGTTTCCGACATCCGGCTGGCTCAACCTTTTTCCGCATCTTCCAACACCAAGTTAGGCCGGATCCCAACCGTTCAAGAACTCGAAGAAGAACTTCAAGGGCAGGCTAGAATGGCAGCCAAGGTCCAAGAGACGGAAAACAAGAAAGCTTCTAAGGCCCGGAACCGCGAAGGAGAGCGGGTCGGCGGCCCCGCGAAACCACCGATACGGAGCTCGAGAGCTTCGTAACGAGGGTATGATCTCCGCTCACCGGAGTTTCATACGCGACACCGTCGTCCCCAAGCCAGGAGCCGGAGAAGTGGTCATGACCAAGGCTTGGGTGGAACGCGGATTATCGCTCCCTGCTCGGAATTTTTCCTCTCCATCCTCAACACGTACGGGCTTCACCCCACAACATCTGCCCCAACTCCTACCTTCTCGCTCTCCAACTTCGCAACTCTCTGCGAAGGGCATCTCGGAATCCGACCAGATGTCAAGCTATGGCGTTTTCTTCCGAGTGAAGAAAGAAACAAAAGACAAAGCTATGCTGAACTGCGGGAGCATGACATTCATGCTCCGACCTGGCCGCATGTACCCTCCTCATGACTCGCACGAATCCGTCCGGTACTGGAACGCCGGATGGTTTTACGAGAAGAATGTTCCGGAGATCCACGACGGTCTCCCCAAATTCAACAACGAGCCTCCGGAAGAGCTCGCAAGCTGGAGCTTCATCCCGTCGCTTTCCCTAACTCCCATCCTGGAGAAGGCGCGGAGAATCTCCTGGTTAGTCCACGATGGGCTAACCGAACCCACTACATCGAGTGGTTCACTCGGATCCAACCTCTCGCGATATAACGCGCGGTTAATCTCGCATACACCGGGCGGACGACCAGCTCCGAGCTACCCGCCACGATCTTTCGGCTGATTCTCTCAAAAGGAGATTCAAGACGCTGGTGAAGGTGGGCGGGGTCAACCGATCCCGAATTGATCAAGGATATTTATACGAACAACCAGTGTCCTCCGGTAAGCTTTGATCCCTTCGTCACTTCAAACTTCACAAGTTTTTGGATATTGACTAACATATGATATCTTTCCCTCCAGCTCGCTACATTGGCGGAGGAAAACTTGCGCACCATACTTCGCGTCCCCGTCAGCGGCGACACGGCGGAGGAGGTTCCGGAGGACGAAGAGGATGAAGAGGAGCAAGCACCCCGCAAGGCAGCTCCTCGACCTACGAAGAGTCCCCGCGCCAAAGCTTCCGGCTGCCGGAGCGCGCGAGGCCTCCGCCAAGAAGCCCAAGATCGTCAAGCCCCTCCGCTAGACTCAAGGAAGGCGGAGCGGGAACGTTTGAAAATGCTTTCCACAGCAGGCAAACGCTCGCGCCATCATCCCCGGCGCCCCGTAAGTTTCCGTGTATGGTACATATTCACTTTGATGCAACTGCTTCTTATGCAATCTTCTTTTATTTGTTCGCAGAACTCCGACTACCGCTGCCACTCGGACCGCCAGCCAAGAACCCATCACAAAATTTATGAAGAAATCTCCCTGTTGGTCCCGCAACTCCAGCTCCGCCAAGCGCTTCCCACACTGCTCCACCGCCATCTCCTCAAAGGACTACCCCCCTCCCCGCCGCAAACACTCCACCGGAAATAATTCCAACAGCGAGAAGGTGGGCGGAGAGGATCCTAAGGCCAAAGGCCCTGCCCAAGAAGAAACAATTGGCCAAGGAGAGGCTGAAGTTACTTCCTCCGAGAAGGTCGGAGCCGGCTTGGCGACGTTGTCGTGTTTCGAGAAACGGAGATCCGTCTGACCTCACTTCCACCCCCAAGGCATATGCTACAAAGTTCTTCAACAAGCTGACGAGACAGAGAAGTGGGAACTTGAACAAGACCTGCTCAACGCCATGCTGAACAATGCCTGGGGGAAACCGGATGCCGCTACGTCGGAAATCCAGGAATTTAAGAAGGGCGTCGGCGAATTCTTCGACAAGCTTGTCTGCAAGCAAAAGGTACTCCCCAGTAGCCCCCAAGCATGTAGGCGGAAACTAAGTACTAGTTAGCGCTTAGATGCTTTAGAGTACAGCCACTTTTGGAAAGATTTTAAAATGTCGCAGTAGCCCCCAAGCATGATGTCGGAAAGATTCCGGCAATAATGCTTCAAAGGACACCACTATGCTGTAGGCGGAATTTTTACTCCGCTCTCGATTGTTTTTTACAGAACAGCAGGCACCGCACTATGAGCTACACAAGAATATTGCTCTGCAGCGCGTTACCTTGGGCCAAGCGGAAAATATCCGGACCCTCATGGATAAAAATGCAGAACCGAACAAACTGGCGGACGCCCAAGGTTGGTTTCCGACCTTTCTTGTTATTAGTTCACGTTCCGACTTTGAACTGTATTTAACTTGATTCCTTGTAGGCGCATCTTCTTCCCCGGCGACGACCTCCTCCGGAAAACCTGCGCTCCTCATACCAAGAGTTGGAGATAAAGTTGAAGGAGGCGGAGCAGCAGAAGGAGCATGCCGAGAAGCAACCGGCGGAGAAAAACTCCGAGCTCATCGGGAGAAGGACGAATTCGTGCTGAAGCGCAATGCTGATAGCGAGACCATTAAGAGGCAGCAAAAGGAGCTCAATGGACTCCGGAAGTACATGGAAACCGCAGAGCACCATTGGGACCTGCTGGCCGAAAATATCCTGGGTACTTATACTCGGAATTTCTTATCTTGATGGATAGTCTCTTGTGCTCAACTTGAATGTTTATTCTTGTATTTTTGTGCAGAGCCACTTGGATACTCTGAAAGGCGCCGGAATAAATTTCCCCGGGACGATGTTCTTTCTCTTGCTGGCGATGATTGCAAGGATCTTATTTCCGCTCACGGAAGATATGCCACAACTTGTCACTGAAGAAGAGCCGCACTGCGGTCTGCGCAAACTGGTCAAGCGGATGGACATTCTTCCGGAGCTGGTACAGATCTACAAGCTTCATCAGCCCGAGGCGCAGCTGCCATGACTTTAACCATGTGCTTGGCGCATAACCCGGAGATGGATCTGGACCGGTAACTTCGGTGTTCCTCCGAGCAGATGTCGGAGCGCTGCTTGATGCGGTGAGTGGCTATGACACCCGCATCGCGCGGAGGATCCTCCACGACGAATTCTACGACAAGGCGGTTCTCCCGGTGGACGAGCCCCTTGAAGACGAACTTCAAAAGGAGCGCGACGCGGAAGCCCGTCCTGCGGAATCCGAACCTTACCTGGACCAGCTCCAAGGATGCTCCCAGAGGAACCCAAGTCCAGCGCTGCAAACTCCGAAGAGGATGAAGAGAGTGATGAAGATGTGTCGTCTCCGGCTGAGGGCGCCAAAGGAAAAGATCCAGAGGGCAATGCTTCTCCGTCCAAGGCGAAGTGAGAACTTTTATGTCCTGCGGGATAAAACAATGCATCATTTTGGCCCCAGCGAGGGTTTGTAACATAACTTAAATTCTTAAGTAGTTAGGGACGAAACAAGCATGCATGCGTGGGCGGAAAATACTTATCCTGCTATCCGTTTTTATGTTATTTGCATGTGTTGTTTCTCGAAAGCAAGTGCTGGTTTGATAATTTCCGGCTTGCCCACTTGACCTTCCACGAGCCGGAAAACCCGCGGAAACGCTCGCCAGCGGCGACGAAGCCCAATGGCAATCCGTCAATAACCGCGGAAACAAGCCCCCAGCCCAAGTGCCGGAAGTCGCTACCAGGAATCCATGGGTTTGCAAAAAAAATTTCCGCCAGAAAACTTAAGCTTACGTCCTAAGGGACGATTTTGAAAATCACAACTTTCATACACGCCTAGGCGGAAAAATCCAGCTCTGCGGTTTTAGTCGGAAAAAACATACACGATCCAGAAATGAAAAATTAAAGGAGGTAAATGACTCTAAGAGTGAACCAAAAGCTTTATTTCATTGATCATGTATCATAGATATTACAAGGTATGTAATGCGTAAAGCGCTAAGTGTGGAAAGGACGTAGCTGTGCTATGTTCCAGGGACGATCTGTTTCATCATATATGTCACCCGGATCTTCTCGTTTTCGTTTCCGATGCCGGCAGGTCTATCCTTTAGTTCCCGAAATCAACGAGGTAGTAGGATCCGTTGTGTAGTACTTTGCCGATGACAAAAGGTCCTTCCCATGGAGATTGCAACTTGTGATCTTTCACCTAGCGAAGGCGGAGGACTAAGTCTCCGACCATGAACGAGCGGTTCCGAACTCGACGGCTATGATCGGAGCTTCTGCTGGTAAATGGTGGAGCGTTGGTCGCCTAAATTCGAGCTTCTTCGATCAGGTCCACGATAGCTGTCGAGCCTCATCGCTTCTTCATTGTAGGCGGAAACTCGCGGTGAATCATGGATGATGTCAGTGGGGAGCACACGGATCCATATACCAGGAAGAAAGGAGTAAATCCCGTTGACTGTTAGGGGTAGTTCGTAAACCCACGTAACGCAGTCCACCATCACCAAGCTCCGCCGCGCGGCGCAGCGGTTCTTCAAGGCGAGGTTTGATTCCGCTAGTATAAGGCCATTGGCTCGTTCGACCCGACCATTAGATTGTGGATGGGCCACGACGCAAGGTCAAGCCGGATCCCAACTTCATCGCAGTAATCCTTGAGTTCTCCCCGCGCAAAGTTTGTGCCATTGTCTGTGATTATGCTGTGTGGGATGCCGAATCTCGTCACGAGGCTGCAAACAAATTTTAGTGCCGTAGCACCGTCGGCTTTTCTCACCGGCTTTGCCTCGATCCACTTACCGAACTTGTCAATAGCGACAGGAGGTATTCATGACCACCAGGAGATGATTTCTTTAACTTACCAACCATATCGAGCCCCAGACCGCGAACGGCCAGGTGATAGGGATGGTCCTCAGCTCTTGGCTGGAGCGTTTGGTTGAGTAGCGTAGTACCGACAACCTCAAGTTTTCACCACTTGTCGCGTCTTCTTTAGTGTTAGCCAGAAATCCTAACCGAAAAGCTTTTGCAACGAGGGACTGGGGCGGCATGATGCCCGCAATCCCCATGGATCTCTCCGAGGATTTCAATGCCATCTTGACTAGAGACGCATTTGATAAATACCCCGTTTGCACTTCGTTTGTAGAGCTGTCCATCAACAATTGTGTAGGATCTTGCTCGTCGATGATCTGTCGTGCGTGGACCTCGTCCTCCCGCAACTTTTGATCAATGAGATAATCCAGAAACTGAGTCCAGGCCGGAATGATTGCCATCACTTAGCCGAGAAACGCCAGATCGGGATTTTCCGGTTTGCACCCTTCACCGAGGGTACTCGTAGATGCTCAAGGAAAACTCTGGCGGAATTGGTTTCTGCCGGATCCGAGCTTGGACAAGATGTTGCCGTGTTATCGTCTCTCCCGACGTACTTGACTTCGTATCCGAGGAAGCACTTGGCGATCTCGTCCACTTCATCTCTGTAAGCCGCCATGACGGAGTTCTGGCGTTCCAGGTTCCGGCTACTTGTTGTGCCACCAGGTCGGAATCTCCGCAGCATATGATGTGCTTGATCCCAATTTCCTTAGCGATGCGCACCGTGTAGTAGAGCCTCGTATTCCGCCATATTGTTGGTTGCTTCGAGTGAATCGCAGAACGTCGCAGCTCTTCTCCCGTAGGTGACTTCGGGTAACTCCACCCCGAGCCTTGATGTTGCTTGGATCCGTCAAAGTGCATGACCCAAGCGGTTCCGGCACAGTGTGCCCTCCGGTGCTTCAGTCCAATCCGCGATGAAATCCGCTAGAACTTGAGACTTGATTGGTTCGGGCTTCGTAGTTGATGTCAAAGGCAGATAATTCGATGCCCCATTTTGCTACGCGTCCTGTTGCGTCGGAGTTGTTGATGATTGTTGCCTGGGAGCGTTGCTCACCACCGTCATTGGGGGCTCCTGGAAGTAGTGTCTCACCGCCTAGAAAACTCCGTATGCTAGCTTCGAAAGTGAGGGTATCTCTTGGATTCCGTCAAGACTTCACTAATGTAATAGACAGCCTTTGGACTCCGTGCTCAAATCCTTCTTCCTTTCGCACCACCACGATTACGAGGCTGATAACTTTGTTGGTAGCCGCTATGTAGAGGAGCATAGGCTCTGACTCAGGGAGCTGCCAATATAGGTGGGGAGGAGAGTATGTTCTTCAACTCCCGAAGTGCTTTATCTCGCCTCATCCTGACAAATTTGTCTGTTTTCTTCAGCAGCTTGTATAGAGGTAAGGCTTTCTCGCCAAGACGGCTAACGAATCTACGATTGCCGCAACGCAACCAGTTAATCGTTGCACATCTTTGAGACAAGTTGGCCTTTTGATGTTCAGATAGCCTTGATTTTTTCCCGGTTAACTTCGATTCCCCTATGAGAGACAATGAAGCCAAGGAGTTTTCCTGGTACGCCGAAGACGCACTTCAGCGGATTCAACATCATCTTGTACCGTCGGAGGTTATCAAAGGTTTCCTTAAGGTCGCTCAGCAGGTCGGATCCCTTTCGGGTCATGACCGCGATGTCGTCGACGTAGGCGTGCACGTTCCGGCCGATTTGGTCCTTCAGCACCGCCGCATCGTGACGTTGGTATGTGGCACTGCGTTTTTCAAGCCAAAAGGCATGGTAACATAGCAGTATGTGCCAAAGGGTGTGATGAAAGAGGTCGCCTTTTGGTCAGACTCCTTCATCAAGATCCGATGATACCGGAATATGCGTCAAGAAAACACGAAGTTCCCCCCGCCGTCGAATCAATGACTTGGTCAATGCGCGGCAAAGGGAACGGATCTTTCGGACAATGCTTATTCACGCCGGAGTAATCGATGCACATTCTTAGTATTTAATTCTTTTTGGGTACAAGGACGGGGTTTGCGACCCAATCAGTATGGATAACTTCTACTACAAAACCTGCCTCTAGTAACTTTGCTAATTCCATTCCTATGGCGTGGGCGCTTGTCTCCAAAGCGTCGCATAGCTTGCTTCACCGGTTTTGCACCCGGATTTATGTTGAGGTAGTGCTCGGCGAGTTCCCTTGGTACTCCGGACATGTCCGAAGGTTGCCATGCGAAGATATCCATGTTAGCTCGAGGAACTCGACGAGCGCGCTTTCCTATTTGGGGTCCATGTTGGCTCCGACTGAAACCTGCTTGGAGTTGTCACCTTCAATGAGGTCATGCTTCTTGGTTTCTATCGCGGCCTTGAACGAGGTCTGTTCGAGATCTGCTTGGTGGTCTCATCTCGCGGATCCACCGCGGCTCTATAGCCTTGCAGCTCCTCTCCGTGATATGACGGATTCTCGCAAAGGCGGCCTCGCCTTCCTCGCAGTCCCTAGCTTTCTTGTAGTCTCCGGACACGGTGATCCAACCGTTGGGACCCGGAATCTTGAGCTTGTTGTAGATGTAGCATGCTCGCGTGGAACTTGTGGTAGGTGGGCCTGCCGATCACGTGGTAGGAGCTTTTGAAGGGCACCACTTCAAACGTGATCATCTCTTCGCGGTAGTTGTTCACATTGCCGAAGGCCACGGAAGTTTGATGCTGCCCAGAGAGTTTGCCTTCTTACCCGGAACCACACCATGAAATTCGGTGCTGTGTTTGAGCTGTTCCTTGGTGAGGTTCATCTTCTCCAGGGTCTCCAGGTACATGATGTTCAGGCTAGCTCCTCCGTCCATAAGACACTTGGAGAAGTCATACCCGTCTATGCGGGGACTCACAACCAGAGCGTAGCACTTTGGGGATGACGGCCGGTGATCCGACGTCAAAGGTACAGCTTTCTCCGACCACTTGACATATGCACACCGGAATCGTGGCGTTCAAGATCCGGAGCGCCGATTTTTTGCGCAGTCGGGGTTCCGAGGAAGGTGTGGTAAGTTCCGACACTCTTCTTACCAAAGGGGTTGGACTTGTTAGTGCGGTACCCTCCTTGGGTTCCGGCGAAGCGTCATCCTCGTCCATGGCTTCGGAACTGTCCTCCTCTTTGTCCTTGTTCTTGCCCTTGCCTCCTTTGCCGCGCGGCGGTGCTTCCGGGCTCGCTTGTATCCTGCCTCCGGTCATTCTTCGATCGTTGACCCACTTGCGCTGCGATTGGTATGGGTGGATTTGCCCGTAGCCGGATCCGATGGGCCAGCACCACATATCCTGTAGGGGCGCGGATCCGCGCGGTGACCTCGCCGCGCCGGCCGGCCGCTCTCCGCCTCCACGTCCGCGGCCTCTTCCGCCTCCTGGACCTCCGCGTTGGAACGTCATGGCTACCATGTCGGATCCTCCGCCCTTCTGGTCTTCAGGGGGTTCTTCCGCTTGTTGTCGCCGACGCCGTTATCACGGTTTTCTTCCGTTGGGTAGGGTAGGTGCGAGATCTCCGCCTCGCGTCATCGGCGGATCGCCGGGCGATGTTTATCATCTCGTCAAGAGTGAGTTTGTTCGCGTTCACAGGTAAGCTTGTGGCGCAGCACGCCGCAAACCACCAATGAAGGCGTGCATTGCGTGCGGTTATCTACGTTCTCGCACTCGTTTCGGTTGCCAACCATCGGTGAGGAAGCTTCTAGATGTCTCGCCCTTCTTCGGATGCAAGCTTGAAGATCGGTGGTGGCCGGTCTCTTGTAGGTACCCCCGAAGTGGTTCTCGAAAGCCTTCAGGTCCAACCAGCAAAAGATAGTGTTCTCCTCAAGGTCACTGAGCCAAACACGAGCTGGACCAATAAGGTACAATTGGAGCATGCGGCAGGCTATATTCGGGGTTCCTCCGGTGAAGGTTACTGCATTGTAGTAATCCTCGATCCAGGTATCCGGCCTCTCGCTGCCATCATAATGCTTCAGGTTTCTGGTAGCTTAAGGTTCACTTTTGGCTTTGGTTCCTCTCGGATCATCCGGCCAAAGCACCTTGGACCGATGTAGTCGGATCTGTACTCGTTGAGGCGATCCCGGGCATCACGGGGGCACCACCGGGTGATTTTGAGCGGGAACGGGATCTCCGGCCCTGCCTCCGCCTCCACCTCCGCCTCCACTAGGTGGTGGCGAGGGAGATCCGCGAGGGGGCCGTAAGATGTTCTTCCGCCTTCGATTCTCTGCGTGGCTCCGCCGCTCGGCTCCTTTCCTCTTGGTGGTGGTCGCCTCCGTCGTTCCGGCTCCTACGTGGCTCAGGTGCGTACTCCTCGTTCCGGCTCCTCCTTGGTTCCGGATCGCGTCCTTGGCTTCGCGAGGCTCGTGGTCGCGTTCTTGATTCCGACGAGGCTCGGGCTCGCGGTCTTGATTCCGGCTTCTCGCGTGGTTCCGGCGTACGGTCCCTCTCCTCTCTAGGAGGCGGCATATTGTCGCGGATGTTGATTCCACCTGGCCCATGGGGCCTGGGGTTCGGCAGGACCGCGACGTCGAGGGGGTAGCGGAGGACGGCTCTGGGGTGGTGGTGATGGAACACGGTACTTATCTCTGCCGCATACATCGCATCCTTTCCCTTTGCCGGGTTTTTCGAGTTGAATCCGATGGTATGGGGATTGGATTTGGATGGTCTCGACTTTCTCCCCGCGCTAGATCCGTGCGCGACTCGCCATCACGGAGTTGACTTGTGTGGCGTCCTTCGCTGTAGATATGCATTGCTCTCGGATTGGATGCTAACTCCGAAGTGTCTGCCTTGCTCTGTTGCTGCATTGCTGAGGCAACGAGCTTCCGACGTAGTTGATGTCAATCTCCTCGTCCTTCTTCTTTAGGAGCTCTGCAGCCTTCTTCATGTTATCCTTTGGAGTTGCGAGCGGCTGCTGTGGGTGTTGCGAAGGTAATCTTGCGGGGAAGGATGGCCTCTCGCCTGATTCTAGCTTCTTCCTCCCGCACAAATTTTACCTTGGCCTCCCAGTGCTTCTCGAGTTGCCTGACCTTTTCGAGAGATTCATCGACCTCGCGATCCTTCTTCTGAAAGTGGTCCACGAAGTTCGCCGCTATGGTTCTTTCTTCTAGCATTGCGGCTGCGGTCTTGGCAAACTTCTGAGCTGTCGCTAGCATCTCCTGTCTCTTGGCTTCTAAGGCCTCCGGATCTGCAGCTTCCTCGGGAGTTATTGGCTTGTTGAGGATATCGGACTTTGCGACTAAATCCATGCGTGCTTGCTCGACCATCTCTTCTGGTGACAGGACATCGTTTCGCGGTCGTGCCCGATCTAACGGAGACCTTACGTTGGATGGTCCTGGGTCGGAGTTGGAGGCTTCGTCTTCCGTTTCCGGCTGATCCAGCGGTGCCACGGTTGCTAGAACCTGCATCGGCTGGGCGGATTCCACTTCAGCTTGCTCACCGCCTTTGAGTTCCTCGAGCTTGCGGTTGAATTCCTCTGTATTCATGGATGAAGCGCCGTCATCTTCTTCCCCGATTGCGAGCTCCTTCGTCAAGCGATTGTATTCTTCTGTGCCTATTGAGGAGGCATCATCGGAATTTGGGCTCAAGTTTCCGAGGATTGATTACTCGGGTTTCCGCCTCTTGTCCTGGAGCGTCGTCGTCTCGATCGTCGGGCAGATCCGAGCTACGTTGTTTCCGGTGCCTCAACCTGCAAAGGATCGGCCTCGTCCCGGTGGAGGGCGTCTCCTGCGGTATGGGCCAAGAAGTGCACGAAGTGACACCTTTGCTTCTCTAACACCGGGAGACCCAGGCGGATCTGCATTGGTCTTCCACCGTTTTCTCCTGCTCAGGGGCGGATTGGGTGGGTTTTGATTTTTCCCGATCTAAGGAACCTTCCTTAAGAAGCTCCTGCGACTCGATCGGATCTTCGCGACGCGTCCGCCCACGGCGACGCGTGGCGTTACCTGCATGCTCGGAATCGACGGCCTCGCCGATGAAGATGTGGATGCCGCCGATTGGGACGATGGAGAGCTTGACGGGGTTTGTCCTAGCCGGAATTCGTCCGGACGGACGATCGGAAAATTCCCGGCGTAGTACGCGCCCACGCGATCGAGTCGTCGTAGCTTCCCATGGCGGAGCCCTCCCGCTCCGGCTCCGACGCCAGCCCCACGGGCGCCAACCGTTGTTGCCTAATCGACGTTACCTCGAGGAGGATCCTCACGAAGGGGAGAAGAAGTAGGGGCCATAGGCGGAGTGCACACGGGACGGTGGTACGCGAGTTACCCAGCTTCGAACACCCGCACGATGACAGGGCCTACCGCTGCTTGTCCGGAATTATCGGGCGCTTGCGCGTTGTTACAATGGTTGTGGTTGTGCCTCTAGGGCTCCCAGATTATAAAGGCGCACGGATCTAGGGTTTACATGGAGAGTCCTAGCCGAATACAAGTTGCCTAACTACGATACAATATCTTGCCGTGTACGTCAAGGATCCGCCTTCCTTATGGCCGCATGGATCCGATACTTTATGGGCCTCCACGGATCCGGCCTCCTTCGTAGGTCGGTTAGGATCCGCCTTGTTCCCTGGTGGACTTCATCCTTCTTGATCAACAGAATGGGCCGTCCGATGGGCCCCATGCCACCATCACCGTCTGTGGGCCACCCGCTTGCCGGATCTAGGCCATGTCGTTGATATACCCATATAGTATACCCACAACTCCCGCAAAAGTAGAAAAAACTGGCTACACGGTAGTCCAAGTGAATGTCTAAGTTTTGTGGTGCCTTGCTAGCGAAGCGTTGCCAGGAATCTGGACATGCACCATCCCATCACAAGACAGTTCTGCTAGGATTCTGCCCGTTTAGGTTGGCGCGTCGATACATCTAATCATATGTTTTGTATCCACTTTGGTCGTTGCGGTTATCGAGGTCATGATGACGAAGATGCCTCGGAAATCTCCGCTCTTAGCGTGTAGGGGGTGGTTTTAATGCCCACGTCTAGTCGTGCAGGCGCACGTGGCATGGTGTGACAGTTCGTGAACTCCACTTGCCCACACCCCCTCCTTCGTAAGGGTCTAACCCCTGAGTGACGATGAACTGAACTCTTCTTCGCCTTTCACCTTTTCTCTTGTTGCCCTTGTTCTTTGCCTCATACTCTTCTCCTTCTGCTCCATTGTGAATGAGTGGCAAGGGCTGATAGTGGAGCACAAAAGCCTAGTGAACGAGTGGCTACTCTTGGAGTCTTTTTTTTTTTTGAACACATACTCTTGGAGTCTTGGATGTCCTCAACTCAATAGCACACAAGTGAGCATGTCGCAACAACAACATAGGAAATTCTGGTCAGGTCTCTTCTTATACCAGCGATTAGACCTCGTCAATCAAACTTGAGACTCGGATGAACCTAGATCGTCCTTTGTCTCCAATCACACAAATTTCACTTGCTAAGTTGATGGCAATTCCAATTGTGTGTCTTCGTAGGTTATTCATATCTGCTTTCCCGCTGTCCCTTAATTTTACATACAACAAAGAGTCGTTGCCGGGCCAATTTGCGCCCTGTAGAGTTTGCCGGGTGTATTTGCCGGGCCGATCTGCGATGTTCTGCATAGACTTTGCGGTGTCTTTCGCACATGGCCACGCGCAGGAAAGAGCTTATTTGGATATGTGACTTGACGTCACAGATGACGCTAGATATTAGAGACAAGGTCACCCTAGGATGCTCTGCAATGCAACTCCAAGGCAGCTGAAGATAGAATTGTTATTATTTCAGCCAAGCCTCGTGGTTCTTGTGCAGCCTCTCGTATATAGCAGCAAAATCTTCACAGCCATTAGTTCGCCCCAATATATAAAGCTCAAACGTATAACCCCAAAAGTCTGTGGACATAATTAACAGCACATACAGTAGGAGCAAAGCAGAAGAAACATGGCGGGCGAAGGAGATCTGAAGCTGCTGGGCATGGTGGTGAGCCCATTCGTGGTCCGTGTACGCATGGCGTTGCATCTGAAGGGAGTGAGCTACGAGTACATCGAGCAGGACCTGTTGAACAAGGGCGAGCTCCTCCTCAAGTACAACCCGGTGCACAAGAAGGTGCCGGTGCTCGTCCACAACGGCAAGCCCATCTGCGAGTCGCTAGCCATCGTGCAGTACGCAAGGTTTTGGGTACCGGTTTGAAAAAAATCTCAGAGGGGGCTGAGATTTCCGGTAACCACGGTTACCGGCGATAACCGGTCAAATACCGAACGAAATTGTCAAACAAAATTTGAATTTCAAACTAAAAAATGTTCAAATATTTATGAAAATAAGGTTTTGAGGAGGAGAAGATGAAAGATTCGGACAATGAGTTGGGGCATGGGATTACAGTGGAGAGGAAACACTTACGATTTAGGTTGGCTAACCAGTCAGCCTAAATTCAAACCAAACTTGAATAGACCGAGATTTTTTGGCCGATAAATTCATTTACCAGAGGGGGCTGAGAATTCCGGTTACCGGCCGGTAACCGCGGTATTCCAACCGGTAACCAAATCCCTGGCAGTACGTCGACGAGGCGTTGGCTGCTTCGAGCCCCTCCATCCTCCCCGCCGACCCCCACAACCGCGCCGTCGCTCGCTTCTGGGCCGCCTATGTCGATGACAAGGTTTGCAACATTATTTCCAAATTCTCTCCTCTTCTTTCGATGTTTCAGCAGCCGATAGATGCTAATTGTTTGTCCGTTCTCACAGTTCTTCCCGGCATGGATAGGCGTTATGAGGGCGGAGACGGAGGAGGACAGGGCCAAGAAGATGAGCGAGACGGCTGCGGTGGTTGAGCAACTGGAGGCGGCGCTGGCCCAGTGCTCGAACGGGAAGGCTTTCTTCTCCGGCGAATCCGTCGGGTACCTCGACATCGCGGTCGGGTGCAATTTGTTTTGGCTCGACGCGATGCGCAAGATGTTCGGCGTGGTGGTCATTGACGCCGCCAGGACTCCTGGTTTCGCCGCCTGGGCGGACAGGTTCAGGGAAAGCGGTGTGGGGAAGAAGGTCTTGCCTGACGCAGACGTCGCGGCGGAGTACGCTAAGAAGATTCAGGCTTACCGGGCTGCTGCCGCAGCTTCCAAGTGACTGGTTTCAGTTCAGTCCCAGTAGCTTGGATCTATGAATCGTGAACTGGAGTGGAGGGTCTTAGCTCACGCAATAATAAAGAGTAGGAGTACTAGTTTATGCCCTTGACCTGCATTATACTGGCGTTGTTTAAAAGAGAATGCTTTGGATGGGCAAACCAAATTAGTACTATCTAATAATTTGGATGATTTTACCTCTCATTACCTATGCCACGTAGGGCCAAGACAAACAATTATTACTAGGGATGAAAACGAGGCGGAAAGTTTCCGACTTTTTCACGAGAATACGGAAACAAAACGGAATTTTGTGGAACCGAAAAGAATTTCCTTTGGCGAAAACGGAAACAGATGGCCTTTTTCCAATGGAACAGATGCAACTACGGAAATTCTATTTCCAACTAATATGGAATTTTCTTTTTAGGTTGGGTGTGCATGACCCAACCCACATGGTCCAAGTGACCTTGTCAAGCTGAACTGCCAAAGTGGTCCGTCCCAAAACAAATAAATGGGTTTGAGGAAGTTTTCACGGTTCGACTTCCAGTTATTTCGCAGTATATTGAACCGTCTAGGGGATCAAGTTTGCCAGTTTAGTGTGTTGCTTAAATTTTTTCTTTATTTTTCAACTTTTTTATTGTGTTGTATTTGTATTCAACTTTTTTTCTGTAAATTCTTTTGATGTATGCATCTGTACTGTCATTAAGGTAACGTGTTGCTAGAGAGCCTCATTGTAATTGATATTTTCACAATATTAATATTTTTTTATCGAAAAGTGGCACACCAAGATTTTCTCGTAAGAAGAATAACAATAAAATAGAACTTCTACGTGTAGTAATGTATGCAAACGACGTGCGAAGGGAACCCAGGAGGGGGCGGAAAAAAGGAACAAAACCCATCTAGGAAAAAATGTGGCCTTGGGGCCTCGGAGGTGTGGCGGACCACGGTCGCTCGCTGGCGGGAAGTTTTCGTTCTTAATTTAGTTTGCTTTTCAGTCTCTTTTTTTGGGATGGTGAGGCGGCGGCTACATCCTGAAGTCAGAATAAGGTTCTTCCCGCCCTATCCTCGCTCCGGTGGTGCATCTAGCGCTGGCGGAGTGCGCGTGGAGTTGTGTGCCCGTCGGATCTCCTGGGATTCGATCGGTTTTCGTGTTTGTTGGTGTGGTTTCATGATAGTCTCTTCCGATCTACGGTTGTCGTCATTGGCGATGATTGCTGCTCTGGTGCGCTGGTTCTTTGGGGCCTTAGCACGACGACTTTCCATCTGTCTACTACAATAAGCTCTACTACGACAAGCTTTGACTGACTCCGGCGATGGAGGGACGAGGACAGCGGCGCGTTTTCGGCTCGTGCTAGTGTTTGTAGTCGTCGCTAGGTAGTCCGAGTATCAATTTATAATTTTCTTTATTTTTTAATTATTTATACTACTGTTGATGATTATTAATAGAACGGTGGATTTCTCGCAAAAAGTGGAAACATTTCCACTAATAACAAAATCCAACCCAACTCCTGGCATCGTAACCGGATGAGGTGTACGTTAGATGGAGTGGAGGGTTGCTTTGGCGTAGTGTTCAGGTTTGTATATTGCGGCTGCACTGCGCCACTGCCCACGCACGCGCACGTTCCCAGCTCCGCTCCGGACTTCGATCGCCATGGCACCGCCGTGCGGCCGCGGCGCCCCGCCGCTGGTCCTCATCGCGCTCTCCGCGGCGTTCCTCACCTACAACGCTCTCCTCTCGCCCCGCTCCGTCCCGCCCCTCCCCACCTCCTTCCCCGACGCCACCGCCGCCGCCTTTTCCTCCTCATCCCGCTCCCGCCGCCTCGCCTCTGGCGGCAGCGGCGGGCCGAGGCCGTTCCACACCGCGGTGACCGCCTCCGGGTCCGTCTACAACACGTGGCAGTGCCGCGTCATGTACCACTGGTTCAAGGAGGCGCGGCGGCAGGCGCGCGGCGCCGACATGGGCGGCTTCACCAGGATCCTGCACTCCGGGAAGCCCGACGAGTTCGTCCGCGAGATCCCCACCTTCGTCGCCGACCCGCTACCGGAAGGGACGATTCAGGTAATGCGCTCGGTTGCTTGGTTACCAGGTTGAAACGGCAATTTTACAAGCTTGTTTGCTGTTTTCCTTGTTGCTTCCCTGATTTGTTGTTACTAGTAGTTGTTACTGGTTCTGAAGAAATGTGGGTAAAAATTAGGTGAAAGTGAGAAATCTGAACTTGTTAATTCGGCATCATGTGAATTGATTGATATGGAGAGGTAGGTACAATTAGCTTTAATGCAGCAGCATCATACAGTAACAGTTCTTGGAATTGTCTAGATACTGGTTTATGTTCACTTTAATGCTCAACTTGACCTCCATAACACTAACACAGTACCACTGTAACAAATTTAATGTCCCAAGTCCTGCCCTCCTGCTTCACTGCAAAGGTTAAGATAGAAATTATAATTCCAGAGACAGATACATGATCAGTAACTTCTGGACAAAGTAACAGCTGTGTGTCCTACTTTACCTTACGCAAACATGTGGTGTGGGGATCAAGTACCTGTGTGGATATGACCAAATGGTGAGGCTAAGTTGGTGGAAAAGGCTGACTGGCAGCTAGGATGAGTAAACAGGATTGGACCCTGCTGTTACCTACTTTGCATCATGTGGCGTCCAAGGCAAGAACTATCGATGTAGGATGCCAGCTGACAATTATGATGTTGTCAGAGTGGGTCTCTCATCATGGTAGAAATCCTGTGGTGAACTGGAACAGTCACTGTTTGGCTATATCCTTGTCCTATCCATTCTTCAGTTTTGGTGTAGCAATGCATACTAATATACTGATGGATGAACAATTCAGGATCTCTCAAAGTTACTCACCAAGCCTTAGTACTAAAACCATATACGGAGTACTATTTTCTTTGCAAATGTTTTTTTTTTTGCTTTTCTGTTGCAAACTGTTCCCAAAACGCTGCTCTTCGGATTTTTTCTCTTAACAGAGTTCATCCTAAATCTCAGGGATACATTGTTCTTAATAGGCCCTGGGCATTTGTTCAATGGCTACAGAAGGCAGACATACAGGAAGAGTGAGTTCAGTAAGTTCATATAATAAGCATACACCAACCTTCAGATTCAATATTTTGGTTAACTTTTATATATTTTGTAGATATATCTTGATGGCAGAGCCAGATCATCTTATTGTCAAGCCTATCCCAAACTTATCAAGAGATGGCCGTGCAGCAGCTTTCCCTTTCTTCTATATAGAGCCCCAAAAATTTGAAAAACTGTTGCGTAAATTCTTTCCTGAAAATAAAGGGCCAATAACAAACATTGATCCCATAGGAAATTCTCCTGTCATCATTGAGAAGGTAGTTTCACCCTGTGGAATATATTCTGTGCGTGTACTCATACCGAATGAATTAAGCAGTTATGTTTTCTCTAATTTGCTAGGAATCTCTTTCTAGGATTGCACCGACATGGATGAATATGTCGTTAGCCATGAAGAAAGATCCTGAAGCAGATAAAGCTTTTGGATGGGTTCTTGAAATGTAAAGTACTTCCATTCATTATCTTATTTCCACGATTGGTCCAAGCTTTTAATCAGGCTTTGAGAAATGCCTTCGAAATCTTGTCGTTGATGTTTATTCTAGTCAATGCACTGCATGTGTAACTATTATGTATACTGATGTTTCTATGCTGCTACCCCAAAACCAGGTATGCATATGCTATAGCATCAGCTCTCCATGGAGTGGGGAATATCTTACACAAGGATTTCATGATTCAGGTTTTTGACTGTTTGGTTCAGTAGGATGTGAGCATGCATATTGGGGAAACTTGTGCAATTCTGTTCTGAGCTGATAATTCCATTCTATTGTTTTAGCCACCGTGGGACTTGGAAATTGGTGATTCGTATATTATACATTATACTTATGGGTGTGATTATGATATGAAGGTATATAGTTTTCTCTTTGATGAAAAATTTCAGGATTCATCTTATAAGTTCATGCTTTAACCATGTTCTGCTCTGAACTAGGGTAAATTGACTTACGGCAAAATTGGAGAGTGGAGGTTTGACAAAAGATCCTACGAGAATAAACCTCCTCCTAGAAATTTGCCATTACCTCCGAATGGCGTACCTCGAAGTGTGGTATGATCCAGCTCTGCCTGCAGATATCTAATTATTGATTTTCCGCTTGAAGACCTTTTCATTGTTTATTCTAGTGGGCATTATTCTGAATTTTCCGCGGTGGTCTTCCCCCTTTTTGCAGCGTACCTGTACTGCCCTTGTTATCTAGTCTTTCAAGAAGGACTTTTGTTGTCTTAGTCAGTACACAATACCAGAAACTCAATTCGGCTCCCGGGTGCGTATGATCCCTCTATCATAAAAACATATTTCCAAGTGTTAAAAAATTTAGACAAAAAAATTTACATGTAGATCTCCATAATATATTTGTGTTTGTCAAGTTTCACGAAAAAAATGATATTTTTGTAGTCTAGGTGAAAAAGAGAAAACTTATCTTGTGACAAGTTTTTGTTTCAGCACCGAATTTTGTCTTTTTTACACACGCCACACGACAACTCGTTTTTTCACGAAACGACTTTGTGAACGCGTAGCACATGAAGATGTACGTACAAAATTTTTGTTTCAAATTTTTTGACATTTCAAAATGTGTCTAACATGCATTTTAAAATAAAGGGAGCATATGCTCCCATGTGCCAAAACATCACTCCCCACACTACTTAGACTACAAAGGATAAACATAGGATTGGTATAGTTAGTGATGTTGCAAATCTAAATGAAGTATCAGCAATGCAGTAGGACTACCATTAGGTAATTAGGTGCAAGGTTAAATGTGCCAGTTCCATGGCAGAATAATACAAGGCATCAGTTATCGTCGGAGGACACTGATCTTCAGATTAATCATCCAAAACAAAAGTCAGTTTTTTATGATAGATATGCTGGGAATACCTTCACTATTCTTTTTTCTCCAGTCAGTTTTGGTACTTAAATGTGATGGAATGACCAGAGATGATTGATCATTCATGCATACTACAGAGTCATTATTTTGCTATACCTTGATCCTATTTTCTTGGAATATTTACTACTCCCTCCAGCCCTAAGTACTTGTCGCAGATTTAAGCAAAATGTAAGCTAAAATATGTCTGAATTCATTGAACCTCCGATAAACATTTAGAGCCAGAGGGAGTAACATTTACTAACACATATAATGGATTTTGTATTTTTTTTGCGAATAATGGATTTTGTATTTTCCATAGGTGACACTTGTGAAAATGGTGAATGAAGCAACGGCCAACATACCCAACTGGGAATCTTATGCAGCCGAGTGACCTTGTACAATCTGATTCTTGGCATGTCCATTCAATTTTGTCCCCTCACCGTTCAAGCTTGGACAAGTGGTTCATATATAGATTTATCCAGAGTTGTTGACACCATACATTTCTAAGCGTATGTTCAGGGCATGGATAACATAAATCTGAATTAGTGCAAGCGAACATGCATGATCACTTTGGGTATGTAATCACACATACACTACGGCCAAATATGTTTTAGGTGAAAAGTCCAATGTAAATGTAGGTAAATTTCCAATGTAAATGAGTGAGAGGATTCCTGACTTCATCCTGATTCTTTTGTGCTTCAGAAAAGTCAGGCATAGACTGTCATTTAGGCAAGACACACTAATCTACTTGTTTTTTCCATTTGAAGTGAAGCTGAAATGCATGAATCAAGTTTGCTGAGTAATATAAATGGTTACCTTAAGAAGGAGTTGCACTTCAGGAAGTGATATATTTTACTCATTTACTTAATTCACCCAAGTGATTGTTATCTTCTGGCTAACTAGGCTTAATACTTCACCTATACAGAGCTCATATTTGTTCCTGCCTAATGAGAATGCAGTTGTCAAGTGCAACAGCATGAATCAGACTTTGAACACTAATATTTGCCAGGGAATACAAGTACGCTATAGTATTTTTTTTTGTTTTAAATTACTGAAGATAAATCAATAGCAATGAGAAAGGAAATTCTTCTCGCCTTCTCAATTTAACAATGAAGAAAGTTGTGTTTTGTGACAAAGATGAGTCAATTCCTTCGTTCTTACTTCTCTTCCAGTCGTCTCCTTCTCTTCAGATCCCACCTTCCCTTGCCTCCAATGCCCCCGAACCCCACACCACCTCCCTAGCTCCCGTCTCCTCCAATGGAACCGGCGGCGGCGCCGCCGGCCTCTCAAGTGAGCGCTCAGGGCGGCCATACCGCCGCCACAGCCGCGCGTGGTCTCCGGCGCCGCCAGTACGCGGTGCTAGCGCTCACCTTCGCCGCCTACGCCGCGTTCCACGCCTCCCGCAAGCCGCCCAGCATCGTCAAGGCCGTCCTCTCCACGGACTGGGCGCCCTTCTCCGGGCCCAGCGGGACCCACCACCTGGGCGAGCTCGACCTCGCCTTCCTCTCCGCCTACGCCGCCGCCATGTTCGCCGCGGGCCACCTCGCCGACCGCGCCGACCTCCGCGTCCTCCTCGGCGCCGCCATGCTCGCCTCCGCGGCCACGTCGGCGGCGCTCGGCGCGGCCTACTTCCTGGACATCCACAGCCTCGCCTTCTTCCTCGCCGCGCAGGTCGCCAGCGGCGTCGTCCAGTCCGCCGGATGGCCCTGCGTCGTCGCCGTCGTGGGGAACTGGTTCGGCCACACCTCCAGCCGCGGCACCATCATGGGGGTCTGGACCTCGCACACCTCTGTCGGCAACATTGCGGGCTCCTTCCTCGCCGCCGCCGTGCTCGAGTTCGGATGGGGGTGGTCATTCTTGGTGCCAGCATTTTTCATTGCCGCGCTCGGAGTCGTGGTGTTGGTGTTCTTGGTCGCCCACCCGAGTGATGCTGGTTTGGAGCTGGATGCAATGGAGGTTGAGATGAATGGGGAAGGTGGGGAGGAGGTGGAGCTTCTTGTGGAGGAGAAGAAAGAGGTTCAAGTGGATGATGACGAGTTTGAAATGGAGATGGGGTCTCAACTTCCTCTTCCTAGGGCCATTGGATTCTTGGAGGCATGGAGATTGCCCGGTGTCGCGCCTTATGCGTTCTGCCTCTTCTTCTCCAAGCTTGTTGCTTATACCTTCCTCTACTGGTTGCCATTCTATATACGGAACAATGGTACGTGAAAAATACCACCTTGTTGTCTGCTGCTTGCTGTTCATTACTTGGATACTTGTTGAAATTGGGTAAAATAAAAT
The DNA here is from genome assembly GCA_030979885.1 of Lolium multiflorum. NCBI lineage: Eukaryota > Viridiplantae > Streptophyta > Magnoliopsida > Poales > Poaceae > Lolium > Lolium multiflorum. The sequence goes on along the minus strand of CM061753.1, from coordinate 27,751,099 downwards.
GAAGAAATAGATCATGGTTAGTTTGAACTGCTGCCATTTGACATTGTAAGTTTGTAACTCAGTCTCAAACTGAACTGTTAAATCATCTATCCTACCTTAGCAGTTTGATATAGCAGTAGTTTCACTTTGATGTCGTGGTTAGCTGGTAGCTTCTTATTGGACAACATGATCCGTAGTTCTGTGACAAGGGGGAGATTGATCTCTTGTGATTACCAGGGATCACATCCCTGTCAGCATTTCTACACATATAAAAGTAATGGAGTGGCTGTGTTAGTTTGCTGAGCGACTTGTACGAGGTCAAAGCTTTGCATATTGAAGAACCCTCTTTTGATTGAGATTAGTCTTATCAACATCGGAATAATGGCTCCAAGCATCATTTATCTGTCTAGTTTCCATGTAGTAATGTGATAGGGAACGAACAGGTCCCTCGCGTCGCCCGCGGCGGGCGACTCGGGGGAAGCAAAGCTCGCGCCGCCGCCGGTCCCCCGGCCTCCTCCGTCCTTCCGCCGCTGCTGCTGGCCTCGCCGCGGTGGCGGCGGCCCCCGCTGCCAAAGGTGGTTGGGGAGATCCCGCGGTGGACGCGAGGACTGCCCGGCGTCCCGGCTTCGTCTTCTCCGGCGCGTGCGGCGGCTTGACGGCGAGGGGGTGCGGCGGGCGGTGGGATGCGGTGGCAGGCGGCGCTGGTGTGGTGGTGCTTGCGGCGGCGCGCCCGGCGGCTGCTGGCGGCGGCTCCGGCCAGGGCCCGATCTGGGCCCAGATGGGCTTGGCGGGCCGCGGCGTGCGCGGCAGTGGTGCCTCCGGGCGGCTGGGCATGGTGGCGCTGCAGCACTGCCTACCCGCGCGCGTTTGCTGGCATCTCGTGCTCGCCGGGGCAGCGGCCCCGGGCATGGTGGCGGCGGTCTTCTTCCTCTCTGGAGGTGGTTTGGAGTTGGCCGGCCGGTGTGTGGCCGGCTGTGGTGGATCTCGGGATCCCGCACCGTGCCCTCGTGTTGAGGTGGAGGAAGTGGGCGGCGCTGGTCTTCAGCCCCGAGCGCTGTGGCAGCTACCCGGGTTCGCTCTGGTCGCTACGGCGGCTATCTCGCGGGCGGCGGTGATGATTCGGACAGCGACTCTTTCATTGCAGCGTCGAGGAGCCTAGGTGTGGCGACGCTACGGTTGCTGGGCTCGTCTGCCTACTTCCGACGGCTTCGGCGACAACGTCGCGATCTCTTCGCGTCGGTTGTTGGCTTAGCTTCGAGGGTGCCCGTCGATCCCGGGCTTGACGTGGTGCCGGATGGGGCGGCGGCCCCGGTTTGGTGGTTCTTCATCGTGCCGAGCTAGGAGGTGGCTCGGCGTGAGGCGGTTCTCGGCCCCGCGCCTAGTTCTGTTTGTGGCCGCAAGTCGCGCGTGGGGCTGGCGTTGTGTGCGGGTTGGGATGGTGGTTCGGCCGGTCCTCATTGGCGGGTGCGAGGTTTGCGACTCCCTGCCGGGCGAAAGCCTTGCCCGGCTGCCGGTCCAATGACGGCGACGCCCTTGGGTGCCGTGTCCTTCTTGGAGGCGTCATTGTGGCAGTGTTTCTTGCTCCTCCACTCGGGGGGGAAACCAGATCCAGTTTGGATCGGGCGAGGGTGACGCTCTTGCGTCACTTTCCTGTTGGGGCCTCGCTTTGGATGTACCGCCGGTCGGAGGGACAAGTGGAGCGCTTTGGTGGTTGGTGTCGGCGAGCTTCTCGTCGTCGGCTGGGCGGTGCGCAGCCCGGGGCTGGCGTGGAGGCCGGAGCGGCGGCTCGGGGTATCGCCTCCGCTGTGTTGCGTCGAGGTGTCAGGGTGTCGGCTTTGGTCTCTTGGGTGACTTGGTCGTCGACCGGGGGCGCGGCCTTGGGGCCGGCGTGGATGTCGGAGGCGGCTCCGGGCTTTTGCCTCCAACCTCGCGTTGAGGTGTTGGGTGTCGACCTTGGTCGTTCGGGCGGCTTGGTCGTCGACTCGTTTGTGGGCGCGACCTCGGGGTCGGCGTGTTGTGTTGGTTGTTGTATCAGGTTTTCGGACGGTTTCCTTATAAACTGTTCAACTTCTTTTTCGACTTAATCAATGAAAAAGCCATTGGCTAGGTTCAAAAAAAATGTAGTAATGTGATAACAAGACACACGATTAATCCATCTTGTAGTTGTTTAATATACCCACACTTCCTTTGTTTCATTTCTGAAGCTAACGGAAAGACAAAAAATACAAATGACGAGTGCTATTTGGAGATTACTGTTATATTTGCAACCATTTTTTTAATACAGAACTTTTCCAAAGTTTCATTTGTAGTCTTAGCACACATCATGCATATACTTATATCACATGCCACTATATTGCAGCTGTAGCTGGCCAGTTCTTGTCGCACAAGGCTTCAGGAATTTTGTCAATTGTATTCGACATTGGAGGAGTTTTGGGAGGGATTTCAGCTGGTTACCTCTCGGACGCAATAGGTGCCCGTGCTATAACATCAGTTTTGTTTCTTCTCCTGTCAATCCCTGCCCTTATCCTTTACCGGGCATTTGGAAGCATATCCATGCGCCACAACCTTGGCCTCATGTTCATCTCTGGTTACTTCGTTAATGGCCCCTACTCCCTCATCACCACTGCTGTGGCAACAGATCTCGGCACCCAGGATGCAATCAAGGGGAACTCACGAGCGCTGGCTACGGTATCTGCAATAATCGATGGCACCGGCTCTGTCGGCGCTGCGCTGGGACCCTTACTGACGGGGTACATCTCGACCAGAGGATGGAACAGCGTGTTCTTCATGCTGATCGTGTCCATATCGCTCGCCCTCATGTTTTTGATACGCATAGCGAGAGATGAGATAGTTGCTAAGATCGGTGCCAGGCATTAGGCTTCGTTTGCTTTGCTGATGCTTCAGAATTGTTGAGACTTGATTTTTCCTGTGGGTTGTGGGAGACTTAATTACTTGCAGGAGTTGTAAGTCTGTAGGAGTTAGGTTAGGACCATTTCTTGGTGCATGTAAGTTGTTGGGTTGGTTGGTTGGTTGCACATATGTACACTCATAGAAATCAAAGGTTGGATACAAATCGTCCTCTTCTTTTTTGCATAATAGTAGCAATCAGAAGAGTGTATTGACAACATGGTTTTAAAGGCGTCCCTAAGGCGTCGCCTAGGCGACGCTTAGGCGTCAAGGCGCCCGCCCTCCGCCTTGGAAAATCGACTGCTTTAGGCGCCTAGGCGTCGCTTAGGCGTCAGAGCGCCCCCTGACCGCTCTAAGACGCCTTAACGCCTTTAAAACAATGATTGACAAATTATTTGTTCATTACATGTTATCCATGTTTGTTCTGATGCTTGTGGCTTTTTCAGTGGTAGACTGTTCAATCAGCAAAAGACAGTTGTGTGCAAAGTATAATCTTGGTGCCGCAAAAAAACATAAATAGAGCTCCAGTCATTTGAGCACGATGTGTTAGAAAGCTCCGCACATTGTGGGTTCTGGGGATCTAAAGAATAGTTCAGAATCACATTTAAAAGCTTAGGAAAAATCTGATGTTTTTACACAAGGGTGTACTTTTATTTCATGAAATTTCATGAAAAGTATGTTTATTCTGGGTTATTAAATAATAAAAATACATGATGTATGATGAATGTACTACTCCATTAAGAATTCTCAGTATCGTTTTCTCATCTGGTGGTAAATGACAATAGAATCACTGGGAAACTTCCTGAGGATATATGTCGCTGCCAGGAATTTACTGTGCTTGCTATTAGCAATAATGACTTGAGTGGCTCTCTCCCTGCTTGCATATATGTACTCCCAAGTCTCGCCATCTTGAATTTAAGAGGGAACTTGTTGGCTGGATCTATTCTGTCAGAATTATGCCTTGTCAAAAACCTTATGTTTCTGGATTGTCAAGGAACAATCTTTCTGGCCCAATTCAGTGCTTACACGATTTGCAGTATCTTCACCTAGGTGAAAATCAATTTTATGGAGCATTTCTTTTTTCCATTGTCCTCTAGTACGTATACTACAGTAACACATCATGGGAGCTAGGGAGTTTGGAGGTTTGGGTTTGTTAAACAAAAGATATATGAATATATCCTTGTTGCTGCAATGGGTTTGGAAATTGTTTAACAATTCTGAAGATGTTCCTTGGATTCAGATCCTTAAAAAGAAATACCTACCTCAGGGGGAGTCAATCTTGATGAGTAACTCGAGGGGTAAACAATTTTGGAATGGTTTGCAATCAGTCAAACATTGGTTTGTTTGGAGTGCTGTTGACATTGTGGGAGATGGTCGAGCTACCAGGTTTTGGCAAGATGTTTGGGTGGGTAATGTTCTTCTCGGGATATCTTTTCCTTCTCTGTTCTGGGTTGCGACTGATCCAGATGCTTCGTTTGCGGCTAATTATGATGGTGTATCTCACACTTGGGGTATTGGTTTCAGACGTGCCCTTGGTCCTACTGATATGATAGCCTGGGAACAATTATTGGGGAGTTTGGATCTTGTATAGAGTGAAGTGGGCTCTTGAGAAAAATGGGGAGTATTCTACCAAATCCATGTACAAATGGTTGGCTTTTCAGGGGATGTCTGACCCTCAATTAAAGATAATTTAGAAGATTAAAATTTTAATGAAGATTAAGATCTTTTTGTGGTAGGTGATTCATGATAGGTTGCCTACCAGAGAGCAAATTCTTACTAGGAAAGGGCCCACCAATGGCAAATGTCCACTGTGTGATTCATTGGAATCCATTGATCATCTACTCTTTCTTTGTCCTGTGGCTGGTTTCCTCTGGACTATGTCAGGGGATGGCCTGCGGTTCTGGACTTGATTTCACTGATGAAAACATCTTATGTAGAGAATTTTGATTCTGTTTTGGTGGGAGCTGCTGCTGCGATGTGGTCTCTTTGGACCACACGCAAATTACGCAATAATTTGGTCTTTCAAGGGAAGCTGATGAAGATGCCGGCGGATGTCGTTTTTCGCATGATTTCTTTCTTACAGCAATGGCGACCACTATGGGACGACAAATTTCAGCGAGTGGTTGATTGGGTGATATCCAGATGCAAGAAGAAGCTTCTGAGGCTCCAACGTCGTGCTAGTGGAAGATGCAAGAAGAAACTTCTGAGGCTCCAACGTCGTGCTAGTGGATGATTCTTCACCCGCTACCTTTTCTTTCCTCAGGCAGTTTCTCTCTTTGTTGGCTTCGTCGCGTAACACAGAGTTGTGGTTTAAGTGCTACAAACACTTTTCCCTTTTGGGAGTGGTTGTTTTGTTTCCTGGGGTGTAGGTTTTGAGGGAGTTCTTGGGGGTGTTAGCTTCTGGGTGGTTTGAACGTGTCTAATCTCAGCTCGATAAATCTTTGTTTGTGTTTGTTGCTTTATATAAAAAGCAGGCTACGACCTATTTTCGAAAAAAACTCATCATGGGAGAGATCCATCGGGTGCTACACTTCCAACTATCCGTGAGTATTAGTAGATTGGACTGATTCATGTGAAATATTTGTAGAAATCTATGAATTTTGTAAGTGTTTATGCTGTATCGTGTAAGTTCTGATGATGATTCCATTATTTTCTCAGGTAATAGTGTCGGCTAGGACTTTCCCCCTCCGGGTTACGTGCTCGTCTGTCGGCCGTGGCACAGACGAGAATGTCAAATGAAGATACCCTAGGTCTTTGACCTCAAATGACTTTGCCAACGTCTTCTTCAGGCATAAGATCCCTTCGTCATCATCACCTGTAATCACTATGTCATCAACATAAACCACAAGAATGGTCTTGTTATTACGCCGCTTAAAGAAAATAGTATGGTCTTCGTTGCTTTGTTGATATCCCATCGAGCATATTTCATTTCGAAACCTCCCGAACTAAGCTTGAGGTGATTTCTTAAGTCCATATAATGATTTCTTTAGCTTATTCTTTACTATTAAATCTCGGTGAAACTTCCATGTAGACTTCCTCTTGCAAGTCCCCGTGAAGAAACACATTTGTAACATCCATTTGAAATAGCTTCCAATTACAGTTTGCCTCTATCGACATCAGTGTTCTTAGCTACATCTTAGCTACAGGGGTAAATGTCTCACCACAATCTACTCTATGGCACTAATCTGGCCTTATATCTCTCCACCTTACCTTTAGGTGTCTATTTTATAAAATTCTGGGCTAGCTCCGCCACTGCCGAGGTCCCACGATCGTGTATGACACATGATCAACATAGTATGGATCTAGCTTTGAGGATAATTTTCTAGCAGTAAAGCGAGGCTGCTTCCTAATAGGCGTACCATCATAAGGGTCTGAAGTGTGTGGGTCTGAACCCATGTGTGTCTCCATGTTCTTGCTCCTCCCCAATTCTCGGCCTTCATTCCTCATTTGGTTTTGGCCACTGAAACAATATCATTTGATTCCTCTTGTTGCCCCTGCACCACTTCTTTCCTTACATCAATCACACCCACATCATCATTTACATCATCTATAGGTATAACTCCAACTATCATCTTCTGTGTTGCATTCAGTGTCTTCTCCTTTGTCTCCCCTTGTCTCGTTGTCCATGGCTGTAACATCATTAACATACAAATTAGGGAAGACATGAGTTAAATCTAATGGTTCACCGTAAAATGGTTCATATTCCTTCAATACAACATACATAGTCACAAACATCATTCTCTCAGATGGACACCAACACTTATACCATTTATGTTTTTCTGAGTACCCTACAAACACACACTTTAGGGCCCTTGGATGTAGCTTGCCAACAGATGTCCTATAACTCTTAACAAAACAGACACACCAAAAAACCTTGGGTGAAACCACATATGTTGTTTTGCCACTCAAACACTCTATCGGTGTCTTGTAACCAAGTACCCTTGATGGCATCTTATTCATCAAATATCTTTTAACCATTAGTGCCTCACTCCATAGAAATTTAGGGACATTCATAGCTAACATATACATCGTGTAATTACTAAGATATGTCTATTTTCCTCTCGGCTAAACCATTTTGTTCTGATGTAACTGAACAATTAGTTTGATGTATGATTCCAAAACTTGACAATATCCATCAAACTCCTTATTAACATACTCGTTACCATTACCAGTGTGTATTTTCACACACGCAGCCTGCTGGGACATGATTCAGTTGTGAAAATCCTTAAAACATTCAAACATGTCACTCTTATTTCTTAACACATAAAACGAAGTAGTTCTATTACAACGGTCAATAAAAGTCATAAAATAACGATACCCACTAATAGATGAAACTCCACTAGGACCCTATGCATCCGAGTGAATAGTTTGGAGTGGTACAGTACTTGTATTATCGGATGATATATAAGAACTCTGAGTTTGTTTACCATACTGGCAAGCATCACATCTCAACTTATCCTTACTAACTTTATTATAAAGAACATGATAAAGTTCCATCCAAGAGTGACAAAATACATGTGTCCTAGCAAACGATGTTGCAACATAAGCTCTTCAATCGGAGAGCGATGCAAGGCAGTTGTAGCAATAGGTGCCAATTCTTTGTTCAAATAGTACAACCCATTATGCCTGCTCCCCGTCCCAAGTTTCTGAAATAAGCACCATGTTGGAAAGAAGATGGCAACACAATTAAGATCGCTTGTGATATAGCTTAATATAATAAATTGATTTGGAATGAGGAAATATGCAATACGGATGAGAGAAGCATATTAGGGGTGCACATGGCTTTTCCTGAACCCAAACTAGTTTGAGAGGACCGATCAGCTAGTTTTACATTTTATCTTTTTAAGTCAGAAATATAATCATAAAATAATTTATATGAGCCAGCCATATGCCTTGATGCACCCGAGTCTATTAGCCACGGTGCACCAGTGTATTCAAATTGTAGAGTATGAGGGTTATTACCAGCCAAGTTGGTAGAGACAGAGGATGCAGATGTAGCATGGGCTTCAGTAAACTATTTATTAAACTCATTCTTTTGAAGTGAGGCAACTTCTCCTAGTCATCTGCAGCCATCCTAACATTCACCACTTGAGACACCTCTCCAATAGTAGACGAGACATTTGCTCGGCCTTATGCCCCTTCCTCGTTCACCACCACGACCATAAAATATGCGTCCACGACCCTGCCTTGCCAATCATGCCCTCTTCAACGACCTGCTCCAACTAATTCAGGACATGCCACACCTTCAAGTGCCCTAGTTCGCCACACTCGAAACACTTCCTCTCAAATGTGTTTGTTCTTGGTTGTTGGTAGTTTGTGCCTTCTGACACAAAACGTGCGGAGCACCTCTATGTGATATGCCATTTGTAGTTGTCCCTACTGCTTCCAATTTTAGATGAGTTTCCTTAATAATAATTGCTAAAATTGCTTGCTCTAAATTAGGCAATGTAGCACTGCCATAGAGTGCACCCTCCTATTTTTTTGATTGAGTCCATTTAGAAAATCCCTTACCGTCCTCCTATATGTTCACTTATTGTACTTATCAATGCATTTCCTCTTGCAATTCCTATTGTAAGGTATTGTAAATAATCTAATAAACAAGATGTGTGCATCTCTTGGATGCAGAGGATGGGGTGTTAATTCCCCCATTTTTAAAATAACTTCTCAATGCATTTTCACACTCTAATTCAATGGCACATCATAGTAATCAAGATCGCTCCACCGTCATTATAACTCCAACACATACTCAACCACTTCTCTCGCCTTGACTCAACACATGTAACTCCCTCTGAATTCTACGAGCCAACAACTAATTCCCAACTCTAGAGTAGGCGCCTTTCAGAAGCCTCCAAATCTCAAAGGCATCTTTAATCCTCTCAACTTGCTTGGCAATTTAAGGTGATAATGAACTCAACAGACAAGCCCTTACCAATGCATTCGTCGTTTTCCATTTGAGCCTTCTTTTGAGATTTCTTCTAGTGGCTTCTGAATGGTGCCGACTTATAACCCTTGAGTTTCCTTGAAACTAGGATTGTTTCAGCATGTTCTTCCCAATTTGCATAAGTTTCACACCCTTCAAGTTTCATAAGATGCATATGCAGGGGATGAATCTCCTCCCTGATCTCAATTTCAGTTCCTAAACTTCCTCCCTCTTTACTAAGAAGATCATGGTGACAGGGGCTTATATTTTCATCCATCGCTTGCAATTTTGCTGCAAGTTCCCCCGCCGTAACACTAGATGGAGCCTTTGGAGATTTGTTACCCATTATCTAAATCCTTCTCTGATTACTTTCTTCTTCGAGCTAATTTCTCCAATTCTTATTTGAAACCCCCTTTTCCACCTTCACAATACCTAATCGGCGAGGTGCACCCCAATGCACAACAACCACAATCTCTCAATAAGCTTGCTACAGCCTCACCTTGCCTTCCGTGAAGAAGCTCTGTCTCGGCCACCAGCTATCATGTTAGATGCAAGCACAAAAGCATGGTCCTCAAGGTGACCAAGGTGATGAAACACTAGCTAGCAGCTAGAGGCCCTCCTGCTAGCCCTCCAAATCGGCCTCCCAACGCCGACCATCGCGACCAAGGGTCCTCAATCAGGACGGCCAACAGAAGATCTTGCCACATGCTTTGATACCATGCTGATTTAAACTCATATGGATTCAACTCAGCTTAGGATATGAAGGAGAAATGGGAAATTTCTGTTCTATGCGTGCTCTGAAGCTCTGATGGCTCTAGCAGCGTCTTCTCTCTTCTCACTGTGTATATACAATATAAGTTACATCTAGTCCATCAACTTCACTATTATACAACCTAACACCTACCAAAAGTTTCATAGGCAAATGAAGGTGAACGTCGACGCGGAGTTAGTGGGCACGACATCTGGCGCCTCATATTCGTGAAGCTAACATGCTCCGCGTTGCCGGGGAAGCAATATTCAACCATAGCCCAGAATCTTGGCACAAAGGGGGCACTCGAGGAAGATGTGCTTGGTCTTCTCGATGGGACCTTGGCAGACGTGCCATAATGCCTCCGCGAAGGTGAGGATGTTTTTCTTCAGCAGAGCACACCTGGATTGGACGTGGGCGTTGGACAGAAGCCATGCGAAGAACCACAACTTCGATGGCACGAAGTTCTTCCAGCCGAAGTCATGGTAGGGTGCATCCACGCCACCCGAGGTTCGTAGCTTGTACATGGAGGACGCATCCAGGGTGTCGGTCTTCTTACGATAGCACACGTGTGTTCGGGGCCTCCGTTAGTACGACATCACCCACTAGTGCGAGGAGCTCCAGCAGCAGGCGCGCACCATGCAGAAGTGAGCCAAGGAGCACCGGACCCCAGCGGAGAGAACAACAACGACCGTGGCGTCCCGATCCAGGGCATGCGAGAGGAGAATTGGCCAGCGGCTCCTGATTACGCTGCCCCCGAGCAACATGTCTAGCCAGAAGGAGGTGTGGTGCCCGTCGCCAACCTGGGCAACCGAGACACCACAAGTACAACAGCACAAAGGGCGTTGAGGTGCTTCTAGTGCAAACCGGGGGCGGTGTAGACGATGCCCATTTTCTAGGCCAACCGTGGCCACGGGGCGTCGATGCCTGAGTGGCGGCGGTGCCCAAGCTTCAGCTGCATACACTCATTCTTCACCCGAGGTTCTTGATGTCTAGGCCGGCCTCGCGCTTGGGGCGGCACATTGTCTCCCACACCACGAGACATGGTTTATAGAAGCTGTGTGTACTCCTAGATCATCAATTTGACCAATATAATATAAATTATACAACATAAATATTATATCATTAAACAATAGGATATCTAAACTTTCCATATGGATATATTGAATATATCCTGTATTATATTGATTAAATTTGATTGAGTAAGCACTGAAGCCCAATGACGTCACATCTGACGCTCACGCACCACGTGCCTTTCTTCCTCCCTCTCTCTCTCTCATCACCGCTCTCCTCTCTTTCTCTTTAAAAAATTCCAGCTCCATCCAACAAACAACCACCTCAAGCTTCCCCTTCGCCTCTACTTTCCCCGAAGGATTTCTTTCGCCACAGATATTCCCAAAGCATCTCCGTTGCTCTCCTCCTCGGATTCCTCTTCCTCTTCCTCTTCCTCTGCCCCTCCTACTCTACTCCTACCCTTATTATTCTTCTCCCTCCTGACTTGTTTCCCTTCCCTCTGCTCCTTTTCCCTCGAGCTTGCCCGATCTTCCTACCAGCCGTGCCAAGAAACGCAGGAGGCAGGCCTGTCCGGGGCCGGCATGTGCTTGGACGACGCGGAGAGGCTCGATTTTGGAGACGCCGGAGTGGAGAAGCCCGCCGAGATCACCTTGCATCATGTGAGTGCCTGCCTCTGTCTCTGCAGCAAGATCCGATTTTGGGAGGGTACTTTTTTGCTAGCAGCCTAGATGAATCTCACCGTGTCCGAGAAATTTGACGATTTCTGTTGGTTCATCTGAGTTCGTCATGGTACGAAGGATGAATTGAGCTCGAAGCAACCATGTTGTGTTTGCCTTGTGGACACGTCTGGTGCTTCCGTTTTTTTGGAATCTGGAAGAGACTGGGAGGATTTGTTGTTGTTGTTGTTGTTGTTGTTTTGAGGGAGAGAATGCTCTTTGAATCATTCGATAGGACGGATTTAAGTTCCTGCATTGTAACTGGTAGTGTTCGGTATGAGATTTCTGGTGAGGAGTGACAGGTCGATATTTGTCTATGCATTGCATCTGTTCTTCGCTAGTAGTACTCTGGAACTGTACTGGGTGTAGACGCTGTGTCCAATCATTTGCTTGTGATTGTGATGAAATTTACTGCCACAGGGTGTCAGGGAGGTACCCGTTCTAGACTATTGTACCTAGCAAATAGGAATAATTATTACTCCCACTACTTGGTACTATTTGCAAGTTTTTTTCCCCTAGGTTGAATTGAAAGAAAACGTGGTCCTTAGAGCATCTCCAGTCGCGTCCCCCAAAGCGTCCCCCAAACCGCGCCGGATTGAGCGTTTGGGGACGTGTTTTGTTCGTGCCGCGTTTGGGGACGTCGCTCCCCAGCTGCGTCCCCCAAACGTCGCCCCCAAACATTAAAAATAATTTTTTTTGGCATTTTTATTTCAATTTCCACAAACTAATACATAATTGGGAACGTGATTTACACGAAGACATAGTTAGGAACATGGTTTCCACAAACTAATACATAGTTTGAACCATGGTAGACACAAATATAAAATATTGCAAAAAAAACTAAACCTAACTAGGCCGTGCATCGAAGATTTCTTGTGTTCGCTGCCAAGAAAGAACACTCGAGGCACACCAGTCACCCAAACTGGAAAATCCAGCGGTGACGGTGCCCCTGTTGGTTCTTGCGAGGAAGAACTGCACGTATTCGCGAAAAACAACACTCCATCGTCCCACTGCCGGTGCCGTGGTAGTCCCGGCGGCAGCGCGTCTCGTCGAAGACCTTGACGCTCATGTCCCTGTCGCCTAAGTAGGAGAACAGGAGGATAAAGCCGGCTTCGAGGCTGTGGTAGCGCGCGAACTTCTCCCAACCGATGTTGAGGTACATCTTGCCGCGCGCGTCGTAGATCACGTCGACGATCCACCGGCAGCCGCATGAAGCCTCTCGCAGGTGCATCGTGCGCGGGCGGTCGTTGCCGGCGACATACTCGGCGAAGGAGTCCGGCAGCCTCTGGATGCCCCGTGGGTCGCCCTTGAGGACGAGGACGAACTTGAACAGCACGCCCGGCTCCACGTCCATCTCCGACGATGAAGACGACGGCGTGGCGGCGACGGCGAGCGTTCAGCTCGCGCGCCACGACCACGACCACGCCCACGGCCGCGAGGTCGGCCTCCGCCTACCCACATGGCGTCGACTCTTGTTGAGATGGTGGCGGCTAGGGTTTGGGAGAGAGACGCTAGGGTTTGTGTGTGAGAGGGACGACGAGAGGCGGCTCTTTTTATAGGCCGGAGGGAGGCGGGGGAGCGGTGGCGCTCATTAACGCCGGCAAGAGCTAGGCGCGACGAGACGCGTCGCTGCGACTCTGCGGGAACTGCACCGTCGCTGCAAGCCAATAACTTCCGTCGCAAGGTAGGCGACGGTTAGGTTAAAATTTATTGTGTCGCTGATGGGTCGGCCCCGTCACTCCCCGCCTCGGTGTGTCCGGCCCCTGCGTCCCGTGGGACGGGACGGGCTCGGGCGCCGGACACCGTATCGGGCCGAGCCGGACAAAAATGGGCTTTGGAGGACGCGGCTGGAACGGTTTTTTGGTCCGGCGCGCCCCAAATTGCTTTGGGGACGCTTTGGGGACGCGACTGGAGATGCTCTAATGCTATGCTAAGTGAACGTTACTTTATTCTTGCTATGATACATGCTGATTGCTTGCTTTGAAGCGAGCCTGGCATTGTATCAGTGATCGATCTGACTGTAGCTTGAATGTTGCTATTTTCATGGGTTGCCATCATTAGTTTGTGCAATTTTAGTGCTGAACCATGTAATTTGATTACATTTACCCATTTATATACGACTCTATTTGTTTAATCAGCAGACGGCTATAGGTGATTTTTATTGTCGCATCGAACTATATCGAATGGTCATTATCTAGTTTGGTTATCCTGTGTTAACTTTTTTTTTGTCATTGATGTACTAGAAATAGTTAGGCATCTATTGATCTTACTAAGTTGAACATTAGTTAGTTAAATTAGGTGCTTAAATAATTCTTGCAAAAAAAGATTATGTACTAGTTAATGCAACCTGTTTATATTTCCAAGTTGCTATTCCAAGAGAAGGAGCACTAAACTAGACATGGTACTCATCAAATCAAGTTACCTGGTCATCACATGCAGTCTGAATAATTTTTTGTAGTTGTAATAGGTTCATAAGAAATTTAGTATGCATAGCGGTGCTTCATCTTTGAATGGAATTCTTTCCTGTTTTTCCCGCCGTCATTGTACTAATCCATTTTTGAACATACAGATGGAGAGTGTTTGTGAGAACACCACAACTGCTGATTTCAAGCAGAGTAACTTTGCCAATTTCCTTCCAAATGTTCGATCAGGGGGTTGGTCAGATATTGGAAGTCGTCAGTACATGGAAGATACCCATGTGTGTATTGCTGACCTAGCTAAAAGCGTTGGTTATCCAACAGTGGATACGGAAGTTGTTTCCTTTTATGGGGTAGGTACTTGCTCTCTCTTTTTTATTTTTGCTCATTTTGAAAAAAATTAATTCTATCCATTTTACTAGTGTATAACCGACAATAATTGAGAAACCGCAGTGTCCAAAAATGGAAGAAGAAAATTATGTCAGATTATATCTGTGTTGCATGGTACACTCAGTAGTAAAGAATATGAGTTGTATTTTGTGCACCAGCAAACTTGTATAGAGTATGTACAGACAGATCATATGTATCCTCAAGATCTAAACCTAGTCAGTCCTATACTTGATCCTTGACTACTAACCCTGGTCTACATTCAGCATCCTGCAACTATCCAATAAAGTTATCTTCATAGAATCATAGTTCATGTACAGAATGCAGTGTGTGTTGCGGAGCTCAGAGTGTAACTGTAGTACTTATAGAGTTCCGTTTTTTTTATTATGTGGTCATCATTTTAATTGTTCTCCTTTTGTGAATCAAAATATATTATTTCAGTGTAAGTTAAGTTTTGACAGTTCCAATTTCTAGGTCTTTGATGGGCACGGTGGAAAAGATGCTGCCCATTTTGTTCGTGATAACTTACCAAGGGTCATTGTTGAAGATGCTGATTTTCCTCTTGAGCTTGAGAAAGTAGTGAGCAGATCTTTTGTGCAGATAGATAATCAGTTTGCTGATAAATGCTCTCACCACAGAGCTCTGTCATCCGGCACAACAGCACTTACAGCAATGATTTTTGGAAGGTAGTTTTCTGGCACATATAACTATGGTTCTCCCTTTTTAATTGCATCTTTGATTGAGTTGGTCATTAATACCATAAGATATGCCTGTAATACATTTGGTTTCCATACAAAGTCTCATTGTTCAGCATCTTTTAAATGGATTGATTCATAAGTTACATTTTTCTATGGACATAGAATGAAAATGCATGGTGAACTGGTACCATGATATTTATATTGTTTCTGTGCTGTGTAGATCACCTTGCATGTTCAGCAAATATGTTATACTAGAGGATTCTGAATATTTTGAATCTGCGTCCCAAGCATATGATTTATATTTACACATCTTTGTCTATTCCAGAAGATATTTCTAAAAGCATAATATTGCTGACGTTTGTCCAACGTAAGGTCATCTTATTTTTTGCTGTTTTCTTTTACCTGTAAACTGCACTACCAATTGGCATTCCAAGTGACCAATACTAATTATCATACTAATCATTATTATGTCTAGTGCAGGTCCCTTCTGGTCGCCAATGCCGGTGATTGCAGAGCAGTTCTTTCCCGGTGTGGTATTGCAATGGAGATGTCGACGGATCACAGGCCTTGCAGCCTGAGTGAAAAACTGCGGGTAGAGTCACTCGGTGCCTATGTGGATGATGGTTACCTGAATGGTCTGTTAGGAGTCACTAGAGCCCTTGGTGACTGGCATCTTGAGGGAATGAAAGAAGCAGATAGGCCTGGAGCAGGCCCCCTGAGTGCTGAACCAGAGGTCAAGATGACCACACTGACAAAGGACGACGAGTTCTTGATCATCGGCAGCGATGGGATCTGGGATGTCTACTCAAACCAAAATGCCGTGGATTTTGCACGGAGGCGTCTCCAAGAGCACAATGACGTGAAGCTGTGCTGCAAGGAAATCGTCGAGGAGGCAATAAGGCGGGGAGCCACAGACAACCTAACTGCAGTGTTGGTTTCTTTTCACCTGGTGGCGCCGCCTCAGATCAGAGTAAATCGGCCTGGTAGGGTGGCAAGGAGCATATCTGCTGATGGGCTCAATAGCCTCAGGGTACTCCTGGGAAGCCAATAACATCATTCTTGTGCTGTGATCGGAGTACTATGCCGTGTTGTTGAGCTCTAATTGTATGTAGTCATGTTGGCACCTCATTGTCTTAGTTGTTAACCATTGCTGAGACAGTGGTTACTATTCTTGTTGGTAATTAAACCAACAAACATGAGCTCACACTTGTGAGCAATTCTTAGTGGCTGGAACCCAGGCTCACTTCGTCGCATATTTCCCTATTTGCTCTGTAAATACAATTGTTGGAGAGTGTCACTGCAGCTTTATTGTTTTAAACTGTGGCGAGTTCACTGTCTCCTGTGTCTCATGAATTTTCAGTTGACAGGTCATAAAGTACACAGAAGCACAGAGCTGAACACGGACGAGCAAAGTATTACCTGATAAGTGATAAGGGTATGAAAAGCGCAAGAACAATGCCCAACTGCATAGATCGCTGGCCCTTCCCGTTAAACTATTCCAACTTTTTTGCATTCCATTTAACTACCCAATTCAACCAGTTTCCGGACACCTTTTTGGAGGAATGCACGATCAAACATACGCAGTCCTGTGCGTTTCTTGGGAGACATGCAGGCAAATTTCCAGGAACAGATGTCCACTATAACTTGAGAAGCACTTGACAGAAATTCTTAATCCCATCCTCCCATGGCATTATGCACCTAATGCAGGGTCCAATGTCCTAAACATGGTTCCATAGTTGGGGCAGACACACTTGTCTAAAGTGGTGGCAGAGATGGCATAAACAACTGCCAACATTCCTGCATTGGTACTTCAGGTAGACCTTCATTGCAGACATGAGTACGCCAATCACTGGCTGGGCCCAGGGTGGTGTCCTTGACCGAAGTTCTGTGTCTGGGTATATATGGTCTCAGGTCAAATGGTTCTTCAGGCATCAGAGTCCACAGCTTCTCCTCACTGAGTCACAGTTCCATTCCAGCTGAGCTGAGTTGAAGACTTGAAGCTATATTGTCTGAAGTCTGTACTCAAGTCATTCAAGATCCTTACACAGATACCAGATGGTGAAGGCCTGCTTGCCGCTGGCTGCAGCTGCCTTGGTTCTGCTCCTGATGGTGGCAACAGCCCAGGGTATCAGGTTGGATGCAGGGAGCCAGGCAGCACTCAGCAACAAGGTGCTCAATGTAAGTGATTTCTACACTCATCTCTGATGTTGATTTTGTTTGGATCGGTTCACTAACTCATGCCGCACTCTTACAGAAATCTGTGGACAAAGGGGTGGTGATCAAGGCTGATGGTGAGGCATCATCGGATGAATTGGGCGAGACCATCTCTGAAGAGAAAAATAGGCACGGGATGCCTGACATCCATGTGGATTACTATGGCCCCAGGGGCCATAATCCCAGGCACCACTAAGCAGATCTCTCACTGCATTTTCCATTCTTCTTTAGAGGCAAGATACTGCTGCTATAGCAAGATCTGGGATGGGGTTCTTCTTTTTTCATTTTCATTTTTGCCATGTTAAAGAGAGGAAGAAACATAGCTGGTGTAGTACTAACTCGTTGACGACATTTGGTTCAAAGAAGTATAAATTACATGGATTGGTTCCCTTCTGGTGCGCAGGCTCATGTTTGGCCGGGACATTGCCGGAAATGCTGCAGTTTTTCTCGCCAGCTACTCTGCTTTGAGCCTGGGCTACGATATTATTGTGCTTATACAAATTAGTATAAGCACAGACATTATGGATCCCAGGAGCAATTTGATACTACTATGAACATATGAATCATTTTTGCCACGCAAAGGAAGTTTTTTTTCGATAAAGGAAATATATTAATATCCGAAGAAACCAAATACACCCAGCATCTGCAACAACGTAATACCCTAATAGTAGTTAGGATGCACACAGCCAAAAATAAAATAAAAGGAAACTAAGAAATAAAAGTCTCGCTACAGTATTTCAGCCCTAGCAACAACAATACATCCACCACCAAAACAACACCTGAACTTCAGTCTGTCCAAAAACTTCGCCTCTAAGAAGGGAACAGTGCACAAGCGCCGTCGTCGCCCGATCAATGATCTTAAGATTTCACCCTGAAGATAGTTCCCGCTTTTAAAACAACGCCTTCAACAAAAACATTGACGGACACAACCAATTAAGGCCAGACCTTGGATTTTCACCAAGGCAAGATTCTGAACTTCACGTATGCCGCCGCCCCCATTTTCATACTGCTGTTGCGAAGTCCGAAATACCAAGCAAGTGTCTCAACAATGCAGAGACTTGAACCTCCATTGCTAGTCCTCCAATCCGTACCTTCATGATATTCTCAGCCTCTGACTTCGTCATGGACCAAAATATCACCTGATGAGTACAGGACAGAGCTTCACGCCGTTCCCTCCAGAACCAATCGGTCGGAATAAAAGCATGTGTACGCACGACCAAATACCACCCAATCCAGCAAAATCCAGGCAATATGTTCACTGTTACATTCGCCGACAGAGCCTTCCGAAACTCAACACTCCAGCCAGGTCAAGAAGGACATGACTCAGGCAGCCCTTCATCTCCACACAAGAGAAAACCTAAGACCACCACCTTTATTCAGGTCAGGCCCCAACGACGCCGATCATCCCAGGCTGGCTAAGGCAATGCCGACGACACCAAGCGCAGATCAAAGTCTGGAGACAAGCCCACGCCTTTGCAACGCTCGAGGGAGGCACTGCGTACAAAGTGGGAGCCCATAGCGCCGCCTCCCTCCACGCTCTTGCCGGGAGTAGTGCTTCATCAAGCAATTTGCTGCAACAAGGCATTGTTCTTGTAGTTTTTGAACACTAGATTATCTACACTATACTAACTATTTTACAATTTGATATACAAATTGCACTAAGAACTACAAGATCTACGGATTATACTACAATGTAAATCCATAATTTTACCAACTTTAGTTGATCTACAAATTACACTAACAACTACAATTGATCTATAAATTATAATATAATGTATATTCATAATCTTACCAACCATAGTTTATCTACAAATTATACTATAATGTATATCCATAATTTTACGAACTACAATTGATGTACAAATTACACTAACAACTACAACTGATCTAGAAATTATACTTATAATGTATATCGATAATATTGCCAACTACAAATGGCCTAAAATTTACACTAACAACTACACCACAAAAAAATTATCTACTATTTTTTTCTACAACTACCCAAATCCTGCATAACTAATTAACAATCAACTACACCACTAAGAGATTGGTGGCGCCGAACTCACTAAGGACAGAGGTGCGGCGGTCGACGGGATGGGATGGCATGGTGGCGTGGATCCAATCCGTGGGCGTGGTGTCGCGGTGGATGGGGAGGCGAAACGGACAGGGTGATGTCTTGGGGCGGATAAATGGCGTGACAAACGACCGTGATAAGGCATGGCCATGGGGTGACACGGGGTAGGAGTGCAGTCGAATCGAGTGGGGAGGATGCAGTCGGAGCAATGGTTTTCTGTGTTTGGTGTGGGCCGCGCGGTGAAGTTAGTGGTGTGGCCCACTGGGATGCACCTCTGGTACAATAAATACCTTGAGCATAGCACAGTGGGCCACGTCGCCGTTTTTTTGGGTCGGGCGGGGTTGGAGTACACATAAGTGATGGTATGCCAAGCTCCAGCTACACCGCTAGTAGGAAAATACTTGTGGCATGCACAAATGTAGTACGTTGTGCCAAGCCCCAGCTACGCCGCTAGTAGGAAAATACTAGTGGCATGCACAAATTTAGTACGTTGCCAGAATTTGGCATTTTACAGTTTATCGCTACTATTTTTACGCTTATAAGCTATTTCCTACTAGTGATACCGTGCTTCAGAATCCCTACAGTCTAGACCGACCCACGAAGGCCGATGAAACCCATGGAGCCCACGAGAGTGGTGCGGTTAGTTGTACAATTGTGCAAGGTTCAAGCTCCTCTGGACACCGAAGATGCTTACATAAGGGCATCACTAGCGACGCGACCCGAAGATGTCCGATTCTCTCAATTTGGGTCGCGCCGCGGATAAAATTTCGGTCGATGTCCGACATGCCAAGCTAGTGCCCCAAACGGTGCATCCCACTTAGTCTGTGCTAGCCATTTCGCCAGCGCTGGCCAGTTGGTCTTGGGCATACATATTTGACCATCATATTTACAGCAAATTGGGAGCAATGAATAAAATAAATGTTTTTCATAAATATAAATAGTTCACAACCACATAGTTTCACAAACAAGATAATTTGACTAGCCATGTTGGTTTTTCACATGAGCCCACGTGTTCTCGATCAAATCGGCTTGAAGGTGGTCATGAGTTGTTCCCAAGACATTTGTCCAGTGTGTGGCTCAACAAAGTAACCCTCAAATTCTCAGTCTTGTTCATAGATATTGTCTTACACTCGTCCTCAATGATCATGTTGTGCATGATCACACATGCTGTCATCACCTCCCACACCCTCTCCGTGCTCCAGGTTATAGCAGGGTGCTAAACAATAGCCCACATGGATTGAAACACAACAAACGCCTGCTCCACATCCTTTTGAGCAGCCTCTTGCTCTTTTGCGACCCTCTTACATCTCATATTCAGGGTTGCGTACGTCTTGACAAAGGTGGACCTGAAAGAATAGATGCCATCAGCTAGATAATAACCCTTGCCATAAGGATTACCATTGTCTTCTGCAAGCCTAGACAATACCGATGAGCGTTGGGGCACATTGATATCATTGTTTGATCCTGCCATGATGAAGGAGTGCCAGATCAATAGATCATGTGATGCAACTGCCTCTAGTATGACCGTGCACCCCTTCACATGCACTTTGAACTGCCCTTGCCAACCAAAATACCTAAGAACTCTTTTCGTTGAGGGACAAGAGGCGGGCAGTGTCTTTGGTGTTTGGTTCTCTCAGATAAACTTTTCTAAACACCGCAATAATTGTGTCGTAGAACTTGTACATGGCCTCAATGCATGCGGCGGGATGGAGCCTAGAAGGCGGTCAACTCCAGCAACACGTGTGAGGGTTGTTGTGTTGCTGGAAATGGGGGGAACACTCGCGGCGATGGTCGGGGATGGTAACAACCAGCAAGCTCTTGTGTGGAAAATGGTGCAAAACGGTGGCAAGAGAGCATGGATCCTAGGCAGCAGGATCCGGTGGGAAGTGGTGACAGCAACAGTGACCCAGAGCCCGGACGGCCGCACTGCATGGGGTAGCGGAGGAGATGGCGAGCGAGAGTTTGGCCAGAGAGTTGATTGTTTGTGTGCCATTGGTGGGACGGCCCGAGATGGCCAAGGGGAAGACGCGGGAGGACGTGTGCGTTGTCTGGCCCGACGCATCGGCGACCCAAATTTGGTGGACGGGTGGGTCACTGCACGCAAGTCGGTCCATTTCGGTCATGCCTCTGGAGCGTGTGTGGCATGTCGTCCTGTCTGCCAAAGGTAATAAAAAAAGATACAAATAGGTCTTTGGACCACCTAGCGAAGACTACGATCCTCGTCCCTCCATCACGGGAGACAGACAAAACTTGTTATAGTAGACAGATGGAAAGTTGTCATGCTAAGACCATGAGTGACCAGCGCAGGAGAGCAGCAACCAACGCCAATGATGAGAACCATAGATCGGAAGAGCTAAAAATGTAACCACTCTGACGAACACGAAGACGGGGCCGAATCTCAAGAGATCCATCAGACACGAAACTCCACGCGTCCTCTGCCAGTGCTAGATGGACCACCGGAGCGAGGTAGAACGGGGATAACCTTATTCTGCCATCAAGATGTTGCCGCCGCCTCACTATCCCAAAGAAGGCACTAAAAAAACCTAAAACCAAAAACAGGAACTCACCCCTCATCTACCTAGTGTCCATGCATCAACTTTAAGATTGATCATGAGGCAAGATTATAAAGTCTAGATTATCATTATTTTCTAATTTCATGCTAAATCAGTTTATCAGTATATATACCAGCTTTACGATGTGCATAATATAATACACTTGCAAGATATATATGATGTACTGTCTACAGCTCCATGCCCCCACTCTACTATGTATAAATCAGTGTCCCACGTTGGAAGCCATGATCTACTTATTATCTGCGGATCATAAAATGAAAAACCAGCTACTTAAGGATTTGCCAGCTTGCACGCGTCAACTACTAGCTGTATTATTATGTCTGTGCTGCGCCAGCCCCATTCGATGGATCAGAAAATTAATAGGTCGATAGAGTGGCAATTATTCTTCAGCACCGATCTGCAATGGGATGCTCGAAATATTTATCCTTTAAATTTATTGAACACCTCTTTCTTATGTATGTTTTCTTCGCCAAATTCGGTTTTCCCCTAAAAGGTGTTGATCAAACTTTATCTAGAATTCCACGACATGGTAGATTGAGTTTGCATCAAGATTTCAAATATCTCAAGATTTCCCTAAAGACATCTGAACTATTTTATGTTATCCAAATGATTTTCATACCAACTCCGCATGTACATTTTCCTATTGTGGCACATATCATTTATCAGGGCTTTCATCTGCGCATTATTAATAGAAATTACTTTCTCCGTCTCATGAAGGTTCTCTGAGATTTCTCAAAATTTGGATGTATCTAGATGCTATTTAGTGTCTAGATATATCCATATTTTGACAAATCGCGGGTACCCTTTATGGGACGGAGAAAGTACTGAGAAATCAAATGGTTATGCTAATTCTCCACCCTGATATGTAAGCCACTTGATCTATTTACATACTAAGTCACACTGTTTTAGGATTGAGTAAGATTATAGGGAAATATCAACATTTGTAAAACCAAATCAATATCATTAGATGTATCGTGATGTATATATTTATTAGGTGTTGTACATATTGATATTTTTTCTACGAACAAGGTCAAACATAAAATAGTTTAACTTAAGACAAAATTAAGTGGCCTTACATACCGGAATGAAGGAAGCTAGTTTTCGGTCGAGCTGACCCTTATTTTCACGATAACCACAAGCATGTTGCCAAACCAATGGCAGAATCTCATATAACCACAAGTATGACCAGAATCCACAAAATACTACTCAATCCACTCGCAGCCAAATCACACTCATGCAAATCAATGTCGCGTAGCCTGATCCAGCAAGGCAAGAAACGCACGCAGAGCACGCATGAATTAATTAAATCATCCTCCCGTCGCCGCCGTGACGGTGACGGCGCCGAACCACCGCGAGCAGGTGTAGACGGAGCAGAAGGCCTGTAGCGTGGTGAGCATCAGCATCATGATGGCGGCGAGGAAGGTGAGCAGCTGCCACGAGCTGAACACGTACTTCCGCATGAACCGCTTCGTCTTCACGCGCCACCGGCCGTTGTAGTACCGGTTCACCTCCTCCACCGCCTTGTCCATGGCAGGTACCTTCGTCAGCCGCACCGATCGGCTCATGCCGTTCCACAGTTTTGTCACCTCGCCGTCGCTCTTCATCCGATTTAGCAGCACACCGCGCTGGCGCAGCAGCGCCACGTCCTCATCGGCGTCGATTATGCCGTTCATCAGCTCCGTGTACCTGGTGAGCACCAGCGGGCCGGATGCCGCCGACGACTCGTAGGCGACAAGGTTTCGGATCAGCACCTCCGTGTTGCTGTCGACGGTCACCGCCGGGAGGTGGAGTGTCGCCGTCTTGCAGTCGAAGCAGATGGTTGAGAGGTCGCCTGTGGTAGCTGCGATCTCTATGCCAGCGTTGACAAGCTCGGACACTGACGGGACCATGATCTCCTCGATCAGCGGCGGCCGGCTCAAGTGGCCCGCATTGGACGACGACATCGAGTAGCGTCCGTCGGTGCCGGATACGAAGTAGGACTCGACGGGGTGCTTTATCCCCGAAATGCCGGGAACAACAGTGAGCATCTTCCACGGCGCCTTCACCGCGAACGCGATCGGCTTCATCACGTAGTCAAGCGGGCCACTCCCAAGCTTGGACGCCAGGCCCCACATGGCGGCGAACAGCTGCGCCACATAATCGGATCCCCCACCGGACGCCTTCTCCTCGCCGCCGGCCGATGGCTGCTCCTCGATGTCGTAGCTCTCGTCGTGGTCGTGGGCCTCCCACGTGGTGTCTTCGGCCGGCGGCTTGGGCACGAGCAGAAAGTAGAGCAGCTCGAGCAGGTGCGCGTGCTTGGCGACGTCGACCGCCGGGAAGTCGCCATCCATCATTTTGAACGGGCAGAGCTCCTTCATGAGCCCGGTAACCATGCTCGCCAGCAGCTCGCTAGCTTCCTCTGCCGATGCGCACTGAGGCTCGAGGATCTTGCGGAGGAGGAAGAGCGGTATCTGGTTCTCGAGCATGAACATGTCCCGGAGGATGAGGCCGTGCGCCGACTTCCTCCCGGCGAAATCCACGAGATGCACCATCCTCGACGATACCCTCCCTAGCGCCGGCTTGCCACCACCTCCTCCGTGCCCTCCGTCAGCGGCGGCGTAGATCTGCAAGAACTCGAGGAGGAAGGCGCCATCGACGACCATCATCCAGGAGAGCGTCTCGCCGCTGAAGTCAAGGTAGCGGTGGTAGTATGCGCGGACCTTGCGCTCGAGGCGGGCGAACTGGGCGACGAGGGCGTCGAGCTTAAGGCCGGCGGGGCAGAGGCGGCGTTGTGCGCGCCGGGCTGCGGCCAGCTTGTAGCGCTCCATCTCGTACAGCTCCGGGCGCCAGTGGTGGTAGGGGCCGAGGGCGATGAACTGAGGCACGTACGCCTCCGGCTTGTGCACCTGGAGCTGCTTCGGCACGTTGAACACGGAGACCGGGATGCCGTTGTCGTCTTCGTCGTCGGCGTCCTCCGTCAGGGAGTCACGGATCTGCACAACCCACCGGAGCTCATCGAACACCAGGGGCGCCCCGCGCCGGTGCCCGCTGCCGCTGCCCTCGGGATCGGAGCTGGCCGCCATTAACTGATTTCTGCTCTCGCTCGGTATGTATGTGGCTCGTACGCACAGCCGGACGCTACTGCCGGTCTGCTCGCTACGTTAAGAGCAGCTGGTCGTTTCGTTGTTAAGCTCTGATCTGCTCACCAACACCAATGGTGGTGAATAGTCATCGATAGATACTTCTAATAATTTGTGCTGTAATCTAATTATAGACATGCCGATAAGAACGTGGAAATTAAAGAACAACGGCGACGATTCGGCCGATGTCCTTGTCGAACTCCCAGTAATTGGAGTTTATCTTTTCGCGAACGAAGTTGACATAGTAGTACACCTTGTTGTCTCTCACTTGATCATTGGACATTGCTGACCTCCCGCTCTAAAACTTCAAATGCATGGACCTTGGGGCCCAGAGCAACAAAATATATTATTATTATTATTATTATTATTATTATTATTATTATTATTATTATTATTATTATTATTAAGTTATCTATTTTTTTGAGAAAGAAAATATATCAACGTTGCGAAAATACCAATTAAATTCAGACTCTACAACATCCCAAATCACAATATGCTAATGGGGATACACACAACTAAACAAAAGAAGAAGGTAAAAAGGAATAGTCCCGCTACATGTTTCAGTTCTTAACTCCTTATACAGAAGCTATTGCGGAGGCGAATGTCCACTCCAACTTCGGGCAAGGGCAGATTCTGTAGCACTGGAGCCTCTTCGTCATCACCATCTCTATCTCCAAGATACACCTCGTTCCGCTCATAGTTTGTGATTGATTGAACCCCGGGTAATGTTTAAGTGTTATTTGCATGATTGTGATTGCCAACTTGTCTTTATTTGGTGGTAGGGTTATATTTTTAGATTGTGTTAGTACATATGCCTCTAATCCATACTATGTTTTGTCACATGTGAGTAGATCCCCATGTTCCTGAAGGCGTATGATGACTTGACAATGATTTTCATATAATACGCAATGAGTATTTGGTCAAGTTTTTATCTTTTATGTGGTTCTATGATGGTTTTATGCTAACATCGACTACATATTACTTCGCCTATATGGGCTCATACGGATGCACTTTGATGTAATGATGTGGGTTGAAAGGGACAGAATGACAGAATTCGTTCCAATACTTGGAGTTGCATGAGAGGGGTTTATGTCAGCGACCAATGAACTAACTACTATGGTGGAATTTTTATATCTTAATGATTTCTATACTTGCTCATGAAAATATCTCTAGGACCCATCATAAGGGGTGTATTTGCTCATATCTATGGATGCACCTAATTTAGGCTCCGCCCTAAGGGAATAAAACTTGACAAGATATTCACCATGTTGTATAGAAATCTAAATGCTATGTAAATCCATGCCGCCCTTGGAAATGCTTGTCACATATAAGTTCACACTCACACACTTGAGCTTGTCATCTTTCTGCATACTCCCTCCGTCCTCATATAAGTGGACATCTAGCTCTAAACTTTGTCCACAAAATAGTGTATGATGACCCACAAGTATAGGGGTGTATCGTAGTACTTTCGATAAATAAGAGTGTCGAACCCAACGAGGATCAGAAGGTGTTGACAAGCAGTTTCGATGAAGGATTCACTGTAAATGCGCACAGACAAGTATTCAGGGGGTTTTGACATAGCAGATAAATAAAGTACAAGTAAATAAAATGCGAGAGAAATAATTGCAGCGAGTGGCCCAATCCTTTTAGCACAAAGGACAAGCCGGTTTGTTTACTTATAATGACCAAACGTTTTGAGGACACACGGGGATTTTAGTCTAGTGCTTTCGCTTCATACGGCTGATTAATCTTCATTGTTTTGATAAGTGTTGTGTGGGTGAACCTATGCTAATGCACCGCCCTTCCTAGGACTAATACATACTTGTGATTATACCCCTTGCAAGCATCCGCAAATACAAGAAAGTAATTAAGATAATTCTAACCACAGCCTTAAACTCTGAGATCCTGCTATCCCTCCTGCACCGATATACTAACGGGGGTTTAGGTTGCTGTCACTCCGGCAACCCCACAATTAGCAAACGAATACAAGATGCACTCCCCTAGGCCCATAAAGGTGAAGTATCATGTAGTCGACGTTCACATGACACCACTAGAAGAGTAACACCACAACTTAAATATCATAACATTGAATACTACTCAACAATAATTCACTACTAACATTTAGACTTCACCCATGTCCTCAAGAACTAAACGAACTACTCACGAGACATCATATGGAACATGATCAGAGGTGATATGATGATGAATAACAATCTGAACATAAACCTTGGTTCAATAGTTTCACTCAATAGCATCAATAACAAGTAGTAATCAACACCGGGAGAGTTTCCCCTATCAAACAATCAAGATCCAACCCAAATCGTTACAGCGGTGACGAGATGCAGCGGTGGAGATGGTGGTGTAGATGATGGAGATGATGGTGATGATGATGGAGATGATGTCCAGCTCGATGACGATGGCGATGGCGTTGATTTCCTCCGGAGGGAATTTCCCGGCGGATTCCGCCCGCCGAGGGCTCTTTCTCTCTGTTTTTCGCCCGCAGGCGGCTCACACCCTCCGTAACTCCCCGGGGCTTAGGTTTTCGGGACGAAGAAGTACGCGAAGGAGAGGGAGGGGCTGGGCCCCCTCCCCACAAGGCGGCGCGGCCAGGCCTGGGCCCGCCGGCCTATGGGGCCCATGGCGGCCCCTTTCGGCTCCTCCTTTTGGCTCCCTTCGTCCCCTGGGAAAATAGGATTTTTCGTATAACTTCCGTCAATTGTTGATCTTCAGAAATATGGTGTCCTGATGGTGCTTTTTCCAGCAGAATCCTGACTCCGGTGAATAATTCTCCAATGATCACGAAACATGCAAAATAGATGAAATAACATAAGTATCATCTCTAAATATGAAATATATCAATGAATAATAGCAAATTATGATATAAAATAGTGATGCAAAATGGACGTATCAACTCCCCCAAGCTTAGACCTCGCTTGTCCCCAAGCGAAACTGAGCTCAATAAACAAGACCACATGTTTATGGAGTGAGGAGTCGATAAATAAAATACGGACAAGAAGCATCATATTGATTCACACAAGACATTCTAGTAAACATTCTCTTCATATAACTCAACTTGAAATAAGTAAAGAGAAATCACAAGTAAAGGTGCATAGGAAATCATAAATGGTTATGGCAAACTTTGTTCTTGGTCAGAGAACTACTAACGGATTGTACTTATCTTCTAAGCAAATCTTTCATATTAGAATTTATATAGCAGGGCTTTCATTCTCAATCATAACAATCTCCTCATAATCATTGATAACTTTCAAAGTCATATTCATTCAGATAAAATTTGTACTAAACAAGAAAGCATAAAAGACATGATTAACTAAATCATAGCATAAATGGTTGGATCACAACAACTCAATTGCTTGCTTAAGACAGAGGGAAATAGGTTTACTGACTCAACATATAAGTAAAAGATAAGCCCTTCGCAGAGGGAAGCAGGGATTAAATCATGTGCTAGCGCTTTTCAAGTTTTGAAATCATGTAAAGAGCATAAAAGTAAGATTTTGAGTGGTGTTTGTTGTTGTCAACGAATGGTAGCGGGCACTCTAACCCCTTGCCAAACGACCTTCCAAGAGCGTCTCCCATGGAGGACGGCATCTCTACCAACAAGGTAGATCACCCCCTTCTCTTTTGTTTACACATGTATTTTAGCTTTATTATGGATGACACACCCCCAACCTTTGCTTTCACAAGCCATGGCTAACCGAATCCTCGGGTGCCTTCCAACATTCACATACCATGGAGGAGTGTCTATTGCAAAATTAAGTTGCTTACTGATAAATCAGGGCAAAACATGTGAAGAGAATTATTAATGAAAGTTATTAATTGGGGCTGGGAACCCCGTTGCCAGCTCTTATTGCAAAATTATTGGATAAGCGGATGTGCCACTAGTCCATTGGTGAAAGTCCGCCCAACAAGATTGAAAGATAAAACACCACATACTTCCTCATGAGCTATAAAACATTGACACAAATAAGGAGTAATATAGTTTGAATTATTTAAAGGTAGCACGTGAAGTATTTACTTGGAGTGGCGCAAAATACCACATAATAGGTAGTTATGGTGGACACAAATGGCATGGGTTTGGTCTAAAGTTATGGATGTATGAGAAGCATTCCCTCTCAATACAGGTTTTTGGCTAGCAAGGTTTGATAGCAAGCATAAAGGTTGAGGGAAACAAACAAATATACATGTGATAGAAACAATCATGCATCTTTCTCATAAGCACAAGCAATTTTAACTTCAGAATACTAACTCATTAGCATAAAGATAATAGAGTAATATATCTACATGTATTTCCCTCTTCTAATTAAACATCAAGGTGTTGTTGCTATTGACCAATGCTAAATTTGCCAAAACCAAATAGATTTACTTGATGCTCCCAAAGTGATATCAATACTAATATCAAGAGTAATCATATATAAAAGAAATTGCAAACTAAAATAAGGTGTGCAAAATGTAAATGATAAGACTTCTCATTAATATTCTTCTTCGAAATAGGCTTGCGCCCCGCTATATTAATATAGCAAACGACCCGATACAACGAACGCGCTGGGGCCGTAGCACAACCAAGCCCAAAAGAAAAGAAAAAGAAAGGAAAGAAGAAAAAATGCCGACACCGGCAGATCGACGAAAACGAAGATGACCCGCAACCGCTGCGCCCTCCGGAGAAGTACCACCACGCTCCTAGCACGCCGAGGCACCGCATACCAAGCAACACCTTCACCAAGGAGACGAAGATGACGCCACTGTTGCCCGGACTAGTCCTAGGGTTTCCCCCGGTATGCGGAGGGGATTGGGGAGGAGGTACACCCGACGCCCTTCAGGAAGGCAAGGTGACACCCGTAGGCGTCACCGCGTCGGTGTCGAGCATGCCGACAGGGATTTCTCCCGACCACCAAACACGCTCCGATGTGCTCCACCTAACCTGCCGCCCACCCGCACACGCCACCACCGTCTTGTAGCCATCCTCGCCGCCTAACTGTGGTCACCGGAGCAAGGCCTAGACGAAGAAAAGGGATGCAGCGGGGACGGGGGTAGCAGCACCGCAGCCACGCGGGAGGGAACTGCCTCCACCGCTTTCGCGGTAGCCGACCGGACGAGGCTACGAGGCAGACCAGGCCCGAACTGGCCCGGCCGGACCCAAAAGGGCCCGTAAAGCCCCGCTGCTACGCTGCAGCTGGCCGGCCGAAGTGCCGCCGCCGCCCACCCACCGCCGCCCTGTCTTCTCTTCCTCCAGGGAGCGCCGCCGGCGTGCCAAGAGCAGAGCCACCGCCGTGCCCCTCCGGGCCCCGCCTGGGCCCAGATCTGGGCCGAGCGGCCCTGCCATGGCGCCGCCTGTGCAGCTCCGCCGCCAACGGCCGCGCCGCCACCCCTCCTCCCACCCGACGTGGGGATCTCACCCCGCCACGCCGGACCGCCGCCGGCCGAGGAGCACCTCCCGGCCGCACCTACCCCGCGCAGGCGCCGCGCCGAGAGGGGAAAGTCGAGGGGCCGCCGCCGGCGCCGCCCGGGCCTTGCCCGGCGACGCACGCCGACGACGGCGGAGGAGAAGGGGAGGAGGGGGGAGCTGGACGAGAGGGAGTGGCGGCGCGGCCGCGGGGGACGACGCGGTCGCGAGAGCGTTTCGTTCCTGTTCTTTGTCCAACAATCTTCTCATTAATATTCCATAACGATAACTCACACCAACGGATACATAGATAACCAACTAAGAGAGATACTTCCACATTGCAAACTATTCCATATGATAACTTCCCTACTCATGATGACACTACTTGATAGTAAAAGATAAAGGTAGTGATGATGTGATACCGCGGCACTCCCCAAGCTTGGAACAAAGCAAGGGGATGCCAATACCGATGATGAATTACTCCTTCGGTGGCGATGGTGGATTCTTCTCGTCCTCAGTCTTCCAGGGAAGAGGCTCTCCATCAACAAATGATGTCTTGGTCTCGGGAATCCTGAAACTAGCAGCATCGCTAATGCGTTTAAACCTGTTTTCATACTCACAGTTTTGATTCCAAGCATCATAAAGTTGCGCCTGAAGTTGGTTGGTAGTGTTGTGAAGTGAGAGGATATCGCTCCACAGCTTTGCAGTCTCCTTCTCGTGTTCACCAATGAGCTCGGACACAAGTGGAAGATGTCCACTTCACGCTCAGCCATCTTCTTGTAGGTGAAGACCTCTTGTTCTAGTTTCTCCATCCTGTCCTCCAAGCTTCCTTCTCCCTTAGGTCCACGAACATCTTCTATCTGCAACTCTCCATCTACGAGCAGCAATTCCTTGGGATGCATCTTCAACTCGCTTATGTACGGGTTGACGACGTTCTCAAAGAAGTTGTCCTTCGGAGGCTCCGACGAAGACATGGTGGCTCTAGATCTGAAAACAATATCTGGCAAAAAACAGCTCGAAACAAAACACGACGAGAAAACGATATACGGACCTGGAGATCCGGGGATTATATAGCAAATATTTTTACGACAAAAGGAAGATTCCAGGAAACGAGTGGAAACGGGACGCCGAGGGGCTGTCACCATGCGGCGCGGCCGGGTGGGGCCCGCGCCGGCCTATGGTGGGGCCCTCGCACGTCTCCTCCACTCCGTTTCGATCCCGTAATTTTTCATATTTTCCAAAAATAGCAGAAATATTGTTCGGAAAGCTAAACGCGGACTTTTCATTACTAAAACTGTTACCTATTCAAAGTCGGACTCTGCAGAACGGTCAATTTGATCTTTAATGAAAGCTTCCGGAGTTATCACTTGAATAATATCAATATCTTCATTATAAGAATCTCCAGAAATATAATGCTTGAGTCTTTGTCCATTCACTACTTGTGTGGCGTTACCTTCCAAAGAGCTAATTTTTATTGCTCCTGAACGATATACCTCCTCAATAACATATGGTCCTTCCCATTTTGAGAGTAATTTCCCTGCAAAAAATCTGAGACGAGACCGATACAATAGGACTTTATCTCCAACATTAAATTCTCTTTTAATAATTCTTCTATCATGCCACTTCTTAACTTTCTCTTTAAAAAGTTTAGCATTTTCATAAGCTTCACTTCTCCATTCATCTAAAGAACTCAATTGTAGCAACCTCTTCTTACCGGCAAGTTTAAAATCTTTATTAAGTTCTCTTACAGCCCAATAAGCTTTGTGCTCTAATTCTAAAGGTAAATGACATGCTTTTCCATAAACCATTTTATAAGGAGACATGCCCATAGGATTTTTATAAGCAGTTCTATAAGCCCACAATGCTTCCTTTAACTTACTAGCCCAATTCTTTCTAGATTTATTAACAGTCTTTCCCAAAATAGCTTTAATTTCTCTATTTGATAATTCTACTTGCCCACTAGTTTGAGGATGATAAGCTGAAGCAATTCTATGATTAATACCATATTTGGCAAGAGTTTTTCTAAAACCACCATGAATAAAATGAGAACCTCCATCAGTCATAATATATCTAGGTACTCCAAATCTAGGAAATATAACATCTACAAGCATTTTTATAGAGGTCTCACCATCAGCACTTTTTGTAGGTATAGCTTCTACCCATTTAGTAACATAATCAACAGCGACAAGTATATGAGTATTACCTTCTGAAGAAGGGAAAGGACCCATGAAGTCAAATCCCCAATCAAATGGTTCAATAACAAGAGTATAATTCATAGGCATTTCATTGCGTCTAGAGATATTACCAACTCTTTGACATTCATCACAAGATAAGATAAACTTCCTTGCATCCTTGAAAAGTGTTGGCCAATAAAAACCTGATTGTAGAACCTTTTGTGCGGTTCTATCTCCGGCGTGATGTCCTCCATAAACACTCCCATGGCATTTACTCAATATCTCTTGTTGTTCATATTCTGGGACACATCTTCGCATAATACCATCCACTCCTTCTTTATATAAGTGTGGGTCATGCCAAAAATAATGCCTCAAATCATAAAAGAATTTCCTCCTTTGCTGAGCTGAAAAGGTTGGAGGCAAATACTTGAAACAATAAAGTTAGCATAATCAGCATACCAAGGGCTCTCTCGAGTTCACCTTTATTACAGCCAATTGTTCATTTGGAAAACTATCATTAACAGGAACCGGATCATAAGTAATATTTTCCAATCTAGACAAATTATCAGCAACAGGATTATCAGCACCTTTCCTATCTATAATATGTAAATCAAATTCTTGCAAAATAAGCACCCATCTAATAAGCCTTGGCTTAGCATCTTTCTTTTCCATAAGGTACCTAATTGCAGCATGATCAGTATGAATTGTGACTTTTGAATCAACAATATAGGGTATAAACTTGTCACATGCAAAAACTACGGCTAATAACTCTTTTTCAGTTGTACATAATTTCTTTGAGCAGCATCTAGAGTTTTACTAGCATAATGAATAACATTTAATTTTTTATCTACTCGCTGTCCAAGGACAACACCTACAGCAAAATCACTAGCATCACACATAATTTCAAAAGGTAAATTCCAATCGAGGTTCAACTATAGGAGCAGTTGTTAAGGCTTTCTTTAAAGTTTCAAAAGCTTCCTTACAATCATCATCAAAAACGAAAGGTACATCTTTTTGAAGAAGATTAGTAAGAGGCTTTGAAATTTTAGAGAAATCTTTAATAAACCTCCTATAAAAACCAGCATGACCAAGAATACTACGAATACCTTTAACATCCCTAGGATAAGGCATCTTCTCAATTGCTTCAACTTTAGCTCTATCAACTTCGATACCTCTCTCGAAATTTTATGTCCCAATACAATTCCTTCATTAACCATAAAGTGGCATTTCTCCCAATTAAGAACAAGGTTAGTTTCTTCACATCTCTGCAAAACTTTATCAAGGTTTCGCAAGCAATTACCAAAAGAGTTCCCATAGACAGAAAAATCATCCATGAACACCTCAACAATCTTTTCACAAAAGCCATGAAAAATAGCAGACATGCATCTTTGAAAAGTAGCAGGAGCAATACATAAACCAAAAGGCATACGCCTATAAGCATAAGTTCCATAGGGACAAGTGAAAGTGGTTTTCTCTTGATCTTTAGCTCTAACAACAATTTGTGAAAACCAGAATATCCATCAAGAAAACAGAAATGAGTATTTTTAGACAGCCTTTCTAACATTTGATCAATAAAAGGTAAAGGGTAATGATCTTTCTTAGTAACTTTATTCACTTTTCTAAAATCAATGCACATTCTATACCCTACAACTACTCTTTGAGGAATAAGCTCATCATTATTGCACATACCTCCTTTCTTAGGAACACAATGCACAGACTAACCCATCTACTATCAGCAATAGGATATATATACCTGCTTCAAGAAGTTTTAATACCTCATTTCTTACCACATTCTTCATCTTGGGAATTAGACGACGCTGATGTTCAACAACAGGTTTTGCACCATCTTCTATATTAATAGCATGTTGGCAAATAGCGGGAGAAATCCCCTTCAAATCATCAAGAGTATAGCCAATAGCTCCTCGGTGTTTTTCAATATTTCCAATAACCTCTCTTCCTCGATATCTGAAAGCTTAGCACTAATAATAACAGGATATGTTTTCTTCTCATCAATATAAGCATACTTAAGATTATCAGGTAATGGTTTCAAATCAAATACAGGATCTTCCTTTGGTGGTGGTGTTACACCTAAATCTTCAACGGTAAGTCATGTTTAAGAATAGGTTGACGAAGGAAAATTTCATCAAGCTCATCCCTTTCTTCCCTAAAAACTTCACTCTCACTATTCTCCAAATGTTGCTGCAAAGGATTACTAGGAGCAAGAGCAATAGATGCACATTGTTCAACTCTAAAATCTTCATTAGGCAAATCAGCTTTATAAGGAGTTTTGGCAAATTTAGAGAAGTTAAACTCATAAGATTCACCAGCAAATTTAGTAACAATTTTCTCTTTCTTGCAATCTATAATAGCTCCACATGTATTTAGAAAAGGTCTACCAAAAATAATAGGACAAAACTTACTAGCAGCAGAACCAAGTACCAAAAAGTCAGCAGGATATTTAATCTTACCACATAGAACTTCAACATCTCGAACAATACCAATGGGAGAGATAGTTTCTCTATTAGCTAGCCGAATAACCACATCAATATCTTCAAGTTCACAAGAACCAATTTCATGCATAATTTCCGTGTAGAGCTCATAAGGAATGGCACTAATACTTGCACCAATATCGCATAAACCATAATAGCAATGATCACCAATTCGAACAGAAAGCACAGGAACACTGGCTTTCATAGACTTATTAGGATGCGAAACAATATTAGAAGCATCACAAAAAATAATATGACCATCTTCCACATTTTCAGTAACAAGATCTTTAACTATTGCAACAGCAGGTTCAACTTTTATTTGTTCTTCAGGTTCTATAGGTTTCTTTGCACTTTTATTAACTACACTAGTTATAATAGAATACTCCTTCATTTTAGCAGGGAAAGGAGTTTTTTCAATATAAGTTTCAGGAAGAACATGATCAACAGTTTTAATTTCAATACATTTGCCTTTAGGCGAATCAACTTTATCTTTATATGGTTCATGATACTTATCAAAATTCTTCCTAGGCAATTCAAAATGAGAGGCAAAGGATTTATAAATATTTGCAACAACTTGAGAGTCAAGACCATATGTAGCACTCATATTACGATATTCATCAGTATCCATAAAAGTTTCAATGCATTCATAATTATAATTTATACCTGACACTCTACCTTTGTCGTTCTCCCATCCTTCAGTATTTTCTTGGATTCGATCAAGAAGGTCCCATTTAAACTCTTCTTTATTGCGCGTGAATGATCCAGAACAAGAAGTATCCAGCAAGGTTTTATCTTGAAAAGACAGTCTTGCATAGAAATTATCAATAATAATATTACCAGGAAGCTCATGAATGGGGCATTTGAGCATTAAAGACTTCAATCTCCCCCACGCTTGGGCAATACTCTCTCCATCATGAGGCCAAAAATTATATATACGGTTGCGGTCTTTGTGAATTTCACTTGGAGGATAGAATTTAGAGTAAAATACAGGCACAATATCCTTCCAATCAAGAGAACGCCCATCCTTCAGCAGTTTATACCAATGCGCCGCTTTACCAGATAGCGACATAACAAATAATTTCTTCCTAACTTCATCCATTGAAATACCTGCACATTTGAATAACCCGCATAATTCATGTAAAAACAGTAAATGATCTCCAGGATGCACAGTTCCATCCCCTTCATAGCGGTTATCCACAACACGTTCAATAATTTTCATAGGTATTTTATATGGTATTACTTCCTCCTGGCGCCTCATCCACTACCGTTGCAGTAGTAGTAGTAGATTTCCCAAATAGAAATTCAAGGGAGGATCTCTCCATAATGACTTATAGTAGCAAGCAGAAACAAAATCAGCACGTACAGTAAAAGTTTCCTTACCAATTCCACTTACGTACCAATAGCGCTTCACTTCAACGGCGCCGGAAAATAGTCTTGATGACCCACAAGTATAGGGGTGTATCGTAGTACTTTCGATAAATAAGAGTGTCGAACCCAACAAGGAGCAGAAGGTGTTGACAAGCAGTTTCGATGAAGGATTCACTGTAAATGCTCACAGACAAGTACTCAGGGGGTTTTGATATAGCAGATAAATAAAGTACAAGTAAGTAAAATGCGAGAGAAATAATTGCAGCGAGTGGCCCAATCCTTTTTAGCACAAAGGACAAGCCGGTTTGTTTACTTATAATGACCAAACGTTCTTGAGGACACACGGGGATTTTAGTCTAGTGCTTTCGCTTCATACGGCTGATTAATCTTCATTGTTTTGATAAGTGTTGTGTGGGTGAACCTATGCTAATGCACCGCCCTTCCTAGGACTAATACATACTTGTGATTATACCCCTTGCAAGCATCCGCAAATACAAGAAAATAATTAAGATAAATCTAACCACAGCCTTAAACTCTGAGATCCTGCTATCCCTCCCGATATACTAACGGGGGTTTAGGTTGCTGTCACTCCGGCAACCCCACAATTAGCAAACGAATACAAGATGCACTCCCTAGGCCCATAAAGGTGAAGTATCATGTAGTCGGCGTTCACATGACACCAATAGAAGAGTAACACCACAACTTAAATATCATAACATTGAATACTACTCAACAATAATTCACTACTAACATTTAGAATTCACCCATGTCCTCAAGAACTAAACGAACTACTCACGAGACATCATATGGAACATGATCAGAGGTGATATGATGATGAATAATAATCTGAACATAAACCTTGGTTCAATAGTTTCACTCAATAGCATCAATAACAAGTAGTAATCAACACCGGGAGAGTTTCCCCTATCAAACAATCAAGATCCAACCCAAATCGTTACAGCGGTGACGAGATGCAGCGGTGGACATGGCGGTGTAGATGATGGAGATGATGGTGATGATGATGGAGATGATGTCCAGCTCGATGACGATGGCGATGGCGTCGATTTCCCCCTCCGGGAGGGAATTTCCCCGGCGGATTCCTGCGGGAGGCTCTTTTCTCTCGGTGTTTTTCAGCCCGCAGAGGCGGCTCACAATTCTTCGTAACTCCGGGCTTAGGTTTTCGGGACAAAGAAGTACGCGAAGGAGAGGTGGCCGAGGGGTGTGGGCCCCTCCCCACAAGGCGGCGCGGCCAGGCCGGCCCGCGCCGGCCTATGGGGGCCCATGGCGGCCCTCTCGGCTCCTCCTTTTGGCTCCCTTCGTCCCCTGGAAAAATAGGATTTTTCGTATAACTTCCGTCAATTGTTGATCTTCGAAATATGGTGTCCTGACGGTGCTTTTTCCAGCAGAATCCGACTCCGGTGAATAATTCTCCAATGATCACGAAACATGCAAAATAGATGAAATAACATAAGTATCATCTCTAAATATGAAATATATCAATGAATAACAGCAAATTATGATATAAAATAGTGATGCAAAATGGACGTATCAGTGTACTCCTATCTTCCCAATGCATTTTTACTCCACTTCATAATTTATCATGGAATACCCGCATGTACACTTATTTGTAGACGGAGGGAATAGAGGATTGGGCATTCTCTCACTGAGAGCATTTTATTCTTGCTATTTACTTTTTGCATTTTATTTTATTGCAAACTACACACTCAAAACACCAAAACCACTACACACTTTTACGTACTTTTTACTTGTCAAACTTACTAACCAATACCTTCAGCTCCTCGTGGGTTCGATAACCTTTCTTACTGAAAAGTACTAAGTGATCTCCTACACTTGGGAGCCATCACTATGTTCATAATATTTTTGATATTTTAATTAAAGATTAAAAAAACTAAAATGAACTCCCACTAAAACAAACATCCCTCATTTTGTTTAGTGATTACATGATCCAAAATCACTATACCGCCCCGATCGTCACAGCTAATGGCATTGCCTCAAAAGGTAGATATCGTTATATCAATCACATCATATATATGATTCATGCTTAACCTTTTGGTCAAGTGTTTGAGGCCATGTCTGTACATGCTAGGCTCGCCAGAAATAACCTTAGTGGTTATACAGTGCAACATGGCTTGCACCCATAGTACACGAGCATTAGTATGTATAGAACCCAATTGTCATAGCCTGCTTCATAGTGACGACTCAATCTATCGTGGTGCTCACTAAGGGATAACACTTGTTGGTATTTTACTTTGAGGGATCATCTTACAATGCTACTGTCAGATATCTAATATACTAGTAAAAGTGCACGTGCAATGCACGTTTGACTAATATAAGTTTATATTTGGTGACATATACAAACACATAAGTCATATACAAGCACATAAGTGACAGTAACTATTCGAAAATTCAATTCGGCTTCCAGGTGCGTATGCTCTCTCTACCAAAAAAGTCATATTTCAAAGCATTATATTTAGCACTGAATTTTGTCTTTTTTACGAACAGTCACATGACAAGTCGATTTTTTATGAAACAACTTTGTGAGCGCGAAGCACGTGAAGATGTACGTGTGATTTTATTCGTTCCAAATTTAATAGAGGGAGCATATGCTCCCACGTTCCAAAACACCACTATCTTAACTATTCCTCATTTACTCAAATATAGTAGTACAAATGATGGTTGGTCTTTTACTCACATATCTACTATACATGTTTGATAAGTATTGTAGTCAATGCCCCATCCTCAATGCTCTAATCGTGAAGCTCTATTCCTTCATTTGTTTGTCGAAGGAACGAAATTCTCTGAATCTAACCTGCATGAATTCATTCTCCATGAATGTTTCACTTGTATGGAAGCTGAAGATTATGGCCTAGTAGTCATGATATTATATAATTTGAAAGAAAATCTCATAATATTTTGTGGGAAGATGTAAAGATTTTATGTGATTGTTTCCCTCATAGTGAAGCCTAAGGAATGGCCTAGTAGTAAATATTCAAGCACCTGCCTATTTTTTTACATAACAGTACCTCAAATGATTCCCTCGACAACCCAAATGACGTTAGTCCTCACATCTTTTCTTTCTCTGGTCAGACCATTGCAATGGAAGAGTTATTATCTACAAGAGTTAACAAAACACATTGAATTTCCCATACCGGTTCAGCAAAAATGAACTGAATTGTGTACATGAGTTACTATTTGATAAATGGCACCATAAGCATATTAGAAGATAAAGATTGCTAATGAAAGAAAGGTAGATTTCATTTATCCAGCAAGTAATGTGTTATATTTCAGAATAGGGTGCAGAAAAAGACCTATCAACTTGTACTGCACTCTTGTCGATAGTTGTATTCAATGGCTTAAAACTATGTCAAAACTGATTGTTCAACGAACTACCTTAAATTGATTCTTTTGTATATATCAGGAGAGTGATAGCAACTGCACAAAAAAACATGCGGATGACATTTCCATGGAACCACAACTATTTTTCGATTGAAATTAAAGGCAACAATCGCATCATGTAAATGATCAAGTTCATACATGCACAGTACAGTATATAGAAAAACGTATATTGTTTAGCTCTAGGTTTGGTTCAAATGTAACAGATTTGGTCTAGGTTCAGCAGCACTAGCAACAATAATATCGAATTAAAAGATCAATCTCCTGCATTGTAACAGTGAAAGTTATTAAATTTGTAACCATGAAAGTTACAGATGACCAATAATGGTAGAAAGGATTGCCATGTAATATTTGGCAAGCTCTACAGACCATCAATGGCACTAAAACATAATACAAACTTCACCATGTGCTTATGAGGATAGCAAAATAGGTTCATCACAGTATTATAAAGCACCACTCTCGGAGCTGTATCAAGTCAAGCACACAAAATGGTAGTGAAAATTCAATTCATGACCATTTATTTCTCAAATACAATTCGAGTATTTTGTTGAGGTGGCACCAGTGCTATTCTGAAATCGGCATAGAACCGACACATCTGGATTAGATTGAAAATAAAAGTAATGAATTACCATGTTTGTTTCGTCTTCAAATGAGGAGCGATTCCTTGATCCAAACAGTAAGGCGGTTGTCTGCTTATTCTTCATGTGCGAAAAAAATTTAAACCATAGTCCTAGGCATTAGTAAGCACCGCACAATGAATTATATCAAACTAATTAACTTCAAAAGAAAATATAAGAATTCCTACAGTTTCATACCCATATGTCTATGCGCCAGGAAAGTGACATTCATCTAACAAAATATTATTTCTAGATAGCGATCGAGCTGCAGATACAGTCTAAATCTCTACAAAAAGAAAGGGAACTGGCAAACGGATCAAGCTGTAGGTACAACCTAATCGGTTCGTGAGGTAAAACATGAAATTGGTACAGCCTAAAAAGGGAGCCGACAAAGCTCTCCTCTTCACAAAATAAAACAACAACTCAAGTAGAAAAGTGTTTTTGCTAAAACTTGCATAGAAACACATTTATAAATACCCAAAACTTCAACATGTATATGATCCCCTGATATTTTGCACAGATCAATTGCTTCAAGCACTATACTTAAATTAACCATAGAACTCGAAACTCTGAAGAAAACTATACCATTAATTTTACTACTCATGCCCAAAGTTGGATTCAGTAACATAAATCTTCATGAGATCAACAAGGCACCAATAAAACAAGAATTACACATATCCCAACTCACATTCCATCACTTCTAGCCTAGGTTTTGATGTCAAAGGGATTCCACTGGTAATCCATGGTTAATAATTACTCTTACCATTATTAGGATGGGTAATAATCTTAATCTATCAAGTATATGTATAATATAATATAGTTTGAAATCCTTTACATACTTTGCACAAGTAGCAAAATGAAGTGTATTCCTGGATTGCTTAATATGAGTGTGTGCAGGGCTCATTGTGTAGACAATGGTTGTTCTTGCATTGCCTCACAAAGAGGAGTGTAATATGCGTGTCAGCTTTGAATCTCTGTAAGGGATATGGCCACTTTTTCCCTTGCTGCAGAAGGAACATAATACTTCAGATTAAATTTTATACAGTAAAACTATGGCCATTGGTCGAAGAGCATGCAAATGGGCTTAAAGGAGAAATGTCAAACTGTAACACCAAATGGAATTCAGAATTATTTTACCTAGTGAATACTACTAAAGAAAGAGGAACTGTCTATGCAAAAATACTGAAATACATTTATAAATAAGTAAATCACTGGCACTACAAGCTCTTGCGAGAAAACAGACCTGAGTTGGCGAACAACCTTTCCCTGTGTTAGCAGACTTCGATTAGTATGACTACCTTCTTTCAACCTCATACCAGCTGAAGTAGTCTAAGATCCACGGTAACCTAGGTAAACAAAGTTCTGTCCAGAAGAACCTCAGTGAGCATGGAACATGTTATACCAAACAATCAAAAATATATACCCACAAAAGAAAAAAATCATGAATAGAGAAAGAAATTCCATACCACACAAAACACAAGGGTGCTTGATTTGCCTCTTCATCAAACAGAACTTTCGATTGTCTGAAATTAACAAAAGTCGGTCAACAAGCTTCATTCAAATCCGTTTCCCCAATCTCCCTTTGAGCTATAGCGCAAACTTAATTAGGCAAGTTACAAAAAGAAAGAACATGGTGCATGTTTTGTTTCAGTAATTTCAGCCTGTACCTTCACACATTGCAAGAAGATCCTTAAGATGGTCCTTGTCCTTCAGTGTTTCCTTGGTGAGTTTTTAGACAGCAGTCCCTTTCTGACTAAATTCAAATGAGAACATGAGAGATCAATATGCAGAGGGTAGAATGACACACTTCCAGATCATCAAGAAGTCTAAGAGGCTCAGAAGATCCCTCACAGCTTCATTATATATCTCTATTGCTGAAAATTTCAGCAGCCATTCTCTTTCAAGGTGTTGTAGCAACGACACACAGTGAGCCAAATATCACCTCAGAAAGGTGAACGAAATAGCATTCGTGATCCCTAGCATGCATACACACACCTTCTCTATG
Organism: Lolium multiflorum; assembly: GCA_030979885.1. Taxonomy (NCBI): domain Eukaryota; kingdom Viridiplantae; phylum Streptophyta; class Magnoliopsida; order Poales; family Poaceae; genus Lolium; species Lolium multiflorum. The sequence goes on along the minus strand of CM061753.1, from coordinate 27,708,868 downwards.
TACTCATAGATGTCCATCACGCTATACTTGGTAATTCCAATCATCGTGCAAGTCTTTATGCTACTGTCAGATATCTTACAATGCTACTGTTAGATATCTAATATATGCATCATAAGATAACAATAATAATTATAACATCACATGAAATTTAAAGTGACATGACATGGTCATCGTCGCGCTTTGATCTCCATCGTGCGCTCTGGAATAGCTCCAAGGGTCCACGGTGCCTCCATATCGGTAGTCTTCGAACAATTCATGAACTTACCTCGAGCATATCATATCATATGCACTCTCTGCAAAACAAAATTAGATGCCTCTACTTTTATCTTTACATGTTTTACGGGGTTGTTAGGGCTGTCGCGGAAGAGCCGTTTATTACGTACGAACTTCAGAACCACAACATTGATTAACTAATTGTCGCTCTTAGTCCTTTTTTCACGGCCCTCCGTATGCAAAATCCACACCGCTAAAGTAAGAGGGACATACACCCCACTATCCGCGTATATGGTACAAGCCATATATCAAGTGCGGAACCAATTTCGCGTAAGTGTACTAGTGAGGTCGGTCCGGCCGTTTCATCAAGCAATGCCGCAGTAATGAGCAATCACACATGAGAGGGTAACAATTAGAGAATCAATGATCACATATATCAATGTGTTTTAGCCATACAAATACATCTACGCATAGATCGCTCTTACCACTGTAGGGTTCTGTTGCAAAAAACAAAAATTTCCTAAGACAAAATAACATAGCCAAGATCTATTCCATGGAGATGCAAAGTAATGGAGGGGACCGGTCTTCATACCTGTGAAGACCAAAAAGCTTAACGTTCACGATGAACATTTGTCGATGAAGTTGTACGTCGACGCCGACCTTAAGGTCATGAAGAAATCCAACAATGAAGCACTCCAAGTGTCACGCCTTCGCGGTTTTACACACGTACGGTGTATAGAGGTCTCACGGGCTCCGGTCTAGCGAAGCCGCAGAAGTAGAAGATCCGGACCGGTGTTCCAGCAGCACGACGGCGTGCATGTGGTGGAGAATACCCCAACGTACGCACGTTCCAAAACTTCGGGGACACATCTGAGGGAGAGGAGAGGTGATACGTCTCAAACGTATCTATGATTTCTTATGTTTCATGCTACTTTTATGACAATACTTGAATGTTTTATACATACTTGACATCATTATTATACATTTTCCGGCACTAACCTATTAACAAGATGCCGAAGCGTTGTTTTTGCTGTTTTTTGTTTCAGAAATCCTACAAAGGAAATATTCTCGGAATTGGACGAAATCAACCCAGGGTCCTATTTTTCCACGAAGCTTCAGAAGACCGAGGGGAAAGGAAGTGGGGCCACGGGCGCCGCCACACTAGGGCAGCGCGGCCAAGGGGGCCGCGCGGCCCTAGCGTGGCCCCGTGACCCCTCCGACTCCGCCCTTCCGCCTACTTAAAGCCTTCATCGCGAAACCCTCACCGAGAGCCACGATACGGAAAACCTTCCAGAGACGCCGCCGCCGCCAATCCCATCTCGGGGATTCAGGAGATTGCCTCCGACACCCCGCCGGAGAGGGGAATCATCACCGGAGGGCTCTACATCATCATGCCCGCCTCCGGATTGATGCGTGAGTAGTTCATCCTTGGACTATGGGTCCATAGCAGTAGCTAGATGGTTGTCTTCTCCGCTTGTGCTATCATTGTTTATATCTTGTGAGCTGCCTAACATGATCAAGATCATCTATTTGTAATCCTACATGTTGTGTTTGGTGGGATCCGATGAATCTAGAATATTATGTCAAGTTGATTATCAATCTATCATATATGTGTTGTTTATGTTCTTGCATGCTCTCCGTTGCTAGTAGAGGCTCTGGCCAAGTTGATACTTGTAACTCCAAGAGGGAGTATTTATGTTCGATAGTGGGTTCATGCCTCCATTTAATCTGGGACAGTGACAGAAAGTTCTAAGGTTGTGGATGTGCTGTTGCTACTAGGGATAAAACATCGATGCTTTGTCTAAGGATATTTGTGTTGATTACATTACGCACCATACTTAATGCAATTATCTGTTGTTTACAACTTAATATAGGTGGATTATTTAGGCATAGATGCATGCTGGATAGCGGTCTATGTACTTTGTCGTAATGCCCTGATTAAATCTCATAGTAATCATCACTGATATGTATTGAATCTTTATTTGTCAATTGCCCACCTGTAATTTGTTCACCCAGCATGTTAGTTATCTTATTGGAGAGACACCACTAGTGAACTGTGGACCCCGGTCCATTCTTTTACATCTGAATACAATCTACTGCAATCATTGTTCTTACTGTTCTTTGCAAACAAACACCATCTTCCACTCGATACGCTTAATCCTTTGTTTTCAGCAAGGCGGTGAGATTGACAACCTCTACGTTGGGGCAAAGTATCTTGATTGTGTTGTGCAGGTTCCACGTTGGCGCCGGTTTCATGGTGTTGCGCCGCACTACACTCCTCCACCAACAACCTTCACGTGCTTCTTGGCTCCTACTGGTTCGATAACCTTGGTTTCTTTCGAGGGAAAACTTGCTGCTGTGCGCATCACACCTTCCTCTTGGGGTTCCCAACGGACGTGTACATCACGCGCATCAAGCTTTTTCTCGTTGCCGGGAGATCAAGACACGCTGCAAGGGGAGTCTCCACATCCAATCTCTTTACTTTGTTTTTGTCTTGCTTTACTTTATTTTATTTACTGTCTTGTTTGGTTTATATTAAAAACACAAAAAATTAGTTGCTTTACTTTCTGTCTTATTTACTAGCTCTATATCAAAAACACAAAAAAAAATTAGTTACTTGTCTTTATTCTATTTGCTTAGTTTACTTTTATTACTGCTACAATGGGTATTCCTGAAAATACTAAGTAGTGTGATTTCACTAGCACGAATAATAATGATTTTATATGTACTCCTATTGCTCCACCTGCTACTACAGCAGAATTCTATGAAATTAAACCTGCTTTACTGAATCTTGTTATGAGAGAGCAATTTTCTGGTGTTAGTACTGATGATGCTGCTGCCCATCTTAATAATTTTGTTGAACTTTGTGAAATGCAAAAGTATAAGGATATAGATGGTGATATTATAAAACTGAAATTGTTTCCTTTCTCATTAAGAGGAAGAGCTAAAGATTGGTTGCTTTCTTTGCCTAAGAATAGTATTGATTCATGGACTAAATGTAAAGATGCTTTTATTGGTAAATATTATCCTCCTGCTAAGATTATATCTTTGAGAAATACCATTATGAATTTTAAACAATTTGATAATGAACATGTTGCTCAAGCATGGGAGAGAATGAAATCTTTGGTAAAGAATTGCCCTACCCATGGACTGACTACTTGGATGATCATCCAAATCTTTTATGCAGGATTGAATTTTTCCTCGAGGAACCTATTGGATTCAGCTGCTGGAGGTACTTTTATGTCCATCACCTTGGGCGCTGCGACTAAACTTCTTGATGATATGATGATCAATTACTCTGAATGGCACACTGAAAGAACTCCTCAAGGTAAGAAGGTAAATTCTGTTGAAAAAACCCTCTTCTTTGGGTGATAAGATTGATGCTATTATGTCTATGCTTGCAAATGGTAGATCTCATATTGATCCTAATAATGTTCCTTTAGCTTCATTGGTTGCTCAAGAAGAAAATGTTGATATAAATTTCTTTAAGAATAATAATTTCAACAACAATGCTTATAGGAATAATTATGGTAACAACAACTATAGGCCATATCCTTCTAATAATGGTAGTGGTTATGGTAATCTATTATATATTAAAAGTACATTAAGGGCTAACCAGAAATTAGAGAATTATGCAGAAATTCCCACAAAAATTAGAAACATCTGACCTTTAATTTTAGCGGAATAGAATAGTACATCCGTTAGATCTAACTTCAAGTAAATTACCCACCAGTGCCATTAATAAAAAAACGTGCTTCTTTCTTATCCCTAATTATTATGTGGCCGTCACCTTTCTCAAAACAAAAACTAAAGCCGCCGCCATGTTTGAAGTCTGAGGTTGGGCGCTCTCCTCAAGCTCCATTGGATCGCCTCAACTCTTCAACCTGCTTTGGGATCTCCGGCCGAGCGATTTGGTAGTACCGTCCAGGTTAGTTCACCTAACATGTGCTGGAGACGTCCTGTAGATGGCTGTTTTGCCGTAGATCTTCAAAGAAGATTGGATGTGATTGGATGAACCGTTGGAAAAAGAGCCATCTGCAACTGGATAATGACATGCGTTCATGGAGTGCAAAGGAGCAATTGAGGTTGCATGACAAGATTGATAAAGATGGATCACGTTTTTCTTTCTTTTCTTGACGACGGGAAGGCCGATCTCATCTGAAGGAATTACGATTTGTGTTGTACAGAATTCACCTGTTAGCATCTTCGATCGATCGTACAGGTGGTCTGGTAACTTGAAACCTTTGGCTGATACATACGAATTGACTGGGAAGGTGCAGTCATCTTGTGAGCGGAAGAGCGAAAAATTCACATGGAGAAGGGTCCAATCGAGGGAAGCATGATGAGACTAACAATCAGCCGGTAATTTTTATGAGGACAAGTACAATTATGGTGGAATTTCTTTCATCAGTCTTTAATTGGGTGCATGGACAAATCAGTATGTTCATTCCCATCTTCTCATGCACATTTTGTCCACTTCTTGATTTTCTAACCGGCTCGATGATTCAAGCTGGCCCGATCTGCTATTGGGAGATTCATGGTTACGGACATGGAGCGTTGTATTCCCAGTCTGCTGATAGGTACGCGGACGTTGCAGACACTGCAATAACTAAACAAGAGTGATTAATATTGTCCCCGTGTGTACGCGTTGCGGCAACATGCATGACCACGGCGGCCATCGCCGTAAGATCGAGCTGGATGCATGCTTCTTGAATTTACCAATGCATCTTTTTCATGTTCTGACGGTCCTAACACGTCATATGCTTTTTGCAGGGAAGAATTATTTCACAATATTGACGCTTGATTCTCTTCCATAGTTAATTGTTATTTAGTCTCAATCACAGAGATGTACATATCTGCTATTTTTTTCTTGATCTTAAGCAAACCAAATTTCTGGTGTCGTGTACTTTTAATCGACTGCACATAAGAAGAGTCATACTGGCTAGATGGTAATTAGAAGAAATATCACATGTTGCATTACTAGATGATGGCAATCGTGAAGACGGAAGTACACTAGCACGTATAGGAAATCTGAAAAGAGCAATTTCGCCGGTGTTATAAAATAATTAACGGTAGACAATAAAGTAAAGCAGCAACAAAATAACTTTGTATGTACTCCTTGATTTCTTTAGATTTTTTTATTTTTGTAAGGTTCTAACACGCAGGGTGCTTTTTGCAGGGAAGAATTGTTTCACAACATCGGTGCTTGATTCTGTTTTATAGCTAAATTGATCCTTCTTATTCAGTCCAAAGTACACAAATGTAGATATCTGGTATTTTTTTTCTTGATCTTAAGCAAATCAAATTTCCCGTGTCATGTATTTTCTTAATCCTTTTTTTGCGGGGATGTATTTTCTTAATCCTAATCGGCTGCATATAGAAAGAGCCATACTGGCCAGATAATAATTAGAAGAAATATTTTTTTTCATGAACATGTTGCATTACTAGATTGATGGGTATTGTGAAGATGGAAATACTAACACATCGTATAGAAAATCTGAAAAGAGTAACTCCATCAGTTTTACAAAACGATTTTGGCTCCATCAGTTTTACAAAACGATTTTGGTAGATATCAAGTAAAGCAACAACAAAAGAACATTCTATGCACTCCTAGCAGATTTATGTAGATTCGAATCAGTGAGTACATGCTGATTTGACATCATGAATAAATGGTCGGTCATAGTTAACGATATGAACTTTCTATCTGAGAGTTCACCTTCATCACTAAAGACAATGCTGAGAGATAGCCTTCAGTACTGAAGACCAAGATTGCCACTCGGTGGCTTCAAATGTTTCTCCGGATTGCTACCATCTAATTCATCTTTTCATAAATGCATGTCCTCCTAGAATGTGTGCAGTTAAGCTAGGAAACATAATTTATATTGTTAAATTAGTCACAATTTTTCCCTCTGTATCATAATTTTACAAATATTGACCAATATATTGTGTGAACATCAAAGGTCCAAGTTGCATGTTGAAGAAAATGCCCATTGCTAAAATGATTTGTATTTCTGATTTCTCAAGGATGGAGTAATACACGGATCTTTATGTACCGTTTGAGACGAGGAAAGGTCACACATTGGTGTTCATCTTGCTTTTGAATTACAAGCCCATGTATATGTTGATTTGGTGGGCTTTCCGGAGAGAATGCCGATTTGTGTTGATTTGCTCACACTTAAAGAGTTCTCAGTTATATTTGTTCAATGATATGTTTCGGTAAAGCATGAGAAGTCATGTTGTAACATTATAATATCGCACACTTAGTTTGTAAATACACATTCCATGTATTAATAATTATTTGTAGCCGTGTATGATTATTGATTGTTGTACTCAAACATGCATTTGTATGTTTACCAAAATTTTCCAAATTAAGGGTGGAGTACATTTATCATAAGGATATTGTAGTTTTTTCTCACCACATATCTATAATAACCATTTTAAGAGACTTTTCGATGTAGCCCTCGCATTTGCGAGGGCCGCTGTGCTAGTTCTTACAACAATAACAAGAGTGTACCCTCTGGTCTTGAAGTGATGCTTAAAGAATTTATTAGTACACAAACTGCTTTTAATAAAACTATTGAAGAAAAGCTTGGTAAAATTGATGTTCTTGCTTCTAAGGTTGATAGTCTTGCTCTTGATGTTGATCTTTTAAAACTGAAAGTTATGCCTGAGGAAGTTAAAGATGGTAGGTTTGCTAAAACAAATTCCATCCAAGTTCAAATTAATGATAATATTAGAATGTTGGCTGAATTGCATGCTAGGTGGGATAGAGAAGAAAAAGAAAAACTTGCTAAAGAGAATAATGTAGCTAAAGTTTGGACTATTACCACCACTAGTAATGTTGATTCTACACATGTTGCTACACCTCCTACTATCAATGGTAAAATAATTGGTGTTGGCAATGTTTCTACTCCTAGTGCAAAGCGTGCAAAATTGCCTGAAACTGCTTGTGATAAAACTGCTGAAATTTTTCAAAATATTGGGAACAATGATTCCATTGCTGTAGAACATAATGGTTTAGATTTTGATGATTGTCATATTACTGAAGTTATAAATTTCTTACAAAAACTTGCTAGAAGTCCTAATGCTAGTGCTATAAATTTAGCCTTTACAAAACATATTACAAATGCTCTCATTAAAGCTAGGGAAGAGAAATTAAAACTTGAAGCTTTTATTCCTAGGAAATTAGAAGATGGTTGGGAGCCCATCATTAAGATGAAATTCAATGATTTTGAATGTAATGCTTTATGTGATCTTGGTGCAAGTATTTTGTTATGCCTAAGAAAATTTATGATATGCTTGACTTGCCACCATTGAAAAATTGTTATTTGGATGTTAATCTTGCTGATAATGTTAAAAAGAAACCTTTGGGGAGGATTGATAATGTTCGCATTACGGTTAACAATAACTTGTCCCCGCTGATTTTGTTGTCTTGGATATTGAATGCAATGCATCTTGTCCTATTGTGTTGGGAAGACCCTTTCTTCGAACCGTTGGTGCTGTTATTGATATGAAGGAAGGTAATATTAAGTATCAATTTCCTCTCAAGAAAGGTATGGAACACTTCCCTAGAAAGAGAATGAAGTTGCCTTTTGATTCTATTATTAGAACAAATTATGATGTTGATGCTTCATCTCTTGATGTTACTTGATTTGCACTTTCTGCGCCTAGCTGAAAGGCGTTAAAAAAAGCACTTCTTGGGAGATAACCCATGTTTTATTCTATTACTGTATTGTTGAATCTTGGAAGTTGTTTACTACTGTAGCAACCTCTCCTTATCATGTTTTTGTGCCAAGTAAAGTCTCTATGGTAAAGTTGATGCTAGATTTGGATTGCTGCGCAGAAACAGTGCTGTCTGTCACGAATTCGCGCAGAACTCTCTATAAAAAAATCAAAAAAATATGCAAATTTACGTGCGTGATCCTCAGATATGTACGCAACTTTCATTAGTTTTGAGTTTTTCCGTTTGAGCAAGTTAAGTGTCCCTGCAAAATTCGTCTTTACGGACTGTTCTGTTTTGACAGATTCTGCCTTTTATTTCGCATTGCCGATTTTTTGCTATGTTGAATGAGTTTCTTTGTTCCATTAACTTTCAGAAGCTTTGTGCAATGTCCAGAAGTGTTAAGAATGATTAAGTCACCTCTGAATGTATGAATTTTTGATTATGCACTAACCCTCTAATGAGTTTGCTTGAACTTTGGTGTGAAGGAAGTTTTCAAGGGTCAAGAGAAGAGGATGATATATTATGATCAAGAAGAGTGAAAGGTCTAAGCTTGGGGATGCCCTGGTGGTTCATCCCTGCATATTTTAAGAAGACTCAAGCATCTAAGCTTGGGGATGCCCAAGGCATCCCCTTCTTCATCGACAACTTATCAGGTCACTTCTAGTGAAACTATATTTTTATTCCATCACATCTTATGTTCTTTACTTGGAGCGTATTTTGTTTTTATTTCTGTTTTGGTTTGAATAAAGTTGGATCCCACCATCCTTATATTGGAGATATTACGCTCCGCTTTTTCATATGGAACACTTGTATTCTTAATTGTGCTTTAATGTTCATGGCGAAGGCTGAAATTGCTTCTTTGATTGCTATTTGGTTGGAATCAGAAAATGCTTCATATGGTTTGGAATGACTTGAAATTTGGCAATTGTTTGAGCTCTCATAGATCATGTTTAAGCTCTTGCATCATGTAGTTTAATCTATTAATGGAGAATTACCGTAGAGCTTGTTAAAATTTGGTTTGCATGATTGGTCTCTCTAAGTTTAGATATTTTATGGTAAAGTGTTTGAACAACAAGAAAGACGGTGTAGATTATTATAATGCTTGCAATATGTTCTTGTGTAAGTTTTATTGTACCTGTTCATACTTGTGTTTGCTTCAAACAACCTTGCTAGCCCAAACCTTGTACTGAGAGGAAATGCTTCTCGTGCATCCAAACACCTTGAGCCAAAACCCATGCCATTTGAGTCCACCATATCTACCTACTATGTGGTATTTTTCTGCCATTCCAAAGTAAACTACTTGAGTGCTACCTTTAAAATTTCATTCCTTTATCTTTGCAATATATAGCTCATGGGACAAATAGCTTAAAAACTATTGTGGTGATGAATATGTAGTTATGTGTCTTAGTTCTTATAAGTTGCTTGTTAAGCGGTAACCATGTTTCTGGGGACGCCATCAACTCTTTACCTTTGTTGGATATCATGTGAGATGCTATGCATGTTCGTCTTGTCTGAAGTAAGTGTGATTTCATGATCAAATGGTTTGAGTATGCATATTGTTAGAGAAGAACATTGGGCCGCTAACTAAAGCCATGTATCATGGTGGAAGTTTCAGTTTGGACATATAATCTCAATCTCTTATGAGAATATTATTTGTTGTTGAATGCTTAAGCATTAAAAGAGGAGTCCATTATCTGTTGTCTATGTTGTCCCGGTATGGATGTCTAAGTTGAGAATAATCAAAAGCGAGAAATCCAATGCGTGCTTTCTCCTTAGACCTTTGTACATGCGGCATAGAGGTACCCCTTTGTGACACTTGGTTGAAACATATGTCATGCAATGATAATCCGTGTTATCCGAGCTGATTAGGACAAGGTGCGAGCACTATTAGTACTCTATGCATGAGACTTGCAACTTGTAGGAAGTATTATGCATAGCACATATGAATTATTACTACCGTTGACAAAATTGTTTCTATGTTTTCAAAACAAAAGCTCTAGCACAAAAATAGTAATCCATGCTTCCCTCTGCGAAGGGTCATTCTTTTACTTTATTGTTGAGTCAGTGTAACATCCCAGAAAATACAACACAAAAGAAACAAAGTTCCCTAGTTCCAAATTTTGGAACCAACAAAAATTTTTATTATTAAATTAAGATTGATACATAATAAGCTTGCATAATTCTTGTGCTCTTGCCATGATTGCTTGTTATTAGTATTTGAAATAATATTAAACCCTAAAGACTCACCCCTCCTCTCATCATTCTAGTGAAAATAAAATAAAAGGAAATTAAATGAGAAAAAGGCATATGTGCCTATGGATATAATTATAAATATTTACCCTAGACCTTTTCACTTTATTTAAAGGATTTGAAAAGCTTTATAAACCTTATATAGTACTTCTTAAATCATCTCTAGGTTGAAACCAAAAAGAATAAAAAGAAAACTAAAAATGCCATAGAGGCATATGAGAGTAAAATAGTAAATAAGGGAATTTAAGAAAATTAACCCTAGGACTTGTTGTGAATGGTTGGATCACCTCCATATATCATTTCAACATTCAACAAAACCAATTGGGCCAAACCAAGTCAAAGTAAAAATAAAATACCACATATGCATAAAAGCATATGTGACACATGGGCATTTCACCAAACATTGACCTATGTCCCTAAACCATGACCAAATGGTGTGAAACCCTTTCTAAACCTATTATAACACTAAATGGACCCTAACCCATGTCCAAGTGAGGCAAGAACAACCCTAGTACAAGTTTATGAAAATTGGACACCTCATCTCTTATGTATTAAGGCCAAATTTGCAAATCTTTGAACAAGACCATTTGATTTAGTTTCAATGCTCTTAAAATGTTACTAAACTCATAAGAACCACATTAGAGTCAACCAAAGTCAAATCAAATGGAGAGAAATCAAATAGGGAGAGATTTCCCAAAATTCACTCACATACACATATGCCAAAATGCAAATCCTCCACCAAGGCCAAATTTGCTTGCCCCATTGTTTCTAAAATACTTCAATATGATAAACTAACACAATTGCATCATTGGATCAAGAATCAAATCAAAAGAAATCAAGAATTCATCATACATATGATAATGGTCATTTTGTCACTTTATAAAATGTTCCCCTCTTTACCCCTCTGGCTTTGACTTTTCTTCAACCAAACTTGGTCAACTATGACCATGTCATCCAAGACCACATGAAAGTGAACAACTCTCATGTTGACCATTAGTGCTGATGTTGACTAGGTTGACCAGAAAGACAGGGACAAGTGGTGATGTTGAAACTATGTGAAGATCATACCAAATTTGGAATCTCACAAACCTTGATCAAATTGACCACCACCACCACCATTCAATCCCATTTAATATATAACTAAGATCCACCAAAAAGAATTCCAAAATCTCAATATTTTCTTCATGCGGCCATTTAGTCGAACACCTTGCAGGCATGGTTCATATCTTTGCACACATGCTATTATGCAGTGGGTTTTGGCCTCAACCACCTCTATCTGGTGATGATCATCACCTCTCTACACCCCTGCACCTCTACACGTCCTTGCTCTTGTCGATTAAAGTGAATATAGCACCTTTTCTTCTTCATGCCGTGCACCATGCACACCCTCATGCACTCATTCTCTCTGGCCTTCCCCTCTCACTCACACCATGTCACAGAGCTCCCCTAGCACACCAGGACGACGCCTGTACCCTGCCTTACCTCTCCAACGCACGGCATTGGCCAAACATTGCACGCCCATGCGCGCCCAGAGCGTGCCAGTCGACGCGGTGACCACGCCCTGGACGCCGCCAGTACACCAAGCACTCGAACGCCCCCGTCCTTCTCTGGCCAGACTACCACCGCGTTGAGCACCTACTTCCCGCCCTCTACACGCTAGACACACCCCCAGGCCTGCCCCTGCGCCGTCGACGTCGCCATGATCGCCGACCTGCCGCCACGGTACTGCAAGGACATCACCGTCGCCAGGGCGCCACAGGCCATCATTTGAAGCGCCATCAAGCGCGCTAGCACCGCCTAGCCGTCGCCTACACGGCGCGCATCCTAGCTTGCCCCTTCGCGCCTCGGAAACGTCGAGTCCATGGTCGACCTCGCCAGCACCCACGGCCCCTTCTCGAATCTATAAAAGGAGAGCTCCTCCTCCTCAATTCGACGCACCACTCGACTTCCCTCCTCACTCTGACCCTCCTCAGCCCCTAGCTCCTCGACATTGCCCAGTCCCACCGCTCAATTTCACCCTCACTGCCCGTGCTCCTCCGCAGAAGCTCGCCGGAGCTAGAAGCCACCCCAGGAGCTGCGGTTTGTTCGAGGAGCTCCGCCATCATCTGCAACGTCGTCCTGCATCAACGCCGTTGATCGCCGGAGCCCCTGGTCGCCGTCGACCCCCTAGCCTCGCCGCGCCTGTAAGTTCCTCTCGCCGGAGAAGACGACGCGCCTCGCTCGTCCGATCTGCTGGTGATCTACGGTCCACATCATCCCCTACCGATTCGGGTTTTAATGCTGACGCGTGGGACCCCCTGTCAGCTGGCCCGCGGCGTGGTCCGTGTTAGTTGGGCCGGCCCAGTTAGTTTAAATTGTTTAGCCCGTTTGTTTTCCCGCGTGGCCCAGGAATTCAAATTTGATTTAATCCATTTTAGTTCAAATCCAATACTGCTGCCAACTTCAAAATTTAATAGTTTGAAATATACCAAACCAAATCTAGCAAATTTTATATATTTAGAAAGCTCATGAAATTATCTAAACAATGTCACTGGCCTCATGTCCAAATTCGAAATTAAATTTAAATGATAAAAATAACAAGGCAGGGACTTTTCTGACTTCAAATAAATATTAGAAATTATCTAGAAATGATTTTTAGTTGATTCCAACTCTAATAAATCACATTAGACATAATCTAATTGTTTATGTAAAAATATAGCATGGTTGTTTTACATGATCATGAACTAGAGTTAAATAATGGCTATGGAACCATTTCTAGAATATTTAATACACACACATAAACTTATTTAAATAGTATGAGGGCTTCTCTCTCATTTAAATTGTGATCTTAAGTAATTCAAATAGAGGTACTGAACTTGATCAAATAAGTCTCATGCTTGGTTAATTAGAGAGGTTAATCATTTAGAGGATAGTTTAACTTATATGAGGTATAGTTTCTCACATAAACCATTTGTCCAAATAATTCAATAAGAATTAATAACACATAATTAATGACCCATAGGTTTATTTTTGAAAATACTTAATCCTTCTCATAAGTAGTATTTAAATATTTCAAACCTACTTATTAAATTATATAATAGACTTTGGTCTCATTTAAATCTTACCTCAACCAAATTAATATGAAGTAGATCCCATGGTCAATTAAAATTCACTTTTAATTAACTTATAATATTAAAACATTACAAGGTGTTACTAAAATAGTATGAGATGCTCACCTCATTTAAATCATCCTTCTCAAATAAAATGAAGTAATGTATGGACCTTTAATTCCTAAGCTCATACTTGCTCCCTTATAAATCTTAAATCCAAATAATATTTAAATTAATTAAAGCACATGAGACGATGAATCTCATTTAACCCATTTTCTCAAAATACTAAGTGTGAAGTGTTGACCTTGGTCAACATGAGATCACCCCTGGTTGTTTTGAGAATATTAAATCACCTCAATAATAGCCCTTTAAATTTGTTACACTTATGTGCTAAATCATATGAGAGATATTCCTCTCATTTAAATCTTGTCCTCAAGCAATCCAATATGAGGTAGTAATCATAGTCTAAGTAACCTCATATTAAATTATTTGATGGCATTAAAACACTACCATGTTAGTATTAAAATGCATGAGGTGTGGAACCTCATTTAAATCATTTTCTCAAATGATAGGTATGAAGAGGTTGACTTTGGTCAACCTAGGTCATATATTACTCATAAGAGAAATTAAATCCTAAGAAGATTCAATGAGAGGAAATTATTTTCTCACAAACTAAAGAGAAACCCTAACTCCATTTTCAATGAGAGGAAATTATTTTCCTATTATTAAATAAGGAAACCCTAGCATAATCTTGTAATAAATGTTAAGTAGTGATGATAGATCATTGTGTGAGCCACTAAGGCTAATTAAGAGTACTTAAGAATTGTTTGGTGATTGTATCCTCGTATTCGTTTATAGACGCTAGTACAGAGACTATCAAGAGGAGGAGGTATTCTACCAAGAGGAAGAAGAAGAATACTTTGATCACTTCACCAATCAAGGCAAGCTAGTCTACTGCAAGTTGATATTAATATTACCCCTACAAGCAAGATAATACTCTTGCAAGCTATTTGGTTTGCAAGCTAATAAACTTGTTAACCATCATGGTGCAAAGCTCTACCAGAGCAAGGCATCATTACATTTTATTGTATGAACCTATCCCAAAGTTTTTATTTTATAAGCTTTACTTAATTTTATTTATCAAAGTTAATTTTTGGTTTATGATTCACTTGGTTGAATTATAGAGTAGTACCAAAGGATTACACTTAGCCTAGCAAGCTCCAAGATACTTAGCACCCCTCATGAAATAGTGGCTAGTGCTAATCAATTAAAACTTGACTACTCTAGATGGGAACATGTGACTTTGAAATGAAGTTGAAACCTTGGAATGATGGTTCATTCCATTGAATGACTTTGAAGGTGAATATGACCAAGAGAAGATGGTGATTTTTGATATAAACGATGGTTGGGTTCGGATGCGATACCATTCCAATTTTGAAAGTACCCCCACAATACCCAAAATGGGTACGGGCTTAACTAGAAATTTATGTGCTTTAGTATGGGTTCCCTCTAAACAAGCGTCATAGGGGTTATGCCAAGGGCTGCCTCCGAAGCAATATGAGATATTGCGAAATGACGTGAATGAGGTGAATTGTCCGGCCCAAGCCCTGTGCAGTTCCCGGGTTAACAGTTGGTTCTCACCGGGAGGCCAAGCTCATGGGGAGAGGTGCCTATACTAGAGTATATAAGTGAAAGGTTATGGTTGGTAGTCCGCATACGGAGTATGATAAATCAGGCCACCCCTGACGGATTATTGCAAATATTGTGGCACAAGTGTACGACCTCTGCAGAGTGTAGAACTATTCGAATAGCCGTGTCCACGGTTACGGACGATTGGAAAGGCCATACTGTTCCGTCATCAGACCATTTTCAAAAATGTGACATATGACTGGTGACTTGAAGTTGACCGGTGAATGGTGACTTTGAGTTGGACCACAACAGAGTTGTGGGAATGACACTAATGTTCCCACTTGAGTTAGTCTATTGGATTCAAGCATCTTTACTAAATGTTTATGAAATAAACTTGGCTTTATGCAAATAAACCTAGAGCTCAACATCCCCTTTACCACCATTGATAGTGCTTACACTAGTATTAGTTTGCGAGTACTTTAAAAGTACTCATGGCTTTGTCCCTGGCTATTCAAATGGCAGACTATGAAGGTGAACAAGTACGAGGAAGATGGACAACAGAACGTCTACGACAACTAGGACCGCTCCTGACGTCAATAGTTGCCTGTGGAACAGAGGGACCACGACCGTTACTTCGCTTCCGCTATGTGTTTTGTAATAGGATCTCTAGATCCACTATGATGTATTAAGACTGGATCATGTGATCCTTTGTTGTAAGACGATTATGTGTTGTAATAAATGATGTGTTGTGATATCAAGCTATTATGTCTCGCAAAAACAATATTCCTGGGATTGCGAGGAATGGCATAATAGGCATCTGGACTTAAAAATCCGGGTGTTGACAGTCAGTCTACCTACTTCTTTCTATCTTAGAAGCAAACACTTGTATTAACTGTGTGCATTGATTCTTACATGTTTACTTATTACACTTGTTATATTACTCTATGTTGACAAATATCGATGAGATATACATGTTACAAGTTGAAAGCAATTGCTGAAACTTAATCATCCTTTGTGTTGCTTCAATGCATTCTACTTTGAATTTATTGCTTATGAGTTAGCTCTTATGCAAGTCTTGTTGATACTTGTCTTGAAAGTACTATTCATGAAAAGTTTTGCTATATGATTCATTTGTTTAGTCATTATCTTTTGTTAGCAATCTTTTGCTTCAGATCACTCCATCCATCTCATATGCTTTACAATAATGTTGATCAAGGTTATGTTGGTAGCATGTCACTTCAGAAATTATTTGTGTTATCGTTTACCTACTCGAGGGCGAGTAGGAACTAAGCTTGGGGATGCTTGATACGTCTCAAACGTATCTATAATTTCTTATGTTCCATGCTACTTTTATAACAATACTTGAATGTTTTATACATACTTTACATCATTATTATACATTTTCCGGCACTAACCTATTAACAAGATACCGAAGCGCCAGTTGCTGTTTTATGCTGTTTTTCGTTTCAGAAATCCTACAAAGGAAATATTCTCGGAATTGGACGAAATCAACGCCCAGGGACCTATTTTTCCACGAAGCTTCCAGAAGACCGAGGGGGAAAGTAAGTGGGGCCACGGGGCGCCGCCACACTAGGGCGGCACGGCCAAGGGGGCCGCGCGGCCCTAGCGTGTGGGGCCCCCGTGACCCTCCGACTCCGCCCTTCCGCCTACTTAAAGCCTTCGTGCGAAACCCTCTGCAGAGAGCCACGATACGGAAACCTTCCAGAGACGCCGCGCCGCCAATCCCATCACGGGATTCAGGAGATCGCCTCCGCACCTGCCGGAGAGGGGAATCATCACGGAGGGCTCTACATCATCATGCCCGCCTCCGGATTGATGCGTGAGTAGTTGATACGTCTCCAACGTATCGATAATTTCTTATGTTCCATGCTACTTTATTGATGATACCTACATGTTTTATGCACATTATATGTCATATTCATGCATTTTCGGAACTAACCTATTAACAAGAGCCGGCTTGTTTATTGTTTTTGGTTTCAGAAATCCTAGTAAAGAAATATTCTCGAATTGGACGAAACTTTCGCCCAGGGTCCTATTTTTGCACGAAGCTTCCAAGACCGAAGAGATAACGAAGTGGGGCCACGAGGCGGGGGTGGCCGGCGCGGCCCGGCCCTGGCCGCGCCTACCCCTAGGCCCTCGTGCCCCCGCGTTGACCCTCCGCCTACTTAAAGCTTCCGTCGCGAAACCCCCGACCGAGAGCCACGATACGGAAAACCTTCGAGACGCCGCCGCGAATCCCATCTCGGGATTCAGGAGATCGCCTCGGCACCTGCCGGAGAGGTGATTCATCTCCCGGAGGACTCTACACCGCCATGGTCGCCTCCGGAGTGATGAGTGAGTAGTTCACCCTGGACCATGGGTCCATAGCAGTAGCTAGATGGTCGTCTTCTCCTTGTTGTGCTTCATTGTTGGATCTTGTGAGCTGCCTAACATGATCAAGATCATCTATCTGTAATACTATATGTTGTGTTTGTCGGGATCCGATGGATAGAGAGTACTATGATTATGGTGATTATCAATCTATTGTTTATGTGTTGTTTATGATCTTGCATGCTCTCCGTTATTAGTAGAGGCTCTGGCCAAGTTTTTGCTCTTAACTCCAAGAGGGGTATTTATGCTCGATAGTGGGTTCATGCCTTCATTGAATCTGGGATCGTGACAGTAGGTTCTAAGGTTGTGATGTGCTGTTGCCACTAGGGATAAAACATTGATGCTATGTCTAAGGATGTAGTTGTTGATTACATTACGCACCATACTTAATGCAATTGTCTGTTGCTTAGCAACTTAATACTGGAGGGGGTTTGGACGATAACCTGAAGGTGGACTTTTTAGGCATAGATGCGTTGGATGGCGGTCTATGTACTTTGTCGTAATGCCGGATTAAATCTCACTATATTTATCATATCATGTATATGCATTGTTATGCCTTTCTCTATTTGTCAATTGCCCGACTGTAATTTGTTCACCCAACATGCTTTTATCTTATGGGAGAGACACCTCTAGTGAACTGTGGACCCCGGTCCTATTCTTTACATAGCATACAACCTACTGCAATTGTGTTTTACTGTTTTCTTTGCAAACATCTTCCACTCGATACGTTTAATCCTTTGTTACAGCAAGCCGGTGAGATTGACAACCTCACTGTTTCGTTGGGACAAAGTACTTGGGTTGTGTTGTGCAGGTTCCGCGTTGGCGCCGGAATCCCTGGTGTTGCGCCGCATCACATTTCGCGACCATCAACCTTCAACGTGCTTCTTGGCTCCTCCTGGTTCGATTAAACCTTGGTTTCTTTCTGAGGGAAAACTTGCCACTGTGCGCATCATACCTTCCTCTTGGGTTCCCAACGAACGTGTGAGTTACACGCCATCAAGCTCTTTTTCTGGCGCCGTTGCCGGGGAGATCAAGACACGCTGCAAGGGGAGTCTCCACTTCTCAATCTCTTTACTTTGTTTTTGTCTTGCTTTATTTTATTTACTACTTTGTTTGCTGCACCTAAACAAAACACACAAAAAAATTAATTGCTAGTTTTACTTTATTTACTGTCTTGCTCTCTATATCAAAAACACAAAAAAAAATAGTTACTTGCATTTACTTCATCTAGTTTGTTTTATTTACCGTTGCTAAAATGAATACTCCTGAAAATACTAAGTTGTGTGACTTCACAAATGCAAATAATAATGATTTCCTATGCACACCTATTGCTCCACCTGCTACTACAGCAGAATTCTTTGAAATTAAACCTGCTTTACTGAACCTGGTTATGAGAGATCAATTTTCTGGTGTTAGTTCTGATGATGCTGCTGCCCATTTCAATAATTTTGTTGAACTTTGTGAAATGCAAAAGTATAAAGATGTAGATGGTGATATTATTAAATTGAAAGTGTTTCCTTTCTCATTAAGAGGAAGAGCTAAAGATTGGTTGCTATCTTTGCCTAAGAATAGTATTGATTCATGGACTAAACGCAAGGATGCTTTTATTGGTAGATATTATCCTCCCGCTAAAATTATATCTTTGAGAAGTAGCATAATGAATTTTAAACAATTAGATACTGAACATGTTGCTCAAGCATGGGAGAGAATGAAAACTTTGGTAAAGAATTGCCCAACCCATGGACTGACTACTTGGATGATCATCCAAACCTTCTATGCAGGACTAAATTTTTCTTCCGAATTTATTGGATTCAGCTGCTGGAGGTACCTTTATGTCCATCACATTGGGGGCGCTACAAAACTTCTTGATGATATGATGATAAATTACTCTGAATGGCACACGGAAAGAGCTCCACAAGGTAAGAAGGTAAATTCTGTTGAAGAAACCTCTTCCTTGAATGATAAGATTGATGTGATTATGTCTATGCTTGTGAATGGTAGATCTAATGTTGATCCAAATAATGTTCCTTTAGCTTCATTGGTTGCTCAAGAAGAAAATGTTGATGTGAATTTCATTAAAAATAATAATTTCAACAACAATGCTTATAGGAACAACTCTGGTAATAACTATAGGCCATATCTTCTATAGTAATGGTTATGGTAATTCTTATGGGAATTCTTACAACAATAATAGGAATGTACCCTCTGGTCTTGAAGCTATGCTTAAAGAATTTATTAGTACACAAACTGCTTTTAACAAATCTGTTGAGGAAAAGCTTGATAAAATTGATACTATCGCTTCTAGAGTTGATAGACTTGCCTCCGATGTAAATCTTTTAAAATTGAAAGTTATGCCTAATAATGATATTGATAATAAGATTACTACTACAGCAAATGCCATCCAAGTTAGAATTAATGAGAATATAAGATTAATGGCTGAACTGCGTGCTAGGTGGGATAGAGAAGAAAATGAAAAACTAGCTAAAGAGAATAATGTAGCTAAAGTTTGGACTATTACCACCACTAGTAATGCTAATTCTCCACATGTTGCTGCACCTCCTACTATCAATGGTAAAATAATAGGTGTTGGCAATGTTTCTACTCCTAGTGCAAAGCGAACAAAACTGCCTGAAATTGCTAAAGCTGCATTTGCTTGTGATAAAACTGCTGAAATTTTTTCCAACCTTGGGAACAATGATCCCATTGCTGTAGCTCATAATGATTTAGATTTTGATGATTGCCACATCTCTGAAGTTATAAAGTTCTTACAAAAACTTGCTAAAAGTCCTAATGCTAGTGCTATAAATTTAGCCTTTACAAAACATATTACAAATGCTCTCATAAAAGCTAGAGAAGAGAAACTAAAACTTGAAACTTCTATTCCTAGAAAGTTAGAAGATGGTTGGGAGCCCATCATTAAAATGAAATTCAATGACTTTGAATGTAATGCTTTATGTGATCTTGGTGCAAGTATTTCTGTTATGCCTAAAAAGATTTATGATATGCTTGACTTGCCACCATTGAAGAATTGTTATTTGGATGTTAATCTTGCCGATAATGTTAAAAAGAAACCTTTGGGGAGGATTGATAATGTGCATATTACGGTTAACAATAACCTTGTCCCCGTTGATTTTGTTGTCTTGGATATCGAATGCAATGCATCTTGTCCAATTGTGTTGGGAAGACCTTTTCTTCGAACCGTTGGTGCTGTTATTGATATGAGGAAGGTAATATTAAATATCAATTTCCTCTCAAGAAAGGTATGGAACACTTCCCTAGAAAGAGAATGAAGTTGCCTTTTGATTCTATTATTAGAACAAGCTATGATGTTGATGCTTCTACTCTCGATGTTACTTGATTTGCACTTTCTGCGCCTAGCTGAAAGGCGTTAAAGAAAAGCGCTTATGGGAGACAACCCATGTTTTTACCTACAGCAATTTTTTGTTTTGTTGAGTCTTGGAAGTTGTTTATTACTGTAGCAACCTCTCCTTATCATGTTTTTGTGCCAAGTAAAGTTTCTATGTCAAAGTTGATGTTATATTTGGGATCGCTGCGCAGAAACAGCATTGCTGTCTGCCACGAATCTGGGCACAGTTCTCTGTAGAAAATTCGAAAAAATCTGCCAATTTACGAGCGTGATCCTCAGATATGTACGCAACTTTCATTAGTTATGAGTTTTTCCATTTGAGCAAGTCTGGTGCCAGCTTTAAATTCGTCTTTACGGACTGTTCTGTTTTTGACAGATTCTGCCTTTTATTTCGCATTGCCTCTTTTGCTATGTTGGATTTATTTCTTTGATCCATTAGTGTCCAGTAGCATTATGCAATGTCCAGAAGTGAAAATAATGATTGTGTCACCTCTGAATGAGTGAATTATTAATGATGCACTAACCCTCTAATGAGTTTGCTTGAAGTTTGGTGTGAAGGAAGTTTTCAAGGGTCAAGAGAGGAGTATGATATACTATGATCAAGAGGAGTGAAAGCTCTAAGCTTGGGGATGCCCCGTGGTTCACCCCTGCATATTTTAAGAAGACTCAAGCGTCTAAGCTTGGGGATGCCCAAGGCATCCCCTTCTTCATCGACAACATCATCAGGTTCCTCCCCTGAAACTATATTTTTATTCAATCACATCTTGTGTTCTTTACTTGGAGCGTCGGTTTGTTTTCGTTTTTGTTTTTGTTTGAATAAGATGGATCCTAGCATTCACTTTGTGGGAGAGACACGCTCCGCTGTTGCATATGGACACATGTGTCCTTAGGCTTTACTCATAATGTTCAAGGCGAAGTTTCTTCTTCGTTAAATTGTTATATGGTTGGAATTGGAAAATGCTACATGTAGTAATTCTAAAAATGTCTTGGATAATGTGATACTTGGCAATTGTTGTGCTCATGTTTAAGCTCTTGCGTCATATGCTTTGCACCCATTAATGAAGAAATACATAGAGCTTGCTAAAATTTGATTTGCATATTTGGTCTCTCTAAGGTCTAGATAATATCTAGTATTGAGTTTTGAACAACAAGGAAGACGGTGTAGAGTCTTATAATGTTTACAATATGTCTTTTATGTGAGTTTTGCTGCACCGGTTCATCCTTGAGTTTGCTTCAAATAACCTTGCTAGCCTAAACCTTGTATCGAGAGGGAATACTTCTCATGCATCCAAATCCTTGAGCCAACTACTACCATTTGTGTCCACCATACCTACCTACTACATGGTATTTCTCCGCCATTCCAAAGTAAATTGCTTGAGTGCTACCTTTAAAATTCCATCATCCACCTTTGCAATATATAGCTCATGGGACAAAATAGCCTTAAAAACTATCGTAGTATTGAATATGTACTTATGCACTTTATATTTTATTAAGTTGCTTGTTGTGCGATAACCATGCTTCTGGGAACGCCATCAACTATTGTTGAATATCATGTGAGTTGCTATGCATGTCCGTCTTGTCTGAAGGATCTATCATTTTAGTGGTTGGAGCATGCAAAATTGTTAGAGAAGAACATTGGGCCGCTAACTAAAGCCATGAACCATGGTGGAAGTTTCAGTTTTGGACATATATCCTCAATCTCATATGAGAATAATAACTTTGCTACATGCTTATGCATTTAAGAGGAGTCCATTATCTGTTGTCCATGTTGTCCCGGTATGGATGTCTAAGTTGAGAATAATCAAAAGCGAGAAATCCAAAATGCAAGCATTCTCCTTAGACCTTTGTACAGGCGGCATGGAGGTACCCCTTTGTGACACTTGGTTGAAAAATGGCATGCAAAGATCCGGTAGTCCAAGCTAAGTAGGACGAGGTGCGGGCACTATTAGTATACTATGCATGAGGCTTGCAACTTGTAAGATATAATTTACATAACTCATATGCTTTATTACTACCGTTGACAAAATTGTTTCATGTTTTCAAAATAAAAGCTCTAGCACAAATACAGCAATCAATGCTTTCCTCTTGAAGGACCTTTCTTTTACTTTTATTGTTGAGTCAGTTTACCTATCTCCTTCCACCTAAGAAGCAAACACTTGTGTGAACTGTGCATTGATTCCTACATACTTGCATATTGCACTTGTTATATTACTTTATGTTGACAATATCCATGAGATATACATGTTATAAGTTGAAAGCAACCGCTGAAACTTAATCTTCTTATGTGTTGCTTCAACGCCTTTACTTTGATTTATTGCTTTATGAGTTAACTCTTATGCAAGACTTATTGATGCTTGTCTTGAAGTACTATTCATGAAAAGTCTTTGCTTTATGATTCAGTTGTTTACTCATGTTATTACCTTTGCTTTGATCGCTGCATTCATTACATATGTTTACAAATAGTATGATCAAGATTATGATGGCATGTCACTTCAGAAATTATCTTTGTTATCGTTTTACCTGCTCAGAACTAAGCTTGGGGATGCTGATACGTCTCCAACGTATCGATAATTTCTTATGTTCCATGCTACTTTATTGATGATACCTACATGTTTTATGCACATTATATGTCATATTCATGCATTTTCGGAACTAACCTATTAACAAGATGCCGAAAGAGCTGCTGTTTGCTGTTTTTGGTTTCAGAAATCCTAGTAAAGAAATATTCTCGGAATTGGACGAAACTTTCGCCCAGGGTCCTATTTTTGCACGAAGCTCCGGAAGACCAGAGATAACGAAGTGGGGCCACGAGGGCCGGCAGGGGTGGCCGGCGCGGCCCAGGCCCTGGCCGCGCCGACCTACCCCCTGGGCCCCTCGTGTGGCCCCCGCGTTGACCTCCGCCTACTTAAAGCTCCGTCGCGAAACCCCGATGCGAGAGCCACGATACGGAAAACCTTCGAGACGCCGCCGCCGCGAATCCCATCTCGGGGGATTCAGGAGATCGCCTCCGGCACCTGCCGGAGAGGTGATTCATCTCCGGAGGACTCTACACCGCCATGGTCGCCCCGGAGTGATGAGTGAGTAGTTCACCCCTGGACCATGGGTCCATAGCAGTAGCTAGATGGTCGTCTTCTCCTTGTTGTGCTTCATTGTTGGATCTTGTGAGCTGCCTAACATGATCAAGATCATGTATCTGTAATACTATATGTTGTGTTTGTCGGGATCCGATGGATAGAGAGTACTATGATTATGGTGATTATCAATCTATTGTTTATGTGTTGTTTATGATCTTGCATGCTCTCCGTTATTAGTAGAGGCTCTGGCCAAGTTTTTGCTCTTAACTCCAAGAGGGGTATTTATGCTCGATAGTGGGTTCATGCCTTCATTGAATCTGGGATCGTGACAGTAGGTTCTAAGGTTGTGATGTGCTGTTGCCACTAGGGATAAAACATTGATGCTATGTCTAAGGATGTAGTTGTTGATTACATTACGCACCATACTTAATGCAATTGTCTGTTGCTTAGCAACTTAATACCGGAGGGGTTCGGACGATAACCTGAAGGTGGACTTTTTAGGCATAGATGCAGTTGGATGGCGGTCTATGTACTTTGTCGTAATGCCCGGATTAAATCTCACTATATTTATCATATCATGTATATGCATTGTTATGCCTTTCTCTATTTGTCAATTGACTGTAATTTGTTCACCCAACATGCTTTTATCTTATGGGAGAGACACCTCTAGTGAACTGTGGACCCCGGTCCTATTCTTTACATAGCATACAATCTACTGCAATTGTGTTTACTGTTTTCTTTGCAAACATCTTCCACTCGATACGTTTAATCCTTTGTTACAGCAAGCCGGTGAGATTGACAACCTCACTGTTTCGTTGGGACAAAGTACTTGGGTTGTGTTGTGCAGGTTCCGCGTTGGCGCCGGAATCCCTGGTGTTGCGCCGCATCACATTTCGCGACCATCAACCTTCAACGTGCTTCTTGGCTCCTCCTGGTTCGATTAAACCTTGGTTTCTTTCTGAGGAAAACTTGCTACTGTGCGCATCATACCTTCCTCTTGGGGTTCCCAACGAACGTGTGAGTTACACGCCATCAGTAGTTCATCCTTGGACTATGGGTCCATAGCAGTAGCTAGATGGTTGTCTTCTCCGCTTGTGCTATCATTGTTTAGATATTGTGAGGTGCCTAACATGATCAAGATCATCTATTTGTAATCCTACATGTTGTGTTTGGTGGGATCCGATGAATCTAGAATATTATGTCAAGTTGATTATCAATCTATCATATATGTGTTGTTTATGTTCTTGCATGCTCTCCGTTGCTAGTAGAGGCTCTGGCCAAGTTGATACTTGTAACTCCAAGAGGGAGTATTTATGCTCGATAGTGGATTCATGCCTCCATTTAATCTGGGACAGTGACAGAAAGTTCTAAGGTTGTGGATGTGCTGTTGCTACTAGGGATAAAACATTGATGTTTTGTCTAAGGATATTTGTGTTGATTACATTACGCACCATACTTAATGCAATTATCTGTTGTTTACAACTTAATACTGGAAGGGGTGCGGATGCTAACCTGAAGGTGGATTATTTAGGCATAGATGCATGATGGATAGTGGTCTATGTACTTTGTCGTAATGCCCTGATTAAATCTCATAGTAATCATCAATGATATGTATTGAATCTTTATTTGTCAATTGCCCACATAATTTGTTCACCAAGCATGTTAGTTATCTTATTGGAGAGACACCACTAGTGAACTGTGGACCCCGGTCCATTCTTTTACATCTGAATACAATCTACTGCAATCATTGTTCTTACTGTTCTTTGCAAACAAACACCATATTCCACTCGATACGCTTAATCCTTTGTTTTCGCAAGCCGGTGAGATTGACAACCTCACGTTACGTTGGGGCAAAGTATCTTGATTGTGTTGTGCAGGTTCCACGTTGGCGCCGGTTTCACGGTGTTGCGCCGCACTACACTCCTCCACCAACAACCTTCACGTGCTTCTTGGCTCCTACTGGTTCGATAACCTTGGTTTCTTTCTGAAGGAAAACTTCCTGCTGTGCACATCACACCTTCCTCTTGGGGTTCCCAACGGACGTGTACATCACGCGCATCAAGAGGGAGAGAGAACTCAATGGGATGAATGAGGAGAGCCCCGAGGAGCTCTTTATATAGGGGGGCGGGAGAGAAGGGTAGCCACCAAGGGGCAGCCGCCCCCGCCCCCTTCCATGCGTTGTCGGCCCCCTAGGGTTAGGGTTTGTGGCAGGCGTCCCACCTTGGGCTGCCGACCCACCCTTCCCCTAGGGTTTCGGCCGGCCTCGCTGGCTGCCCTATGGTGGCCCAATTAGGGGGTTTCCCTATTTTATTTTATATTTAATTATTTAATTCATATAATTAAATATCAATACATATTTGAATCTCCGAACAATTCATTGACCCCGGAACTTGTTCTGATTCCTCTCTGGAACAATTCAGGTGTTCTCTTCCTATTCTCGTACAACACCGAATCTATCTCAAAGGGTCATATACCCTTAAGTGTTCCATCCTGCAGGTTCGGGAATGCGTAGACATGATCGAGGCGACTCTCCAATCAATAACCACCAGGGTTCTGGAAAACCATAACGGTCCCTACACAAGAACGAATTAAGTTTATCGTTTGAACCTCAATGTCGAGTCCTATTCTTTTTGTTACACGATACCTAGTTTGTCCGAGACTTGATCTTCGGTTTCCACTATACGTTTGTTCTATCTTGTTACCGACAAACACAATTCAACTCATCATCATGATATATTATCCTTGTGACCTAGTCACTTGCTTGCAAGCTGTGTTGACATGATATCACCGAGTGGGGCCCTTTTGGTATCTTTCCATCAAAGGATGTACAAATCTCGCTATTTTCTCATACGACTCAACCTACCATTGGAATACCTGGGCAACACCTTTATGACTACCCTATTACGATGTAGCGGTTGATGATGTCAAAGCAGCCGCCGGTGATAGTGATTAAATATAGTCTCGCGGTCTAAGGATTATGTTACAATTTCATGTTGGTATCGCAATCCTGAACTTTGTGACTTGATCACATTGCAATACCTTATGGGTTTGAGTCCATCATGTTATCTAACATGACTCCATTATTAATGAATACTTTGTCCATGATCAGGAAATCTTGTTCATCTTATTAATCAATGGAGTATATCGATAGGGATGGGGTTTGTTTACATACCACACGTGTATTAATGTTTCCGCTTAATACAGTTATAACATGGCATAAAACTTATTATGAACAAATACATATATGATAAATAAAAATATCTTTATTTATTTTCCACTAGGGCACATATCCAACAACCCCTAGTAAAATGGACAGGTAGGACAATAGATGTTACGCAAATTCTCCTTGTTGGTACGCATACTAAAATTTGGAACACACACCTACACACTTACACATAAAGAATTAGAGATGAACATGATTTATTTATATTTACATTATATGATCAATCTTATTCATTTAGTGCCTCGCTAATTACCTCATGCCTACGAATTTAATCACTGAAAGTTTCAAGTTTCCTTTTTCGGTGAAAACTGGGAATTTGTTGCTACTGTCTACTGCTTTATTTACTGCTTTGTTTCAGTTGCAATAATCACCACTTGCGTTTTGAGAATATTGTTACACATGTATGGTTGAGAGTGATGTAGCAATTTCTAAATTCTTACTGATATTCTTGTTTGCTCACTTGAGTCAAACTATAAATTTAGATAATACTTCCCATCGAAGATTTCAGCGATCCCTTGCACTTGAGGGCATCAATAATTGCTCTAGATGACCCCCAAAATGAGGAATCTGGTCGACAACAACATGCCCAATATTGCCATGGACGGTCGCACAACATTAACCTCATCCACGAGCAATGGCGTCATCATGCATGGTGCTCCAAGCATCCTAGCCATGGCTCCCTGATGCAGCTCCCAGCAACTGATCCCGTTGAAGCGTGAAGGCCACCCCGCGTGCGCGATGACACCAAACTACGTATGTGCTAACTCGTTGGAACTCCAAGTGAAGAGTGATGTAGCAAGCATCTTTTCTCCCACAAAGGTGACTCGGGGTTTATACCTAACTCTAAGGGAACCACTGATACGTCTCCAACGTATCGATAATTTCTTATGTTCCATGCTACTTTATTGATGATACCTACATGTTTTATGCACATTATATGTCATATTTATGCATTTTCTGAACTAACCTATTAACAAGATGCCGAAGAGCAGTTGCTGTTTTCTGCTGTTTTTGGTTTGAAATCCTAGTAAAGAAATATTCTCGGAATTGGACGAAACTTTCGCCCAGGGTCCTATTTTTGCACAAGAAGACCGAAGAGATAACGAAGTGGGGCCACGAGGCAGCCAGGGCTGGCGGCGCGGCCCAAGCCTGCCGCGCCGACCTGGGCCTCGTGTGGCCCCCGCGTTGACCTTCCGCCTACTTAAAGCCTCCGTCGCAAACCCCGAGAGCCACGATACGGAAAACCTTCCAGAGCCGCCGCCGCGAATCCCATCTCGGGGGATTCGGAGATCGCCTCCGGCACCCTGCCGGAGAGGGGATTCATCCCGGAGGACTCTACACCGCCATGGTCGCCTCCGGAGTGATGAGTGAGTAGTTCACCCCTGGACCATGGGTCCATAGCAGTAGCTAGATGGTCGTCTTCTCCTTGTTGTGCTTCATTGTTGGATCTTGTGAGCTGCCTAACATGATCAAGATCATCTATCTGTAATACTATATGTTGTGTTTGTCGGGATCCGATGGATCGAGAGTACTATGATTATGGTGACTATCAATCTATTGTTTATGTGTTGTTTATGATCTTGCATGCTCTCCGTTATTAGTAGAGGCTCTGGCCAAGTTTTTGCTCTTAACTCCAAGAGGGGGTATTTATGCTCGATAGTGGGTTCATGCCTTCATTTACACCTGGGATCGTGACAGTAGGTTCTAAGGTTGTGATGTGCTGTTGCCACTAGGGATAAAACATTGATGCTATGTCTAAGGATGTAGTTGTTGATTACATTACGCACCATACTTAATGCAATTGTCTGTTGCTTAGCAACTTAATACTGAATGGGCTCGGATGATAACCGAAGGTGGACTTTTAGGCATAGATGCGGTTGGATGGCGGTCTATGTACTTTGTCGTAATGCCCGGATTAAATCTCACTATATTTATCATATCATGTATATGCATTGTTATGCCCTTCTCTATTTGTCAATTGCCCGACTGTAATTTGTTCACCCAACATGCTTTTATCTTATGGGAGAGACACCTCTAGTGAACTGTGGACCCCGGTCCTATTCTTTACATAGCATACAATCTACTGCAATTGTGTTTATTGTTTTCTTTGCAAACATCTTCCACTCGATACGTTTAATCCTTTGTTACAGCAAGCCGGTGAGATTGACAACCTCCTGTTTCGTTGGGACAAAGTACTTGGGTTGTGTTGTGCAGGTTCCGCTTTGGCGCCGGAATCCTGTGTTGCGCCGCATCACATTTCGCGACCATCAACCTTCAACGTGCTTCTTGGCTCCTACTGGTTCGATTAAACCTTGGTTTCATACGAGGGAAACTTGCTTCTATACGCATCATACCTTCCACTTGGGGTTCCCAACGGACGTGTGCATCTACGCGTATCAAGCTAAATTTCGGCGCCGTTGCCGGGGAACTGAAGAAAAGCTACACCACGGAGATTTCTAACTCCCACGTCAACACGCCAGCAAGTAAATTTCTGGCGCCGTTGCCGGGAGATCAAGACACGCTGGGGGAGTCTCCACTTCTCAATCTCTTTACTTTGTTTTTGTCTTGCTTTATTTTATTTACTACTTTGTTTGCTGCACTAAATCAAAAACACAAAAAAATTAGTTGCTAGTTTTACTTTATTTACTGTCTTGCTCTCTATATCGAAAACACAAAAAACTAGTTACTTGTCTTTACTTTATTCGCCTTGTTTACTTTTTGCTTATTGCATCATGTTTCCTTTTAATTTCACCACAAAAGACATACCGGTAGGACGTGGGTCCATAGTTGGGAGAAATAATATAGAAGAATTTTTCAATCATGTTAGTATTACTGAAGATTTTGAAGATAGACACTTGGTAGAACTTGCTCCTACCTATGAAATTGCTGCTGCTGCTTTAGTTAGCATGTTGGAAACTAAATTTGTTAATCTCAATCCTATAATCCAACACATGTTTCTTACACTTGGTGATATGGAAGAAGGGGAAAAGAAAGATTTTGTTTTAGAAACTCTTCTTAGAGAATTTGGTGGTCTAGCAAGAGAGGCTAGAAAGGTCTTTGCTAAATTTAATATGCTAGGTTCTCATATTAATTTTGTTGGTCTCCTTGAAAAAATGGACATGGATAGAATAAGGTACACTAATAATATTAATGATGGTGGGGAGATCAAAGCACCAATACCATGTAAACTCCTAGCTATGAATGATGCACTAGAAAATAACTATGCTTGGCTTGTTCCTGAAAATTTGTTCGATGAGAGTAGCAAGCCTAAGACTAATGAAAAGGGAGACGCTAAAACTTATATATCAAATATACTATGCTTGGTTGAGAAAACTCCCAACACCCCTGG
Source organism: Lolium multiflorum (assembly GCA_030979885.1). Lineage (NCBI taxonomy): Eukaryota > Viridiplantae > Streptophyta > Magnoliopsida > Poales > Poaceae > Lolium > Lolium multiflorum. The sequence goes on along the minus strand of CM061753.1, from coordinate 27,678,560 downwards.
TAATGATGTTGATGCTTCTCTTGATGTTACTTGATTTGCACTTTGCGCCTAGCTGAAAGGCGTTAAAGAAAAGCGCTTATGGGAGACAACCCATGTTTTTACCTACAGCAATTTTTTGTTTTGTTGAGTCTTGGAAGTTGTTTACTACTGTAGCAACCTCTCCTTATCATGTTTTTGTGCCAAGTAAAGTTTCTATGTCAAAGTTGATGTTATATTTGGGATCGCTGCGCAGAAACAGCATTGCTGTCTGTCACGAATCTGGGCACAGTTCTCTGTAGAAAATTCAAAAATCTGCCAATTTACGAGCGTGATCCTCAGATATGTACGCAACTTTCATTAGTTTTGGGTTTTCCATTTGAGCAAGTCTGGTTCCAGCTTTAAATTCGTCTTTACGGACTGTTCTGTTTTTGACAGATTCTGCCTTTTATTTTGCATTGCCTCTTTTGCTATGTTGGATTTATTTCTTTGATCCATTAATGTCCAGTAGCTTTATGCAATGTCCAGAAGTGTAAAGAATGATTGTGCCACCTCTGAATGAGTGAATTATTAATTGTGCACTAACCCTCTAATGAGTTTGCTTGAAGTTTGGTGTGAAGGAAGTTTTCAAAGGTCAAGAGAGGAGAATGATATACTATGATCAAGAGGAGTGAAAGCTCTAAGCTTGGGGATGCCCCGTGGTTCACCCCTGCATATTTTAAGAAGACTCAGCGTCTAAGCTTGGGGATGCCCAAGGCATCCCCTTCTTCATCGACAACATCATCGGGTTCCTCCCCTGAAACTATATTTTTATTCAGTCACATCTTGTGTTCTTTACTTGGAGCGTCGGTTTGTTTTTGTTTTTGTTTTTGTTTGAATAAAATGGATCCTAGCATTCACTTTGTGGGAGAGAGACACGCTCCGCTGTTGCATATGGACACATGTGTCCTTAGGCTTTACTCATAATGTTCAAGGCGAAGTTTCTTCTTCGTTAAATTGTTATATGGTTGGAATTGGAAAATGCTACATGTAGTAATTCTAAAATGTCTTGGATAATGTGATACTTGGCAATTGTTGTGCTCATGTTTAAGCTCTTGCATCATATGCTTTGCACCCATTAATGAAGAAATACATAGAGCTTGCTAAAATTTGATTTGCATATTTGGTCTCTCTAAGGTCTAGATAATATCTAGTATTGAGTTTTGAACAACAAGAAGACGGTGTAGAGTCTTATAATGTTTACAATATGTCTTTTATGTGAGTTTTGCTGCACTGTTCATCCTTGAGTTTGCTTCAAATAACCTTGCTAGCCTAAACCTTGTATCGAGAGGGAATACTTCTCATGCATCCAAAACCCTTGAGCCAACTACTATGCCATTTGTGTCCACCATACCTACCTACTACATGGTATTTCTCCGCCATTCCAAAGTAAATTGCTTGAGTGCTACCTTTAAAATTCCATCATTCACCTTTGCAATATATAGCTCATGGGACAAAATAGCCTTAAAAACTATCGTAGTATTGAATATGTACTTATGCACTTTATCTTTTATTAAGTTGCTTGTTGTGCGATAACCATGCTTCTGGGGAACGCCATCAACTATTGTTGAATATCATGTGAGTTGCTATGCATGTCCGTCTTGTCTGAAGGATCTATCATTTTAGTGGTTGGAGCATGCAAAATTGTTAGAGAAGAACATTGGGCCGCTAACTAAAGCCATGAATCATGGTGGAAGTTTCAGTTTTGGACATACATCCTCAATCTCATATGAGAATAATAATCATTGCTACATGCTTATGCATTAAAGAGGAGTCCATTATCGTTGTCCATGTTGTCCCGGTATGGATGTCTAAGTTGAGAATAATCAAAAGCGAGAAATCCAAAATGCGAGCTTTCTCCTTAGACCTTTGTACAGGCGGCATGGAGGTACCCCTTTGTGACACTTGGTTGAAACATGGCATGCAAAGATCCGGTAGTCCAAGCTAAGTAGGACAAGGTGCGGGCACTATTGGTATACTATGCATGAGGCTTGCAACTTGTAAGATATAATTTACATAACTCATATGCTTTATTACTACCGTTGACAAAATTGTTTCATGTTTTCAAAATAAAAGCTCTAGCACAAATACAGCAATCGATGCTTTCCTCTTTGAAGGACCATTCTTTTACTTTTATTGTTGAGTCAGTTTACCTATCTCCTTCCACCTTAAGAAGCAAACACTTGTGTGAACCGTGCATTGATTCCTACATACTTGCATATTGCACTTGTTATATTACTTTATGTTGACAATATCCATGAGATATACATGTTATAAGTTGAAAGCAACCGCTGAAACTTCATCTTCCTTTGTGTTGCTTCAACACCTTTACTTTGATTTATTGCTTTATGAGTTAACTCTTATGCAAGACTTATTGATGCTTGTCTTGAAGTACTATTCATGAAAAGTCGTTGTCATATGATTCACTTGTTTACTCATGTCATTACCTTTGCTTTGATCGCTGCATTCATTACATATGTTTACAAATAGTATGATCAAGATTATGATGGCATGTCACTTCAGAAATTATCTTTGTTATCGTTTTACCTGCTCGGGACGAGCGTAACTTGGGGATGCTGATACGTCTCCAACGTATCGATAATTTCTTATGTTCCATGCTACTTTATTGATGATACCTACATGTTTTATGCACATTATATGTCATATTTATGCATTTTACGGAACTAACCTATTAACAAGATGCCGAAGACCTTGTTGTTTTTGCTGTTTTTGGTTTCAGAAATCCTAGTAAAGAAATATTCTCGGAATTGGACGAAACTTTCGCAGGGTCCTATTTTTGCACGAAGCTTCGGAAGACCGAAGAGATAACGAAGTGGGGCCACGAGGCAGCCGGGGGGGGCGGTGCGGCCCAAGCCCTGGCCGCGCCGACCTACCCCCGCCCTCGTGTGGCCCCCGCGTTGACCTTCCGCCTACTTAAAGCCTCCGTCGCGAAACCCCGGTACCGAGAGCCACGATACGGAAAACCTTCCAGACGCCGCCGCCGCGAATCCCATCTCGGGGATTCGGAGATCGCCTCCGGCACCCTGCCGGGAGAGGATTCATCTCCGGAGGACTCTACACCGCCATGGTCGCCTCCGGAGTGATGAGTAGAGTTCACCCCTGGACCATGGGTCCATAGCAGTAGCTAGATGGTCGTCTTCTCCTTGTTGCGCTTCATTGTTGGATCTTGTGAGCTGCCTAACATGATCAAGATCATCTATCTGTAATACTATATGTTGTGTTTGTCGGGATCCGATGGATCGAGAGTACTATGATTATGGTGACTTGATGGCGTGTAACTCACACGTTCGTTGGGAACCCCAAGAGGAAGGTATGATGCGCACAGTAGCAAGTTTTCCCTCAGAAAGAAACCAAGGTTTAATCGAACCAGGAGGAGCCAAGAAGCACGTTGAAGGTTGATGGTCGCGAAATGTGATGCGGCGCAACACCAGGGATTGCGCCAACGCGGAACCTGCACAACACAACCCAAGTACTTTGTCCCAACGAAACAGTGAGGTTGTCAATCTCACGGCTTGCTGTAACAAAGGATTAAACGTATCGAGTGGAAGATGTTTGCAAAGAAAACAACAAAACAAGTAGATTGTATGCTATGTAAAGAATAGGACCGGGTCCACAGTTCACTAGAGGTGTCTCTCCCATAAGATAAAGCATGTTGGGTGAACAAATTACAGTCGGGCAATTGACAAATAGAGAAAGGCATAACAATGCATATACATGACATGGTAAATATAGTGAGATTTAATCCGGCATTACGACAAAGAACATAGACCGCCATCCAGCATCTATGCCTAAAAAGTCCACCTTCAGGTTATCGTCCGAACCTCCATTAAGTTGCAAAGCAACAGACAATTGCATTAAGTATGGTGCGTAATGTAATCAACAACTACATCCTTAGACATAGCATCAATGTTTTATCCCTAGTGGCAACACACATCCACAACCTTAGAACTTTCTCACACTGTCCGGATTCAATGGAGGCATGAACCCACTATCGAGCATAAATACTCCCTCTTGGAGTTAAGAGTAAAAACTTGGCCAGAGCCTCTACTAATAACGGAGAGCATGCAAGATCATAAACAACACATGAACAATAGATTGATAATCACCATAATCATAGTACTCTCTATCCATCGGATCCCGACAAACACAACATATAGTATTACATATAGATGATCTTGATCATGTTAGGCAGCTCACAAGATCTAACAATGAAGCACAACAAGGAGAAGACGACCATCTAGCTACTGCTATGGACCCATGGTCAGGGGTGAACTACTCACTCATCACTCCGAGGCGACCATGGCGGTGTAGAGTCCTCGGAGATGAATCCCCTCTCGGCGTGCCGGAGGCGATCTCCTAATCCCCGAGATGGGATTCGCGGCGGCGTCTCCGTAGGTTTCCGTATCGTGGCTCTCATTCTGGGGGTTTCGCGACGAAGCTTTAAGTAGGCGGAGGGTCGAGGGACACGGGGCCCCGGGATAGGTCGCGCGCCGGGGCGGCGCCGGCCCCCCCCCTGGCTGCCTCGTGGCCCCACTTCGTTGGTCTTCGGTCTTCTGAGCTTCGTGCAAAAATAGGACCCTGGGCGAAAGTTTCGTCCAATTCCGAGAATATTTCTTTACTAGGATTTCTGAAACCAAAAACAGCAGAAAACAGCAAGGCTCTTCGGCATCTTGTTAATAGGTTAGTTCCAGAAAATGCATAAATATGACATATAATGTGCATAAAACATGTAGGTATCATCAATAAAGTAGCATGGAACATAAGAAATTATCGATACGTTGGAGACGTATCAGCATCCCCAAGCTTAGTTCTGCTCGTCCCGAGCAATAAAACGATAACAAAGATAATTTCGAAGTGACATGCCATCATAATCTTGATCATACTATTTGTAAACATATGTAATGAATACAGCGATCAAAACAAAGGTAATGACATGAGTAAACAACTGAATCATATAGCAAAGACTTTTCATGAATAGTACTTCAAGACAAGCATCAATAAGTCTTGCATAAGAGTTAACTCATAAAGCAATAAATCAAAGTAAAGGTGTTGAAACAACACATAAGAAGATTAAGTTTCGGTTGCTTTCAACTTGTAACATGTATATCTCTTGGATATTGTCAACATAAAGTAATATAATAAGTGCAATATGCAAGTATGTAGGAATCAAATGCTTCACACAAGTGTTTGCTTCTTAAGGTGGAAGGAGATAGGTAAAGACTCAACAATAAAAGTAAAAGAATGGTCCTTCAAAGAGGAAAGCATCGATTGCTGTATTTGTGCTAGAGCTTTTATTTTGAAAACATGAAACAATTTTGTCAACGGTAGTAATAAAGCATATGAGTTATGAAAATTATATCTTACAAGTTGCAAGCCTCACGCATAGTATACTAATAGTGCCCGCACCTCGTCCTACTTAACTTGACTGCGGGTCTTCGCATGCCATGTTTCAACCAAGTGTCACAAAGGTACCTCCATGCCGCTGTACAAAGGTCTAAGGAGAATGCTCGCATTTCGGATTTCTCGCTTTTGATTATTCTCAACTTAGACATCCATACCGGGACAACATGGACAACAGATAATGGACTCCCCTTAAATGCATAAGCATGTAGCAAAGTTATTATTCTCATATGAGATTGAGGATATATGTCCAAAACTGAAACTTCCACCATGGTTCATGGCTTTAGTTAGCGGCCCAATGTTCTTCTCTAACTGCATGCTCCAACCACTAAAATGATAGACCTTCAGACAAGACGGACATGCATAGCAACTCACATGATATTCAACAATAGTTGATGGCGTTCCCCAGAAGCATGGTTATCGCACAACAAGCAACAATAAAATATAAAGTGCATAAGTACATATTCAATACTACGATAGTTTAAGGCTATTTTGTCCCATGAGCTATATATTGCAAAGGTGAATGATGGAATTTTAAAGGTAGCACTCAAGCAATTTACTTTGGAATGGCGGATAAATACCATGTAGTAGGTAGGTATGGTGGACACAAATGGCATAGTAGTTGGCTCAAGGATTTTGGATGCATGAGAAGTATTCCCTCTCGATACAAGGTTTAGGCTAGCAAGGTTATTTGAAGCAAACTCAAGGATGAACAAGTGCAGCAAAACTCACATAAAAGACATATTGTAAACATTATAAGACTCTACACTGTCTTCCTTGTTGTTCAAAACTCAATACTAGATATTATCTAGACCTTAGAGAAACCAAATATGCAAATCAAATTTTAGCAAGCTCTATGTATTTCTTCATTAATGGGTGCAAAGTATATGATGCAAGAGCTTAAACATGAGCACAACAATTGCAAAGTATCACATTATCCAAGACATTTTAGAATTACTACATGTAGCATTTTCCAATTCCAACTATATAACAAATTAACGAAGAAGAAACTTCGCCTTGAACATTATGAGTAAAGCCTAAGGACACATGTGTCCATATGCAACGTGTCTCTCTCCCACAAAGTGAATGCTAGGATCCATCTTATTCAAACAAAAACAAAAACGAAAACAAACCGACGCTCCAAGTAAAGAACACCAGATGTGACTGAATAAAAATATAGTTTGGGAGGAACTGATGATGTTGTCGATGAAGAAGGGGATGCCTTGGGCATCCCCAAGCTTAGACGCTTGAGTCTTCTTAAAATATGCAGGGGTGAACCACGGGGCATCCCCAAGCTTAGAGCTTTCACTCCTCTTGATCATAGTATATCATTCTCTCTCTTGACCCTTGAAAACTTCCTTCACACCAAACTTCAAGCAAACTCATTAGAGGGTTAGTGCATCATTAATAATTCACTCATTCAGAGGTGACACAATCATTATTTTCACTTCTGGACATTGCATAATGCTACTGGACATTAATGGATCAAAGAAATAAATCCAACATAGCAAAAGAGGCAATGCGAAATAAAAGGCAGAATCTGTCAAAAACAGAACAGTCCGTAAAGACGAATTTATAAATGGCAGCAGACTTGCTCAAATGGAAAAACTCAAAACTAATGAAAGTTGCGTACATATCTGAGGATCACGCTCGTAAATTGGCAGATTTTTTCGAATTTTCTACAGAGAATTATGCCCAGATTCGTGACAGACAGCAATGCTGTTTCTGCGCAGCGATCCCAAATATAACATCAACTTTGACATAGAAACTTTACTTGGCACAAAAACATGATAAGGAGAGGTTGCTACAGTAGTAAACAACTTCCAAGACTCAACAAAACAAAAAATTGCTGTAGGTAAAAACATGGGTTGTCTCCCATAAGCGCTTTCTTTAACGCCTTTCAGCTAGGCGCAGAAAGTGTAAATCAAGTAACATCGAGAGTAGAAGCATCAACATTATAGCTTGTTCTAATAATAGGATCAAAAGGCAACTTCATTCTCTTTCTAGGGAAGTGTTCCATACCTTTCTTGAGAGGAAATTGATATTTAATATTACCTTCCCTCATATCAATAACAGCACCAACAGTTCGAAGAAAAGGTCTTCCCAACACAATTGGACAAGATGCATTGCATTCGATATCCAAGACAACAAAATCAACGGGGACAAGGTTATTGTTAACCGTAATATGCACATTATCAATCCTCCCCAAAGGTTTCTTTTTAACATTATCGGCAAGATTAACATCCAAATAACAATTCTTCAATGGTGGCAAGTCAAGCATATCATAAATCTTTTTAGGCATAACAGAATACTTGCACCAAGATCACATAAGGCATTACATTCAAAGTCATTGAATTTCATTTTAATGATGGGCTCCCAACCATCCTCTAACTTTCTAGGAATAGAAGTTTCAAGTTTTAGTTTATCCTCTCTAGCTTTTATGAGAGCATTTGTAATATGTTTTGTAAAGGCTAAATTTATAGCACTAGCATTAGGACTTTTAGCAAGTTTTTGCAAGAACTTTATAACTTCAGAGATGTGACAATCATCAAAATCTAAATCATTATGAGCTACAGCAATGGGATCATTGTTCCCAAGGTTGGAAAAAATTTCAGCAGTTTTATCACAAGCAGTTTTAGCAATTTCAGGCAGTTTTGTTCGCTTTGCACTAGGAGTAGAAACATTGCCAACACCAATTATTTTACCATTGATAGTAGGAGGTGCAGCAACATGTGAAGAATTAGCATTACTAGTGGTGGTAATAGTCCAAACTTTAGCTACATTCTCTTTAGCTAGTTTTTCATTTTCTTCTCTATCCCACCTAGCACGCAATTCAGCCATTAATCTTATATTCTCATTAATTCTAACTTGGATGGCATTTGCTGTAGTAGTAATCTTATTATCAATATCATTATTAGGCATAACTTTCAACTTTAAAAGATTTACATCAGAGGCAAGTCTATCAACTCTAGAAGCAATAGTATCAATTTTATCAAGCTTTTCCTCACAGATTTGTTAAAAGCAGTTTGTGTACTAATAAATTCTTTAAGCATAGCTTCAAGACCAGAGGGTACATTCCTATTATTGTTGTAAGAATTCCCATAAGAATTACCATAACCATTACCATTAGAAGGATATGGCCTATAGTTATTACCAGTTGTTCCTATAAGCATTGTTGTTGAAATTATTATTTTTAATGAAATTCACATCAACATTTTCTTCTTGAGCAACCAATGAAGCTAAAGGAACATTATTTGGATCAACATTAGATCTAACATTCACAAGCATAGACATAATCACATCAATCTTATCACTCAAGGAAGAGGTTTCTTCAACAGAATTTACCTTCTTACCTTGTGGAGCTCTTTCCGTGTGCCATTCAGAGTAATTTATCATCATATCATCAAGAAGTTTTGTAGCTGCCCCCAATGTGATGGACATAAAGGTACCTCCAGCAGCTGAATCCAATAAATTCCGCGAAGAAAAATTTAGTCCTGCATAGAAGGTTTGGATAATCATCCAAGTAGTCAGTCCATGGGTTGGGCAATTCTTTACCAAAGTTTTCATTCTCTCCCAAGCTTGAGCAACATGTTCAGTATCTAATTGTTTAAAATTCATTATGCTACTTCTCAAAGATATAATTTTAGCGGGAGGATAATATCTACCAATAAAAGCATCCTTGCATTTAGTCCATGAATCAATACTATTCTTAGGCAAAGATAGCAACCAATCTTTAGCTCTTCCTCTTAATGAGAAAGGAAACACTTTCAATTTAATAATATCACCATCTACATCTTTATACTTTTGCATTTCACAAAGTTCAACAAAATTATTGAGATGGGCAGCAGCATCATCAGAACTAACACCAGAAAATTGTTCTCTCATAACCAAATTCAGAAAGCAGGTTTAATTTCAAAGAATTCCTCTGTAGTAGCAGGTGGAGCAATAGGTGTGCATAGGAAATCATTATTATTTGCATTTGTGAAGTCACACAATTTAGTATTTTCATGGTTGGCCATTTTAGCAACAGTAAATAAAACAAACTAGAGAAAGTAAATGCAAGTAACTAATTTTTTTGTGTTTTCGATATGGAGAGCAAGACAAGAAATAAAGTAAAACTAGCAACTAATTTTTTTTGTGTTTTGTTTAGGTGCAGCAAACAAAGTAGTAAATAAAATAAAGCAAGACAAAAACAAAGTAAAGAGATTGAGAAGTGGAGACTCCCCTTGCAGCGTGTCTTGATCTCCCGGCTTAGAAAAAGCTGTTGCCGTGGGAGGCAATTCTCTTTGGTGTAAGTTTTCTTCAGATCCCCGGCAACGGCGCCAGAAAAAGAGCTTGATGGCGTGTAACTCACACGTTCGTTGGGAACCCCAAGAGGAAGGTATGATGCGCACAGTAGCAAGTTTTCCCTCAGAAAGAAACCAAGGTTTAATCGAACCAGGAGGAGCCAAGAAGCACGTTGAAGGTTGATGGTCGCGAAATGTGATGCGGCGCAACCAGGGATTCCGGCGCCAACGCGGAACCTGCACAACACAACCCAAGTACTTTGTCCCAACGAAACAGTGAGGTTGTCAATCTCACCGGCTTGCTGTAACAAAGGATTAAACGTATCGAGTGGAAGATGTTTGCAAAAACAGTAAAACAAGTAGATTGTATGCTATGTAAAGAATAGGACCGGGGTCCACAGTTCACTAGAGGTGTCTCTCCCATAAGATAAAGCATGTTGGGTGAACAAATTACAGTCGGGCAATTGACAAATAGAGAAAGGCATAACAATGCATATACATGACATGGTAAATATAGTGAGATTTAATCCGGGCATTACGACAAAGAACATAGACCGCCATCCAACGCATCTATGCCTAAAAAGTCCACCTTCAGGTTATCGTCCGAACCCCCTCCAGTATTAAGTTGCAAAGCAACAGACAATTGCATTAAGTATGGTGCGTAATGTAATCAACAACTACATCCTTAGACATAGCATCAATGTTTTATCCCTAGTGGCAACAGCACATCCACAACCTTAGAACTTTCTGTCACTGTCCCAGATTCAATGGAGGCATGAACCCACTATCGAGCATAAATACTCCCTCTTGGAGTTAAGAGTAAAAACTTGGCCGAGCCTCTACTAATAACGGAGAGCATGCAAGATCATAAACAACACATGAACAATAGATTGATAATCACCATAATCATAGTACTCTCTATCCATCGGATCCCGACAAACACAACATATAGTATTACATATAGATGATCTTGATCATGTTAGGCAGCTCACAAGATCTAACAATGAAGCACAACAAGGAGAAGACGACCATCTAGCTACGCTATGGACCCATGGTCCAGGGGTGAACTACTCACTCATCACTCCGGAGGCGACCATGGCGGTGTAGAGTCCTCCGGGAGATGAATCCCTCTCCGGCAGGGTGCCGGAGGCGATCTCCGAATCCCCCGAGATGGGATTCGCGGCGGCGTCTCTGTAAGGTTTTCCGTATCGTGGCTCTCGGTCTGGGGTTTCGCGACGGAAGCTTTAAGTAGGCGGAGGGTCAACGCGAGGGGCCACACGAGGGGCCCAGGGGATAGGTCGGCGCGGCAGGGCCGGGCCGCCCCCCTGGCTGCCTCGTGGCCCCACTTCGTTAGGTCTTCGGTCTTCGGAAGCTTCGTGCAAAAATAGGACCCTGGGCGAAAGTTTCGTCCAATTCCGAGAATATTTCTTACTAGGATTTCTGAAACCAAAAACAGCGAAAACAGCAACTGGCTCTTCGGCATCTTGTTAATAGGTTAGTTCCAGAAAATGCATAAATATGACATATAATGTGCATAAAACATGTAGGTATCATCAATAAAGTAGCATGGAACATAAGAAATTATCGATACGTTGGAGACGTATCATGACTATCAATCTATTGTTTATGTGTTGTTTATGATCTTGCATGCTCTCCGTTATTAGTAGAGGCTCTGGCCAAGTTTTTGCTCTTAACTCCAAGAGGGGGTATTTATGCTCGATAGTGGGTTCATGCCTTCATTTACCTGGGATCGTGACAGTGGGTTCTAAGGTTGTGATGTCTGTTGCCACTAGGGATAAAACATTGATGCTATGTCTAAGGATGTAGTTGTTGATTACGCACCATACTTAATGCAATTGTTGTTTAGCAACTTAATACTGAATGGGGTTCGGATGATACCTGAAGGTGGACTTTTAGGCATAGATGCAGTTGGATGGCGGTCTATGTACTTGTCGTAATGCCCGGATTAAATCTCACTATATTTATCATATCATGTATATGCATTGTTATGCCCTTCTCTATTTGTCAATTGCCCGCTGTAATTTGTTCACCCAACATGCTTTTATCTTATGGGAGACACCTCTAGTGAACTGTGGACCCCGGTCCTATTCTTTACATAGCATACAATCTCTGCAATTGTGTTTACTTGTTTTCTTTGCAAACATCTTCCACTCGATACGTTTAATCCTTTGTTACAGCAAGCGGTGAGATTGACAACCTCACTGTTTCGTTGGGACAAAGTACTTGGGTTGTGTTGTGCAGGTTCCGCGTTGCGCGAAATCCCTGGTGTTGCGCCGCATCACATTTTGCGACCATCAACCTTCAACGTGCTTCTTGGCCTACTGGTTCGATTAAACCTTGGTTTCATACTGAGGGAAACTTGCTTCTATACGCATCATACCTTCCACTTGGGGTTCCCAACGGACCTGTGCATCTACGCGTATCAACCACTTGTAGTTCTTTTTCACCTCCTTTTCTAGCAACCTGAAAAGCAAAAGAAAATGTCTTGTGTCCGTAACTTCACGGTGTGGACGTCAAGCACAAGGTTCTATATAAGTAAAATATATCTTAATAATAAAAACATAAATAAATAAACTAGGAAAGTAAAAAAATTAAAGAATAGTTCTTTTGGGGTTTTTGGTATGATTTTCAAGTAATAAATGTCTTTTATTTTCGTAGTTAATTTTGGCAAAAAAATTAAAAGCAAGTAAAAGGTGTTTCTTATGATTAAAAACTGACTGAGGTTCATAGTTCCACTTGACTACTCTCTCATATATAATGGTGGACATAAAACGACTTACATAATGACATATATGTGATTGGATATTTATATAGAGTTTGATTAGAATTCGTATGGGCATCATGTCCTATTATTAAGATGATGTGACACATCTTACTTGTACTCCTCTAGAAACAGAAAACTCCAAGCTATGTACATTTAATGCAAACCAGAGTATAGCTTTAAGAACATTACCATGATGTTCAGATATCAAATATGCCACCATGAATAAATGAGAATCATCCATTGTTGTCACTAGATGGTTGTGGTACATGAATCTAGTTTCTCCCTAGTGAGGTAACAAAAGAAAGGTAAAAATCATAGCGGGCCTCAGATTTCTGTCACTTCCAATAACCACTACCATGTTACTCCGTCTAATGCACATGTTCTTCCACACACGCCCATGCATACAAGTTTGATTAATAGAAGTAATTAAGAACGGGATAGAAATATGCATCTATTCATACATCAAACTCATAATAACGAATGCAATTTCACATATCACCTCATAAGAGAGAGACAGATCAAGCTACTTCCACTGGTCTGTCGTCCTCATTATAGTCAACATCCAAATATCCATATTTCTGCTTCCTCTTTAACAACAAAAAACTTAAAAATACCTATTTGGAGACTTGCCATACCGAGCAAAATATGGATGAAGAATGTGGTATTTTACCCGCTCGTTTTATAAATCGTACGTAAGAAGTCACTTCTTTCTTTACTCTGTAGCCCTTGACATATGAACAACAAAACATGTCCTTAACGGGACTGATTCCAAGGCATCTTGTACGAAAAAATGTGTTTACTCCCTTCTCATCTTGGAGGCACTGATGATGATGATGTTGGAGATGCAACCGGAGATTGACTCCGGCGGCGTTTCCCCTCCAATACTCGCAAGCGTTTTGGCTATGTTTCGTGGTTTCTGTGTTTTTGCCGCTTCCTCCTCTGAAAATACCTCGGGGGATATTTTTATAGGAAGTTTTAGGTCAAGACGGAGATCCTGAGATGAATACAGACGGTTGTGGACACTCGAGGCCCAAGTTGGACCAGGTGGCATGGCCCCACATGCTGACAGCGCCACCTGGGCCATTTTGGCCTTCGTGGCTCTCCTCTATTTCTCCGAATGCCCAGGGTCTTCTTTTTTGATAAACAATGCTCTAGAAAAAATCCAAGTCCAATTTAACTCTGTATCGGACCCTGAAACTTAAAGATATGCAAAACATAGGTTTCATGTCTCCATAGTTATAAACCAAATACAGAGGATCATTGAAAAATACCCAAAAATCAATGCAAAACATGTTGGAATATGTGACAATAAACAACAAAGTTCATGTATGCATTTTACATGCATCAGCACGCGACCATCACCTCCCGCGGCAGGGCTCCCTACTAGGACATGGCCTCAACATTCCTTGCATCCTCCAAACTGAAGCCGGATCCCACGATCTGGCCTCCCTTGATACGGACATTCCTCATTATTGGGTGTGCGAATAACAAGGTGGGGGTTGACCCCGGATCTGCACAGAGGCGGGAGGAGAAAGGGAGGGGCAAGAAATTATGGGGTGGCTCTCTTTGTTCTGTACTAGAAGCGGTGGCCTTGGCTCCTACCTGAGGACGAGGCTTAATCCGCGTGGCCGTAGGAACCCTGTCCCGGAGAGTTCTCTTGGGAAGAAGAGAAGAGAAGGGTAAGGTCGGCGCTGGGTTGTGGAGCGGGGTCCGACTCGATGGTTCAACGGTTTGTTTGGTGTTTTTTTTTCTTACTTTTCATTTTCCACATACTGTTCATTTTACCTTGAGTCGGTGCTCAGCGACAAGACTCTTCAATACACTTACACCTTTTGCTCCATCTGTATATAAATAAATATCTTAGCTTAGTCTAAATATCTTAGATTTGTCTAAATATTGATGCATGTATACACTAAAGAGTGTCTATATGTATCTAAATTTTGACAAATCTAACTCATCTATTTATGGACAGAGATAGTAGTACTTCTAAAATAGTACATGGGCTAAAGGAAAAGCCACATTACTTCATCAACATGAGCTAAAATTTACATGGACTGTAACATAAATAGGTTTTGAGATTTAGTCAAATTTTGAAATACTTAGTGGGCAAATGAAAAGATACGTTATTTCAATAGCATGGCTAGATTCCACACACACACAAAAGGTGCACCGTGCACCCCCAGAATATATTATGTTAGAATAACACCCATTTTTATGATAACCACAAGTATGTTCCCAAAGCAATGGTCAGGGCCGGCCCTGACCCATGGCCACCATGGGCAACCGCCTGGGGCCCAGGCCAGAGGGGGGCCCAAGATGGCATCTTCTCTTTTATTATGGGCAAATAAAATGTGGCAAATGCTCAATGAACAGGCTTGCTGAAAGAACTTCAGCGATCGGGGCCTTTCTGTGGCCAACAAACATACCACGCAACCGATAGAGCTGATCGGTCCACCGGGAGAAACAAGCGATCGACTGTTCGTCGCCTCGTCTGGTCGCCATGTTCATCTCACAGGCGGCACGGCTCCATCGCCAATCGGCAGCCTGTTTAGCTGCTTTTCACTATTCTCCGACATGCACCCTGTTTACTATAAGTCCATGACTTAATCCGTCGTCCATTCCTTCATCTAATCCATAGTTTAATCCATCAAATAGGGTTACAATTTCATGTGAATTCCTTCACCATTAGCCACGGCTCGGCTCGGGAGCCGAAAGGAAATTGTTGTGCTGGTGCCTGGGCCAGCCGTGCTGCTCCATTGTTTGCTGCTGCCCTCAAACAATACTCAAGCAGTGTTCTAGACTAAGGAGAGTTATGGAAAGAATTTGGGTCAGCGAAGATGACTTGAAATTGGATTGTTTCTCCCACATGGTTGTCTGACACATATACGCTATGCATATCAGTTTTTTTAAGGGTGGCTGATGTGTATTAGTTCCTAAAAGCCATATTTGTCAATCAAATTTCTCAATTCCCACCTTTAAGGAATATATGCTAGAGTATATATTTGGCGAAGATGCCTAATAAAGGAAACAAGAGTGTGAATCTCGATAATTTATCGCATAATAGTAATTGTGTCGCCGCGCCACCACATTTTCATATAACTAAAACATCATCGTTGACAATGTTACCCACGAACGAGGTTGCACACTAGGTCACCATGACAATGGATTATTCGCACGAGATCACTCTCAACCACACAATTGAAGTGTCACTCACTATTGCGCATGAGTTCATCGCCGATAATATTGCATCTGTTCCAATCTACGGGTATTATGATAGTGTTTATATATCTAGTTATACGAATATATATTTAGGTGTTAAGGGGCCCTTTTGTTGACTTCGCCCCAGGGCACCGAAAAATATAGAGCCGGCCCTGGCAATGGTGAGTATGGCCAGATTCCACACCCAATTTTTTTTGTAAATTGCACAACTACTCGATCCAGTCGAAGTCAAACCAAACACATGCATATTAGTGTCGCGTAGCCGAAACCAGAAATGCACGCCCCCATGCAGATCAGGCGTCGATTAATTAAATCATTCTCCCGTCGCCGCCGAGACGGTGACGGCGCCGAACCACCGGGAGCAGGTATAGACGGAGCAGAAGGCCTGTAGCGTGGTGAGCATCAGCATCATGATGGCGGCGAGGAAGGTGAGCAGCTGCCACGAGTTGAACACGTACTTCCTCAAGAACCGCTTCGTCTTCACGCGCCACCGGCCGTTGTAGTACCGATTCATCTCCTCAACCGCCATGTCCACCGCCCTTACCTTCGTCAGCCGCGTCGACTTGCTCATCCCGTTCCATAGCTTCGTCACCTCGCCGTCGCTCTTCATCCGGTTCAGCACCACGCCGCGCTGCCGCAGCAGGGCCACGTCCCCGTCGCCGTCGATGATGCCGTTCATCAGCTCCGTGTACCGGGTGAGCACCAGCGGGCCGGACGCCGCCGAAGACTCGTAGGCGACGAGGTTCCGGACCATCACCTCCGTGTTGCTGTCGACGGTCACCACCGGGAGGTGCAGCGTCGCCGTCTTGCAGTCGAAGCTGATGCTCGAGAGGCCACCGGTTGTGGCGGCTACCTGCACGCCGGCGTTGACGAGCTCGGTGACCGACGGGACCATGATCTCCTCGATCAGCGGCGGCCGGCTCAGGTTGGACGACGTGGATGACGGGTCGACGCTACCGTCGGCGCCGGACATGAAGAACGACTCGACGGGGTGCTTTATCCCGGACATCCCGGGCACGACGGTGAGCATCTTCCACGGCGCCTTCACCGCGAACGCGATCGGCTTCATTATGAGGTGGAGAGGGCCTCTCCCTATCTTCGACGCCACGCCCCACAGCGCGGCGAACAGCTGCGCGACGTACTCGCCGCCACCACCGGACGCCTTCTCGTCACCTCCGCTGCCGCCGCCGTTCTCGGGCTGCTCCTCGATGTCGTAGCTGTCGTCGTGGTCGTGGGCCTCCGCCGCGCCGTCCTCGATTGGCTGGGGCACTATCAGGTAGTAAAGCAGCTCGAGCAGGTGCGCATGCTTAGCGACGTCGACCGCCGGGAATTCGCCATTGACCATCTTGAACGGGTAGAGCTCCCTCATGAACCCGGTGACCATGCTCGTGAGCAGCTCGCCGGCCTCCTCCGGCGACGCGCACTGCGGCTCGATAATCTTGCGAAGAAGAAACAGCGGGATCTGGTTCTCTAGCATGAGCATGTCCCGGAGGATGAGGCCGTGGGCCGACTTCCTCCCTGCAAAATCCACCAGGTGCGCCATCCTCGACGACACCCTCCGCAGCGCCGGCTTCCCACTACCATCATCAGCAGCGGAGGCGTAGATCTGCAAGAACTCGAGGAGGAAGGCGCCGTCGACGACCATCATCCAGGAGAGCGTCTCGCCGCTGAAGTCGAGGTAGCGGTGGTAGTAGGCGCGGACCTTGCGCTCGAGGCGGTCGGCGATCTGGGCGACAAGGGCGTCGAGCTTGAGGCCTGCTGGGCGGAGGCGGCGCTGCGCGCGACGGGCGGAGGCGAGCTTGTAGCGCTCCATCTCGTACAGCTCGGGGCGCCAGTGGTGGTAGGGGCCGATGGCGATGAACTGGGGCACGTACGCCTCAGGCTTGTGCACCAGCAGCTGCTTGGGCACGTTGAACACCGACACCGGGATGCCGTTGTCGTCCTCGTCGTCGGGGTCCTCCGTCAGGGACTCCCGGATCTGCACCACCCACCGGAGCTCGTCGAACACGAGCGGGCGGCGACCGCTCCCGCTGCCCTCGTCGGAGCTGGAGGCCATAGAATAACTTCTCTGCGCTCGCTCGTTAATTAATTACGTGTGCAGGGCAGGGCAGGGCTCGAGCAGCTGGTTGTAGGTTGTTAAGCTCACCGATGGTGGTAATATATAGCTGTTACTAATGATCGATAGATACTACTCTTGAAATTAGGATTTTAAATTTAACGCGGGAGACGCCGATAAGAACGTGGGAATTAAGAACAATAACGGTCATGATCGAACTCCCGACATTTGGTGTTTCTTTTTGTTCTCTGTTTCTTGTTTGACGAACAAAATTACTTGATGTCTCCTTTTTTTTTTCTTTATGTCTCTCTCTTGATCAATGGACATCGTTTTTCACATGTTAACATTGTATAGACGGGAGCAACCAAAAAGAGGACGTTGCTTTTCGGCCATATTGTGCTCGGCCAATAGTACGATCGATACTAGTGCCTTGCTGCAAAATCTGATCGATCACACAGAAGCCTAGTCACCAGCAAGCTAAGAGCAGGCCAACCTTTTACATTCTCCTAGATTGGTATATATCTTCTCTGTGGTAACCATCGCCCCGGCGGCCAGCTTGTGCAAGACAACGGCGGACTGAATTGGCGGTGGTAGTGGTGCTGAATTTGTTTGCTCCTTGTGTAGCAAGATATAACCTATTAGTGGCGTGGCAAAATCGAAAATAGTGACATGTATGTGGCATATCACTGATATAGTGCCACTGATACTTGATACATGTGACGTGCCATGGACACACCACCAGTAATTGACATACTGGTGGAGTGCCAGAATAACACGCTACTCATGACAGAATAATGGTTGTGTGCCCTTATAGTGCCACATACTATATTCCTCCCAGGTGGGCAACTTTGTCCCACACACCATTGACGTGTTTTCAAAAGTAACATGTCACCGGTAGTGTCTTACTAGTAGCGTTGGCAAAAGGGCACGCCACTAATCATACCAGTGGACTTGGCATACATCTTTGTAAGGGGTTGCATTGTGGTTTTGTTTCAACTTTCTAGGTTAGTTAGATCTTAAAAACCTCGAAGATTTAGCCAACTTATTAAGTTTATTGTTATATTGATCTATTCAGTTGGGTTTACAAGACCAATATCCAATGGATATAGGGTTGACATAACGACGTTGCAGGACTTTGATGAAAAAAATAAGTACATATTACACCATTGATGTATAGGGAAGGGGAGGGATCCATGTTTGCCGTATGGTGCGTAGAAAAAAATGTTTGGTTAGGTTTTGTTGTTGAGACTATGTCGATGTGCCATTGATTGGGGTGATGTTGTCTCAAATAGATGTCTCCCGGATCCAATCCCGTCTTAGTGGCGCTTGGTTTGTCGTTTCTGAGGAGCTCGTGAGCTTCTGTCTCCGATGGTCTTCATGGAAGACTACTTGGTTCTTCGTGTTGTTCGTAGTCACTAGTAGAATGTAACCCGCAGTTACTAGGGCAAAATCTTTAATATGTTAACAATGTTAAGTATTTTTTATTTATGTGGATATTTGTTCCTTCTTTTATATACATAGTCGCTTAGACATGGACATATTCTTGTAGGCACAACGAATTTGTCCTCTTATTATTATATTGAAATAGTGATCCATATAGATATATTGGATGCTTTGTGCACCTTTTAATTTTAACCTGTAACACCCATATTAAAGGTATAACTTGCTTATTTTTGGTGCACCATTTTTGATACTATGTAAATTTGGTCTTCCAACTTCCAACTCGACTTTTACCCTTCAACTAGTAATCCTGTGTACTCTTGGTTCTTTGATTGGTTTACCATCCTAAAGTAGTTTTAAAGTAGGTTTTTGTGATCCGAAAGGGTACTACAACACCACATATTTGTAGTGTCATCATACAACAAAATTAAGTAATTGAGGGAAAGTAATAAAATTGAAAAATAAACGCAACTATTTGATAAAAACCCCCCAAAAATCACATAACTATGAAAGTTTCAAGGTATTTTGTAAACAAAAGTTCCTCTTTGATATTTTTATATCTCCTTTTTTATTTATGATTTTATTTTTATCACAATTTGTCTATCTACTTCTAGTTAAATAAAATTTTGAAACAACGTTAAGAGAATTCTAACCTACATGAGAATTGATCTCCTCTAGATTTCATAATACGTGTTGTTTAAGAATAATCAATCATTAATTGTGTTTCCCAATAATTATAGAAAGTATTGTTAAATGGAAAATGTCAAAATGATATTGCTAGGTTTTGTCACCATATAGTTTATCGTAATAGAACATTTATATCTTGTTTTTACCATTTTTTATACTACTATGGTCTAACTCTTACTTATAGAACCAGATCGATATATTAAACTACCAATATTGTAAATAGGAATACGATATATATTTATTAGATTAATTTGGTGACTACATATATGTTCAGTCGCCAATTTCCTCGTATAAATTTGTCTCTTTGAAACATAATTTGGGGTTTGCGAGATAATATTTGAAAACAAATGATTGACAACTTAATATTTTTATCAAGGCATTATTGTTGGTTGTTTCTTAGCATGTTATCATAGAAAAACTTATAATGTGCCGGTTTAGTTAAGTAATGAGGAAATAGACGAAAGTTGTATCATATCTAACATACATCTCTTGCACTCGATCATAGACAAAAAAAACATTACTCCCCTAATCACATGCAAGCATGAGACAAAATCATTAAATGCAGGATCAATTACATATAACCCTTAATGACAATATGCATTAAACGGCCATCCCTTAAAATACACCACTATCTACGATGGAATGATAAGAGCCATTGCATAGAATAAAGTCCTTAGAGGGAACTTAAGATGGAAAACTCGTGAAAAATTCAATCTTCTTTTCATGAAAAGAGTTTCAAAAACACATTTGGAATCATGCTCCCATTATATTTTTTAAGCAAAAACGGAACAACAACGAAAGCATCCAGCTCCCCACTAAAAAATACTGTTATCATCAATATAATTTATTCGATATCCTATTGATAGGTTCGTTGGCTAGAGATACCTTTATACCTTTCTCCATCTGAAATATATTTTGTGGTCCGCATGATACTCCATAAAAAGTATAGCGGTGGATTAATTTTTTTCATAATGGCAGGAGATATACCATATACTCATTGATTAAGGGAAAAGAAATGTTAATTACATGGAAAATGGTTTAAGTGGATAGATCAAATTTGATCTTAGAGAAGGTAAAACGGAAAGCTCAACAACCTGATCGAATTGTGTCCCTCCATATTGTGCCGCATTTCCATCCACCTCTTCCATGATCCGCGTGTAGATCCCTGCTCTCTATCTTCTCAAAGATTTTTGTGAATATATGCCATTGATTAAGTAGAGATGATAATTTTTTCTTAAAAATAAGTGCGATTTATAAGCCCATACAGAGGAATTTACTACTAATATATAGTGGAGTAATGTATAATCTCAGAGGACTAAGTCTTATGAAAGTCTCAAGCAACGTGTTGGCGCTAGTAAAACCGAATAACTTACCCTTGATCAATTAATACCCAACTGCAACAGAAAATGCTTATAGAGGTAGAGTGTGTACCAATGGTCATAAAGTAAGTATTTGTGAATGTTTGTAACTGTGTTTAAAAAAACAGGACGGACACAGTTTCAGCTCGAGCGATCGAGTGATGGCCACGTTGCCGAACATCTCAGAATCAAATCCCCGTATCATCATCTCGTTTATCTTTGACTCGATCGATCGTGCGACCTCTGTCCACGTTCCAGTCGAGGAAGGACATATATTGATCTGGGTAAACATTTTGAGCAATAATCAATTCAACTGTAGATCGACGTTGAGAAGGAATTCGATTTGACTGCATGGAGTGTTTAGTTTTATAATCCATCGAATGTCTTTTATATATCAATCTATAATTCTATATATACTTTCAGCAAGTGTGAGCCAGGCAAAACTTAAGAATGAGCTGTTCTAGTATTTTCGTTATGACATGCATATGCGAGAGTGGGCGCGCGCAATGATGTCGATCGATCATCAGATCATGGGCATCGATTCGCGAAGGATAGTGAAGCTGACGGTACTTCAGCTAGCTGATCCCAAGCGTCCTAATTAAGCTGGCGTATACTGAGTTTCACGAAGATACACTGAAGTTTTATACGGAGTACAATGAAAAAGAAGTGGCATCGTCAGCACGCATCAGCAGCTCGCTAATCACGCAGGTGTGTTGCATGCTGCCTCACTTATGGACGAGCGCGGCCGGACACAACAATCAGGTTGTTGCTTCTTTCTAATAATTAATAACTACATGATCGATGGTGGCAATATAATTATTAGTGATTTAGCGAATAAAGTGGACTGAATTTAGTGGCGATTGCAGGTGTGATCCGGATAATTATGAACGTTGAAAGGAGGACAGTTCGGCCGATGGGTGTCCCGAGCTCCCAATATTTTTGGAGTTCTTTTGATTTCAAAAGTTGAAGTTTGTTCTTCTTTTGACGCGAGAAAGTTGATGCTTGTCCCTCACTCCATAGATGACCAATCATAACCTCATAGGTTCGGTTGCGTTCCTGGCGTTCCTGGCTAATTAAGCGTGGCTTGTGGTTCTTCGTTTTTCACATGTTTTTACTATGTATACTCATGACACGCATGACAAGCGTCGAGGTCCGGATCGAACTACGAGTATGTAGCTTTTGAGTGTTAGGTGCCAAGCGGAATCCCACTAAAATTTGTACTTGTAGTTAATTTGGAGATTTCTAGTTCAATTCAGTTTAAATTATAAATCTTCAAATAAAGTGTAAGTGTGATTTTGGCCTGATTCAACTTGCATCCTTACGTTCGCCACTCTGACCAAACTATACGTCGTTTTGTACACTGTACGACAAAAGAAGATCAGATGTACATACATGGTAGGTTGGTGCAATGGAGCTTTCAGTCAGACAGCCCCACACTTACGACAACGTGGGTCGATCTGGTTTGGTCCAACGGCTGGACAAAATAATATGTCCATAATCGGAATCTTCGCCACATGATCGATCCAATTGCCGGCCGCAATGATACACCCAGGAAGCGTAACGATGCATGCATGCACTGGCAGAGCTTGCGATTTTGGTTTTCTTTCTTCTTATCAATTATCATCATGTGGACTTCATATTAAATGTTGGCTGTGTGGGCATCGATTTGCAATGACCATATATAGCATCATGTTTCTTGGATCTTTTATGGACCTGTTGGGCATGATCACAAGGATATGATAATACAAGTGAAGATCGTGAGAATTGTTTATGCCTGCAAGTTGGGAGGAGGATGCCACTCCGAGTTCTGATTTCTCAAGTGGAGCGTGGCGACAATGGTTGGCATGAATGGTGGAGATGGAAAATATACCCAAAAAGATGTCAAGATGCATGGCCATTTCGCCTTGTTGTTTTCAAGATGATGGAGGAAGTACCTCCAAGTGTCGTTTTCCTTTCGTAGTAAAATGGAATGGTAATTCTCGCTTTCGCGTGCATACGAGAAGACCAGGCACGTGCGAGTAGGACTTTGTCTTTATGATTTTATACCGTTTGTTGAGTACACTTTGTCTTCCGTAAAAGTTGTTGCACAGTCAGTATATTAACGGTTCAAGAATTAAAACTGATGGTACAAAGATGGCTTCAAGTTTCTCGACCCCTGCCCCAACATAAAAAAATGCCTTCTTCACATGTAATTGGGTTAATGATGTTAAGAAGTTGCACTAGGGGTAGGTAGGAAAGTAATCCATAAATCTATTAGTGAATCTAAAACTACACACCAAAAAGTAATACTAGTAGTTAGGTGACATTTCGGTTACATTCAATTACCATTTGTTAGAAATAAAATTAGCTTCGCCAAAATCGATTTGCGTGGATCCTCCAAAACTAAATCGATTGATTCAATTGTATTATGATCACAAGTCGGTAGAACAAAATGCCATGTATCATGCATGCGTCCATAGCCCACCGGAACGCTATTAAAGTCCCAAATCACCCTTCGACTCCGAACTTAATTAACCCTTGACTCACATACATCAAACAATAGGTCTATCATTGGTGTTCTTATCTTTATAGTCGGCGACAACATGCTAGGCATCTGAATGCTCTCCTCTATGCTTCTTATAACACCTCCTAGCATATACATGACACGCAAGACAATGACGGTGAGTAAGGGTAGCTTTTTGCCAACTCTAGCCTCATCCTAAACAACATGTAAGCATATAAGGTGGATTAAACAAGGCTACAATGACATAAAAAAGACAGGGGAGCAAGAGGAAGCAAGTAAGGGAATAGGGATCTTGTCAATGAGTGGCTATAGCAGCGCTCGACCTATGCTACTTTCCCACCATGATTCACTATCCTTTACTTTCTCCTTCCCTTTTGTTTTATGTGCTTCTATTTTTTTTGAATATTGGTGTGTGAAGCTTAACCCGGTTTATTATAGTGAAATAATATTCAAAAGCATAATCTACTATAACCAAGATGTCTTAACATATGTAAGAAAAATAGCACAGCGAAACAAAACTTAATTTTTAATTAAATTGAATTCCATCCCTGCGTAAGACATATGTTGATTGTTAATAATTTTCCACAACCAGCTAACAAAATAAATGTATTGGAATAATAGTTTTATACATAATTCTAGATATAGGATTAACGAATTGTTTTGGTTTGCTAGTTACAAGACTAAAAGGATGGAAAAGTATATGTACACATTAAAAGTTCTTGTGAATCTGTTGCATTCTTAAGACAATACTAAGTCATGATCCTTAAGTCTTTTTTTTTCTTTTGTATTAATATAATTTTTAATGCTGAGTCATAGGTGTTGAATAGCTCCGCTAATGGGTGGAAAACCAGACTACGTCCAAAACAAACCAAACCAGAGGGATCTAGTACATGGTATCAAACCACACCAATCCTAACAACAACTTCCATATTGAACCAAACTAGGACAACAAATGAATTATATGGTTTGAACTCGTTTGGGAAACCATTTCCAAACCAAACATATCATATGCTAGCATGCATGTACACAAATCAACTCAGGGTTTTGTTCCATCTCCCCAAGAACATCTTCGAAGAATCAAGTACAAATTCGACCCCTGCCATGGAGGAGCATGAGGCAACTTTGAAGATCTAATGGTGTGGAGAAGATCCCTAGAGAAAATTCATGACAAAGAGGGTGCCATAGGATGACGAAGAGGCGGCCATAGCTAGGGGCAGAGCCCGCATACAAGAGTTGGGTGCAGATGACACCAACGAGTTTTGCTGCTCGAGGAGCATCCTATGCATATTCTGCTGGCTGAACCCAACAAAATATCCGGGCTGAACCGCTGAACCCATCGAGTCCCATCTGGACCAATGAGAAGCCTTTATAGGCCCATGGATAATATATATTTTATCAGCCAGTTAACAACCAACGCTTAGAAATGCTACCATCCCACAAGTGAATGGATTGATCTAAACTTTTTGTACGTGCGTATAGCTGCCTACCTACACGTCCTGCATCTTCATCGCATCTGCAACACCGAAGGCAAAATACTCCAGAGCGATGGGGCGCGTTTGGTAGCCTGAATGGCTCGCATTGGCCCAACAAATTTCGGTCCGTTTGGATGCTTGCAGCCCACTGCGTTCTTGAATGAACCGGGTTTTAAAGCACACGGGGCAGGTCCTGGAGAAACGCCGGAATGGCAGTTTTCTCCAGGGCAAACGCCGGAATGGCAGTTTTCTCCAGGGCCAGGCCTGTTGCGGCCAGAAGCCTGCACGCATGGAGAAGGAAGGCGGAAACGCCGCGTCCCTTCGGGAACACGCGCCATAATTAGGCTCACCGCTCCCTCTCCTTCCTCTCAGTCGCGACCGCCCCAAACTGTCGCATCACCAGGCGGTTCCTCTCCCGCCGACCAATCCGCTGCACCGCCGCACGGAGGAGCACCGGTACCAGAGGAGGAGATATCGGCGAGCAGCACCGCGACATCGGCCGCAACCTGCTCCGCGGTCTTCATCGGCATCTCGAGGTCGCCCGCGACCTCGAGCTCGTCCTCCGCCAGAACAATGGCGGTAACGACCTCTCCTTCTCACCTTGGTACTCGTTGTGCCAGAACATCACCATGCCATTGGTTCAGGCCCGGGCCCACGGGAGTGCGGCCCGTGCGGCCGCACAGGGCCCCAAATTTTTGGGGGCCCAAAATTCCTAAGTTGGCCTTTAATATAGAATATATTTCTACACGTCAGAATAAAATCACTTAAGTTTGTAAGTCCAGTCGGTTTCATGGTTAAGAGATGCAAAGTTGGAAGCAGGAGGTTGCAAGTTCGATTCTAGCAGACAGCCCTCCTATTTTGATTGGCCCTGCTCTTTTTTTGGATGTTGGAAGTTCGATTCCAGCAGAATCTCCATGCACTGATTGATGCTGCTCATTTTTTCCTTTTCTCCAACTTATTCCTATTCTAATTGATCCCTATGATACAAATACTTGATTATTTATTTTACTAACACTGAATAAACTCACAAGCCGCATGTATAATCAGCCCTCCTATTTTGATTGGCCCTGCTCTTTTTTTGGATGTTGGAAGTTCGATTCCAGCAGAATCTCCATGCACTGATTGATGCTGCTCATTTTTTCTTTTTCTCCAACTTATTCCTATTCTAATTGATCCCTATGATACAAATACTTGATTATTTATTTTACTAACACTGAATAAACTCACAAGCCGCATGTATAATCACACTGCATCCACGTTTGAAATAAATTTTTAATTCAAGTCTTAAACATATCAGAAAGTTTATAACTAGATATAGTGATATTGTATTTATCTGAAGGGTACCTCTTATAATGGCTTTATCTACATAATTGTATTTTTTCGGGATAGCTTACTTTTGAGACAAATTTCTAATTCATGTATATCCTCTCGTGAGGTAGTTCTTATAAGAGCGGAACGCTAGGGTTTTTGAAGACAAGCGGACCCCTATGCCGACGGTCATGAACCTGATCTCGAACGAGTAGTAAAATAGGGCCTCGTTTTAAAGTTTCGCATAGGGCCCCGGATTTTTCCGGCCCGGCCCTGCATTGGTTCAGATCAAACATCTCCTCCATATGTGCTCATTGTATGAGGCCTATGCTACATTGCTTTGCATGTTTGTACTTCTTCACTTGTGCAATGGCCAATGATTTAACTATGGCACAACGAAAGGCAGGGTGCTGCCCTCAAACTTAGGCATGTGTGCCATATTACTTGCACACTAGACTTAGTTTGCGGACAGTTCCTTTGCCTGCCGTGTGATCCAATATATGAGGCCTCATTTTGTTTGTCTAGTGCATTGGCCAATGATTGAACAATGGCACACTGGAAGGCAAGGTGCTACCCTCAAACTTAGTCATGTGTGCGTGATTACTTGCAGACTAGACTTAGTTTGAGGGCAGTCCCTTGAGTTGCCGTGTGAGCCAATGTATGAGGCATCACATGTTTTCAATGTCCGTTTTCATCTATATACTTGTGAGCAGGCACACCTCTAATGCCATGTGTTCTTGTGGCAGACTGAGAAGCTCAAGCTTGGGTCACCTACTGAGACCCCCGAGGAGGGGCCGTCAAAGAAGCGAAGGGCGGCTAATGTCGGCCACTTCCAGCCGGACGTAGGGCCGGACAGTTCCTGCACATCGTCTTCACGCCCACCTTCAACCGTCTACGGATCCCTCATGATTTCGTCAGGTGGTTCGGAGAAATCCCTTCGAACACCATCGTCACCACCAACATTGGCTGCTACTGGAGGATGACTACGGTGAGAGAAGGAGATGACGCATACATCCACCAGGGATAGGCGGCCTTCGCTGTCGCTCATCAGCTGCAGATAGGCAAGTTCCTCATTTTCAAGAAGGTGTCCATCTTCCAGTACAATGTGGTCATCTTCGACCACACCTGCACTGAGGTGATGACCATGTGCCGTTACCATGGCGACGCCACCACCAGGTGTGTCGTCTTCCAAATTCATGTCTGAAGCTAACCTGGTTCTATGTCGCTGCTACCATGTCTGTGTCTAGTTGATGTTCCCGTCGCCTGTTGAACTATGATCGTGTATGGTGTGTCGTGAACTATGATCGTCTTGTGTCGTGAACTATGACCGTGTTTGAACTATGATCAGTGCTAAGTTTGCCTGAACTGTGAATTGTGTTCTTGCTTGTGCTGTTGATCGCTGATAACCTCACCACCGAAGGTAAGAGGTAAGCAGAAGCAGATTCTGGGTTGCAACCAAACAACAGGGGCGCCGTTCTGGGCTTCTACAAGGCCCGAAAACCGACCTACCAAACGAACAGAGCCCAAATCTTCATGGGGCCGAAAATACTCTATGCAGGCCACCAAATAACGTGCCTTTTATGGCCCATGACCCGTCTGCGACGCGGAGGAGACTACTTCCCGCTGCGCCAGTGCTGCAGGAATCTAATGCAGGCAACCAAACGCTCCCATGGTGTTGCGGCGGAGATGAGCTCATCTCTCTTTCTCTCAGACGTCCGCGGCTGGCATTGGCAAGCCGGCAATTGCAGTTCAAATTTTTTTTTTTTTTTGAACTGGAATTGCAGTTCAAATTTATAATCCAGGCGGGCAGGGATTCAGGTACAAAGAGCAAATCCTCTCCATCTTGTCTAATTTTTTTTGTCTAGTCCTAATTGATTTTCGCTCTGAACACTGATTGATCCTAGGTCATGTAAGGTATTATGCCAATGCCTTTTAATTAGAAGAACCGGTACTACAACGGCCTGGTCATGAAAGTATCGTGGTGCCTGGTCATGAAAGTATCGTGGCGTCTGGCCTTTCCATCGTCATTAGACTACCCACAATGAGAGTATCATAGGTAGTATCATGCATCTCATGCATGCAAAAAGAAAATTGATGTGGCAGTGCAATTAAAGATGAGAGAGGAGATTGTAGTATCATAGGTAGATACCGTATCATAGCACGTAGTACTAGAAATTTAATGTCTAATACATCTTGTACACAGATCTGCATTGAGATTCTAAAAATCAATTAATATAAGAAGATTATGATACTAGTACATGATACCATGCATTGTAGACATAGTAACATGTAGTACTATCATACACATGATACTTTTATATGATATACTACTATGCACTGTGACTAGTCTTATACCACATTAACGTTGCGCCACCATATCCCTTCACCAGCCGAAGAACAAGGAATCATATCACCGTCTCTCTACTGCCTACTTCCTCTGACATAGATCTAATCAACAATTCCACAATCAAATTTATTTCATTTCTCTCAGTCATCAGGACATTAGATGGTCGCACAATTGATGATAAATATTGAATTTGTGAGCCTCCATGATGATTTTTTCTTGAAACCTTTTGGTAAAATCAAGAAAATTCAAAGATTCTTGCGAACTCTTTTTCAGATGTGTAGACGGATGGTGGTATATATATCTGATGTCTTCTCTGTACCTACTCTAAGAAATATGATGTCTTGGTATGCTTGCAATCATGTCAACATTTGTATATTGTCCTTATTCTCCCATCATAGTTTGGTTATATATGTATTTGTCGATGTATGCTTTCCTTTTACTGAAGATCTTATATTTATATTAGATATATGTATGAATAAACTAATGAAAGGATCGTATGCCGCACCTAGAGGGGGGGGTGAATAGGTGCTAACCAATTTTTAGTTCTTTTTCAATTTAGGTTTGACACAAAGGTAAATTCTCTAGATATGCAACTAAGTGAATTTACCTATATGACAAGGTTATCAACTAGGCAAGATATAGCTATGCAATATATAGGAGATAGAGTGGGATAGAGGTAAGAGAGTGTAGCGCGTTGACACGGAGATGATTCCCGTAGTTCCCTTCCTTTGCAAGAAGGTACGTCTACGTTTGGAGGAGTGTGGTTGCTACGCAAGCCAAACCAACAGCCACGAAGGCTTCACTCAGATCTGTGAGCAACGCCACGAAGGCCTAGCCCACTTCCACTAAGGGATTTCCTCGAGGTGGAAACCGGGCCTTTACAAGGTTCTTGGGGCACACATCCACAACTGAATTGGAGGCTCCCAAATCTGTAACAATACAACAATCAACAACAACACATCAACAACAAATCAACTAGGGAACCAAATAGGAACACTAGCATGAGATCCCTCAAACAAGTGAGGGGGAAATGAAGAACGCTTCGGTGAGGATGTAGATCGGTGGCTTCTCCTTCGAATCCCCAAAGATCAAGAGCTTTGGTTGGGGGAGGAGATCTTGCAAATCTTGCGTTTCTTGAGGTGGCTCTAATGGTGGTGTAGCTTGGCAGAGTTCTTGAGCAATGATTGAGCAAAGAGGTAAGGAAGAAGAACAGGGGTATAAATACCCCTCTCAAAATCCAACCGTTGAGACTTTCGGGGGCCGGATAATCCGGCCTAAGTTGGGGCCGGATAATCCGCCCCCGGATAATCCGGCCCAGGTACAAAACCGTGACATTGTCCGGCCAAATATCCGGCCCTATGCCGAGCCACTTTTCTTCCAGTCCTTAGCCAAAAATGGGGGGGCGGATATTTCCAAAATATCCGGCCCGGATTATCCTGGTACAATACCGGGACAATATCCGGGCAAATGTCCCCCATCTGAGGCTTTTCCTCGAAGACTTAGCGAAAACAGGGGCCGGATATTTCAACAATATCCGGCCCGGATTATCCGGCCTACCCATCATTTTCTGGTATCTTTTGGAAGATGATCAAATCCAACATATATGTATAAATATCTATGTAATCCCTGTACCACTTAAACAAACATTAGTGTATCACATACATTGACATCAAACACTCAAAACATAATATGAGAGATGTTCTTTCAATCTCCCCCTTTTTGGTGTTTGATGACAATATACGGATTTGCAAGAGAATAACTATAGAGACAAACATGATGGCAACAACATAGAGGCACTCCCCCTACATGTGTGCATATAAGTAACTTGCATTTGAATACAAATACACAACACATAGGATTGAGGTGCCTCAACACTAGAGATATCCATCACGACCTCTTACACGAGACATAAACAAATATGAAGTTGAGATAGGATGCAAGAAATCATACCCATGTGTAGATATAAGATACGGAGATATAACATCACACATAATATAGCATATAGCATCCTTGATCTCAACATATAGAAATCCGAAAACCATAACAATGTCTCACACTTAACAATGTCTCACACCACATAGCACATAGTTTTAAACGACACAACCAAAGCAAATAGTGCAAATACGAGGGAACACAAGCAATAAAGGAATGGTAAACGCAAATGCTTGTGCCCAAACCATGCAAATCCCCAAGATAGTTCCTAATAGAACACTTCTCCCCCTTTGGCATCGAAACGCCAAAAAGGGGACAAGCGCGATGCAACTCGTCCCATGGGAATCACTCGGAGGCATAATCATCATCGGACTCGTCTGCCGCTTCCTCTTCATCCTCATCGGTGTCAGGAGCAGAGCGGCGAGAGGTGTTGGACCTTTGAAGGCAGTCATCAAGTTCACTCCATGGAACTGTGCAGAGTGCCATGCACTGTAACCCTGGTGAGCTGGAGGCTGAGGCGGGGTCCTTGATCACCACGAGCTTGTGAAGAATAACCGCCTGAGTGTGCTTAATTTCGAACGCTCTCGGCTAGCAGCATAGTTTTCCTTGTGTATCTCGATGTTCATGCACAAGATGTGACGCTGAAACCAACTAAGCCGGCTCACTTGCTTCTTCATAGCCGGGACATCAGGGTGACGAGCAGGAGCAAAGCCACTGGAGCGAGCATCACGCATGAAAGTGTCAGGAGCAGGTACGGCTGAAGAGACTGGCTTAAGCTTGTAGGGCTTCTTGACATGGTGCTTCACCAAAGGATACCCACTTATGTCTTCACCAACCTTAGCAACAGAGTTGTTGATGAGAAGCTGAATGTAGGGAGCATAGGGTATGGTGGTCCGGGAGACCATGGCATCATGGATCTCATGGAAGATAAAGTCCATGATATCAAGAGTGTAGTCCCGTTCTTCATTCCCATCACGAGCACACTTATAGCTGAGGTGCATAAGGTCCACAAGTGTTCCCCGAAGAGCATCATTGTTGCCACCACTTGGGCAAATGGTGGCCCGAAAGAACCGAAGCAACTGACTGTATATGGGAAGCAGCCCCTTAGCTTGACCAATCTTTCCCGCTGAGGTGTAGAGATGCACAAGAGCATTCTTATCTGTCTGTTGTGGTCCATGAAGTCGACGACCCCCATCAACAGGAACTCCAAGAACACCAGCAAACTGGCGAGTGGCACTGCAGTGAGTGGAGCAGTCATCCATTCCATGGTGTGTTCCTCATCTTTCCTGATTGCCAAAGTGGCAAAGAACTGCTTCACCAAAGCTGGGCTAAAGTCACACTGAATCTTCATGATATCATGCAAGCCCATCTTTCCAGCTACCCAGATAGCATCTTCAAAGTGATCGTTGACTGCCAGAATGTCCACATCGATAGCTTGCATGGGTCTCAGATTCTTCATGGGCTCATAGATGTCCATGAAGATGAACTCCTGCTCAGCGCACCAATATCTCCTGCCCGCTATGTCTTCATCCCTTGGGACATCATCATACCAGTTCTTCTGACGGATAGCGGAGTAAGAAACTGGGTCCATGGTCTTGTAGTTCTCCCTCACTTCCTTGTTCTTCCGCCTTGAAGTGACGGACTTGCGAGGTGCATTGGGGGCAAACTCATCACTAGATCGATCATGCCTTGGGCGTCTCGACCACCCCGAGAAGCACCACTGTGAGAAGCAAAGGCGGGTAGCAAAGGAAAGGTAATGCTCATAAGTCATGTAAGATACAGTAATATACTCGAGAAACATGCTATAAGTTAGTACAAATCGAGACATGAGAGATTGAAGCCAAGCTGCAGCGGCGATGAAGCTCCAGGCCGGATAATCCGGTGTCCCCTAGGGGCGGATAATCCGGCCAGGCCGGATAATCCGGCCTGCTCGTGGGGCGGATAATCCGGCCCTGCGAGATTTGCGTTTTCCAATCAAAAGCATGTCTAAGACTAGATCGGCCTCATAGCATGCAAGAGGAGTACATTACAAGAGGTTTGGAACAACTAGACATCAATTCCACCAAGAAAAGAGCACATATAAAACACAACATCTAGGGTTAGAGATTGTGAATCATACCCACATCCATTGTGGAAACCGCTTGGAGGAGAAGATGGCTAGGGAGGAGATGCACCCGATCCACCCACGAACTTCGAGAGGGGGCGGACGGAGCGTCTCCGGCGAGGAGGAGGAGGTCCGCGAACTTGAGAGGAGAGAGAGGAGAGAGAGGCGCGTGGGGGTGGTGTGAACCGTTTGCCCCCGCGGCCTCGTCCTCAACCCTTTCAAGATCTGCCCAGGCCGGATAATCCGGCCCTAGTTTAGGGCGGATAATCCGGCCGGGCCGGATAATCCGGGGTCGCCTGGGGCCGGATAATCCGGGGTTCTGAAAGATTTCAGAATCACGGGGAATCCGTCCCATCTTTCGTTGGTTATTTGCAAGACTCATGTGTGATGCAATAAAGTATCACGTCACATATAAGGTGCAAATTTACCAATAAGATGGAGCGACCTAGATCATCCGACCGAAACACCTCAAACTCCAAGTTTTTTACCAAACATGACAAATGAGCAAGATGGAAATGGCTTATGGTAGGGAGTAGGCTTAGGTTGAAGAAGATACAAACTGTTAATGGTACATGATCACTCAAGTTTGCAAGATATGAGCAAATAAGGCCAAACTAGAGTGATTTCCCATAAGAACATGGAGTTGTCAAATAAAAGGCGATAAGACCAAAAAACTCCAACTCTTCACAAAGAAGAGTGTGGTGGCCTAGGCCACCATATATGAGTGTTATGGCATGGCACCGCGAAGATGTATCTTGGGCCCAAAACCACTACTCATCATTGAAGCTCACATATCATTATATGATATAAAGAGAATGATTTCTTTTAATGTTGGCATTATGAGGGGAGGGATAGCTCAATAGTTTAAACCGCACTCCCCCTATTTCCATGCCCACATCTAAACCAAATAAAGTTTTGAGACAAAGGTGTGTTTGCAAGATGGTCAAGCTATACTCCTTGAATCAATGATATTTAGCTCATTCCTCAAATAAGAGAACCTTGCTTCATCAAGAGGCTTCGTGAATATATCGGCAAGTTGATCTTTGGTAGGAACATAGATGAGCTCAATATCACCACGGGCAACATGATCCCTAATGAAATGATTCCGGATCTCAATATGCTTCGTTCTTGAATGTTGCACCGGATTATAGGCAATCTTGATGGCACTTTCATTGTCACATAATAGAGGCACTTTGTCACAAATGACACCGTATTCCTTTAAAGTTTGCCTCATCCATAACAATTGAGTGCATCCACTTGCGGCGGCAACATATTCGGCTTCGGCGGTGGAGAGATATACAATTTTGCTTCTTAGAAGACCAACACACCAAGGACCTACCAAGGAATTGGCAAGCCCCGGAAGTTGATTTCCTATCATCCTTGTCACCCGCCCAATCCGCATCGGTATAACCATTGAGAATAAAACTTGAGCCCTTGGGGTACCAAATACCATATCTTGGGGTATCAACCAAATATCGAAAGATTCTTTTGAGAGCCATCATGTGGCTCTCCTTAGGAGAAGCTTGATACCTTGCACACACACCAACACTCAACACTATGTCCGGTCTAGATGCACAAAGGTAAAGCAAGGATCCAATCATGGAGCGGTATACCTTTTGATCCACCTCTTTACCATTGGGATCTAGTGCAAGATGACATTTGGTGACCATAGGAGTGGCCACACCCTTCAACTCGGTCATCTTGAACCTCTTGAGCATGTCTTGGAGATATTTTGCTTGATTGATGAAGGTTCCCTCTCTCAATTGCTTGATCTCAAAACCAAGGAAGAACTTCATCTCTCCCATCATAGACATCTCAAACCTATCGGTCATAAGCTTTGAAAATTCATCATTGAAAGCTTTGTTAGTAGAGCCAAAGATGATATCATCAACATATAATTGGCAAACGAAAAGCTCCCCATTAACCCTCTTAGTAAAAAGAGTGGGATCGATTAGCCCAACATCAAACCCACGGTCTACCAACAATTCTTTAAGGTGCTCGTACCAAGCTCTAGGAGCTTGTTTGAGACCATAAAGTGCTTTATCAAGCTTGTAGACATGGTTAGGAAAGTTGAGATCCTCAAACCCCGGGGTTGCTTAACATAAACCTCTTCATGCAAAGGACCATTAAGAAATGCACTTTTAACATCCATTTGTTGTAACTTAAAGTTATGATGCGATGCATAAGCAAGAAGGATACGGATGGACTCAAGACGAGCCACGGGAGCATAGGTCTCTCCAAAGTCAATTCCTTCAACTTGAGAAAAACCTTGAGCCACCAATCTTGCCTTGTTCCTCACAATATTTCCAAACTCATCTTGCTTGTTCTTGAATATCCACTTAGTGCCTATAACATTGCGGCACTCCTTTGGCTTCTCTACTAAGGTCCACACTTTGTTGCGCTTGAAGTTGTTGAGTTCCTCATGCATGGCATCCACCCAATCCGAATCTTCAAGGGCTTCAAATACTTTCTTGGGTTCCACAACGGAGATATAAGCATGATGATTGCTAAAGTTAGCCAATTGCCTTCTTGTGGAGACCTTTGCTCGAACATCACCAAGGACCTTGTCATGAGTGTGTCCACGAATTTCAAGGATCCTATCTCTTCTTGCTAGACGACGGGCCTCGATCTCCTCCTTGGTTTTTCTAGGCCTTGGAGGTGTCACTTGATCAACTTGATCATTTGGGTCCCCGTCTTGACCTTCAATTTGAGCTTCCTCAATTACTTGAGAATGCTCAACCTCATGTGCTTGATCTTGGACAATGTTTGGTGAAGTGCAAATATCAAATGGTTGATCTTGAATGCTTGGTTGATCTTGTCCTTGATCTTGTTCATGAGAGGGAGGATTTTCTTCTTGTTCTTGGGTTGGTGCATCATTAGCTTCAAGAGATGGGGTTTGTTGATGTTGAGAGGATGAGGGCTCCACCGTGGTAGAGCATAGTTCTTCCCGAGACGCCACACCGTGTCCCTCAATGGGGCGGAAAAATCCCACACCCATTCTTACTATGGCATCTTGAGGTATTTCATCACTGCACATACATCAACTTGCCCCACTTGGGAGCCATCATTTTCTTCGAACTTCACACTACAAGATTCAATGATAATCCCGGAGGATACATCAAAGACTCTATAAGTGTGAGATTCGGCACCGTAACCAACAAATATACCCTCCAAAGCTTTAGGAGCAAATTTAGACAAACGAACTCCTTTGATTTTGTAGAAACACTTACAACCGAACACCTTGAAGTATGAGATATTAGGCTTGTTGCCGGTGAGTATTTCATATGGAGTCTTGTTCAATCCCTTGCGGAGATAGAGCCGGTTAGAGGAGTGACAAGCGGTAGAGATGGCTTCGGCCCAAAAGTTATAGCGGGATTTATACTCCGCCATCATAGACCTTGCCATATCCATAAGAGTCCGGTTCTTCCTCTCCGCAACACCATTTTGTTGAGGGGTGTAAGCAGCGGAATATTGATGAAGAATCCCCTCATCACTAAGAAAATCATTGAGTGTGTAGTTCTTGAACTCGGAGCCGTTGTCACTTCTTATTGCCATAATGAGGAGGTTGTGTTGGCGTTGCACCTCGGTGGCAAAGTCAATGAATATTTGTTGAGTCTCATCTTTCGTCTTGAGAAAGTAGACCCAAGTGTATCTTGAGTAATCATCAACAATCACCAAGCAATGTTTCTTCGCACCAAGACTTGCATGAGTAACGGGACCAAAGAGATCCACATGAAGGAGCTCCAAGATCCTCTTGGAAGAGATGATAGTCTTGCTTGGATGCGGAGAGTCATGCATTTTGCCTTCAACACAAGCCCTACACACACGATCTTTGGCAAAAGAAACACTTCCATTAGTCCCACAATATGGTTCCCCTTGTGAAGACTTTGCAAAGTTCTCATGTTGACATGGGCTAGGCGGCGATGCCACAACCAACCCACATCCGCCTTTCCGAATAGGCACATCGCACTTGAAGTGGTGGTCCCCGAAAAGTCCACCACATACAAGTTATGTTCGCGATACCCAACGAAAGCGACTTTAGAGTCTTGCTCCACAAGAGGACCACAATATCATTATCAATAAAGACGGCGAAACCCATCTTGCCAAGGGCGGAAACGGAAAGAAAATTGTAACCAAGGGTTTTGACAAGCATGACATCCACAAGTGTTATGTTGTGTGCAACCACAACCTTGCCAAAACCCAATACCTCGGATGTAGAATTATCGCCAAAGGAGACGGTGATATTGTTTATGTTGGGCCTCAACTCCTTGACGAGGTTCTTGCCGCCGGTCATATGACTTGTACATCCACTATCAAGTACCCATTTTGAACCTCCGGCGGCATAGTCCTACATGAGATCAATTCTTGGATTTAGGTACCCATTTCACAATGGGTCCTCTTTTGTTAGCAACAAGGGTCTTTGGGACCCAAATAGACCAAGCAACATAACCATCATATGGGCCAACATATTTAGCATAAACATCACCATAATAATCTTTAAATAAAACATAGTGAGGGTTAGCATTTCCCGCATTATCATCATTAGTGGTGTTGCCCTTAGGGGCTTCACCATTGGTGTTGCCCTTAGGGGCTTCACCATTGGTGATATCTTTCTTCTTCTCTTGTGCGGGCTTGGCCTTTTGCTTGTTTGCCTTCTTCGCCTTGGCATTGTAACCTAGGCCCTCCTTCCCATTGTTTGATCTTTGCTTACTCAAAAGATCATCCAAAGAAAGTTTACTTTGGGGAGAGGAGGCCTTAGCAAGTTCATCCTTCAACCTAGCATTTTCCTCAATAATATTTGCATGATCACAAGAAGGGGTAGAGGAACTAGGTACATCATATGAAGCAAGCCTAATTTGAAGTTGCTCATTTGACTTGGATAGGAGAGAGTATTCACTCTTCAAGGCTTTGTGAGCTTTGTCTAGTTCATCTAGATCCTTCACAAGTTTCTCATGATCAACACCAAATTTGGCCTTTTCCTTTTTAAGCAATTTAGTCTTAGCCCTAGCATGATCTCTAGCTTTAGTGAGCTTGTTAATTTCATCTTGAGGCTCTTCAAGATTTTCTAGCCTCTCCTCAAGAGAAGCTATATTTTCTTGACTTTCCTCAAGGGCATTTTTAAGAGCATGGATTTCAAGAGAGTCTTCTCTCTCTATTTGACCCTTTTTCTCAAGCATATCATTTTGTTGAGCTAAACGAGCCATGAGATTTGAAACATGCTTTTTGTTGATACCTTGTAGGTTAAGCAAGAATTCATCAAATTCTAGCATTTCTTGTTTTACTTTTAGACTAGCATCATCAATCCCTAGATCACTTGATATGTTAGGCATAGAGGGGCTAGGAGATGATACCTCGGAGGATTTGGCCATGAGGCAACTTTCTTCCTCCACATGAATGATCTCATTGGGGGATTCACTTGGTGATGAAGAGTTAGTGGAGAGGGAGGCAAGAGCGACCAATCCATTAGAGGTTGCATCTTCTTCATCATCAACTTCATCATCCCCGGAGGAATATTCTTCTTGAGTTGATAGCACAATAGATGTGTCCAAGGAAGATGTTGCCATGAAGCAATGTGCATTCTTGATATGAGGATTCTCATTGGGGGATTCAAAGAGAGATGAAGAGGGAATGTTGGTAGTGACAATGGCGGCCACTTCTTTTGAGCTTCCTTCTTCATCATCACTAGAGCTCGCAACTTCATCGGAAGAATATTCTTCCCTAGTCACTAGCACAACTTTTGGGTGCCTCTTGCCCTTCTTGGTCTTGTTGTTGTAGAACTTCTTGTTGGGGGCTTTTGAGTATTTGCCCTTTGATTCTTTGCTCTTGTCCTTGGGAATGAGCCTTCCATTATGAAGCTCTCTATTTTCATAGGGGCATTCGGCAATGAAGTGGCGCTTGTCATCACAATTGTAGCATGATCTTGTCTTTGGACCAAAGCTAGTGAACCCACTCTTGTGGTTTCTCTTGATGTTGTCTTCCTTGGCCTTGGAGGGATCAACCCAAAAGGACTTTGCATGGAAGGCCATGTGATCATGATAGTGGCATTCCAAATCTTCCGGATAGGACATACTCCAAGATGCCCTATATTGCTCTTGAGGGTGCACTTCATCTAAGGGGTTGACCACCAAGGCAAGATTGTTCCCTTTTGACATACCAATGGCACGATTGAGAGAATCATGAGAGTTTTGCTCGAGCACCTTGAGGGCTTGCATCTCGTGCACGACATCTTGAGAAGAGAGAGAGGAATAGCATTCTCTCCCAACAAGGGTCTTGACATCAATGGGTACATATGGCATCATGCATTCAATGTACTTCTCCTTGATCCAAGAGTCATTGATGTGGGTGGCACCAATAAGTCGGAAGTCATCGGCAACAATGAGGAGTCTTGAATACATGTCTTGATGATCTTCATCCGGTAGCCTCATGAATCCTTCGGCTTTATTCTTAAGAGCATTATACTTGTTCCTTCTCGTGCTCTCACTTCCAATGCAACTAGCGGCCAACCCATCCCAAGCTTCCTTGGCGGTGGTGTAGTTCCGAACACGAGGCAAATCCTTTGTCCCCACACTAGTTTGAATCATGTGCAAGGCGGTGTTGTTGAGTTGACTATCAACCGCTTCTCTTCTAGTCAACTTGTCGGGGTTGTAAGGTTTGAAGCCTTCCTGGATGATTCTCCAAAGTTCATTGGAGGCACTGCAAACATGAGAGCGAAACTCAAATCGCCAAGTATTGTAATTTTCAATGGAAAACTTAGGTGGGTCGCCCCGAATGTTCAAATGAGGATGGGGAACCGGTATATCGGGAGATTGAAAATGTGGAGCTACTCGATTGTAGCTCTCACCTCCACTAGTATCCCTAGGAGATGCAATGGGAGATTTGTTAGTGTTTAAGTTATCACCTTCCACGGGTTTGGTAGAAGAGGGTGGTGCCGAAGCACCTCTTCTGACACACCCGCGTCCTTTACCTCTATACTAGGAGCCTTGGGACGGGCCGGAGCCAAAAGCTCGGCAATCATCTTTTTCATGCTTTCCATTTGGGCTTCCATTTTGGCTTCCATGAAGGACTTCAACGAATTGAATTCTTCCATGGAGACCGTATTGGCGGCCCCTTCCGAGGGCTCCTCGTTCGGCATACTCTTAGGCGGTTAAGCCCGAAATAAGAGCCGAGGCTCTGATACCAATTGAAAGGATCGTATGCCGCACCTAGAGGGGGGGTGAATAGGTGCTAACCAATTTTTAGTTCTTTTTCAATTTAGGTTTGACACAAAGGTAAATTCTCTAGATATGCAACTAAGTGAATTTACCTATATGACAAGGTTATCAACTAGGCAAGATATAGCTACGCAATATATAGGAGATAGAGTGGGATAGAGGTAACCGAGAGTGTAGCACGCGTTGACACGGAGATGATTCCCATAGTTCCCTTCCTTTGCAAGAAGGTGCGTCTACGTTTGGAGGAGTGTGGTTGCTACGCAAGCCAAACCAACAGCCACGAAGGCTTCACTCAGATCTCCTGTGAGCAACGCCACGAAGGCCTAGCCCACTTCCACTAAGGGATTTCCTCGAGGCGGAAACCGGGCCTTTACAAGGTTCTTGGGGCACACATCCACAACTGAATTGGAGGCTCCCAAATCTGTAACAATACAACAATCAACAACAACACATCAACAACAAATCAACTAGGGAACCAAATAGGAACACTAGCATGAGATCCCTCAAACAAGTGAGGGAAATGAAGAACGCTTCGGTGAGGATGTAGATCGGTGGCTTCTCCTTCGAATCCCCAAAGATCAAGAGCTTTGGTTGGGGGAGGAAGGAGATCTTGCAAATCTTGTGTTTCTTGAGGTGGCTCTAATGGTGGTGTAGCTTGGCAGAGTTCTTGAGCAATGATTGAGCAAAGAGGTAAGGAAGAAGAAGAGGGGTATAAATACCCCTCTCAAAATCCAACCGTTGAGACTTTCGGGGCCGGATAATCCGGCCTAAGTTGGGGCCGGATAATCCCCCACCGGATAATCCGGCCGCAGTACAAAACCGTGACATTGTCCGGCCAAATATCCGGCCCTATGCCGAGCCACTTTTCTTCAAGTCCTTAGCCAAAAATGGGGGCCGGATATTTTCAAAATATCCGGCCCGGATTATCCGGCCCTGGTACAATAGGGACAATATCCGGGCAAATGTCCCATACTGAGCTGCTTTTCCTCGAAGACTTAGCCAAAACAGGGGGCCGGATATTTCAACAATATCCGGCCCGGATTATCCGGCCTACCCATCATTTTCTGGTATCTTTTGGCAGATGATCAAATCCAACATATATGTATAAATATCTATGTAATCCCTGTACCACTTAAACAAACATTAGTGTATCACATACATTGACATCAAACACTCAAAACATAATATGAGAGATGTTCTTTCAACTAAGCGTGCCCATGTGACATGTTAGTTAGTATGGCAATGAAAATGTTCATAATTGTTCTATCACACCATCAATTAGATTATATATTTATATTGCATTTTAATATTACTACTTACATATTCGAGTTCTCGATTTTTCCTTAGTTGCCAGATGATCCTTGGATGTTAGAAGTAACAACATGCGACCCTTGCCCCAATTTTGACTCACGTACTAGATGCAATGGATGAATAAAAATAGAAAAAAATGAAATAATTAGTTGCTTCTTTGTAGATGCTTTTGCAGTTAAATGTTTAATTGAATTTACCGTACCATGGAGATGATATCATATATATATTTACATACACATCTTCTAATTGAAATGCAATGAAACTGTAGAAAGTTATCAGTTTATATATATTTATATATGGTCATTTGCATATTTCTGCCTTGCACTTGACAAAGTGCATGAGGTACTTGAGAGAAGTTGTATCTACTTTTGTATACAATAAAAATCTTGCATCTGTTCTGTAAAGAAGTGCTTCACACTGTTGTAGATTTATAATAAATCAGCATCTGCCCATGCTTTGCCTCTCATGACGTCCATGTTGAGCATAATTATTTGTTTCAAGACAATTGGGGCTTCCGTGTATTTTATTTTATTTGGAACTTGCAGCTACTAAATTTGAATTATCTCCATATAATCTTGCAAATCAGAATTGGGGCTGATGTAGCCGGGTTGTTGTTCAGAATAGAGTAACACAACTTAGGGTGAAAGAACACATAGAGGATGGGGACAAAGTTATTGCATGCAGTTAACTAGGAGCACTAGCTCCAAATTTAGG
Source organism: Lolium multiflorum (assembly GCA_030979885.1). Classification (NCBI taxonomy): domain Eukaryota; kingdom Viridiplantae; phylum Streptophyta; class Magnoliopsida; order Poales; family Poaceae; genus Lolium; species Lolium multiflorum. The sequence goes on along the minus strand of CM061753.1, from coordinate 27,636,391 downwards.
CTTCAAAAAATCAACAACATGTGGATGGTAATTAAATATAGACCATGTATATGCCATAATAAGTTTGAGTATATATAGGAAAAAATAACTGACACTCTATAAACTATGTCAGTTTTGTACAACAATATGCATGAAAAGACAAACAACAATATAACCCATGCGATGCACGGGTTGATGATTAGTTACATTACATCAAATTTAATGTAACTAGTCAAACTCCTCATCATCCTAAATTCCCAAGTTTTCACGATTTCATAACAATCCTGGATATTACTACAGTTTACCATATGATCTTATGAGCTTATGTTTAAAACATACTTTGTTTTGAATTTTCAGATTTCCCATCACGCTACGTCCACTATGAGAATTTTAAATATAATTTGTAGGTGATTTTAATCCTCCACATGGCTCGAAAAGTTTGAAGCGTAATGGGGGTATAATTTCAAGCACGGAGGAAATTGATGTTTTCATCAACAATTCAATCGCCAACAATAGTGAAAAATAAACAACCACTAGCCATATTTAGAGTTTGTGGTGCTCTTGTGTATTTTATCATTGTCGCAAAATTAACTTTACACGGTCTGATGGAAACTGAGCTAGCTCTCGGCCCGACCTCATCTCAAATTAAAACTCAAGCACTAAGCACCACAACTATTCGCTTTCATGAGCGGACGGGAGCAACCTAATTATACTTGCACATGACAATTGTACTATCATCACTCACACTATGGTTCCGTCACAAAATGTCCAGGTGGGGAAAGAATATCTCCAGTCTAGAGTTATCTACCATATGCCATGAATCGTGCTAAACAATCATTGTAAATGGCCCAAGATATTTCTTAATTTAGCATGGATAAATTCTGTAGTTTTTTCCATCTCAAATATCTAAATTTGAACAAGAGCTCCTTATGCACTGCTTATACTCAAGAAGCGCGATACATTTTCGTTTTAAATATTTGGCATTTCAATATCTAACTATATAGTGATTTAGTTCATACATCATCACATGAACATAATCATGCTAATATGTTCTCGGCAACAAAAAGAAAAGATAAAAAAAAATGTGGGAGTCTGAGAGGGAGGACTGTGACGTAGTTCTCAGCCCAGTACCAGTGTACAACGCAGTGAGAGTCTTGGGAGAAAAGCCAGAGATAAGCTCCCAGGCTTTGCCCAATTTCAGAGCAAAAATTTCGGCCATTCAGACTCCGGATCAGGCCCAGTCTACCTCGACAAACTGCCACGCCAGCCCAGACGATCTCTCTCTTTCACTTTCCAAAATCGAGATCGGCAGCTTACCCGGCCGGGCCGACGCTGCCGACCGTCGCCATCGGAGTCCACTTTTTCAGCGTCTCCTCCACCTGCCCACGAAAGGTTTCAGATTCAGCTGCCTAAACCCCCATTAAAAATCATCACAGCCTCGCAAATCCCAACATAGCTTTCCCTTCCTCTCTGCCCCGGAAAAACCCAACCTTTGGCTGACCTCGCTGCGCATCAGAGCGAGAGCTAGATCAGGGGCAGTGGTGGTGGTGCAGGATGCGGGCGGGGGCGATGAAGGCGGGGAGCCGGCCGCCGTGGCTGGGGCTGAGCGCGGCGGTGTGGGTGCAGGTGGCGGGGGGAGCCAGCTCCACCTTCGCGCTCTACTCGCACGCGCTCAAGGTCGCGCTCGGGGTCGACCAGAGCCGCCTCGCCATGCTCGCCGTCGCCTGCGACGTCGGGGACAACCTCGGACTGCTCCCGGGGGTCCTCTGCAACCGCCTCCACCCGGCGGTGCTCCTGCTCATAGGCGCCGCCGCCTGCGTCCTCGGCTACGGCACCACCTGGCTCGCCGTCTCCGGCCTCGCCCCGGCGCTGCCATACTGGCTGGTGAGCTCCCCATCTTATCTTACTGTACTACTTTAATCCTTACCCCCTTTTTTTTTACTCTTGAGGTCAAATTCTCAAGATCCGTTTTTCGCCCAGTAGTTGCAATTCGGTAGGTATATATTCGTGTTAGGTTGCGAGATGGTACTTCAACTGCTCTGCTGTATTGTAGTGTCAGTAATTTCAGGGCAAAGGCATTGTTTTCGTGCCAAGTGGCCGCTTTTGCAGGCGCAAGTTAACATCTCACAATTAGGGATGAACCTGGTCCTGGTAAACTAATGTCCCTTTCCAACGTCTCACAAACTGAAACATAATAGCGAGTACTAGCAACCAAGGACGCCCTGGTTATTATATTTGGGCAAAAGAAGACACCAAATTGGCTTCATTGGCCAGCAGTATGCACATATTGAGGATTTGTACTACACCTGTGAAACATAAGCCTTATGTGGCTGACCTTACTCTGGTAGCATAGTGTAAATTGACCACTAACCAAACACAGGCATTCTGAGGCAGACTTTACTCTGGTAGCGTAGTGTAAATTGGCTACTAACCTTCTTGTATTGTGCCACAGGTATGGTTGGCATTGTGCCTTGCTGCAAACAGTGGCGCGTGGTTGGGAACCGCCGTTCTAGTTACCAACATGAGGAACTTCCCCCTCAGCAGAGGTGCTGTTGCCGGCATCCTCAAAGGTTATGTTGGTCTGAGTGCTGCTGTCTACACTGAAATATACACCGGCGTTCTTAACGATTCAGCTGCAAGCCTTTTGCTTTTACTCACTCTGGGAGTTCCTGTTGTGTGCCTTCTGACAATGTACTTTGTGAGGCCTTGCGAACCCTCCCTGGCGCCCAATTCTTCAGAGCGAGTTCACTTTCTGTTTGCTCAAATCGGCAGTATTGTTCTTGGATTGTATCTTGTTGGAACCACGATACTGAATCATGTCGTAGCACTTGCTGATGCTTGGAACTATTTGATTCTTGCTGTTATGACCCTTCTCCTTTTTGCGCCAGTTGCAATACCCTTGAAAATGACACTCTTTCCAAGTAACCGTACAAAAGGCCCGCCGGACTCTTCTGATGCTGATAATGACCACACAGAACCATTTCTTCTGCCTTCTTCCTCTGGATCAAAGCTTACTAATCTAGAAGATGATGATGCCTCAGATATCGACATTCTCTTAGCGGAGGGTGAAGGGGCTGTAAAGCAGACAAGAAGACGACCACATAGGGGAGAAGACTTCAGATTTCGCGAAGCACTGCTCAAGGCAGATTTCTGGCTTCTCTTTGCAGTATATTTTATTGGGGTCGGATCTGGAGTCACCGTTGTTAACAACTTAGCACAAGTTGTAATTGCAGCCGGTGCTGTGGACACAACTATATCGCTCTCTCTGTTCAGTTTCTGCAACTTCTTCGGCCGTTTAGGAGGTGGCGCTATTTCTGAGTATCTTGTCAGGTAACAGAATATCTGCTTTAGTCAATTGCGTTTGCTCTCTAAATGTGTAGTTTAGATGATTTACTTTAATCTACCAGTCCAAGCACCAGTTCTGCATCAGCTGTTCCCTAAGTTAATGACTAAAGCATCCATTCCACCTTTAGATTACTTGCCAATAAATAATGATTCGACAATGTTTAGAGCTGGATCTGTAGGGAACTCCAGTCCCAGCTGTGTATTCAGTAAAAAAGAAAAGCCTTCCTTGTTTTGATACATGATTGAAATGCCTTATTGATATGACCATCCTGCTTCTTTTGCAGGTCATGGACACTTCCACGGACAGCATTGATTGTATGCACCCAAGTTGTGATGATATTTGCATACCTGCTATTTGCGCTGGGTCTCTATGCTACACTTCATGTCTCTGTTGCCTTACTCGGCATATGCTATGGTATCCAATTCTCCGTGATGATCTCAACTTCGTCAGAATTGTTTGGGTTGAAGCAATTTGGAAAGATCTATAATTTCATCTCAATGGGGAATCCAATTGGAGCGCTCCTGTTTAATAGTCTTGCAGGCTATATTTACGACCTTGAAGTGCAAAAACAGCACTCCACGACGACGGATTCTGATAATGCGTGCTATGGCCCCAAATGTTTTGGATTTACATTTTGTGTTCTGTCTGGCATGGCCTGCTTGGGTACATTGCTGAGCATAGTTCTGACCGTGAGGATTCGTCCAGTATATCAGATGCTCTATGGTGGTGGATCCTTCAGGACCTCTGCACATTGACTGACGGTGATCGAAGCTCTAAGGTACACAGAGATATGATGATACGAGAGCTTGCTTAATGATCTGTTGTAATTTATTGCACTTGAAATATGAGCACGGGCTCTCATTTTTGTGCTCTGTATTGCCATTCAGGGACCTGGTTCTTTACTAGTTCACATCTATACCTCCAGGGTGAGGAATTAGGTACGGAGTATCCTATTTTTGAGTTGCTCGTTACTGGTTAGTGCACGGAAGCATTAACCTGTGGATAATATAACTGAATTGGTACACTTGAAGAGTAGCACTTGTAATAATATTACTCCCTCCGTTCAGTAATGCTTGTCGCTGAATTGCATGTATCTAGACTTGTTTTAATATGTCTATTCACTCATTTTAGTGACAGCTATTATATGAGGGAGCATTACTTTTGAATTAAGGAATTTTGAATCTTCTCGCAAAAAAAAAAGGAATTTTGAATCAACATAACCATCAGAGTTTTTTTAGATGAAAACCATCAGAGTTGATAAATAGAAGAATCAATCAAAAGGAAAATGATGCTATTCCCCCGGGGGCACGGAGCGATCGCATCCTCCGCCTTCGCTGCGCGCCGCGTGTCCCCATCTGGGCCCCACCACTTCTCCTTATCTTACACGGTTCTTCCTCCTCCACTCATTTTTCCCATCTTTTTTTTCTCTCCACCTCTCCTGCCTGACACCACCAAGCGAGGCGCCACCATGCTGGTGGGCGGCAGTGCTACCGACAAAGCTGGCTGGCCGCCACGACCAACGTCCTGCGCCTCGCCGCCGCGACCAACGTCCTGCGCCTCACTGCCGCGGCCCATGGCCGTTCTCCGCCACCACGCATCGGGCTCGACGAACACGAGAGGCGGGATCCAGCCACAACCGCAGCCGCCGGCCAAATCAACAACCACCTCAACATCCTCCGCTGTGTGCCCAAACTCTAGTAGGGCGGTCGCCGTGGCTCGCAGTCGTTCGCCGCCCTTCTCAAGCGGCTGAGCCTTGAAAGGATCGTATGCCGCACCTAGAGGGGGGGTGAATAGGTGCTAACCAATTTTTAGTTCTTTTTCAATTTAGGCTTGACACAAAGGTAAATTCTCTAGATATGCAACTAAGTGAATTTACCTATATGACAAGGTTATCAACTAAGCAAGATATAGCTACGCAATATATAGGAGATAGAATAGGATAGAGGTAACCGAGAGTGGAGCACGCGATGACACGGAGATGATTCCCGTAGTTCCCTTCCTTTGCAAGAAGGTACGTCTACGTTTGGAGGAGTGTGATTGCTACGCAAGCCAAACCAACAGTCACGAAGGCTTCACTCAGATCTCCTGTGAGCAACGCCACGAGGCCTAGCCCACTTCCACTAAGGGATTTCCTCGAGGCGGAAACCGGGCCTTTACAAAGTTCTTGGGGCACACATCCACAACCGAATTGGAGGCTCCCAAATCTGTAACAACACAACAATCAACAACAATACATCAACACAAATCAACTAGGGATCCAAAGAGGAACACTAGCAAAGGGGCCCTCAAACAAATGAGGGGAAATGTAAATCGCTTCGGTGAGGATGTAGATCGGTGTCTTCTCCTTCGAATCTCCAAAGATCAAGAGCTTTGGTTGGGAGGAAGGAGATCTTGCAAATCTTGTGTTCTTGAGGTGGCTCTAATGGAGGTGAAGCTTGGCAGATTTTTGGTGCAATGATTGAGCAAGGAGCAAGGTAGAAGGAGGAGGGTATAAATACCCCTCTCCAAAATCCAGCTGTTGGGGCTTCCGGGGGGCCGGATAATCCGGCCTAAGTAAGGGCCGGATAATCCGCCCGGAAAATCCGGCCTCGGGGACAAAACCGGTAAATATCCGGCCAAATGTCCCCATCGAGTGCTTTTCTTCCGGTCCTTAGCCGATTTCGAGGCGGATATTTCGGAAATATCCGGCCCGGATAATCCGCCCTGGGACAAATCGGGCAAATGTCCGGCCCCCAGTAGCAAACCCTCAAGTCCTTAGCCGAAAAAGGGGCCGGATATTTTGGAAATATCCGGCCCGGATTATCCGTGATCCTGTTACAGCTTCTTTTTGACACGACTTACAACATCCATCACACATATATATATATATCTATATAATCCCTGTAGCACTTGAACAAACATTAGTGTATCACATACATTGACATCAAACACACAAAACATAATATGAGAGATGTTCTTTCAATCTCCCCTTTTTGGTGTTTGATGACAATATACGGATTTGCAAGAGAATCACTATAGAGTTAAGCATGATGGCAAAACATAGAGGCACTCCCCCTACATGTGTGCATATAAGTAATTTTCATTTGAATACAAATGCACAACACATAGGTGCGGGGTGCCTCAACACAAAGGATATCCAACATGAGCTCTAACAAGAGAGACATAGACATATATGAGGTTGTGATAAGGTGATAGAAATCATACCCATGTGGAGATATATAATACGGAGATATAGCATCACACACAATATAATAACCTTGATCTCAACATATAGAAATCCGAAAGCCTTAACAATGTCTCACACCGCATAGCACATAGTTTGAAACGAAAACACAACCACACCAAATAGTTCAAATAAGAGGGAACACAAGCAATATAGGAATGATAAACGCGTATGCTTGTGCCCAAACCATGCAAATCCCCGAGAGAGTTCCTAATAGAACACTTCTCCCCCTTTGGCATCGAGACGCCAACAAGGGGACAAGCACGATGCTACTCGCCCCATGGAGATCACTCGGAGCCATCTTCATCGTCGGACTGGTACGCCTGTTCCTCTTCCTCTTCCTCTTCAGTGTCAGGGGCATCCGGAGAGTTGCGAGTGTAGTTGGCCCTCTGTATGCAGTCCTCAAGATCATTCCATGGAACCTGAGAAGAATGCCACCCACTGTAACTTGGGTGAACAGGAGGCTGAGGTGGAGGTCCTTGCTCACCACTGAGCTTATGTAGAATGACCGCCTGAGTATGCTTTATCTCAGACCGCTCTCGGCTGGCCGCATAGTTCTCCTTATGGATCTCAATATTCATGCATAGAATGTGACGCTGGAACCAACTGAGCTTCTTCACTTGTTTCTTCATGGCAGGAAGATCAGCATGGCGAGCAGGAGCAAAACCACTAGAGCGAGCATCTCCCATAAAGGAGTCAGGAGCAGGTGTAGCACGAGGAGCCGACTTAAGCTTGTAGGCCTTCTTGACAGTGTGCTGCACCAATGGGAACCGGCTCAAGTCTTCATTCATAGACACGGAGTTGTTGATGAGGAGCTGGATATATGGTGCATAAGGTATGGTGGTCCGGGAGACCATGGCATCATGAATCTCATGGAAGATGTAGTCCATGACATCAAGAGAGTAGTCACGTTCCTCATTAGGATCACGGGCACACTTAAGACTGAGGTGCATAAGATCCACAAGAGCTCCCCGGAGAGCATCATTATTTCCACCACTTGGAGCAATGGTGGCTCGAAAGAAACGGAGCAACTGACCGTATATGGGAAGCAACCCCGTGGTAGAACCAACTACTCCAGAAGAGGTATAGAGATCAAACAGCACATTCTTATCCGTCTTCTGAGGACCATGGAGGCGACGGTCTCCTTCTTCAGGAAGTCCAAGAATAGAGGCAAACCGGCGCAAGGTTGCCTCACAGTGAGTGGTGCCAGTCATCCGTTCCATAGTGTGCTCATCATCTTTCCTGATGGCCAAAGTAGCAAAGAATTGCTTAACCAACTCTGGACTATAATCACATTGAATCTTCATCAGATCCTGTAAGCCCATCCTACCAGTCACCCAGATGGCATCCTCAAAATGATTATTTTCAGCCAGAAGCTCCACATTGATAACTTGCATGGGACACACTTTCTTCATGGGCTCATAAATATCCTTATAGATGAACTCCTGCTCCATGCACCAGAATTTCCTGCCTTCTGTCTCTTCATCCCTTGGGAGGTCTTCATACCAGTTCTTCATACGAAGTGCTGCATAAGTGACAATGTCCAATGTCTTGTAGTTCTGCCTTTGTTCCTTGTTCTTCTGTCTTGCAGAGGTGGACTTGCGGGGAGCATTCAATGCAAACTCATCACTCGACCGGTCACGCCTTGGGCGTCTCCGACCCTGAGAACCACTACCTGTGAACATCAAAGATGGATAGCAAAGAGAAGACAATGCTCATAAGTCATGTACGATACAGTAATGTACTCTAGAAGCATACTATAAGTTGGTACAAGTCTAGACAAGATAGATTGAATCAAAACTGCAGCGGCGATGAAGCTCCAGGCCGGATAATCCGGTGTCCCCGGGGGGCGGATAATCCGGCCGGACCGGATAATCCGGTCCTCGCGGGGGCCTGATAATCCGGCCCTGCGAGTCTAGCAGATTTTGCAATCAAAAACTTGTCTACGAACAGATCGGCCTTATAGCATGCAAGAGGAGTACACTACAAACGATTTGGAACAACTAGGCAACATCTCCACCAAAAAATAGCACGTATAAAACACAACACCTAGGGTTAGGGATTGTGAACCATACCCCCATCCATTGGAGGAGCCGCTTGGAGGAGATGATAGCTAGGGAGGAGGAGCACCCGATCCACCCAAAAACGCCGGGAGGGAGTGGACGGGGCGGCTCCGGCGAGGAGGGGGAGTTTCGGCGACCTTGAGAGGAGAGAGAGGAGAGAGAGGCGCGTGGGGGTGGAGTGAACCGTTCCCCCCCCCCCCACGGCCTCGTCCTCAACCCTTTCAGACAGGCCGGATAATCCGGCCCTAGTTTAGGCGGATAATCCGGCCGGGCCGGATTTTCCGGTTTGCCCGGGGCCGGATTATCCGGTTTTCTGGAAAATTCCAGAACACCGGAAATCCTGCCTATCTTTTGTTGGTTATTTGCAAAACCCCATATGTGATGTAATAAAGTATCACAACACATATAAGATGCATATTGACCAATAAGATGGGGCAACCTAGATCATCCGACCGAAAATCCTCAAACTCCAAGTTTTTACCAAAACATGACATAAGAGCAAGATGGAAATGGCTTATAGATGAGTATGGGCTTAGGTTTAGAAGGCACAAACTGTTAATGGTACATGATCACTCAAGTTTGCAAGATATGAGCAAATAAGGCCAAACTAGAGTGATTTCCCATAAGAACAAGGAGTTGTCAAATAAAACGGCGATAAGATCCAAATAACTCCAACTCTTCACAAAGAAGAGTGCGGTGGCCTAGGCCACCATATATGAGTGTTATGGCATGGCACCGCGAAGATGTATCTTGGGTCCAAGCCATTACTCATCATTGAAGCTCACATATCAATATATGATATAAAGAGAATGATTTCTTAATGTTGGCATTATGGGGGGAGGGATAGCTCAATAATTTAAACCGCACTCCCCTATTTCCATGCCCACATCTAAACCAAATAAAGTTTTGAGATAGAGGTGTGTTTGCAAGATGGTCAAGCTATACTCCTCGAATCAATGATATTTAGCTCATTCCTCAAATAGCAAAACCTTGCTTCATCAAGAGGCTTCGTGAATATATCGGCAAGTTGATCTTTGGTAGGAACATAGATAAACTCAATATCACCACGGGCAACATGATCCCTAATGAAATGATTCCGGATCTCAATGTGCTTTGTTCTTGAATGTTGCACCGGATTATAGGCAATCTTGATGGCACTTTCATTGTCACATAATAGAGGCACTTTGTCACAAATGACACCGTATTCCTTTAAAGTTTGCCTCATCCATAACAATTGAGTGCATCCCACTTGCGGCGGCAACATATTCGGCTTTGGCGGTGAGAGAGATATACAATTTTGCTTCTTAGAAGACCAACACACCAAGGACCTACCAAGAAATTGGCAAGCCCCGGAAGTTGATTTCCTATCATCCTTGTCCCCCGCCCAATCCGCATCGGTGTATCCATTGAGAATAAAAGTTGAGCCTTTGGGGTACCAAATACCATATCTTGGGGTATCAACCAAATATCGAAAGATTCTTTTGAGAGCCATCATGTGGCTCTCCTTAGGAGAAGCTTGATACCTTGCACACACACCAACACTCAACACTATGTCCGGTCTAGATGCACAAAGGTAAAGCAAGGATCCAATCATGGAGCGATATACCTTTTGATCCACCTCTTTACCATTGGGATCTAGTGCAAGATGACATTTGGTAACCATAGGAGTGGCCACACCCTTCATCTCGGTCATCTTGAACCTCTTGAGCATGTCTTGGAGATATTTTGCTTGATTGATGAAGGTTCCTTCTCTCAATTGCTTGATCTCAAAACCAAGGAAGAACTTCATCTCTCCCATCATAGACATCTCAAACCTATCGGTCATAAGCTTTGAAAATTCATCATTGAAAGCTTTGTTAGTAGAGCCAAAGATAATGTCATCAACATATAATAGGCAAACGAAAAGCTCCCCATTGACCCTCTTAGTAAAAAGAGTGGGATCAATTAGCCCAACATCAAACCCACGGTCTACCAACAATTCTTTAAGGTGCTCGTACCAAGCTCTAGGAGCTTGTTTGAGACCATAAAGTGCTTTATCAAGCTTGTAGACATGGTTAGGAAAGTTGAGATCCTCGAACCCCGGGGGTTGCTTAACATAAACCTCTTCATGCAAAGGACCATTAAGAAAAGCACTTTTCACATCCATTTGTTGTAACTTAAAGTTACGATGCGATGCATAAGCAAGAAGGATACGGATGGACTCAAGGCGAGCCACGGGAGCATAGGTTTCTCCAAAGTCAATTCCCTCAACTTGAGAGAACCCTTGAGCCACCAATCTTGCCTTGTTCCTCACAACATTTCCAAACTCATCTTGCTTGTTCTTGAAAATCCATTTAGTGCCTATAACATTGCGGCACCCCTTTGGCTTCTCTACTAAGGTCCATACTTTGTTGCGCTTGAAGTTGTTGAGTTCTTCGTGCATAGCTTCCAACCAATCCGAATCTTCAAGGGCTTCAAATACTTTCTTGGGTTCCACTAAGGAGATATAAGCATGATGATTGCTAAAGTTAGCCAATTGCCTTCTTGTGGAAACTTTTGCCCTCACATCACCAAGGACCTTGTCATGAGTATGTTCACGACTTTCAAGGTTCCTTTCTCTTCTTGCTAGACGACGGGCCTCGATCTCCTCCTTGGTTCTTCTTGCCCTTGGAGGTTTCACTTGATCAACTTGATCATTTGGGTCCCCGTCTTGACCTTCAACTTGAGCTTCCTCAATTTCTTAAGGTTGCTCATCCTCATGTGCTTGATCTTGGACATTATCCGGTGAGAGGAGAATGTTGAATAGATATTCATCGGATCCATCATGAATCCGTGGTTGATCTTGTCCTTGATCTTGCACACAAGAGGGAGGATTTTGTTCTTGTTCTTGGGTTGGTGCATTGTTTGCTTCAAGAGATGGGGTTTGTTGATGTTGAGAAGATGAGGGCTCCACCGTGGTAGAGCATAGTCCTTCCCGAGACGCCACACCGTGTCCCTCAATGGGGCGGAAAAATCCCACACCCATTCTTACTATGGCATCTTGAGGTATTTCATCACCTGCACATACATCAACTTGCCCCACTTGGGAGCCATCATTTTCTTCAAACCTCACACTACAAGATTCGATGATATATCCCGGAGGATACATCAAAGACTCTATAAGTGTGAGATTCGCACCGTAACCAACAAATATACCCTCCAAAGCTTTAGGAGCAAATTTAGATAAACGAACTCCTTTGATTTTGTAGAAACACTTACACCCGAACACCTTGAAGTATGAGATATTAGGCTTGTTCCCGGTGAGTATTTCATATGGAGTCTTGTTCAAGCCCTTGCGGAGATAGAGCCGGTTAGAAGAGTGGCAAGCGGTGGAGATGGCTTCGGCCCAAAAATTATAGCGGGATTTATACTCCGCCATCACAGATCTTGCCATATCCATAAGAGTCCGGTTCTTCCTCTCCGCAACACCATTTTTTTGAGGGGTGTAAGCAACGGAATATTGATGACGAATCCCCTCATCACTAAGAAAATCATTGAGTGTATAGTTCTTGAACTCGGAGCCGTTGTCACTTCTTATTGCCATAATGAGGAGGTTGTGTTGGCGTTGCACCTCGGTAGCAAAGTCAATGAATATTTGTTGAGTCTCATCTTTCGTCTTGAGAAAGTAGACCCAAGTGTATCTTGAGTAGTCATCAACAATCACCAAGCAATGTTTCTTCGCACCAAGACTTGCATGAGTAACGGGACCAAAGAGATCCACATGAAGGAGCTCCAAGATCCTCTTGGAAGAGATAATGGTCTTGCTTGGATGCGGAGAGTCATGCATTTTGCCTTCAACACAAGCCCTACAAACACGATCTTTGGCAAAAGACACATTTTCCATTAGTCCCACAATATGGTTCCCCTTGTGAAGACTTTGCAAAGTTCTCATGTTGACATGGGCCAAGCGGCGATGCCACAACCAACCCACATCCGCCTTTCCGAATAGGCACATCGCACTTGAAGTGGTGGTCCCCGAAAAGTCCACCACATACAAGTTATGTTCGCGATACCCAACGAAAGCGACTTTTAGAGTCTTGCTCCACAAGAGGACCACAATATCATTATCAATAAAGACGGCGAAACCCATCTTGCCAAGGGCGGAAACGGAAAGCAAATTGTAACCAAGGGTTTTGACAAGCATGACATCCACAAGAGTAATGTTGTGTGCAACCACAACCTTGCCAAAACCCAATACCTCGGATGTAGAATTATCGCCAAAGGAGACGGTGATATTATTTATATTGGGCCTCAACTCCTTGACGAGGTTCTTGCCGCCGGTCATATGACTTGTACATCCACTATCAAGTACCCATTTTGACCCTCCGGCGGCATAGTCCTACATGAGATCAATTCTTGGATTTAGGTACCCATTTCTCAATGGGTCCTCTTTTGTTAGCAACGAGGGTCTTTGGGACCCAAATAGACCAAGCAACATAACCATCATATGGGCCAACATATTTAGCATAAAAATCACCATAATAATCCTTAAATAAAACATAGTGAGGGTTAGCATTTCCCGCATCATCATCATTAATGGTTTTTGCCCTTAGGAGCTTCACCATTAGTGATGACTTTCTTCTTCTCTTGTGCGGGCTTGGCCTTTTGCTTGTTTGCCTTCTTTGCCTTGGCATTATAACCAAGGCCCTCCTTCCCATTGTTTGATCTTTGCTTACTCAAAAGATCATCCAAAGAAAGTTTACTTTGGGGAGAGGAGGCCTTAGCAAGTTCATCCTTCAACCTAGGATTTTCCTCAATAATATTTGCATGATCACATGAGGGAGTAGAGGAACTAGGCACATCATATGAAGCAAGCCTAATTTGAAGTTTCTCATAAGACTTGGATAGGAGAGTGTATTCACTCTTCAAAGCTTTGTGAGCCTTGTCTAGTTCATCTAGATCCTTCACAAGTTTCTCATGATCAACACCAAATTGGGCCTTTTCCTTTTTAAGCACTTTAGTCTTAGCCCTAGCAAGATCTCTAGCTTTAGTGAGCTTGTTAATTTTTATCTTGAGGCTCTTCAATACTTTCTAACCTCTCTTCTAGAGAAGCTATGGTTTCTTGACTTTCCTCAAGAGCATTTTTAAGAGCATGTATTTCAAGAGAATCTTCTCTCTCTATTTGACATTTTTTCTCAAGAGTATCACTTAGTTGAGCTATACGAACCATGATATTTGAAACATGCTTTTTAGTGTTACCTTGTATGTTAAGAATGAATTCATCAAACTCTAGCATTTCTTGTTTCACCTTTAGACTAGCATGGTCAACTCCTAGATCACTTGATATGTTAGTCATAGAGGGGCTAGGAGATGATACCTCGGAGGATTTAGCCATGAGACAACTTTCTTCCTCCACATGAATGACCTCATTGGGGAAATCATTTGGTGATGAAGAGTTAGTTGAGAGGGAGTCAAGAGCTACCAATCCATTAGAGGTTGCATCTTCTTCATCATCAACATCATCATCTCCGGAGGTATATTCTTCTTGAGTTGATAGCACAATAGATGTGTCCAAGGAGGACCTTGCCATGAAGCAATGTGCATTCTTGATATGAGAATTCTCATTGGGGGATTCAAAGAGAAATGAAGAGGGAATGTTGGTAGTGACAATGGCGGCCACTTCTTTTGAGCTTTCTTCTTCTTCATCATCACTAGAACTTTCAACTTCATTGGAAGAATATTCTTCTCTAGTCACTAGCACAACTCTGGAGGGCCTCTTGCCCTTCTTGGTCTTGTTGTTGTAGAACTTCTTGTTGGGGGCTTTTGAATATTTGCCCTTTGAGTCTTTGCTCTTGTCTTTGGGAATGAGCCTTCCATTATGATCCTCTCTATTCTCATAGGGGCATTCGGCGATGAAATGGCGAGGTTCACCACAGTTGTAGCATGTTCTTGTTTTTGGACCAAAGCTAGTGAAACCACTTTTGTTGTTTCTCTCGATGTTGTCTTCCTTGGCCTTGGAAGGATCAACCCAAAAGGTCTTTGCATGGAATGCCATGTGATCATGATAGTGGCATTTCAAATTTTCCGGATACGACATACTCCAAGATGCCCTATATTGTTCTTGAGGGTGCACTTCATCTAAGGGGTTGACCATCAAGGCAAGATTGTTCCCTTTTGACATACCAATGGAACGATTGCGAGAATCATGGGAGTTTTGCTCGAGCACCTTGAGGGCTTGCATCTCGTGCACAGCTTGTTGAGACGTGAGAGAGGAATAGCATTCTCTCCCAACAAGAGTCTTGACATAAATGGGTTCAAACGGCATCATGCAATCAATGTACTTATCCTTGATCCAAGAGTCATTGATGTGGGTGGCACCCACATTCCGGAAAGCATCGGCAATGGTGATGAGTCTTGCATACATATCTTCATGATCTTCATCCGGTAGCCTCATGAATCCTTCGGCTTTATTCCGAAGAGAATTGTACTTGTTTCTTCTCGTGCTTTCACTTCCAATGCAACTAGCGGCCAAACCATCCCAAGCTTCCTTGGCGGTGGTGTAGTTCCGAACACGAGACAATTCCTTTGTCCCCACACTAGTTTGGATCATGTGCAAGGCGGTGTTATTGAGTTGACTATCAACCGCTTCTCTTCTAGTCAACTGGTTGGGGTTGTATGGCTTGAAGCCTTCCACGATGATTCTCCAAAGTTCATTGGAGGCACTGCAAACATGTGAGCGAAACTCAAATTGCCATGTATCAAAATCTTTAACATTGAACTTAGGTGGGTCACCCCTAATGTTTACATGAGGATGGGGAACCGGGATATCGGGAGATAGGAAAGGCGGAGCCACTCGATTGTAGCTCTCACCTCCACTAGTTCCCTTAGGAGATGCAATGGGAGTTTTGATAGAAGTTGAGCTATCACCATCCACGGGTTTGGTAGAGGAGGGTAATGCCGAAGCACCTCCCTCTTCTAACACACCCGTGTCCTTTACCTCTACGGCGGGAGCCCTAGGAAGGGCCGGAGTCAAAAGCTCGGAAATCATTTTTCTCATGCTTTCCATTTGAGCTTCCATGGAGGACCTCAACGAATTGATGTCATTCATGGAGACCATCTTAGCGGCCTCTTCCGCAGGCCCATCGTCCGGCATACTCTTAGGCGGTTAAGCCCGAAATAAGAGCCGAGGCTCTGATACCAATTGAAAGGATCGTATGCCGCACCTAGAGGGGGGGTGAATAGGTGCTAACCAATTTTTAGTTCTTTTTCAATTTAGGCTTGACACAAAGGTAAATTCTCTAGATATGCAACTAAGTGAATTTACCTATATGACAAGGTTATCAACTAAGCAAGATATAGCTACGCAATATATAGGAGATAGAATAGGATAGAGGTAACCGAGAGTGGAGCACGCGATGACACGGAGATGATTCCCGTAGTTCCCTTCCTTTGCAAGAAGGTACGTCTACGTTTGGAGGAGTGTGGTTGCTACGCAAGCCAAACCAACAGCCACGAAGGCTTCACTCAGATCTCCTGTGAGCAACGCCACGAAGGCCTAGCCCACTTCCACTAAGGGATTTCCTCGAGGCGGAAACCGGACCTTTACAAAGTTCTTGGGGCACACATCCACAACCGAATTGGAGGCTCCCAAATCTGTAACAACACAACAATCAAAAATAATACATCAACACAAATCAACTAGGGATCCAAAGAGGAACACTAGCAAAGGGGCCCTCAAACAAATGAGGGGGAAATGTAAATCGCTTCGGTGAGGATGTAGATCGGTGTCTTCTCCTTCGAATCTCCAAAGATCAAGAGCTTTGGTTGGGGGAGGAAGGAGATCTTGCAAATCTTGTGTTCTTGAGGTGGCTCTAATGGAGGTGAAGCTTGGCAGATTTTTGGTCCAATGATTGAGCAAGGAGCAAGGTAGAAGAAGGAGGGTATAAATACCCCTCTCCAAAATCCAGCCGTTGGGGCTTCCGGGGGGCCGGATAATCCGGCCTCAGGGACAAAACCAGGTAAATATCCGGCCAAATGTCCGGCCCCTGTACTGAGCTGCTTTTCTTCTGGTCCTTAGCCGATTTCGAAGGGGCCGGATATTCTGGAAATATCCGGCCCGGATAATCCGGCCCTAGGACAAATCCGGGCAAATATCCGGGCAAATGTCCGGCCCCTGTCCAGAGTAGCAAACCCTCAAGTCCTTAGCCGAAAAACTGGGGGCCGGATATTTTGGAAATATCCGGCCCGGATTATCCGCCTGGTGATCTGTTGCTTCTTTTTGACACGACTTACAACATCCATCACACATATATATATCTATATAATCCCTGTAGCACTTGAACAAACATTAGTGTATCACATACATTGACATCAAACACACAAAACATAATATGAGAGATGTTCTTTCAGCCTGCCGAGCTCACGCCAAATCGGCGGCCGCATCAGCCTCCCGCTGACGAGATCCCGTCTCCGCAGGTGCGCCTTGTTCGAGACCCCGCCCGGCAAGACCGGTCACCGTCGGAGGCGGAGGACATCTTCACCGTCGGAGACACCACCTGATTGTTACCTGTCGTGGGCAACCTTGCTACCGGCGGTCGATGACGCTGCTGTGTAGCCCAATTTGGGATGGCCGAAGGCGTCGATGCTACATGTGGTCGCCGCTGATGCTACCGGCGCCGCCTCCATCTCGCGCTCCTCTGTTTCGTTAGGAGTTTTGCTGCCTTAGGCCTGCGGCGTTGCTACCTGTGGAGGCCAGTTTTGCTATTTAAGGTGTCCGGCATTGCTACCGCTGGAGGGTGGATTTTTGCTACCATAGGCATAGGGCATTGCTACTAGCGGCTTCTGGCGTTTCTGTCCTGAACAGACGAAGTTGCTGCAACCTTGGACGGTGTTGTTGTCGGCTGCAGGCGAGGTCTTCTTTGATGTCTTAGAAGATTTGCAATATATGAATAAAAAAATTTGCTACAATTTATTTGCGATTTTGCTACATCTGCGTAATATGTTTACTACGGGATCTCCGACGAGATTCCGGCGAGCTCAGACTCTTTTTATTTCATGGGCGAACCGTTTTTTAATACAATGTAGCAAAAGTAGGTTTTTTTTTTGCTACCGGGAGATGTTTTTTTGCTACATTCAGTAAAAGCAGATCTGACCGTTCAAGATAACCGATCCGATAGCTGGCGACCCGGGGGCTGGGAAATCAGAACCCCGGGGGACGACCAGCAGTTTCCCAATCAAAAACATGAAGATCCAAAATAACCGACATTTCTAGAAACGATGGCCTTAGAGCATCTCCACTCGTTTGCCCTCCCCACGCCGAAATCCGGGGGAATTTTCGTTCGGATTGGACGTAAATTTGGCGTGGGGAGGAGTATAGTTTCCCAGCCGCGATCTAAGGCGAAGACGGCGATCTAAATTTGAAAAACGGAAACTTGACAAACTACGGCATAAAACGGTCGAATTTAGACTAAATTTAATGATATTTACTATATAGAGGGCGAAGTTCATACATAGAGGCCGAATTTGACTATATTTCGAATTCAGCTAGGGGAATACAACTGTAAATTTTAAAACACGGCGCTCTACATGCCGAAATGGCGGTAGAACACCGTGTAGTCACCGTCGCCGCCATCGTCGTCGGAGCTGTCGTCGTCGGCTGGCGCGCCGGCCGCCGGCTGCGCTTTGCGGCGTCTCCCACGGCCCGGTGCGGCGGGGACGGCGATGGCTTGTACAGCTCGTCGTCGGAGCCTTCGAGGTCGGCGACGGGGACGGCGCGAAGCGCGTAGTCTGGAGGTGCCTCGCCGCCGCTCCGCTTCTCTTCTCCCCTGCTCCCTCGACGCGGGCCGGTCGGCGGCATGCGTTGTCGGCGGGTACGAGGTCCTGGAGGGACCTCGCGATGACGGCTTCGAGGATGGCGGCGTCCTCGGCGGTTTCTTCCTCCTCGACCTTCACCTTCGCCGGTTTGCGCTTCCGCTCGCCGGAGGTATCGTGGTCGCGCTTGGGACGGCGCCGTCCTTGTACCGTCGATGGTTCGCGGATGACGATGCCACCGCCGCCACGCGTGCGGTGGCTCGGCGGGGAAGCCGGATCCTTTTTCACCGGCGCCAAGGATGGCGCCGACCTGGAGATCGACCTCGCCGCCGAACCGGATGACGAGGAACTGGCAGCCATACGCCGTGGCTGTGTTTGATGCCCTCGATAGAGGGCATCGTGAGCCTCGGCGAGTTGCGCCCTCGATGTGCTCGAGGACGTTGTGGAGTGTCTGTCGGCGCGCTCCACCAACGCCGGCGACCCGCGGCGTTGTTGCGCGAGCGGAGGTGGCGGGCCGTCGTAGGGCCCCGTTCGCGCCGCCACCGCGGAGAAAGAACGAATTCCACCGAGTGTAGTTCTCGGGGTGGTGGCGCGGGTCGGCGCGTTCTTCCTCCGTCATCCCCATCCGCGCCTCCTCGATGGCGACGTCGAGGGCGTGGCCCTGGGGCGGCGGTGGGATTGGCACGCCGCTTAGCCGCCACCCGCGCCGGAGGGGCTCGTGTCCGGCGGGCGGTACCCGCCGGTGGAGGAGGTGCCCCTCCCACGTGTGGAGAGATCGGCGGGGGAACCCGTTGTTGGATGCGCCGTCGTCGTCGTAGAACGCCATCGCTGGAGGTGGAGGTGGAGGGTGAGATGGAGGAAGAGTGGAGCAGGGGCGTCGCGGCGAGCGGAGTGACCAGGGGCGTCGCGGCGAGCGGAGTGGCTTTAAATAGGCGCGGCGGGCGCCGGCGATTAATGCCGCGTGGAAGACGATGCGTGCGCGGAAGACGATGCGACGGCATTAACTCGCCACGTGGAAGCTACGGCGGCGAATGCGCGGCGCGGCTTTACGCGCGGAAGACGATGCGATGAGGACGACGATCGGTGTCTCTCGCCGACAAGTTGGGGCCACCGAGACGCGGGAAGTTTCTCGCCCTTTCACGCGCTTTGTTTCGTCCGAGTCCCCGACAGCTCCGGGGGCCAGGGATGGCGTGGGATCGCCGGATGAATTTAGGCCCAAATCCGAACGAAATCGAGGAACCAGGAGCGCGACTGGACCGAATTTCGCCGTCCGGATGGAAAAAGCGTCGTTCGGGGGCCTCGTCGGGGAGACGAGTGGAGATGCTCTTAATGCTCTGTATGCGTTACCTATGAAGTGCAGACTTCGCTTTTCTTCTACCAGATATTGCTCGATATGTATTTTGTATGTATCTGTTGGTTTTTGAATTAAAGAAAAAGAAATATTTATTACCTAATAATAAAAGTAAAAGGATTTCTCCCTCGGTCGTTATATTTATTTCCAATTTTACCCCTAATGAGTTAGGGCAAATTACCCACGTCTGCCACCCTCAAGTGAAAAATACGATTCGTTTATTCGTTTTCCCTATTATTATTCTTTCTCTCCCTCCCAACGCCGTAGGCAGAGGTGCGGCACCACCATCGGCACCACTCCATTGCCTGGCCGGAGTCGCGACCGAAAAGGGCGAGTTCGTGGACCAATACGAACTCGGGGGAGGTGTCCCAGGCGGCAAATGACAGCGGGACCCGTCGCACGAGAGCTTCGGAAGGTCGGCCATGGCGGGAGGGCATTGGAGTACGTCTTGCGTCCGTCGGTCACTCCGCTCTCGGCGGAGGTGGTTCAGGCTTTAGCGGAGCGCGAGACGCGTCGCCCGCGAGCTAGGGAAGCTCAGTCATGGCGGGAGGCCGTGGGAGGACGTCGCTCTCCGGCTGGAGGAACGGGGATGCCGTGTCTCCTGGCTAGCCGGTAGCCGCCCATCCGCTCCTTCGGCGAGTCCTGGTAGGTTTATTGCGTCGCTGAGGCTCTGGAGCATGGTGAGGGACGAGTTGCTCCTGCTGTATGTGCCCGATGCAGTTGTTTGAGCACGCATGAGAAGTGTTCGTGTAAATACCCAAGTTGTTGTAGTTTGATGTTCGCACAGTTTTAGGATAAGAGGTGGATAAGAGGTGGGGGGATGGACTCGCGGTGGCATCCCGATGCGCGTTATTGAATGAGATTCCCCCTTCCCCCTGATTGATCCGCAGCAGCCGGAGCCGGAGCTGGGTAGTACCTCTTCTCCTGGATCAGTTCATGTAGTCTAGGAGATAACTGCATCGTAGTAATCAAAGTATGTTTCCAATTCTACTGAAATGGCATTGATACGGTATTTTCATTCAGATGAGGCCCAAAGTGGCTCACCTCCTGACCGTGTCTGTCACTCTGTCCTTCCGCGCCGCCGTTGCTTGGGAGAGGGGCGCCGTTCCGCCCACTCGATAGGAATGAGTCAAGGAGCCCTTCCGCTGCGCTACTGATGTGTTGTCTGCCAAGTGCCAACAAACCTAGAACCGAGCCAGGCACCAACCGCTCGAATCTACAACCTAGCTTTGGGAATTCAGATTGACATCTGATTTTGATTGGTCAGAGTTCCATTACCGTTGGGTTACAGAAAGGTTTCATACATGCTTATGCATAGTTGCATACACGATGCAGTTACCAGGCACGGGTACTGCTGAATCATGGCTGGCTACAGGGTACAAGTACTACTGCGCGCCCGGCAGAAAAAATAAATTTTGAGTACATAGATTAATAAGTGCGCTGATTTGATAATTGACAGAGCAGTGGTGTTTTGGAACATGGGAGCATATGCTCCCTATATTTTGAAATGCATTTTACACATATTTTAAATTTCAAAAAAATTGAAATAAAAAATTTGCACGTACATTTTCACGTGCTAAGCGCTCACAAAGTCGTTTCATAAAAAATGAACTTATCATGTGACGTGTGTAAAAAAGATAAAATTCAGTGCTAAAAACAATGCTTTTCACAGGATAAGTTTTCTCTTTTTTACATCGGCCACAAAAAATATTATTTTTTCGTGAAACTTGATGTACACACATATATTATGGAGATGTACACGTAGAATTTTTTGTCTAAATTTTTCCACACTTTGAAATATGTTTTGTTGGTAGAGGGAGCATACGCACCCGGGAGCCGAATTGAATTTCCGACAGAGCAAGTTTTTCTTCCCAAAATTAGTTTTTTTCTTCCAAATAGGACACTAGCATTAAAAGAAACAACAAACAGTACAAAGCACCTCAAGAAAAAAGAAAATTAAAACAAGACCACCCTTCATCTTCAACCTCCAGACCATGTCGACGGTGCGCCATCGCTGTCGCTTCTCCTTGAGTAGGCCTGCCATTGTTAGTTACAGACAGGAAGTCGTCCAACGGGTCAAGAAGATTACATCTGTCCCGAAAACGAAGAAGAAGGATAAACTATTGATGAAGCTTCTTGACGATCCAAAGATCCTCACAGTCAGACGAAATCCTCGAAGACCACACCATCCCACAAGCTTCTCGACGTTGTCGTCGAGAGGGGGGCTGAAGCCGCGGAGACCTTATTGGAAGAGACGCCACCAGCTGAACGCCGCCCCACCAAACTTGAACCCAAAAAACAGGAAAAATGAGCACTCCCGTCGACGGGGGCCAAGATCCACCCCTCTTCCATGGACCGAATACCACAAAATCGAGATAGATCTGCGGTGGCGCCGGAGGGAGACGAGGAAAACCTAATCACCTGAGACTCACGCTCTGAGGGATGAAGGGGTACCTCAAAATTAGTTGCCATGGTATGAATTTCTTCCAAAAAAATTCCCTATGCTTCTCCAATCTGAAAATTATTTATGGACTGGAGGTTTGGTAGCTTATATTGTTATTGAGTCAGAAAATTCACGTCGATGGAAAACACTCCCATTGAAATATATGTACATTCAGGTGTAGCATGGTTTTATACTTCTGCTTTGTTATGCTTCTTAGGTAAGTTCCAATCATGCATTTTCATTTAGAGGTGGTTTGATATCTTCTCTTAGGGAAGGATCATATATTTATTATGTAGCAATGTCATATAGAATTC
Organism: Lolium multiflorum; assembly: GCA_030979885.1. Classification (NCBI taxonomy): domain Eukaryota; kingdom Viridiplantae; phylum Streptophyta; class Magnoliopsida; order Poales; family Poaceae; genus Lolium; species Lolium multiflorum. Next base: position 27,613,904 of record CM061753.1, on the reverse strand, counting down.
AGTTCATTACAAATTTGTGTGTAACGGCCGCACTCATTCTAAAGATCAAGAGAAGAAGCGTGAACACGGAAGGCTTGCATGAGCTTTGACTATTTGTTTCTCTTGAGAAATTGTTTTTCCCGATGCAACGCACGGGCAATTTTGCTAGTTACTACCTAAGGGATACTCGAGCGATACGGAAACCTTAATAACGCCACCACAGACATGGTTCACATTTCGCACCCTTGCCTCCCGCAGCCGCCTCGGTCCATCTCTCCAGAGCTGTCTCGCCGGTTGAGCCCGCCACCGTTCAACTCCACCCTGCCCCCATCGAACGGTGCTGACCGATGAGTCTCCTTCTTCCTCCATCTCCTAGACCCCTTCGGCCATCTTCATCCATGGCACCACCCACCATTGATTTGATCTCTGAATTAGTACGCCCCCAACAAACAAATCTGAGCATGTGATTTCGTGTGATTTCTGTATGAATTCTAATTCTTTAACTGTTGAAATATCTATGGATGTGGAGAAGAACATCCCCATCTATGGTAACTCTATGAGAATGTTTACTTTATGTATTTTTTCAAATAATTTACATATATTTGAACATATTCCCATATCTTTATATTTACAAAATACCATACCGCGGTATCCTCATATCACGTATCAGATACATATCCAAGTATCCGCGCATCTTGGTGCGTTACTGGTGTTGTCTTCTTAGCATACCCTTACTACTGATTGTTTTTTATTCAAGAGTCAAATTGGTCAGATTTAGGTAGAGTTGGCCAGCTAAACTGCACCGACGTCGGCGGATCTACATCTCGTGAAACTAAAAACTGAAACTGACAGATCTATATCTCTGCAGGACACATGTTTTACTGTCCTTTTGAGTACCTATACTTTTTAGTTTATTCCCCTTAGTTGTCCGTAACATTATATTGGTTTATACTAAGGGTTCAGAGTTCAATTACAGAAACCAAAACTGAAACCGGAGGGAGCCAGTGGATAGGACACCCAACAAAAACACTCAAAAGTAATAAACAGTGTTATATTTTTATTTATAATTTTTTGCTGCAAACACGCAACGAAGAGTTGAAATCCTGTTATCCAAGATAAATGTGTACTCCAAAATCCATTTTTTCAAATCATACACAAGCGAATTCTGGATAATGATTTTCGTCATTAGGATACATACAGCATGAATGAAATTCACTAGCTGATCAGTAATATCCATGTTACAATTTTGCATATGGTGTAATATGATATTCAGTTCAATCTAGGCATCTAGGCCATGGAAAGAAGAAAATAACAGATGAATGAATGAATTCAAGACACATACAAGGTCAACATTCGTCAAAATGGTCGGTTCTTCAGCCCAGTGTCCGAAAAATTACCCAGGCTCCACTAACCCGAAATAGAATTGTCCATGTGCAATCTTTCAATGTCAAGTCAGCATCTCGAGTTGCAAGCCATCTTCGGGCAACTTGCTGCGAATTTGCAGAATTTACATTTCCACAACTCCTCTTCAGTCACAAATTTAGGGTCCCGTGCCCCCAGCCAGAAGCTGAGGGTTTCTTGGATTTGTTCCTTGAACCATTGATCATCATAAGAGAACTCGTATTCTTCTAGCAGGGAATGATCTTCCTGCAGTTCATATCTGCAATTATATAGGAAAATGGAAGTATAATAAGTTTTATTTCATTTGCCAAACATCGAACAACCTTGCGGCATTAACAGTGAATCCCTTTTTCACTATTAGGTGTTCAGTAGTCACTGCAGAACAGTAATGTTCAGGCTGCACCTTATTTACCTCAAGATCAGCTGTTCTTGAGATCGTGATAGCGTATGGCAGGTAATCTTATAGTATTTCAATACATCCCCAAAAGTCTGCAGGCAGAAACCATAAGTTAAACACTTTGCATGAACAAGCACAACGCCAACAAAAGAGGGATTCTAGCTGTCACTTATTTGATTCAGTGTAGTAAGAAAATGGAATGAAATAGTTTCCCAATAACAGATGGTTATTCCAATCCCTATAAAATGTTTGATCAACAAAATAAGTCAAAATTTGAAGGTGAGATACAGAACCTGTGCATTGAAACCCAATGAGCTAATGTACCGCTTGACATCGTCAGATAACAAGAAGTCGGGGTTCAGGTGAAAATAGCTGAAGAAATTCTCTGCTGGGAATTTCTCAGCAATCAAGCTGTCCCATAGGTACTTATAACACATCAGCTGAAGCCTGTGACAAATATTACCATATATCATATAGCTTTCGCAGCTGCTACCTTGCTGTCACCATAGTGCATGACAGAAATAAAAGAAGTGGTAGAAAGCTTCGCATGATAATAAATTTTTTTTCGAGGTGGACGGGGACCCCACCGTTTGTTATTCATTCTCGAAAGCGGCCAAGCAGCCAGTCCATGTACAGATAGAGAAATATACAGGGGGGGGAGAGGATTATGCTACAGCTCTCGCTAGAATGTGTGAACGTAGGCCGTCGAGGGCCGCACGGTCAGCAGGGCGAAGCCGCCATCTCCAAAGGGATAGGTCGTCACAGCCTCACAGGCTCTCCTGAGAGTCGAGGCGGTGGAGTGGGACACCCCGTTAAAAACGAGGTCGTTGCGGGACTTCCAAACGGACCAAAGGATGGTCGCAAGTCCAAACTGCCACGTGCGAGGGGGCGACTGGCCCGGCCCCCGGAGGTCCCAGATGGAGAAGCCGCCAACTGGGATTGGGACATCCAGCCTAGCCCAAAGTGCAGCGGACACGGGGCAGTCGAAGAACTGCCTCCCAGTCTCGGGGGCGGAGCAGGCGGCACACGCAGCGGAGGTAATCAGAATTTATCTCCAAACAATTTCAGCAATAAGTTCAAATGAGTAGCATAAGATGTCTCTTCCAAACAAGGCAATACACAGTAATGCATGTGCGGTAGATATTCCTAATGACTGCACTGCCCCAGTAGAACAACATGAAGAAATTTAACTATCAGTCTGCTACATAATTGTCACATGAAGGCTTTAGTTGGTGCAGCAAATCGTAGGAAATCAATCTGTATCCTTTTAATTTAAGAGTATCATTATCTCTAGAGCCATTCCAAGTTATTTAGTCCATTTCAAGTTTGTTAGGATTCTGGCCTTAGGCCTCAAGTAATGTACGTGGCTATTTATGCCTGCTCCTAGACCCTTACGGGAAATGAAAAAAAAATCAGATCTATTATCTCCCCAACCCAGGTTACCTCTTCCTCTGCCTCTGTTGTGCGACAAGCCCCTCCACGGCTGGAGTCGCGCTACAGAAGTCCAGGGGTTTGGCATAATACCCACTACGTGACAATAACTGAAAGGTCAATCCTTAGAAAGATAAACCATAACTTATCCTTTGTAGCTGGTACATATTCAGAAACTAGATAAATTTGCCACGAAAAGCAAATCATCGTTGTCCTCTCTAATGAGTGTTTCAATTGACCAATGGGCACTCTTAACACACCAATGGATCACTAATTCAACTTCATGCAACTTCAGATGAAAGGGAAGATCTGCATGGAGGGAATTACTAGTGCAGCGAGCATAAATCTAAAGTTTACTTATTACTTGCCAATACCAGAACATGACTTGATTTGCCAGTCTCTCTGCTTTTAATGGTTAGGAAAGCAATGACAAAGGGATAACCTTCCATTTCTTTTCTGTGCTTCCGAGGGAAATGTTGCTTTGAAACGTGTCTTTGTATCCACCAAAATTGGATGAAAAGAAATTCCATCCACAGGCATCCGGAGTTCATCAATAATTCCTACCATCCATGAACCTTCAACAACCCCAATCCTGCATAACAGAATTTGCATACAAATTAAGAACAAATATTACTCTTGACGCTAAAAAAAGCTTCATTATATACATTTGGGAAAGCAATATTACACAAAAACATTTCACTGATACACAAAAAAAAATTAGTTTACGGTTCCAAGTTTAAAATGTATTAGAACATACACTGGAAGTTCACGTGTCAAGCCATTGAACAACAATTGGTTCGTTCCCACTATAAAGTTCATGAATTTGACCGCCCACGATTCTTCTGCAGATCTAACTGCAATATCGACCCTCTCAATAACCTGTCCCAAAATAAAAATAAATGAATGACAATCTGTTCTTAGCATCAAATCAGTCTTTAGTCTGTAATCTGGATTGATTTGTTAACAGAAACCCTGCATTCTGATGCCATGCTAAAAACACAATAATACATCATTACTGACCAGGGAAAGTCGGCACTATCGTCCTCAGTATTGGGTCTCATTTCAATTTATTTATTTTGCAGGTTCGGTCTCATTTCAATTCCCAAGTCAGGAACCATCTATTCTATTGGAAGGACCAACACAGCACGGCTCACCTCTTGCTCGAGCTGGGCGTGGCGGTCAGAGCCGGCCTTCATCGCCTGGGTCCTCTCCGGCTTGCCGTGTTCCAGCACGAACTCCATCTGCTTATCGCACCATTCCTGCCGCAAGAACAAAGCCCACGAAATGAATAAGGTGAGGGGAATCAGTCGATCTGTACACATCAGGCAAGGAAACACAGACGGTGACACGGAACATTTGCCGAAGGAGGCAAAGGATCGAGAAGGGCGCCGGCAGTGGGCGGCTCACCGTGGCGGTGATGTCGGTGACGGCGAGGGCCCGGCGCTCCCGGAACCGGGACAGGAGCGACCTCCGCGGCGGCGGCGCGGAGTCCTCGATGTCGCCGGCGGTCGAGTAGGCCGCGCAGGAGAGAGTGGCGGAGCCGCGGACGGCGGCGGCGGAGAGGAGGGGCCGGGCTGCGGCGGCGGCGAGCGCGGCCTCGATGATGGCCATCTCCTCGTCGCTGACGATCTCCACCTGGAGCTCAGGGAGCATTGCAACCGAAGGAAGAGGAGACACCGGATGCGGGCCCCACGCGCAGGCGCACAGGACGACTCAGATTACTGACGGACTGACGGTGTGTCCCAAACACTTTTCGAACACTTCACTGAAGCTACCGATCCTAAATTCAGATTATCCAGTATCCAGATCAAACTACTAGTTCGGAAGAAATTTTATTGATTTATCAATTTCCTGAGTTATAAAAATCAAAAAAAATCATGAAAGTATTTTGGTAGGACATACTCCATGTCAAAACATAGTACTTTTGTCAAAAATTAAATTGATAGACTTTGATTATTTGCATCCATGTAAATGATAGATATTCGCAAACTGAACTCAACACAAAATAAGGATGAATGTATACACATTTATATGAGGGTTCGCGTTTGTATTATGTTTCTAAAAAGGAATCATTTAAAGAAAAATATCAACATCTATAATAGGCAAATGTGAGGTATAGTGAAATAACATAGAATTGTACATAAATAAAATCCTAGTTTCAAGAAATGTAGTGATTACTTTTTAAATTTATTAACAATACTAATAGGAGTATGCTTTATTAATTAGAAATTTAGGATTTTATTAATTTTGCTATACTTCGTTAATTAGAAATGATTGCACCCAAACAGCCCGAATCTCAGGGATACATCTTTGCATTCGCGAACATCTCAGCTCAACTCATTCTCATCCACAAAACCTATTTTCCGCAAGTTTATCTCCACAATAAGCATGCTTAGGGTGTTGTAGCAACAAGTAGTAAAGGAATTGTTAAAATGAACCAACTTTGTTTAAGGTTTTTTTGCAAGTAACTTTGTTTAAGTTTTTTGGTGGGTAACTTTGTTTAAGTTTTTGCAAGCGCCTATTTACCTCCCTATGTAGTCGATAATATATAATCGTTTAGATGGTGGCAAGGAAGTTGGTTACGGTGTGATAGTGGTCAGATGTGCGTGATGAGCTCCGTTCCGCCATCATATTAGGTTTGTCGGGTTTCCAACGATGGTCGGTAGTCCTCCAGACTTGTAGCGAGAGTGTTTCAGTCGGTAGCTGCGAACGAAAAGCTAGCCCCGACATTTCAAACTGCGATGCATCCTCGAATGAGGCCGGGACATATTCGATGTGGGTCCAAACAACTTGCCACGTGGCATCATAAAATGGAAGTTGCCATCAAACCACCACTATAAAACTCTGACGGTCCAAAATGCGTTCGTGTCGGGAGGCTAAATTCTCATATTTACTCAATACAAAATTCCATTCTATGTATACGAGTTATATTTACGCGTTCCTGAAGAAAGAAAAATTACGTGTTAAAATTGTTAATTGTGTGACATACATAATTGAGTAGTATTTAGTATCCTGACTTGGAAATCAAAATAGGACTCGAGTGTGGATTAGTGGATGACCTAATGCATCGCCACTGCCCAGTGTCCACTGTCCAGTGCACCATGGACGTGTATCAGCGCACGCATGCGGCTTGCCGAAGTGGGATCCCGGTACATGGACTCCCACGGCGCCTGCAGATCCCGCCGCGGGCGTCGTCTATCTCCATCTGCGCACAACACGCCGCTACCCACTTTCAACAGCTGAAAAGACTGGCAATGCCGTCGTTGTTTCACACATTCAAAAGAAAAGAAAGAAGCTTGTCAACGCCAAATTGACCAGATCTAAAACCCTTCCTTTTGGCACCACCCCGCTTGTTGTGTTCTGGCTTGCATGTGAACCTGGATTACTGTACTGTGTACTACAGGTGGAGTAGTCACGTTTGTCAAGACTAGTCAAGGAGGGGCTTTGTTTACCCGCAAAAAAAGGAGGGGCTATGTTTTTGATAGTTGCATTTACACCCTAAAACTATACTTAGCTGTGTGCACATCTCTTGCATAGAATAAACTTGTGGTTAGATGGTTAGAAGTACATTGGCAACTATAACCTACCGTAGTTTAAATCTCAGGTTTAACTTTTTTGTTTCATCGGATTAGTTTCTTGGACCTAGTCTCTCAGAGATGCTCCTAGAGATAGGAGTGCATGGCTGTGTTCATAGGGGTAATTGTATGTACGTATTCGTACTGTGTTTTGTCAACAAAAAAAGTACGGAAGTAGTACCGAATTTCACAAGTGTGAGTTGTTTTGGAAAAAAAATCCACTGAGATCTATTGATAATTATTTATAGTAGTACAAAGAGCCCTAAAAGTAAAAAATAAAAATAAGTCCTTAGATCACCTAGTGGCGATTACAAACAAGGGCACGAGCCGGAGGCACACCGCCATCCTCGCTCCCCCATCACCGAAAACCAGGCAAAATTTGTCTTAGTAGAGATTGCTAGCACAGACAGTGGAAAATCGTCATGCTAAGACGCTAAAGGACCAACATATCAGAGAAGTAACCATCGCCAAAGATAAAACCCATAGATGGAAAGAGCTAGATTTGAGACCACACCAACGAACACAAAAAGCAACTGGATCCTAAGAGATCCGTGAGATGCACAACTCCACATGAGCAAGGATATGGCCGGGAAGACCTTATCCAACTTCAAGAAGTAGGCGTTGCCTCACTCTCTCGAAGATACTAAAAAAATCTAAACAAAAAAAGAGAACCTCCCGCGGGCAAGCGGCCGTAGGGGTCCGCCATGTCTATAAGGCACCAAGGCCATCGGAGACGGGGCCGACATGCGGTGGCGACGGCGTGAGATCGCATCTCCCTGCTTGGAACCGTACATGTTTGGTGATTGTTGAAACTGAGGGCTTTATTAATTTAAACTCAAGTACTTAGTTGCATTTTATCTTAAAAGTGAAGGTAATTAAGCTGTTGTCACTGCATGATGCTATGGCTGCGACTGACTGACGGAGTGGTGCAGTCCACCGAGTGGATGTTGCATTGCACTCCACGTCGATGAAGCTTCTCCGACTCGGTCACAAAAAGAAGCAGGAGTACCCCCGACGCCATGCACAGAAATGTAAGAATTGACATAGTGGTAAATAAAACAACACAGAGTCTCGTTGCGATTTCACACCGAACAGATATAGTAGTACATTACTAGTTACAGATGTCGGAGCGCCCACTGGCGAGTGGTTAGTGTAGTGACCAGACCACTGAGGCACGGAGCCACTGCCAGTGCACCATGGATGTGTCTTTTTGTCTGACGCACGCATGCGCGCGGCTCGCCTAAGTGGGATTCAGATTCTGGAACATGGACTCCCACGGCGTCTCTGGATCCTCGCCGCCGCCGTCGTCAGTCTCGTCATCGTCATCGTCGTCGGCGTCGTAGTCGCTGCACGTCTCCGTGCTCGCGAAGCACCCCGCCGTGGCGCTGCGCGTAGTCGGCGTCACGGCGCCGTTCCTCGTTCCCTTGCCGCTGCTTTTCGTAAGCATGAGCATGGGCTTGCTCCTGAACTGCGCGAGGAAAGCCGCCAGCTTGGTCGCCGTGCTCCGGCTGTCCGCGACAGCCGGCGCGCCCTTCCACCGCGCCGGCCCTGGCGCAGCTCCGCTGCCGCCGCCGCTTAGGCGCTGTTGGCAGAGCGCCAGCGGGCGCGGCGCGACGGCCGCGCGTCTGTCCCGGCGCGCTGTCGCCGAGCGGAGGCAGCCGGCGACGGAGCGCGCGGACCGCTGCGCGGCCACGGCGAGCATCCTGGTGGCGCGCCAGGGCAGGACGGTGATGGCGGCCGAGGCGGATGAGTCCTTCCTGGCGAGCTTGAGGATCTGGAGGCGGTGCTTGGCGACGGCGACGCCCATGGAGGCGAGGAACGCGTGGTCGAGGTGGCGGACGTCGGCGGCGTCGAGCTCGTTGCTCTCGAAGAGGGCGGCGTACTCGGCGGCCAGGCCATCGCCGAGCTCTGCCCTGCTGAGCCACTCGTACCAGTCCATCGCTCCGTCCCTCGCTCAGCCTCAGGGAGATGGTGTGTGGTGGTGTTGTGCAGGTAGCACGCGCGAGTGGCGCGCGTGACAGTGTGCACGAGACGAGGGAAATGGATGGTGGTGTAGGGCGAGGTGCGTCGTGATGCGAGCATGATTGGGGAGGAGGTTGGAGGGGAGCGACAGCGTGAGGGTACGTGGTGGGCCGACAAACTAGACGAGGTAGAAAAAGAGGACCAAGGAGGGAGCGCAGTGGATTGGCAGGGATCAGATGCAGGCCTCGTTTCAAATGTAGTACCAGGTAACAGTGTACAGGAACAATACCGTGGAACTTCCATAAATCTGATTCAGATTGTTAAGCAAAATAACTTGTTGAAACCATGCATACTATATACGGAATTGTTAAGTTTCAGCTAGCTGAGACGTAGCTTATGTTTTGCTCCTACGTTAGATTTTATTTTTGGTTGAAGATTCGCGTTTGGTGATGTTTGTACTTTGTTTAGGCCCACGTTGCTGACGTAACGTAATTCGACTGAGACATAGCTTAAGTCTCAATCGATTGAGCGTTAGGAACATCCTACTATCTACCGCGCATGCTACAAACACATTTCTCCGATACGGTGATCAATCCCGAGAATGTAAGTTATCTGCTTTCATTGCATACTTTCACTCAGGTACCTACCAGTTTTCCGGACGACCATTGTGGCTTCTATTGCAGACTAGCCCAACGAATGAGATGAAGACATAATGAACATCGGGCAAAGATGACGGTTGAAGCGGATCAGTTCCATCCTATGCCTCATCAGTCTCTGGAGGTCTTATTGCTTTGCCACCTCGCATCCCTCCGCAAAGGCTGAATGGCGATGGACCTGCACCTGAACATATATAGTTGGATCACCTCAAGAGAGTCAGACTCAACCTACGTATCATTGTATCCTAGGGAGATATCAAGAGCAAGATCATCCAACATTGCCTCAGCTATGGTGGCAGAAGCCAAATGGCGTATAAGCGTCGAGGCTGTTCCTGTTGGAGATATGCCCAAGAGGCAATAATAAAATGGTTATTATAATATCTTTGAGTTTATGATAATGTTTACATACCATGCTATAATTGTATTAACCGAAATATTGATACATGTGTGTTATGTGAACAACAAAGAGTCCCTAGTATGCCTCTTAACTAGCTTGTTGATTAATGGATGATTAGTTTCATAATCATGAACATTTGATGTTATTAATAACAAGGTTATATCATTGTATGAATGATGTAATGGGCACACCCAGTTAAGCGTAGCATAAGATCTCGTCATTAAGTTATTTGCTATAAGCTTTCGATACATAGTTACCTAGTCCTTATGACCATGAGATCATGTAAATCACTTATGCCGAAAGGTACTTTGATTACACCAAACGCCACTGCGTAAATGGGTGGTTATAAAGGTGGGATTAAGTATCCGGAAAGTATGAGTTGAGGCATATGGATCAACAGTGGGATTTGTCCATCCCGATGACGGATAGATATACTCTGGGCCCTCTCGGTGGAATATCGTCTAATGTCCTGCAAGCATATGAATAAGTTCATAAGAGACCACATACCACACGAGTAAAGAGTACTTGTCAGGAAATGAGGTTGAACAAGGTATAGAGTGATACCGATGATCAAACCTCGGACAAGTAAAATATCGCGTGACAAAGGGAATTGGTATCGTATGTGAATGGTTCATTCGATCAGAAGTCATCGTTGAATATGTGGGAGCCATTATGGATCTCCAGATCCCGCTATTGGTTATTGGTCGGAGTGAGTACTCAACCATGTCCGCATAGTTCGCGAACCGTAGGGTGACACACTTAAGGTTTGATGTTGAAATGGTAGAACTTGAATATGGAATGGAGTTCGAATATTTGTTCGAGTCCCGGATGAGATCCCGGACATCACGAGGAGTTCGGAATGGTCCGGAGAATAAGATTCATATATAGGAAGTCATATTCCAAGTTTGGAAATGATCGTGCATTTATGGCAGGTTCTAGAAGGTTCTAGAAAAGTCCGGAAGAATGACACTATGGAAGGTGGAGTCCGGAGGGACTCCACTAGCATGGCCGGCCAGCCCTAAGGGAAGGAATCCCAGGTGGATTCCACCCATGGTGGCCGGCCACCCCACCTAAGGAAAGGTGGGAGTCCCACCTTGGGTAGGACTCCCCCTTGAGTAGGTTTCCCACCTTTGGGAAATTTTGGTGTTGGGGTCTTATTCGAAGACTTGGACTACAACTCTTGGGGCTTCCACCTATATAATGAGGGCATAGGGGAGGGGCTGACTACCACAGAGCCATAGCTTGGCCGCACCCAAGGAGGCCGGCCACCCCTCTCCCAAACCCTAGCCGCCCCTCTCTCCTCCTCTTCTCCCGCACGCTTAGCGAAGCTCCGCCGGAGATCTCCACCGCTACCGCCACCCGCCGCCGTCTGCCGGATTCAAGGAGGAGCTACTACTTCGCTGCCCGCTGGAACGGGGAGAAGGACGTCGTCTTCATCAACACCGAACGTGTGACCGAGTACGGAGGTGCTGCCCGATTGTGGCACCGTGATCAAGATCTTCTACGCGCTTTTGCAAGCGGCAAGTGATCGTCTACCGCAGCAATAAGAGCCTACTCTTATAGGCTTTGGAAATCTTCAAGGGTTAGTCTCGTTCATCCCCTCGTTGCTCCCATCTTCTAGATTGCATCTTGGCTTGGATTGCGTTCTCGCGGTAGGAAATTTTTGTTTTCTATGCAACGTTATCCTACAGTGGTATCAGAGCCGTGTCTATGCATAGATGGTTGCACGAGTAGAACACAATGGTTTTGTGGGCGTTGATGCTCTTGTTATCTTTTGTTTGAGTACTTTGCATCTTTGTGGCATAGTGGGATGAAGCGGCTCGGACTAACTTTACATGACCGCGTTCATGAGACTTGTTCCTCGTTCGACATGAAACTTGTATTGCATAAGAGGCTTTGCGGGTGTCTGTCTCTCCTACTATAGTGAAGATTCAATTTACTCTTCTATTGACAACATTAGTATCAACGTTGTGGTTCATGTTCGTAGGTAGATTAGATCTCTCTCGAAAACCCTAAACCACGTAAAATATGCAAACCAAATTAGAGACGTCTAACTTGTTTTTGCAGGGTTTGGTGATGTGATATGGCCATAATATGATGATGAATATGTATGAGATGATCATTATTGTATTGTGGCAACCGGCAGGAGCCTTATGGTTGTTTTTAAATTTCATGTTGAGTAGTATTTCAAAGTAGTTGTAATAGTTGCTACATGAGGTGAACAACCATGAAGACGGCGCCATGAACCTTGACGCTACGCCGACGATGATGGAGATCATACCCGTTGATGATGAAGATCATGTCCGTGCTTTGGAAGATGAAGATCGAAGGCGCAAAGACAAAAGGGCCATATCATATCACATATGAACTGCATGTGATGTTAATCCTTTTATGCATCTTATTTTGCTTAGATCGCGACGGTAGCATTATAAGATGATCCCTCACATTAATATCAAGATAATAAAGTGTTCTTCCCTCGTATGCACTGATACGTCCAATTTGCATCACTATTTTATATCATAATTTGCTGTTATTCATTGATATATTTCATATTTGGACACAATACTTATGTTATTTCATCTATTTTGCATGTTTCATCATTATTGGAGGATCGAGCACCGGAGCCAGGATTCTGCTGGAAAAAGCACCGTCGAACGCAATATTTCGGAAGATCAACTGTGGAAGGAAATTATACCAAAAATCCTATTTTTCCAGATGACGAAGGAAGCCAGAAGGGGGAGCCAGCTGGACCCAAGGTGGGCCCAGACCATAGGGCGGCGCGGCCCATGGCCTGGCCGCGCCTGGTGGTGAGGGCCCACAGCCCCTTTCGCCTCCTTTTCTTCGCGAAATCCTTCGTCCCGAAGACCTAAGCCACGAGGGTACCTCACGAAGAGTTACAGCCGCCTCTGCGGGCGGAGAACACCAGAGAGAAAGAGCTCTCCGGCGGGCTGAGATCCGGGGAAATTCCCCCGGGGGGAAATCGACGCCATCGTCACCGTCATCGAGCTGGACATCATCTCCATCACCATCATCATCATCTCCACCATCATCACCGCCGTCTCCACCGCTGGACATCGTCACCGCCGTAGCAATTTGGGTTTGATCTTGATTGTTTGATAGGGGAAACTCTCCCGGTATCGATTTCTACTTGTTGTTGATGCTATTGAGTGAAACCATTGAACCAAGGTTTATGTTCAGATTGTTATTTGTCATCATATCACCTCTGATCATGTTCCATATGATGTCTCGTGAGTAGTTCGTTTAGTTCTTGAGGACATGGGTGAAGTCTAAATGTTAGTAGTGAACTATGGTTGAGTAATATTCAATGTTATGATATTTAAGTTGTGGTGTTATTCTTCTAGTGGTGTCATGTGAACGTCGACTACATGACACTTCACCTTTATGGGCCTAGGGGAATGCATCTTGTACTCGTTTGCCAATTGCGGGGTTGCGGAGTGACAGAAACCTAAACCCCCGTTGATTATCGATGCAGGAGGGATAGCAGGATCTCAGAGTTTAAGGCTGTGGTTAGATTTATTCTTAATTACTTTCTTGTAGTTGCGGATGCTTGCAAGGGGTATAATCACAAGTATGTATTAGTCCTAGGAAGGGCGGTACATTAGCATAGGTTCACCCACACAACACTTATCATAACAATGAAGATTATTTAGCCGTATGTAGCGAAAGCACTAGACTAAAATCCCGTGTGTCCTCGAGAACGTTTGGTCATTATAAGTAAACAACCCGGCTTGTCCTTTGTGCTAAAAAGGATTGGGCCACTCGCTGCAATTGTTACTCTCGCACTTTACTTACTCGTACTTTATTCATCTGTTATATCAAAACCCCAATACTTGTCTGTGAGCATTTACAGTGAATCCTTCATCGAAACTGCTTGTCAACACCTGCTCCTCGTTGGGATCGACATTCTTACTTATCGAAGATATTACGATACACCCCTATACTTGTGGGTCATCAAGACTATTTTCTGGCGCCGTTGCCGGGGAGTGAAGCGCTATTGGTAAGTGGAATTGGTAAGGGAAATATCTACTGTTTGTGCTGATTTTATTTCTGCCTGCTGCCATAATTCATTATGGAGAGATCTTCTCTCGAATGTTTATTTGGAAAATCCGCTACTACTGCAAAGGTAGTGGATGAGGCGCCAGGTAAAGAAGAGATACCATACAAAATACCTATGAAAATTATTGAACGCGTAGTGAATAACCGTTATACAGGGGATGGAACTGTCCACCCTGGAGATCATTTATTGTTCTTGCATGAATTATGCGGTTTATTCAAGTGTGCAGGTATTGCTATGGATGAAGTGAGGAAGAAACTATTCTCTATCGCTTGTAAAGCGGCGCATTGGTATAAATTACTGGATAATGGGGATTCTCTTGAATGGAATGATATTGTGCCCCGATTTTATTCTAAGTTCTATCCTCCAAGTGAAATTCACAAGGATCGGAATCGTATATATAATTTTTGGCCTCATGATGGAGAGAGTATTGCCCAAGCTTGGGGGAGATTGAAGTCTTTAATGCTCAAATGCCCCATTCATGAGCTTCCTGGTAATGTTATTATTGATAATTTCTATGCAAGACTTTCTTTTGAAGACAAGACCTTGCTGGATACTTCTTGTTCTGGATCATTCACGCGCAATAAGGAAGAGTTTAAAAGGGACCTTCTTAATCGGATCCAGGAAAATACTGAAGGATGGGAGATCGACAAAGATCGAGAATCAGGTATAAATTATGATTACAAATGCATTGAAGCTTTTATGGATACTGATAAATTTCGTAATATGAGTGCTACTTATGGTCTTGATTCTCAAGTTGCTGCAAATCTTTATAAAGCTTTTGCCTCTCATTATGAATTGCCTAAGAAGAATTTTGATAAGTATCATGAACCGTATAAAGATAAAATTGATCCATCTATTAATAAATACGTTGTAGTTGAAACTGTTGATCATGTTATTCCTGAAGCTTATATTGAAAAAACTCCTTTCCCTGCTAAGATGAAGGAGTACTCTGTTATAAATAGTGCGGTTCATAAAAGTGAAAAGAAACCTATAGAACCTGATGAACAAATAAAAGTTGAACCTGCTGTTGCAATAGTTAAAGATCTTGTGACTGAAAATTTGGAAGAAGGTCATATTATTTTCTGTGAAGATGCTTCTAATATTGTTTCACATCCTAATAAACCCAAGCAAGCTAGTGTTCCTATGCTATCTGTTAGAATTGGTGATCATTGTTATTATGGTTTATGTGATATTGGTGCAAGTATTAGTGCTATTCCTTATGAGCTTTATACGGAGATTATGCACGAAATTGGTTCTTGTGAACTTGAAGATATTGATGTGGTTATTCAGCTGGCTAATAGAGAAACTATTTCTCCAATTGGTATTGTTCGAGATGTGGAAGTTCTATGTGGTAAGATTAAATATCCTGCTGACTTTTTGGTACTTGGTTCTGCTGCTAGTGATTATTGTCCTATTATTTTTGGTAGACCTTTTCTAAATACTTGTGGAGCTATTATAGATTGCAAGAAAGAAAAAAATTTGACTAAATTTGCTGGTGAATCTTATGAGTTTAACTTCTCTAAATTTACCAAAACTCCTTATAAAGCTGATTTGCCTAGTAATGATTTTAAAATGGAGCAGTGTGCATCTATTGTTCTTGTTCCTAATAATCCTTTGCAGCAACATTTGGAGAATAGCGAGAGTGAAGTTTTTAGGAAAGAAAGAGATGAGCTTGAGGAAATTTTTCTTCGCCAACCTATTCTTAAGCATGATTTACCGGTGGAAGATCTGGGTACAACACCGCCACCAAAGGAAGATCCTGTCTTTGATTTAAAACCTTTGCCTGATAATCTTAAATATGCTCATATTGATGATAAGAAAATATATCCTGTTATTATTAGTTCTAAGCTTACAGAGTTTGAAGAAGAAAGGTTATTGGAAATATTGAAGAAACACCGAGGTGCTATTGGCTACACTCTTGATGACTTGAAGGGGATTTCTCCCTCTATTTGCCAACACGCCATCAATATGGAAGAAGATGCGAAGCCTGTTGTTGAACCTCAGCGTCGTCTAATTCCTAAGATGAAGGATGTGGTAAGAAATGAGGTATTGAGACTTCTTGAAGCTGGTATTATATATCCTATTGCTGATAGTAGATGGGTTAGTCCTGTGCATTGTGTTCCTAAAAAGGAGGAATGACTGTTGTGCCTAATGATAATGATGAGCTCATACCTCAAAGAGTAGTTGTAGGTTATAGAATGTGCATTGATTATCGAAAAGTTAATAAGGTTACTAAAAAAGATCATTACCCTTTGCCTTTTATTGATCAAATGTTAGAAAGGTTATCTAAAAATACTCATTTTTGTTTTCTTGATGGTTATTCTGGATTTTCACAAATTGCTGTTAAAACTAAGGATCAAGAGAAAACCACTTTCACTTGTCCCTATGGAACTTATGCTTATAGACGTATGCCTTTTGGTTTATGTAATGCTCCTGCTACTTTTCAAAGATGCATGTCTGCTATTTTTCATGGTTTTTGAGAGTATTGTAGAGGTATTCATGGATGATTTCTCTGTCTATGGGAATTCTTTTGATAATTGCTTGGAACCTTGATAAAGTTTTGCAGAGATGTGAAGAAACTAACCTTGTTCTTAATTGGGAGAAATGCCACTTTATGGTTAATGAAGGAATTGTATTGGGACATAAAATTTCCGAGAGAGGTATTGAAGTTGATAGAGCTAAAGTTGAAGCAATTGAGAAGATGCCCTATCCTAGGGATGTTAAAGGTATTCGTAGTGTTCTTGGTCATGATGGGTTTTATAGGAGGTTTATTAAAGATTTCTCCAAGATTTCAAAGCCTCTTACTAATCTTCTTCAAAAAGATGTACCTTTTGTTTTTGATGATGATTGTAAGGAAGCTTTTGAAACTCTTAAGAAAGCCTTAACAACTGCTCCTATAGTTGAACCTCCTGATTGGAACTTACCATTTGAAATTATGTGTGATGCTAGTGATTTTGCTGTAGGGCTGCTGTTCTTGGAAGCGGGTAAATAAAAAACTGAATGTTATTCATTATGCTAGTAAAACTCTTAATGCTGCTCAAAGAAATTATGCTACTACTGAAAAGGAATTGTTAGCTGTAGTCTTTGCTTGTGATAAGTTTAGGTCTTATATTGTTGATTCAAAAGTTACTATTCATACTGATCATGCTGCAATCAGATACCTTATGCAAAAGAAAGATGCTAAGCCAAGGCTTATTAGATGGGTACTTCTTTGCAAGAATTTGATTTACATATTGTAGATAGGAAAGGTGCTGATAATCCTGTTGCTGATAATTTGTCTAGATTGGAAAATATTGCTTATGATCCTGTTCCTTTTAATGATAGTTTTCCAAATGAACAATTGGCTGCAATAAAGGTGAGTTCGCGAGACAGTCCTTGGTATGCTGATTATGCTAACTTTATTGTTTCCAAGTACTTGCCTCCAACCTTTTCAGCTCAGCAAAGGAGGAAATTCTTTTATGACTTGAGGCATTATTTTGGGATGACCCACACTTATATAAAGAAGGAGTGGATGGTATTCTGCGAAGATGTGTTCCCGAATATGAACAATAAGAGATATTGAGTAAATGTCATGGTAGTGCTTATGGAGGACATCACGCCGGAGAAAGAACCGCGCAAAAGGTTCTACAATCAGGTTTTTATTGGCCAACTCTCTTCAAAGATGCAAGGAAGTTTATTTTATCTTGTGATGAATGCCAAAGGGTTGGTAATATCTCCAGACGCAATGAAATGCCTATGAATTATACTCTTGTTATTGAACCGTTCGATTGTTGGGGATTTGACTTCATGGGACCTTTTCCCTCTTCAGAAGGTAACACTCATATACTTGTTGCTGTTGATTATGTTACTAAATGGGTGGAAGCCATACCTACAAAAAGTGCTGATGGTGAGACCTCTTTAAGAATGCTTTTAGATATTATTTTTCCTAGATTTGGAGTTCCTAGATACATTATAACTGATGGAGGTTCTCATTTTATTCATGGTGGTTTTAGAAAAACTCTTGCTAAATATGGTATTAATCATAGAATTGCTTCCGCTTATCATCCTCAAACTAGTGGGCAAGTAGAACTATCAAATAGAGAGATTAAATCTATCTTGCAAAAGACTGTTAATAAAACTAGAAAGAATTGGGCTAGTAAATTGAAGGATGCACTTTGGGCTTATAGAACTGCTTATAAAAATCCCATGGGAATGTCACCTTATAAAATGGTTTATGGGAAAGCTTGTCATTTACCTTTAGAACTAGAGCACAAAGCTTATTGGGCTGTTAGAGAATTAAATAAAGATCCTAAACTTGCCGGTAATAAGAGGTTGTTGCAATTGAGTTCTCTAGATGAATGGAGAAGTGAAGCTTATGAAAATGCTAAACTCTTTAAAGAGAAAGTTAAAAAATGGCATGATAGAAGGATTATCAAAAGAGAATTTAATATTGGGGATAAAGTCCTATTGTATCGGTCTCGTCTCAGATTCTTTGCAGGGAAATTACTCTCGAAATGGGAAGGACCATATGTTGTCGAGGAGGTGTATCGTTCAGGAGCAATTAAAATTAGCTCTCTCCAAGGCAATGCTACGCAAGTGGTGAATGGACAAAGACTCAAGCATTATATCTCGGTGATTCTTATAATGTTGATGTTGATATCATTCGAGTGGAAACACCGGAAGCTTTCATCAAAGGACAAATTGACAGTCCGCCAGAACTCGACTTTGAATAGGTAACCTGGTAATAAAAAGTTCGCAATTTACTTTCCGAACAATATTTTTGCTGTTTTTGGAAAATATGAAAAATTACGAGATCGAAACGGAGTGGAAAAGACGCACGAGGGCGTGCCACCATAGGCCGGCACGGCCGGCTGGCCCGCGTCGCCCTATGGTCCGCCTCGTCGCCCCTTTCCGACTCGGTTCGATCTGGTACTTTCCTTTTGTCGTGAAATTTTTTGCTATATAATCCCCGGACTGGAGGTCCGTATATCGTTTTCTCGACGTGTTTTGTTTCGAGCTGTTTGCCAGGATTTGCTTCGGATCTAGAGCCATCATGTCTTCGTCGGAAACTCCGAAGGACAGCTCCTGCAAGGATGTTGGCAACTCGTACATGGAGGAGCGAGGATGCACCCCAAGGAGTTGCTGCTCGTTGAAGGAGAACTAGATCAAGGATGTCCAGGGTCCTAAAGGAGAAGGAAGCTTGGAAGACAGGATGGAGAAGCTAGAACAAGAGGTTTTCAAATACAAGAAGATGGCTGAGCGTGAGGTGGATATCTTCCACGATTGTGTCTGAACTCATTGCTGAACATGAGAAGGAAACTGCAAAGCTTTGGGGTGACATCCTCTCACTTCACGACACCACCAACAAGCTCCAAGCACAACTCTATGACGTTCAGAAACTGTGAGTATGAAAACAGGTTTAAATACATAAGCCGTGCTGCTAGTTTCAGGATTCCCGAGACCAAGATGTCGTTTCTTGATGGAGAGCCTCTTCCTTGGAAGTTTGATGACGGGAGTTCATCACCACCATCGCCGCAGGAGTAATTCATCATCGGTATTGGCATCCCCTTGGTTTGTTCCAAGCTTGGGGGAGTGCCGCGGTATCACATCATCACTACCTTTTACTTTTTATTGTCAAGTAGTGTCATATCATGAGTAGGGAAGTTATCATATAAGATGGGTTGCAGTTTGGAAGTATCTCTCCTTTAGTTGGTTATCTATGTATCCCTTGGTGTGAGTTATCGTTATGGAATATTAATGAGAAGTCTTATAATTTACATATTGCACATCTTATTTTAGTTTGCAATCTCTATATATGATTTACCTTGTTGTTAGTATTGGTATCACTTTGGGAGCATTGAATAAATCTATTTGGTTTTGGCAAACTTAGCATTGGTCAATAGCAACAACACTTTGAGGTTTAAGTAGAAAAGAGAAATACATGTAGTTATTTCATTGTCTTTCTTTCTTGTTAGCTCATAGCTTATTATTCTGAAGTTAAAATTGTTTGTGCTTATAAGGAAGATGCATGATTGTTTCTATCACATGTATATTTGTTTGTTTCCTTCGACTCTTATGCTTGCTAATTAACCTTGCTAGCCAAAGACCTGTACTGAGAGGGAATACTTCTCGTGCATCCAAACCTTAACCCAAACCTATGTCATTTGTGTCCACCATATCTACCTACTACATGGTATTTTCTGCCATCCCAAGTAAATACTTCATGTGCTACCTTTAAACAAATTCAAAATTTATTATCTCTTATTTGTGTCAATGTTTTATAGCTCATGAGGAAGTATGTGGTGTTTTATCTTTCAATCTTGTTGGGCAACATTCACCAATGGACTAGTGGCTTCATCCGCTTATCCAATAATTTTGCAAAAAGAGCTGGCAATGGGATTCTCAGTCCCAAATTAATTAACCTAAATAGACACTCCTCCATGGTATGTGATTGATGGACGGCACCCGAAGGATTCGGTTAGCCATGGCTTGTGTAAGCAAAGGTTGGGGGAGTGTCATCATCATAATAAAACCAAAATAAAAAGGCACTCCTTCATGGTATGAGATTGTTGGCAGGCACCCGAGGATTCGGTTAGCCATGGTTTGTGAAAGAAAGGTTGGAAGGAGTGCCGCACAAAATAAAAAAATAAAATGGGAGCCGCTCTTTGAAGGTTGTCTGGCAAGGGGGTTAGAGTACCCGCTACCAGTCGTTGACAACAACAAACACTTCTCAAAATACTACTTTTATTTTCTTTATATGATTTCAAAACTGAAAAAGCTCTAGCACATGATTTAATCCCTGCTTCCCTCTGCGAAGGGCCTGTCTTTTACTTTATGTTGAGTCAGTAAACCTATTTCCCTCCATCTCAAGCAAGCATTTGAGTAGTTGTGATCAAACCATTATATTGTGATTTGCTTCATCATGTCTTTATTTTTCCTTGTTTAGTACAAGTTTTATCGAATGAATATAGCTTTGCAAGTTATCAATGATTATGAGGAGACTATTATGATTGAGTATGCAAGTTGTGCCATATAAACTTTAACATGAGAGCGCTGCTCAATGAGATAAGTATAATCTGTTAATTGTTCTCTGACCAAGAACGAAGTTTGCCATCACCAACTATGATTTCTTATGCACCTTTATTTGTGATTACCTTATACTTGTTTCAAGTTGAGTTATATGAGGAAGTTGTTTACTAGAATGTCTTGTGTGAATGAATATGATGCTTCTTGTCCGTATTTTATTTATCGACTCTTCACTCCATAAACATGTGGTCCTGTTTCCGAGTTCAGTTTCGCTTGGGGACAAGCGAAGTCTAAGCTTGGGGGAGTTGATACGTCCAATTTGCATCACTATTTTATATCATAATTTGCGTTATTCATTGATATATTTCATATTTGGACACAATACTTATGTTATTTCATCTATTTTGCATGTTTCATCATTATTGGAGGATCGAGCACCGGAGCCAGGATTCTGCTGGAAAAAGCACCGTCGAACGCAATATTTCGGAAGATCAACCGTGGAAGGAAATTATACCAAAAATCCTATTTTTCCAGATGACGAAGGAAGCCGAAGGGGAGCCAGCTGGACCCAAGGTGGGCCAGACCATGGGCGGCGCGGCCCATGGCTGGCCGCGCCACCTGGTGGTGAGGGGGCCCCACAGCCCCTTTCGCCTCCTTTTCTTCGCGAAATCCTTCGTCCGAAGACCTAAGCCCGAGGGTACCTCACGAAGAGTTACAGCCGCCTGCGGGGCGGAGAACACCAGAGAGAAAAGAGCTCTCCGCGGGCTGAGATCCGGGGAAATTCCCTCGGAGGGGGAAATCGACGCCATCGTCACCGTCATCGAGCTGGACATCATCTCCATCACCATCATCATCATCTCCACCATCATCACCGCCGTCTCCACCGCTGGACATCGTCACCGCTGTAGCAATTTGGGTTTGATCTTGATTGTTTGATAGGGGAAACTCTCCCGGTATCGATTTCTACTTGTTGTTGATGCTATTGAGTGAAACCATTGAACCAAGGTTTATGTTCAGATTGTTATTTGTCATCATATCACCTCTGATCATGTTCCATATGATGTCTCGTGAGTAGTTCGTTTAGTTCTTGAGGACATGGGTGAAGTCTAAATGTTAGTAGTGAACTATGGTTGAGTAATATTCAATGTTATGATATTTAAGTTGTGTTATTCTTCTAGTGGTGTCATGTGAACGTCGACTACATGACACTTCACCTTTATGGGCCTAGGGGAATGCATCTTGTACTCGTTTGCCAATTGCGGGGTTGCGGAGTGACAGAAACCTAAACCCCCGTTGGTATATCGATGCAGGAGGGATAGCAGGATCTCGAGTTTAAGGCTGTGGTTAGATTTATTCTTAATTACTTTCTTGTAGTTGCGGATGCTTGCAAGGGGTATAATCACAAGTATGTATTAGTCCTAGGAAGGGCGGTACATTAGCATAGGTTCACCCACACAACACTTATCATAACAATGAAGATTATTTAGCCGTATGTAGCGAAAGCACTAGACTAAAATCCCGTGTGTCCTCGAGAACGTTTGGTCATTATAAGTAAACAACCCGGCTTGTCCTTTGTGCTAAAAAGGATTGGGCCACTCGCTGCAATTGTTACTCTCGCACTTTACTTACTCGTACTTTATTCATCTGTTATATCAAAACCCCGAATACTTGTCTGTGAGCATTTACAGTGAATCCTTCATCGAAACTGCTTGTCAACACCTTCTGCTCCTCGTTGGGATCGACATTCTTACTTATCGAAGATACTACGATACACCCCCTATACTTGTGGGTCATCATGCACCGTTGCCAAAGTTCGTCGTTTCAAAGCATCTCGTGATGATCGGATGTGATAGATTCAACGTTCATATACAACGGGTGTAAGCCATGTTGCACACGCGGAATACTTGGGTTTGCTTGACGAGCCTAGCATGTACAACATGGCCTCGGAAACCGAAAGGTTGAACACGAGTCATATGGATGATATGATCAACATGTTGATGTTTACCATTGAAGCTACATCATCTCACGTGATGATCGGTTTTGGTGTAGTGGATGTGGATCGTGTACCACTTAACAACTATGAGGGATGTTGTATTAAGTGGGAGTTCATTAGTAATTAGATTAAAACATAAACTAATTATCATAAACATAGTCTGAGTAGTATTTTGAATTAAATTTGTAGTATTGTCATCCGTTTTCTACCATGCGCTAGTCTTGTTATTGAGATAGAAATACTGTTAAAATCTGACAAGAAACTTTACGGATTGGTACCATATTGTTAAAGAATCAAGAATTGATTAAGTCCTATTGCAAACTTTTAGTAAACCTCACATTGTTGATTCAAAGAGCTATGGTTTCAATTAGTACCTAAAGTTATCTTGTCTCCGTGAAACTTGAAGTTCAAATCTGTTTGAAAAGGAAGGAGCTGAAAATTTAGTTTTCAGAAATAATCAAGGTATGAGTTATTTGTGATATCTAAGACCTTATTGCATGATGATAGAATATAAATTTGGTGAGACTACATAAACTCATAAGTTTTATGGGAATGTATGAAGGTTGAAGACGCCAGGCGTCACAATCCTCCAACTATTGGGGCACTAATAATATTCGCGTATCCATGAAGTTATCATCCTTAGTATGCACCGTTGCTAAGACTCGTCGTTTCGAAGCATCACGTGATGATCGGGTGTGATAGATTCTACGTGTGCATACAACGGGTGCAAGCCAGATTTGCACATGCGAATACTAAGGTTAAACTTTATGAGCCTAGCATGTACAGACATGGTCTCAAAAAGTTGTCATGAATTGATGGATAAAATTATGAGTGAAATTGTTCATCGTATTACAAAGTTACTAATAAGTGAAATCTAGAACACTTGTCATATGATGATCAACTTCAAAGTAAGAACCTCAAGGTTATTGGTATTAGATCAACAAACCTAGAAGTTATTGATGTTGAAGTGTTTTTCTGAATAATGAGGAAAGCAAAAAGAGAAACTGCAAAAGATATTTTGGCAAAAAGAAAAGAAAAGATTAGAAAGTCTAGCTCAGGTGTATATAAATGATATACATGTTATGGTTGTATTCCTAGTTAAGTCACACTATGAAATTCTTGGGTATTAGTACTATATTGGTTGGTATGAAGTGCCATACAAAACAACGCAATACAAGAATACAATGGCCTAAGTGACTGACAAGGAATATGATAAGAATGCACGTCTGGAACAAAATAAAGTGTTATTATGTTCGTCGTTAGCATTCTATCTAGCCCTTAGAATTTATAATAAAGAACTTAATAATTGTTATTTTGCTCTGGTCAAATGAAAACAATGAATTGTTCAAATTATGACATTACTCCATGTACGATGGATAAGTTATTATAAATCTTAATGGTGAAACACACATACATAACACTGACGCTAAAATGCCATAAGGAAAATGATTTGAATTCCACTTATTTGTGGAACCGCCATTTAGGTCATGTTAGAAAGGAACGCATGAAGGAACTCCATGCAAATGGATTTTTGGAGTCATTTGATTTTTGAATCATTTGGCGCTTGCAAATCTTTTCTAAAGAGAATGATTAAAATACCATTCATAGGCCAAGAGTTGAACGGGCAACTAACTTAGTGGAAAAATACATGATGATGTATGTGGTTCACTGGGCATAGTTGTGTGCGGGAGATTCTTCTACTTCATGAAAACTTTCAACAATGAATTGAGTATATATATGTGGATATATTCAATAAGGAAGAAGTTTGAAACATTTGAATGGATTCAAATAAATTTCAGCATGAAGTGGAAATCATCGTAATAGAAAAGTCAAATATCTATGATTGGATCATGGTGGAAATATTTGAATTACGAGATTTAGCGAACATCTAAGAGAGTTATGAAATTGTTCTACAACTCACGTTTCTTGGAGTATCATAGTGATGATGAAGTATCCAAGAGATGTATCCAAACCTTGTTGGGTCAATGATGAGATAAAATATTGATGTCATTATATTTTGTGGATTATGCTTTAGTGACTACCGCTTTTACACTAAATAGAGCATCATCACGATCCGATGAAATGGCACCATACAAGTTATGGCATGGGTATAAACCCTAATAGTCCTTTCTTTAAATTTTGGTCTAAGAGTATACAACCAAAATCGGATGAATGTCTTTGTTGGTTATCCCAGAGATTTAATTGGGAATTCTTCCCACGAGACAAAGACAAAAGTGTTTGTCAATGTTTCTTATTTCGAGAAATTGTTTCTAGTGAAGTATTTGAGTGGGAGGACAATATAATTTGATAAGGTTTATGAACCTGAGCATAATGATCAGAGTAGCGCAGCATCGGAATTGGTTTCGGAAGCGGCCACAACGATCATGGCTCCCATGACTACAAAGTGTTTTAGCCATGGAGATCGAAGTACATATTGAACCTTGTAGGTATGGTTTATTTGTGATCAAATAAATGATTTGTGGACAAAGGATTGATTTTGAACAATGATAAACCAACTACAAACAAAGAAGTTATGATGGGCCCTGACTCCGTTAAAATGGCCATGCGCCATGAAATCCATAATAGATGAATACTTTTTGAAAGTAAATGGATCTATAGACTTGGATGAAATATCCTTGAAGAAGCTCGACTTGTCGAAAAATTGTTTACGACAAAGTTCAAAGAGTTGACTACGATAAGATTAGATCTTCCGTAGCAATGCTTATAGTCTATGTGGATTATTCTAGTAATCACTACATATTTCTTTTATGAGATATGCTAGTAGGATGGCAAAATACATTACTTATAAGTATGTATTAAAGGTGTATACAAGATACAACCAAGAGTTTTGCTGGTCCGTGGAATACTAGATAGGTATACGAACTTCAATTGGATGAAGTAAGTATCGCGGAGTTGGAATCTTCACCAGATGAAATAGTCAAAGAGTTTTTGATTTCATCAGAGACGATGAAGAAGGCTTGCATTTGCAAGAAATTAAGTGGGAGCGCTAAGACATATTTATAATACTTTATGTAGGTGACATATAGTTGGTTATAAATGATGTAATTATATACTTGATTAAAAGGTTTCATTGAGAAATTAACTTCAATGAAAGGATATGGACTGAAACAAATTTAGTGTCAAGATCTATGAAGATAGACTGAAACACATAATAAGTTTAAATCAAAGTACATAGAATGGATATTGAAGTAGTTCAGTATAGAAATATTAAGAAAATGTTCTTGTCATGTGAAGGTTTAACAAGACTTGAGTGTATCTGACACTCAATGAGTAAAAACACATGAGTGATTATAGATCACGAATAATATGTATACAATCAGATGTCCTATGCTCTAAATGTGTTATGAGCATGTACCAGAATGATTCATATGATGATCATTGAAAAACAGTAAGAATATTCTTGAGTACTTAAGAAGAACCAAGAATATATATATTTTTGTATGGAGAAATGACAAACAAATCGCAGTAAGGTGTTGCACCGATATTTGTTTTATTACATATGAAAATAAAATTTCAATCTCAAATTAGACTAAGTGTTGTTTAAAAGGTAGCACAATGAGCTAGAAGTTGTCTATGCTAGATTTAGAAGAGTTCTAAATATTGTGACGGATTCTACAAAAGAAGGCAAAGTATGTCATTGTTTTGACAATGACAAAGGATGTTAAAGTCAAGAGGTTCTTTGAGAACTTGGTGTAGTTCAGTCAGAATTTTGAAGCTATATTGTGTGTGACAATATTAGTGACATATTTCAGACCGCGGATTAAGGTTCCACCAGAAGACCAAACATATTTAATGCCGACTCATTTTGAAATGAGTGATGCGTTGAGACGCAAATGAATTACAAAATACATACGTTTCTGAGCGTGTCAGATCCGTTGACTAAAACCTCTCCCGTGAGCAAAACATGATAAAGCACCGAAAGCCAAGGTGTTATATCTTTACAAATGTAAACTAGATTATTGACTCTAGTGCAAGTGGGAGACTGTTGGAGATATGCCCAAGAGGCAATAATAAAATGGTTATTATAATATCTTTGAGTTTATGATAATGTTTACATACCATGCTATAATTGTATTAACCGAAACGTTGATACATGTGTGTTATGTGAACAACAAAGAGTCCCTAGTATGCCGCTTAACTAGCTTGTTGATTAATGGATGATTAGTTTCATAATCATGAACATTGGATGTTATTAATAACAAGGTTATATCATTGTATGAATGATGTAATGGACACACCCAATTAAGCGTAGCATAAGATCTCGTCATTAAGTTATTTGCTATAAGCTTTCGATACATAGTTACCTAGTCCTTATGACCATGAGATCATGTAAATCACTTATGCCAGAAAGGTACTTTGATTACACCAAACGCCACTGCGTAAATGGGTGGTTATAAAGGTGGGATTAACTATCCGGAAAGTATGAGTTGAGGCATATGGATCAACAGTGGGATTTGTCCATCCCGATGACGGATAGATATACTCTGGGCCCTCTCGGTGGAATGTCGTATAATGTCTTGCAAGCATATGAATAAGTTCATAAGAGACCACATACCACGACGAGTAAAGAGTACTTGTCGAGACGAGGTTGAACAAGGTATAGAGTGATACCGATGATCAAACCTCGGACAAGTAAAATATCGCGTGACAAAGGGAATTGGTATCGTATGTGAATGGTTCATTCGATCACGAAGTCATCGTTGAATATGTGGGAGCCATTATGGATCTCCAGATCCCGCTATTGGTTATTGGTCGGAGTGAGTACTCAACCATGTCCGCATAGTTCGCGAACCGTAGGGTGACACACTTAAGGTTTGATGTTGAAATGGTAGAACTTGAATATGGAATGGAGTTCGAATATTTGTTCGGAGTCCCGGATGAGATCCCGGACATCACGAGGAGTTCCGGAATGGTCCGGAGAATAAGATTCATACATAGGAAGTCATATTCCAAGTTTGGAAATGATCCGGTGCATTTATGGCAGGTTCTAGAAGGTTCTAGAAAAGTCCGGAAGAATGACACTATGGAAGGAGGGACTCCACTAGCATGGCCGGCCAACCCTAAGGGGAAGGAATCCCAGGTGGCCCCACCTCAAGGAAAGGTGGGAGTCCCACCTTGGGTAGGACTCCCCCCTTGAGTAGGTTTCCCACCTTTGGGAAGTTTTGGTGTTGGGGTCTTATTCGAAGACTTGGACTACAACTCTTGGGGCTTCCACCTATATAATGAGGGGCATAGGGGAGGGGGCTGACTACCACAGAGCCATAGCTTGGCCGCACCCAAGGAGGCCGGCCACCCCCTCTCCCAAACCCTAGCCGCCCCCTCTCTCCTCCTCTTCTCCCGCACGCTTAGCGAAGCTTCACCGGAGATCTCCACCGCTACCGCCACCACGCCGTCGTGCTGCCAGATTCAAGGAGGAGCTACTACTTCCGCTGCCCGCTAGAACGGGGAGAAGGACATCATCTTCATCAACACCGAACGTGTGACCGAGTACGGAGGTGCTGCCCGATTGTGGCACCGTGATCAAGATCTTCTACGCGCTTTTGCAAGCGGCAAGTGATCGTCTACCGCAACAATAAGAGCCTACCCTTATAGGCTTTGGGAATCTTCAAGGGTTAGTCTCGTTCATCCCCTCGTTGCTCCCATCTTCTAGATTGCATCTTGGCTTGGATTGCGTTTTCGCGGTAGGAAATTTTTTGTTTTCTATGCAACGTTATCCTACAGTTCCCTGGTTGTATCTTGGGGCTTCTAGAGATGCTTCTAGCTGCCAAACAAATCAAGCTCAAAAGAACACTCTAGCTTAACTCGGGTTTATTCTCACCAAGAAGCCAACTTGTAGTGCAATACCAAAAACTGGTCCAGAGCAGTTTCCCGAGCTTCTGTTGAGGGAATCGAAGTGGTACGTCAACATGCCCTCCAGTTTGAAACAACAAGGGACTCCAGCGCTTTGTTGCTAAAGCGCATACGTTTTCTTTCTTTTCTATACGCTAATTCCTGACTGAACCTCAGTCCACAGTTTGACCTATCTTTCTGTAGATTGATGCACTAATAAGACTCCAAATCCTTGGTCCCTTTCTTTTGTAACCTCTCTTAGGAACGGCTAGGATCCTAATCTATATTCCTTCCTCCTTGGCGTCAGATAACTCCAAAAAAGCATGACTGAAGTCGATATAAAACGTGTCGAAGAGCAATAGACTCTGTTTTTTATAGAGCTTATCATTGTCATTGATTGACAGCTGCTTCTTGAGGTTGCATGTCAACACCCGGATTTTTAAGTCCAGATGCCTATTATGCCATTCCTCGCGATCCCAGGAATATTGTTTTTGCGAGACATAATAGATTGATATCACAACACATCATTCATTACATACCATAATCGTCTTACAGATAAAGGATCACCTGATCCAGTCTTATTACAATAATAGAAGTTCTATTGATCAATTACATAACACATAGCGGAAGCGAAAGTAGCGGAGTAGTAGTCCATCTATTCCACAGGCAACTGTTGACGTCAGGAGTGATCCTAGTTGTCGTAGACGTCCTGCTGTCCTTCTTCCGGGTTCGTACTCGTCTTCATAGTCTGGCCATTTGAATAGCCAGGGACACAGCCATGAGTACTTTAAAGTACTCGCAAACTAATACTAAGGCAAGAACTATCAACTATAGTAAGGGGGTTCTAAGCTCTAGTTTCATTTGCATAAAGCCAGTTTTATTTCATAAACACTTTAATAATCAAAACCTCTTCATTTGACTAACTTACTCAAGTGGGAACATTAGTGTCATTCCCACAACTCAGTTGTGATTCAAAGTCAAAGTCACCTTTCAATTCAAATCACAAGTCACCATTCATATTTTTAGAAAAGTTCTGATGACGGAACAGTATGGCCTTTCCAACTGTCCATGCGCGGACGCGGCTATTCGAATAGGTGAAACTCTGCAGAGGTTGTACACTTGTGCCACAACAATTGCAATAGTTCGTCAGGGGTAACTGGCCCTGATCGTACGCAGTACGCGAACTACCAATCCTAACCTTTCATTTACATACTCTAGTATAGGAACCTCTCCCCATGAGCTTGGCCTCCCAGTGAAGACACGCGGTCAACCTGGGAACTGCACAGGGCTTGGGCCGGACATTCACCTCATTTCACGTCATTTCACATCATTCCTTCTGTAGAGGCAGCCTCTAGCATAACCCCGATGACGCTTGTTCAGAGGGAACCCATACTAAAATACATAAGTTTCCAGCTAAGCCTTACCCAGATTTAGGTATTGTGGGGGTACTTGTAAAATTGGAATGGTATCGCATCCGAACCCAACCATCAGTGTTTTTGTAAAATTCACCAAGTCATTCACCAGTCATATTCACCTTCAAAATCTCTCAATAGAATGACTCATCATTCCAAGGTTTTCAAAGTCATTTCCATTCACAAGTTCCCAAATAGAGTAGTCACTTTTAATATTGAGCACTAGCATCTAGTTATGAGGGGTGCTAAGTATCTTGGAACTTGCTAGGCTAAGTGTGATGCTCTTGTACTACTCTATAATTCAACCAAGTGAATCATAAACCAAAAGTAACTTTGATAATTAAAATCAAGTAAAGCTTGTAAAGTAAAAACTTGGGATAGGTTCATAAGGTAAAAAGTAATGGTGCCTTGCTCTTGTAGAGCTTTGCACTTTGCAAGAATATAAACTTGCAACCAAAATAGTTTGCATTAGTCTAGCTTGCATTGGTAATAGCTTGCCTTGGTTGGTGATGTGATCAAAGTTCTCTTGCTCTTCCTCTTGGTAGAAGACCTCTTCCTCTTGATAGTCCCCGGTACTAGCGTCTATAAACGAATACGAGGATACAATCACCAAACAACACTTAAGTAGTCTTAATTAGCCTTATTGGCTCACACAAAGGATCTAGCATCACTACTTAACATTTATTCTCAAATTATGCTAGGGTTTCTTTATTTAACATTAGGAAAATAATTTCCTCTCATTGAACGTTGAAATTAGGGTTTCTCTTTGGTTTGGAGAAATAATTTCCTCTCATTGAATCTTCTTAAGATTTAATCTTCTCAAATAACCAGGGGTGCTCCCATGTTGACCAAGGTCAACACTTCACACTTAATATTTGAGAAAAGTGATTTAAATGAGATTCATCATCTCATGTGTTTTAAATAACCTTTGCAATTTAAATACTATTATGATTTAATTTCTACAAGTGAGCAAGTATGAGCCTAAGTAAATAAAGGTCAACACATTACTTCATATCACTTGAGAAAGGATTTAAATGAGGTGCTACACCTCATAGATTTAAATTCTAAAATTTGGATATAGTTTAAATGGGCTAGTATTGACTACATAGCCAATATTTTGCTTCTAGCCCATGATCATGTACAGAACCCATATCATATTTTTACATAGTAAATTAGGGTTTGTTAAATGTGAATTATTGCAATTGGATTCACTTCAAAATTCACAATGGTTGATTTTTAAGATTTATTTGAATACAGAAAAGTATCTGATTTGTTATTTTTTCTGTTCAAAATCTACAAAAGCTATGAGGTTGAGACCAGTGAGGTTAGTTAGATATTTTCATAAGCTTTCCAAATATATAAATTTTATCAAATTTGGCCGAGTAGATTTGTAGTTATTAAAGATTTAACAAAGCATCTGAGAGCAATTCACAGAAAATAAATAAAACGAAATTTGAATTCAAACGGTGGGCGGGAACGGAGTTGGGCCGGCCCAGCTGCTGCCCGGGCCTGGCGTGCATGGCGCATGCACGTCGGGCACGCGCGGAGCGCGCAGATCGTCGGATGACGATCCGACGGCGCTGGGCTGTCGTCTTCCTCCCGATGCTGCAAGCTTGCGGGGGCCATATCTCTCACCTCGGAGCTCGGATTGAGGCATGGTTAGGTGCGTTGGAAAGGTATTTTCAAGGTCTACAACTTTGGTGTAGGGCTTGATGGCTATGGTGATGAAAATCTGGGCGGTTTTGAGGGATGCCGCCGGTGGCCGTGGCGAGCTCTTGGCTCCGGTGTGAGGCAAAGAGGGAGAGAGGGAGGCTCTAGGAGGGAGAGAGGGAGGCTGTGAGGTGGTGTGGTGCTGTCCCAAGTGAGGAGGGGGGTTTATATAGGCTTGAGAGAAGGAGGAGGACAAGTGGTGGCATGGTGAGGTCTACATCAATGGCATGGGCTTGGCATGGTCCTCTTTGCATCATTTTCTTGGTCTATGAGTGCTGCATGCTTGGTTGAGGTGTGATGATGGTATTTGACATAGGGTGCAAGGTGTGAGAGGGCTAGAGGTGTGCACCATTGATTAAAGTGAAAAGCATATGTGGTACATGCAAATGAGTGGCATGCTTGAGCATGGTGAATCATGGCCAAGGTGGTGTCATATCATGATGTGCTTTTCAGAGTACCATGGTGTACTATCAATGATGGAAAGAGAGAGAGAGAAAAAGTGAGAAAGTGATGATTAAAGTGAATTGTACCCCCTTTTCACTTTATGTGTACTTTTCATCTCCAAAGCAATGACCTCCCTTGTGTGTAACTTTGGACAAATGGATGCATGGTTGTGTTCTAAATGATGTTGGGCAACAATGTGTGGCATTGGTTTGAAATTTGGAGAGGTTTTGTGAAAATTCAAATGGTGGAGGGAATCTAGAATTTGTTTCAAGGTGGCATCTTGGCTTGAATAATTAGAGCAATGGTCAAAGCTTTGGTCAAAGTGGTCAACACGAAAAATGTTCATATTGATGAGGTCTTGGATGAGGTGCAAAGAGTTGTTAGGGTTTGGTTTAAGAATCTCTTAATAGAAGAGCTCAAAGTGGGTAAGATAATATAAAATGGCCAAATGACCATTATCATATATAAGTTGCATTTGAATTCTTCTTTGCTTTGATTTGGGTTTCTTTGGTGCAATTGTGTTTGTTTATCATATATAAACATTCTACAAGCAAGAGATCAAGCAATGGTGGCCTTTGGTGAAGATTTGCAAAATTGGCCTTATGTGTATGTGAGTGAAATTGGGAATTCCTCACCATTTGCTTTCTCTCCATTTGATTTGATATTTCTTGACTCAAATGTGATTCTTATTAGTTTAGAAACATTTCCAAACTATTGAAACCATTCCAAATGGTCTAGTTCAAAGATTTTCAAAAATGGCCATAACACATAAGAGGTGATGTGTCAATTTTCCTTAATCTTATAAATTGTTCCCCTTGCTTTACTTGGGAATGGGTTAGGGTCAATTTAGTGTTAGATTAGGTTTAGAGATGGTTTCACACCATTTGGTCAAGGTTTAAAGTCATAGGTCAAGGTTTGGTGAAATGGGTATTTGTCACATATGCCTCTATGCATATGTTGCATTTGATTTTTAATTTGACTTGGCTTGACCCAATTGGTGTTGTTGAGTGTTGAAATGGTATATAGGAGTGATCCAACCATTCACAACATACCTTAGGGTCAATATTCTTAATTTCCCAAATTTGCTATTTTACTCTCATATGCCTCTATGGCATTTTTAGTTTCTTTTTAATTTCTTTTGTTTCACTTTGGATTTGGTTTGATAAGTGCTAGATAAGGTGTATGAAGGTTTTCCAAACCTCTAAGCAAAGTAGAAAAGCTTAGGGTAAAGATTTATAGAAATAGCCATAGGCACATATGCCTTTTTCTTATTTAATTTCCTTTTATTTTATTTTAACTAGGATGGTGAAAAGAGGGGTGAGGTTTAGGGTTTAAGATCACTTCAAAATACTAATAACAAGCAATCATAGCAATAACACAAGAATTAAGCAAGATCACTATGTATCATGCTTAATTTAATAAAAGTTTTTGTTGGTTCCAAAATTTGGAACTAGGGAATTTCATTTGTTTTGTTTTGAATTTTTGGGATGTTACAAACCCTTCCCCCTTAAATAAATCTCGTCCCGAGATTTTAAGAAAAGTTAGGTTCCTAAGAGAGATTGAGCATTTTATTAACAGGAAGATATACTTGGCATGGTCTGGGGTGCTTCCTGAGCTTCAGTGGCAGTCATGTGGTAGAGACGGCCGTTGTTGTTGTTCTGGTTCCTTCTTCCGGCAAAGCGGCGCTGTTGTTGAGCAGGTGCTGCGGTATTGGCGGCAATCCTGGCAAGCTTTTTGGGGCACTCATTGGAGAAGTGACCCACAACTCCACATTCATAGCAGTTGACGGTGGACTTGTCTTTGGGAATGATGGGGGTAGCATTGCTTCCAGTCCTTGGGGCAGTATTGGTGTTGTTGTTGTTGCTGTTGTTGTTGGGGTGGTTGTTGTTGTTGTGGTTGTTGTTGTTGTTGCCTCCGGGCTTCGGGGGTCCTCCGTTGTTGTTGTGGTGGTTGGGGCGATAACTCTGAGCAGGGGGTTTGTTGTATCTTGGGGTGAATCCTCCAGAGGAGTTGTTGCGGTACTTCTGGGTATGGTGGGGTCCATTCTGGTTCATCATTCTGCGCTTGCGGTTCTCATTGGCTTGATGTAGCTTTCCTTCCATCTGTATGGCTGAGTCTACAAGGGCTTTGAGGTCGAACAATGTTCACTAACACGTGCATCTCATCGTGCAGTCCGTTCAGAAATCTCTCCTTCCTTTTCTCATTGGTGTCGGTCTCATCCGGGCGTACCTTGATAGAGTGAGAAACCTGTCGCGGTATTCCACCACGGACATTCTTCCTTGTTTGAGTTCACGGAACTCGTCTCTCATTTTCTTGATCAATCCTTGGGGCACATGGTACTTGCTGAATTTCAGCTTGAAGTCTTCCCACGTCATCATCTGTCCCGCATTCATTGCACGGGCACTTGTCCACCAGGCTCTGGCAGGTCCTGACAGATAGTGGGTGGCAAACATTACTTTTCTGCGGCTTCTACTCCCGCAACTTCAAGGTTGTTCTCCATGGTCTGGAGCCAGTCATCAGCATCGAGGGGCTCTTCAGTCTTGTTGAACATCGGTGGGTTGGTGTGCTGAAAGTTCTTCAGCTTTGATCCAGGGTGATCGTGGTTTCCGTGGCCTTGATTGTTCTGAGCTATCTGTTGTAGTGCAGCAATGTTGGCTTGGCATTCAGCTCTCTCGACTTCTCGGTCGGCAAGCAGGGTTTGCAGCAATTGCATCATCACGTCGTTGGTGCGATTAGGAGGGGCCATCTGAACATTGATGTAGATGATAAGGTAAGAGGGAAATTTCTATGATTTGTTTGGTTAAAGTTTTAAGAAGTTCATAATATTGAAAACTTGAGTAGTGTTGCGGGGGTAAAAACCAACAACACTTTTTCATTCATACCAAGCATCATACATTACAAATCTAACACACCGTTGGTTTGAAGAACCATTCATCGTTCTACGATACGAGGGGATCCTGATACAACTCACACATACGGAAGTGCTTTAAATGAAACTACTCTTCAGGGGGGATTCTTCATCTTCACGGGTAATGTGCTTGGCGAAATGCGAGGGCATTGTCCAACTCCTTGCGGGTCTTGTACAGCATGAAGTCGAGGTGTGCTACATAGTGGTTCATCTCCGGGTGCGGGGGCATGGTCATCGGTCTTCCGGTGGGGTCATGTCTTGGGTAGTAGATGAAGCGAGTGTTCTTAATCTTGTTCTCATTTTGTCCACACAGACGAGAAATTGCTTCTTGCATAGCTCTGACTAGTCCTTCCTTCCAAGTGTTTCCCGTTACAGAAAACCATATGGTTTCCCATATTGGGGTTCCAGGCTTCCTTCGTAGATCGGCAGAAACTTCCCACCGAGGTGGTCCTCCGGAGTGATTGTTGAGGGGTGTTCCGAAGAACTCGGGGTACGGGCGTCCTAGATAGTCCACTAGTTGCTTCAAGTCTTTCTCGAACATCAGGTTTCCTCCGTGACCAAGCTGATAAAACTCCCATTTGTACTCCATCTATGAACAATGAGGAGGAGTTAGTTAGAGAAGTGCCCAAGTGTGCCAAGTTTTTATGTAGTAAGGAAGGTAGAGTATGAATGTTGTTTTTGGAAAGATCTCAAGGATAAGGGTGAGAATAAGTTTTTCATAAATATTCACTTCATTTGTTTTGAAACTATGTTTTTCAGACGTCCATTCTAACTAGGGTCTCCTAAGGTCAAACAATGGCTCCGATACCAACTTGTCAACACCCGGATTTTTAAGTCCAGATGCCTATTATGCCATTCCTCGCAATCCCAGGAATATTGTTTTTGCGAGACATAATAGATTGATATCACAACACATCATTCATTACATACCATAATCGTCTTACAAATAAAGGATCACATGATCCAGTCTTATTACAATAATAGAAGTTCTATTGATCAATTACATAACACATAGCGGAAGCGAAAGTAGCGGAGTAGTAGTCCATCTATTCCACAGGCAACTGTTGACGTCAGGAGTGATCCTAGTTGTCGTAGACGTCCTGCTGTCCTTCCGGGTTCTGGTACTCGTCTTCATAGTCTGGCCATTTGAATAGCCGGGGACACAGCCATGAGTACTTTAAAGTACTCGCAAACTAATACTAAGGCAAGAACTATCAACTATAGTAAGGGGGTTCTAAGCTCTAGTTTCATTTGCATAAAGCCAGTTTTATTTCATAAACACTTTAATAATCAAAACCTCTTCATTTGACTAACTTACTCAAGTGGGAACATTAGTGTCATTCCCACAACTCAGTTGTGATTCAAAGTCAAAGTCACCTTTCAATTCAAATCACAAGTCACCATTCATATTTTTAGAAAAGTTGATGACGGAACAGTATGGCCTTTCCAACTGTCCATAACCGGACGCGGCTATTCGAATAGGTGAAACTCTGCAGAGGTTGTACACTTGTGCCACAACAATTGCAATAGTTCGTCAGGGGTAACTGGCCCTGATTTATCGTGCAGTACGCGAACTACCAATCTAACCTTTCATTTACATACTCTAGTATAGGAACCTCTCCCCATGAGCTTGGCCTCCCGGTGAAGACACGCGGTCAACCTGGGAACTGCACAGGGCTTGGGCCGGACATTCACCTCATTTCACGTCATTTCACATCATTCCTTCTGTAGAGGCAGCCTCTAGCATAACCCCGATGACGCTTGTTCAGAGGGACCCATACTAAAATACATAAGTTTCCAGCTAAGCCTTACCCAGATTTAGGTATTGTGGGGGTACTTGTAAAATTGGAATGGTATCGCATCCGAACCCAACCATCAGTGTTTTTGTAAAATTCACCAAGTCATTCACCAGTCATATTCACCTTCAAAATCTCTCAATAGAATGACTCATCATTCCAAGGTTTTCAAAGTCATTTCCATTCACAAGTTCCCAAATAGAGTAGTCACTTTTAATATTGAGCACTAGCATCTAGTTATGAGGGGTGCTAAGTATCTTGGAGCTTGCTAGGCTAAGTGTGATGCTCTTGTACTACTCTATAATTCAACCAAGTGAATCATAAACCAAAAGTAACTTTGATAATTAAAATCAAGTAAAGCTTGTAAAGTAAAAACTTGGGATAGGTTCATAAGGTAAAAAGTAATGGTGCCTTGCTCTTGTAGAGCTTTGCACTTTGCAAGAATATAAACTTGCAACCAAAATAGTTTGCATTAGTCTAGCTTGCATTAGTAATAGCTTGCCTTGGTTGGTGATGTGATCAAAGTTCTCTTGCTCTTCCTCTTGGTAGAAGACCTCTTCCTCTTGATAGTCCCCGGTACTAGCGTCTATAAACGAATACGAGGATACAATCACCAAACAACACTTAAGTAGTCTTAATTAGCCTTATTGGCTCACACAAAGGATCTAGCATCACTACTTAACATTTATTCTCAAATTATGCTAGGGTTTCTTTATTTAACATTAGGAAAATAATTTCCTCTCATTGAAAGTTGAAATTAGGGTTTCTCTTTGGTTTGGAGAAATAATTTCCTCTCATTGAATCTTCTTAAGATTTAATCTTCTCAAATAACCAGGGGTGCTCCCATGTTGACCAAGGTCAACACTTCACACTTAATATTTGAGAAAAGTGATTTAAATGAGATTCATCATCTCATGTGTTTTAAATAACCTTTGCAATTTAAATACTATTATGATTTAATTTCTACAAGTGAGCAAGTATGAGCCTAAGTAAATAAAGGTCAACACATTACTTCATATCACTTGAGAAAGGATTTAAATGAGGTGCTACACCTCATAGATTTAAATTCTAAAATTTGGATATAGTTTAAATGGGCTAGTATTGACTACATAGCCAATATTTTGCTTCTAGCCCATGATCATGTACAGAACCCATATCATATTTTTACATAGTAAATTAGGGTTTGTTAAATGTGAATTATTGCAATTGGATTCACTTCAAAATTCACAATGGTTGATTTTTAAGATTTATTTGAATACAGAAAAGTATCTGATTTGTTATTTTTTCTGTTCAAAATCTACAAAAGCTATGAGGTTGAGACCAGTGAGGTTAGTTAGATATTTTCATAAGCTTTCCAAATATATAAATTTTATCAAATTTGGCCGAGTAGATTTGTAGTTATTAAAGATTTAACAAAGCATCTGAGAGCAATTCACAGAAAATAAATAAAACGAAATTTGAATTCAAACGGTGGGCGGGAACGGAGTTGGGCCGGCCCAGCTGCTGCCCGGGCCTGGCGTGCATGGCGCATGCACGTCGGGCACGCGCGGAGCGCGCAGATCGTCGGATGACGATCCGACGGCGCTGGGCCGTCGTCTTCCTCCCGATGCTGCAAGCTTGCGGGGGCCATATCTCTCACCTCGGAGCTCGGATTGAGGCATGGTTAGGTGCGTTGGAAAGGTATTTTCAAGGTCTACAACTTTGGTGTAGGGCTTGATGGCTATGGTGATGAAAATCTGGGCGGTTTTTGAGGGATGCCGCCGGTGGCCGTGGCGAGCTCTTGGCTCCGGTGTGAGGCAAGGAGGGAGAGAGGGAGGCTCTAGGAGGGAGAGAGGGAGGCTGTGAGGTGGTGTGGTGCTGTCCCAAGTGAGGAGGGGGGTTTATATAGGCTTGAGAGAAGGAGGAGGACAAGTGGTGGCATGGTGAGGTCTACATCAATGGCATGGGCTTGGCATGGTCCTCTTTGCATCATTTTCTTGGTCTATGAGTGCTGCATGCTTGGTTGAGGTGTGATGATGGTATTTGACATAGGGTGCAAGGTGTGAGAGGGCTAGAGGTGTGCACCATTGATTAAAGTGAAAAGCATATGTGGTACATGCAAATGAGTGGCATGCTTGAGCATGGTGAATCATGGCCAAGGTGGTGTCATATCATGATGTGCTTTTCAGAGTACCATGGTGTACTATCAATGATGGAAAGAGAGAGAGAGAAAAAGTGAGAAAGTGATGATTAAAGTGAATTGTACCCCCTTTTCACTTTATGTGTACTTTTCATCTCCAAAGCAATGACCTCCCTTGTGTGTAACTTTGGACAAATGGATGCATGGTTGTGTTCTAAATGATGTTGGGCAACAATGTGTGGCATTGGTTTGAAATTTGGAGAGGTTTTGTGAAAATTCAAATGGTGGAGGGAATCTAGAATTTGTTTCAAGGTGGCATCTTGGCTTGAATAATTAGAGCAATGGTCAAAGCTTTGGTCAAAGTGGTCAACACGAAAAATGTTCATATTGATGAGGTCTTGGATGAGGTGCAAAGAGTTGTTAGGGTTTGGTTTAAGAATCTCTTAATAGAAGAGCTCAAAGTGGGTAAGATAATATAAAATGGCCAAATGACCATTATCATATATAAGTTGCATTTGAATTCTTCTTTGCTTTGATTTGGGTTTCTTTGGTGCAATTGTGTTTGTTTATCATATATAAACATTCTACAAGCAAGAGATCAAGCAATGGTGGCCTTTGGTGAAGATTTGCAAAATTGGCCTTATGTGTATGTGAGTGAAATTGGGAATTCCTCACCATTTGCTTTCTCTCCATTTGATTTGATATTTCTTGACTCAAATGTGATTCTTATTAGTTTAGAAACATTTCCAAACTATTGAAACCATTCCAAATGGTCTAGTTCAAAGATTTTCAAAAATGGCCATAACACATAAGAGGTGATGTGTCAATTTTCCTTAATCTTATAAATTGTTCCCCTTGCTTTACTTGGGAATGGGTTAGGGTCAATTTAGTGTTAGATTAGGTTTAGAGATGGTTTCACACCATTTGGTCAAGGTTTAAAGTCATAGGTCAAGGTTTGGTGAAATGGGTATTTGTCACATATGCCTCTATGCATATGTTGCATTTGATTTTTAATTTGACTTGGCTTGACCCAATTGGTGTTGTTGAGTGTTGAAATGGTATATAGGAGTGATCCAACCATTCACAACATACCTTAGGGTCAATATTCTTAATTTCCCAAATTTGCTATTTTACTCTCATATGCCTCTATGGCATTTTTAGTTTCTTTTTAATTTCTTTTGTTTCACTTTGGATTTGGTTTGATAAGTGCTAGATAAGGTGTATGAAGGTTTTCCAAACCTCTAAGCAAAGTAGAAAAGCTTAGGGTAAAGATTTATAGAAATAGCCATAGGCACATATGCCTTTTTCTTATTTAATTTCCTTTTATTTTATTTTAACTAGGATGGTGAAAAGAGGGGTGAGGTTTAGGGTTTAAGATCACTTCAAAATAACTACTATATTATAGGGCAACCAACATCTTTTTTCCCATAATTTTGAGCTTCTTTCCGAATTAACCTCCTGCTGACACGTACTCTATTTAATAGTCTGCTTTTCGCTGATTTTTTTGGTGTGTGATTTCGGTGCCCCGTGCGATTTTTATGGTCGTGTTTACTGCATGCTCTTCTTTCTTTCCTTTTGTTTTCCGGGTGGCTTTAGCTGGAACAACGCACCGCTTTGACCAAGTTTAGTCTATTCGCGAGTGCCAGATAATTCTGGAAGAGTCTCCTCGGTGCTTCTCTCCCCAGCGTGCTTTTCTCAAATCTCTATTATTCTTCAGCATCCGCGGCGACGATACGGGCCACCACGGAGCGCCTCCGCGGCCCCGACGGCCGGCGCCTCCTCGGCTCCCCGGCGGCCGGCGCGTCCTCTGATGTGCCGCGGCCGGCGCCTCCTCAGCCCCCGGCGGCGGGCATGTCCTCGGCTCCCTGGCCCCTCGGCGCCCCTCGGCTCCGGCGGTTGGCGCCTCCTCGACTCCCCGGCCGCCGGGCGTCCTCTGATGTGCGGAGGTCAGCGCGTCCGCGACAGCCAGCGTCTCCTCTGATGCGTGGCATCCGGCGCGTTCTCGGCTCCCCGACGGCTAGAGCTTCCTCTGATGCCCGGGGGCCGACGCCTCCTTGGCTTTCCGGCGGCCAGTTACTTCTTCATGGCGAGCGGCAGCTGCAGTGGCTTCCGCAGCAAGCGGTAGCAGAAGATGGCTCCAGGTCGGCGATGACGAGTGGCATGGGGTTGACGGCCGTGACAGAGTGGACGACATGACCATGTGCTCACCGGTGACGTAGGCAGCGGGAAGAGCCATGGTTGCGGCGGCGCTTCGACGCTTTGACCAAGGGAGATGCGGGAACATAGCTGCCGTCGGAGGAGCACAAGTATTTTCTCGACCACCTCTCTCTCGTGTGCACTCTTTCTTAGCCGCTGGCGCCAAGAGGCAAGAGCTCAAAGGCAGAAGCCCGTGAACTTTGATCTCAAGTTCATGGGTATTCTTCAACTGAGCCACGGTAACATGTTCCCTTGCTCTCTAGGTATGTTCACTCAATCCTCTTCCAAGGGTTTTGTTTGATTGGACTAAGTCAAGCTTAGATCTACATTTTGAATGAGAATTATTTTTCCTAGCTCCTTTTGCTGCTCAAGCCTATAATCCCATTTTGTGTACATAAATTTGTAGGGATGTTGCGATGGTGGACTCATAGTGCAGCAAACGGTGTGCGTCAGTTCACGTTGGAGAGGAAGATATGGACCAAGTTGTGAGAGTTGCAAAATCTGGAAAAGGTCAGATTTCCTACTGATATATGGATTATATAACTGTACCATGGCAGTTCAATCCAGCAAGCTAGGTCGCTTTCTACCTTTTCTGTTTTCTCTTCGTATGCTGATTTTCGTGTCTCGAACAAAAGCTGCATATCTCTATTAATCGAGCATATCTGCAGATGAGGAGGCAAATGAACATCATCACCAGCTAGGAGACGGTGAGCACCACAGGGCACGTACTTCATGTTCTCTGATGAGGAGAGTACCCTCGCTGTCATCCATCCACGGCTCCGCTCGCTGATCAATAAGGTACCATTCTCATCTGTCTGTGCCTTCTCCTGCTTATGTTCTCTTATACAACATATGCATTCAGTAATTTTGTTGCATGTATTAGTTTCCTCGCTTTATGTTGATTCTTTCTACCACACGAGTTTGCTAATTCTCCATACATATTTCTCCTAATATGAGTAGTTAGTGAAAGTTGAAGATTAAAATAATGTTGTTAATATTTGCATTTTTGAAACATTCTTCAAATGATCAGATAATGTGTTAATGCTATATATGTTCGAAGAATGGTTTTCACAATTACTTAAACATGAGAACATATGTAAATCCTATTGCAGTTCCCTCTTTTCCTTTGCATTTAGAGAACATATACAGCTTGAGATATATGCACTCACTGAAAGTAGATTAATTGGGATGAGTCGATGATGCATACATATCTTTTGGACTAAGTTAGCTTCTAGGATGTTGCAACCAGTTGATAAAAAATTTAGGCACTGCTGTTATCACCATTTAAATACTCAGTACATTCTGGCCATTTAAAATCATACTACATTTCAATTGGCAGTACTTGAAAATTTTACATCTTAATAAGTGATGATATACATGGGATATGGATGAGCGAGTTCAAACAGGTGAGGTAATCTCTAAATTGTATTCATCCTTAAAATGAATGAGTGGACCTTCTTCTGCCCATTTCGAAAAAATGGCATGGTAGAAGCAACGAGAGAATAGAACTCTCTACATTCGAATGAATAAGACTTATACTTTTTTTTAGAAGTGTTTCATGCACGAAAACAACCATCATTACTCATTATGCTGCGCGTGCCAGTGTGTTCGGTGTTGTTGGCCTATATGCGACTATTGAAGTACTTCAGAATAAACTTGGTACTCATTTTGCAATCTTAAGATTGCGTTGCCATTGTTATTTATCTTTCAACAGCAAGAACATCGGCCTGTAACTTAGACTGACATCTCTCTCATCTATGCAGGTAAATGGCGTGTTCTTTTTTCTTTCTATTTTACTCTTGCCTACAACTTCAGACGCCATGTGCTCTCAGGTCCTTTTCCATGTCTGATGTAATTGAATTGTGCATCTGCTAAATGGCCTTACTTTTGCCAGGAATGATAGACAATGAGTAGTGAAGATATGGTGTTACTGCAATCAGGGTCACATCAAATCTTCCTAGCTGGCAAGCTAAAAGTACAGCGATGAAGGAGCCTATGTCAGCTAGCCGTATTTCTGTGTATATATGGAATATAGCGACAAAGTAGCTTCTGTTAGCTAGCCGTACTTCTAGGTATGTAATCTAA
Organism: Lolium multiflorum; assembly: GCA_030979885.1. Taxonomy (NCBI): domain Eukaryota; kingdom Viridiplantae; phylum Streptophyta; class Magnoliopsida; order Poales; family Poaceae; genus Lolium; species Lolium multiflorum. Next base: position 27,570,510 of record CM061753.1, on the reverse strand, counting down.
TAAATGGAGTTTTATTTATGAAACAATTATTCATCTTTTTGTGTGTTCAGGGGTGGTAACGGTCATATTAATTAAATAGATCTCGGTTAGGTAAACAGTCATACTATCTAAATTGAGTCCTACTTTCGTACTTCACCATCTCTGTTAAATTTTAATCACCAGAAATGTGTCCTCTTATCTAATGTAATCTTATAAACTCTGCAATCATGCCCAAATATGAATTAGCACCACAGCTAATCCTAATTTTCTAGATGAATTTGCGTTGGCACCACTAGGTCATGTGGATTGGATCTGACGCATGCAATAGCAATAAGGGAAGCAAGCAAGTTGCTGCCCCATCTTTCTCTGATGTGCAAGGATCACTGTAATTTGTAACTTTTGATATAGTCCAAGGATGTTTCAGATAATCCAAGCTGTGGCATTCTGACTGAGTAGTGTGAACTGGCTGTTGTAGTTTATGAATGTGTAGAGGCAAAATTTCTGAAAACAGTCCATACTTGCTGAATAAGGTGACTCATATCTGAACTTCTATGCACTTTAAATCTCTTTCAGGGCGAATCCAGGGTCACACACACATGGGGCACTAGCGTGGCAGCGAGTCCGGCGACCACCGGCGCAGGAACTCTGGCTTCCAGGTGAACCATTCCTCTCCCTGCCTTTTTTTTACTTCCCTTGATCTGATAATTTATCACATATTTTCTTTTCTTTTTTCAGTTCAGTCAAGTCAAGCCATCACTGGTTTACCACATTGCATGGTGGGGGACTAGGTGTGTGGAAGTACTTACCGGTTGCCGCCCATCATGGAGGCGCTGGTCAAGGCCAAGGCAACATGCTCCTTGCTATTGGAGTCCATGGTGCAGGTCTCCTATGGTGCATATCCGTTCAGTGACAGACTTATTCAACTTTCTCAAGCTATTCCCACACTTTGATTTCATTCAGGTACCTAGCCTACCAAATTTGAGGTTTTGTAGTGTATATACACTTATGGGAAATATTGGTAGCTGAATGCAACCAATTGTTTTGGCCCAGTTGTACATATTCTGTATTCATCTACTACCTATGTGTACTTAAGGTCTTCTCATCTTAAATCCCAGACTACAAATTTTCTGCAAATAAATATTTAATGACTATGTAGGTATGACAGAATATATACCCATATATTTTTGATAGATTAGCCAAGTAGGGATTAACTGGTTTATAACAAAGTTTTCAAAAGGCTACTATTTCAGCAATCAAGCATTCAAATTTATTGATGTAATTTATATTCCAATTGTTTGCAATATTCTGAGTAAACTGAACTTATATACAATTGAAGCACGTGGAGCTACTACTGTGATTTAGATTTCGATTCCAACTGCTTGCAGTACTATGATAAATATTCCATACTTCTCAATTCTAGCTGCTTGCAATATTCTAAGATATGTTCCCTCACTACCAGGTCAATGCTCTCATATGAATCTCTCATATCAGCCAATTCGCAACAGTTGAGATATTTTAATGACCAATTGATCAAGAAAGAAATAATGTCTATCACATTGCTAACTGATGTCAAATCTTCCACCAGGTAGTTGGTCCTCTTTAATGGGAATGCAAAATAAACTTAGTAAGAACAGTAAGAAGTTACCTACTACATTCTGAGTTTTACAGGATAGTCCTTTTTTTGTATTAGTATCTTTCAATGTGTGCCTCTCATTGTTTCATGTCAATGTTTAAAAAATTGTAGATACATTATTCACCTATTTAGCTAACTTATCTCAGATAGAGTAAGCATACAACTTTCTAATTGTCGTTATTAATTAGAAGTAAACATGCCTTACCTTTTGCTCTCAGTTTTTTGGCATCATTATTATGTTCGGAAATATTTTCAACACAGTTGGTGTTGTATATAGTTTATTATAGCAAGCCGATAACCCTTGCATAATTATGTGGAGGTTATGTGGATTGCCTACTGTTATCTTCTTTATGAATTATTAGTTGGGGGTACATATTCTTCATTTTATATTTGTACATGCATACATCCTGCTAGGCCTATGATCTTAAGTCATGTGTTCTTTGCAGAAATGGAATTTTGACACAGATAGATCAAAGGAAATATTCTGAATTTTTGGCAATCAGGTAATTATATTTATCATAAATGCCCCACCTTATCGCTAATTGCAGATCTGTTCTCCTATTTTCGTAGGGCCGTATCTCTATTCTAACAAAAGTGCATATCAGATTCGAAATATAACATGTTCACTAATATGTCATATCTGAAATGCTAATCCTTTGTTTTTTATGGAAACCCCTCTTTTCATCTATTAGTTAGCCGAATTTTATCACCTTTCAAAGATAGAGGGCTAAGTTTTTTTTTTCCTTTAAAATGATCTGCTGGTATGCGGAAATAAGCAAAATTTTGTTTCACCTTAATTTTCATGCAATGGTCTTATTATTCTTTTCCATGATTACCTTCTTGATACCAAATTTATAGAAAGTTATCATGTTCAAAGATACTTAAGGCTTTTGGACAAAATGGATACACATCAGCATCAACTTTCCACCCAAATGGCATTATCCTTGGAATAGACAAGCTTTAAGCTGTTGTTAAAATTTGGGATGTAAAATGTCAGGTGAGAAAACAAAAATATCACTCAGATTTGCATCGATGTCATGCTCTTCTAATGCCTCTACTATTAAACCAAATTAAATCTTTCTATAATACTGGGGAAGTGCATTATAAATGGATTGGCTGCAGGGCGTTCCTATTTAGTGTTTTACAGTTAATTAGATTCCTTCTCTAGATTAGTAATTAATTAAGTGGGATTGTTTAACTTTCGTCAGTCTTGGCCTCTTTGAAATATGATAAAGTGGATATATAGTTTATAAATGGATTGGTTGCAGGGCGTTCCTAACGATGTTTGCATATAAAATTTTATATAATTGCTACCTATCTGAATCAGTAACATTTCTATGGTTCCTAAAATGCAACTTTGATACAGTAAAGGAGGTGATCGAAGATTTAGTTGAGTCACAGAATGAGATTACGGAGGCTAGACCCACAAAGAGGAGGAGCTCGACTGGTCGGACCAAGATGACACCACCAACGAAGAATCTCTGAGGGTACAGCCAGTGATGCCGTCATCCTCTCCTCCGAGGATGAAGATAACGCCAACGAGTGATGGCAAGAGGCTAGAATAATGCACTTGCCTGAGCATAGTGATCTACCCTACTACTTAAATTTAGTTTACTGAATGTATGACTTAATCTAGAGTTGCATGCTATTAGTGTTTAGTGCCTAATGAGGTATGCAATGCAAGCTTCACTTCTAAATGTTTTTACACCGTTTTAACTTAAAATAGGAGCATATTTCACTATTCAACTTGCTGCTTCCTTCACGGCGCGGCGTGCCGCCGCGCCAGTTCTTGCTAGTACTAATAACAAGCAATCATAGCAATAACACAAGAATTAAGCAAGATCACTATGTATCATGCTTAATTTAATAAAAGTTTTTGTTGGTTCCAAAATTTGGAACTAGGGAATTTCATTTGTTTTGTTTTGAATTTTTAGGATGTTACATTGCAGGATCTGTAGTGACATCTTCTCCTGATGTGCAATTGGAGGCACTTGTGCTAGTTGCTGCACTAACACAGCTGTTCAAATCTCAACGTCCTACAAACATACCTGGTCTTCCACTCTGTTCACTCGAGGAAAGACAAGAAAGTAAACAATTCTTCAAAGGAATTGGCTCGCTCCTTCGCTCGCTGAATGAAAGCTCTTTCACCCTGCCCGCGGGTAATCCCTTAGTGAGCCTACTCAAGCAATCTCCCATTAGCCACTCTTTCTGATTGTCAACTCCTTATTTGGGGTAGCTACTTTGCTGATTAAAAATATTATCGCATTGGAGCAGTGACAGTTATGTAAACTACTTCTCTAGCAAGTAATGAATCTGAGGTCAAAACCAACGAGTACGCTGGAGCCAAGGAGTGAGTCTGATTGAATCCATCCATAAAGCCGCCGAGGAAACGAAGTTCGTTCCCTTTCATCAAGTGGGTAAATCCCCCGTGTCAAGAGGCATGCCGCAGTGCCTGATACGCCCCCCCTCGTAGCCGATGTCGCTTCTTCGCCGCCGGCGCCCCTGCCGCTCGCAGCCTCCCCCGCCCTCACTACTATCACAGACGCATCTCCACTCGCAATACGGCCTCCACCGCTAGGAGGACAAGTTCCTCGATCCGCTGCCGCCACCGAACGACATCTCGCCCCCAACCAACCGACGTCGTCGAGCTTCACCTCCGCATGAAGGCATCGAGCTCCGCCTCCCGCAACGGACCGTACTCATTGTTGCCACTGATGTTCTTATGTTGTGTATTTGTAAGAAGGACCGTGCTTCAGATTGTTAGAATCGGGAAATGTTCTCACGGGTCAGGTTATTGGTAATGTTCAGATTTGATCTTGTCCTGTTTCTGCGAAGGGATTCTCTGCGTGAGTTACTTCAAACAATTGCAGTTTTCTTTGTACTAATTTGAAACCAATAATCAGCTGCACATCAAATTTACGGGTAATAGGGACATTACACAACAAACAAGTCTAGACTTAAAATCCCAAAAGAAGGGGATGGATAATTTCTAGTGAGCTTCTTCCCACCGGAGTTTTTCCCCATCAAAATCTACAAGCTGGCTTCTCCATAAGCATAAACCCAAAAAAGTGGCCCTTAGTACTACACATAAAGCTCTCAACTGACTTTCAATAGAGAAAGCTGTATCAACATTTCACTTAATTCAATTCCCGCGGCGTAAGTCAATTCTTCTTCTTCTGAGTCGTGACCGGTAGTTTCGTCGTCACCGATTAGGTAGCTATAACTTTGAATGAATTTAATTATATAGTGAATAATAGAATGGACTTGCTCACTATCATTCTGTCGTCAGAGCAACCACCAAATATATCAGGCAGTAACAATAATCACATTATGTATCACGATAGAATCATAACCACGAAGTAAGCAAGACGGGCTGCCAAAATATGAGAGTCAGACCTGTCCATCGCCATGGCACCATTAATAATATCTTCTAGCCCTATACCTCTTGAGATACTCGCAGCCACTTGGCATTTGAAGACCATATGCATAACATCTTCCCCTCCCTGTTACATGTAGGACACACACAACCTGTTGACCCGAAGCATGATAGTACTTTCGAAGCATTTCCTTCAGCTCCTCCGCTCCCCTTGCACTTGCTTCAAAAAGCAACATGCTATCATCTACGAAAAGTAGGTGCTTGAATGCCTAGGCTGTGCTTGCCACCTTTATTACCATTAAACGTCGATGACTGAACTTGAGATTTTAAAAGACACGAAAGACCCTCTGCTACCAACAAAAATAAATAAAGGGAGTTAGGGTCACCATGCGGATACCCCTAGATGGTCGGAACTCCTCTTCCGGTACACCATTGAAAAAAACCCGACAAGGATATTGTTGTCACCAATCTCATAATCCAAGTTACCCATGTGGTGCTAAAACCCCATCTTCAACATTATAGCTTCTAGATATCGCCATTCAACACGGCTATATTCCTTCGGCATATCCAATTTTAACGCACAACTTCGATGTTTCTTAGCCTTTGTACGTTTCATAAAATGGAGACACTCCAGGGCCGTGATGATAATCAGCCGTCCAGGAACAAAGCTGACTGCAGGTATAATCTTCAGTCTATTGGCTGCCACTTTGGCCATCTCGGGATCTAAAGCCAGCCCAACACACTTGCCCATCTGATGGTACAGTTCGTGAGATGTACCATCTGACCAGGGCCTGAATATGCAGCTCTGGGCTCTCAGCCCATAGCCCATGGACTGCATGGAGTCAATACAAAGGGCCAATACCAAACGACGTACTGATCGATTCCGTGACAAGGTACGTGTAGGATCCTGACACCGCACGGATTTGATTCCAAACCCGACTCGAGCAGACGTATTGCTCACGGCCGTGTACGCGATCCCACCTATATATAATCTACACGAGCCGGCCGATCAAGGCGCACAGAACCCCGTCGAACGGAAGCAGCCAAGACGAGATCGAAACCCAGGTCTCCCGGCCGGTGAATCTTCGTCGACTCAAGTCGCACCTCGCCGCAACCGGGAAGGTAAGAAGCTCTGGCCGTCGATCGAGAAGATGCAGATCTTCGTGAAGACCCTGACGGGCAAGACCATCACGCTGGAGGTGGAGAGCAGCGACACCATCGACAACGTCAAGGCTAAGATCCAGGACAAGGAAGGGATCCCGCCGGACCAACAGCGGCTCATCTTCGCCGGGAAGCAGCTGGAGGACGGCCGCACGCTCGCCGACTACAACATCCAGAAGGAGTCGACGCTGCACCTGGTGCTCCGCCTCCGCGGCGGCACCACCATCAAGATCAAGACGCTCACCGGCAAGGAGATCGAGATCGACATCGAGCCCACGGACACGATCGACAGGATCAAGGAGCGCGTCGAGGAGAAGGAGGGCATCCCGCCCGTCCAGCAGAGGCTCATCTTCGGCGGCAAGCAGATCGCCGACGACAAGACGGCCAAGGACTACAACATCAAGGGTGGCGATGTGCTCCACCTCGTCCTCGCTTTGAGGGGCGGTTTTTAGGTTTTAGGGTTTAACTTTAGGTTTTTTACGCGTGGTTTTGGAACTATCTATCTATAAAGTTGTCTTACCTTATTGATTATTTTGAGCACTGCCGTCTGCTTTCTGCAGAGCACAGCCCAATCCTTTTATTAATTTCCATTGTTTCTGTTTGTAGTCTAGGGCCTGTTACTTGGTTTCCCATGATGGAAATAGGATGGAAGGCCGTCTTCCTCAATGCAAAAAAGGGAAAAAGTTGCATTGTTCAATCTGTATCAGACATATGCAAGTTATTCAGAATACATCTACAGAAATTCTATTTTGAGCCAAACATTGCCTCTTTCCCAACTCTAGTACTACCAACTGAATAGGAAGTTTGGAACATGGCCGTGGTTGCTAGATTTCTTTCAGACAGTATGGTTGCTAGCAACATTAAGGGCAGCGATTTGCTCCACCTCGTCTTCTCTGAGCGGCCGTTTTCAGTTTTTAGGGCATAGATTTAGTTTTTTTATCTATGATCTTGGAACTATGTAAAGTTGGTTTACCTTCTTGATTATTTTGAGCACTGTCTTACCTAGTTGCCCACCGTCTGTTTTCTGCAGAATACACTTCAACCCTTTTATTACCGATTCACACTGCTTGAATTGATTCTGTTTATACTTCATAGTCTAGGGCCGGTAACTTCGTTTCTGATAATGCAAGGGAAGAGCCTCCTTCTCAAGAAAGATAAAACACTACTTGCATTGTTCAATCTAAATTAGAGATATGCAAAACTATTCAGAATACTTCAGTTGAAATTCTTGCTCCACATAGTCCCCGCTCTTAGTCTTAGGGGGCAAATTTAATTGTCAGTACTAAATAAGCTGCAGATTTTGTTCAGAATGCAGTTTCCGAACAAAATCCACGCCCAATACGTGTATCTAGATGATTAGCGGCAAAATAAAGTGCGAAACTTGGGAATTTTTTCTGAGACAAACTGGAACCTCCTGGTTCCAGAGGTCTGTAAATAGCTAGCTATAGTCATTTTTTAAATAGAACTTATCACTGTAGGTTTTAGGGTATAACTTTAGGTTTTTTACGCGTTGTTTTGGAACTATCTATAAAGTTGTTTTACCTTACTGATTATTTTGAGCGCTGTCTTTCAGAATTGCCTACCGTCTGTTTTCTGCAGAACACAGTCCAATCCTTTTATTACTTTCCATTGTATATCTGTTTGTAGTCTAGGGCCTGTTACTTGGTTTCCCGTGATGGAAATAGGATGGAAGACCCTGTTTCTCAATGCAAAAAAAGAGAGAAAAAGAAGCTGCTTGCATTGTTCAATCTGTATCAGCAAATTATTCAGAAGACTTCTACCGAAATTCTGCTTTGAGCCAAATTAACATTGCCTATTTCCCAAGTCTAGCACTATCAACTGAATAGGAACATGGCTGTGGTTAGCCAGATTTTCTTTCAGACAGTATGGTAGCTAGCAACATTAAGGGCCGTAATTTACTCCTTCTCCTCCGGGGCGGTTTTCAATTTTTAGGGCATAACTTTAGTTTTGTTGATTTTGGAACTATTATAAAGTTTTTTTACCTTCTTGATTGTTTTGAGCACTGTCTTACCTAGTTGTCTACCGTCTGTTTTCTGCAGAGTACACTCCAATCCTTTTATATTAACGATTCACACTGCTTTGCATTGTTTCTGTTTATTATATGTAGAAGAGGAAGAGTGGCTAATCTAGAGGCAGTAGCCAGAAGCTGCTATGTTATGTCTTAGGGTTTCTAACAGACCAACCTCACTTATATACCATCCCAGATCATTTGGGCTAATGGGCCACATGGGCCAGAATAGGAAGACAGACTGCTAGATAGAATGCAGCCCATATATACTATCCAACACTCCCCCTCAAGATGGGTGATAGATATCTATCATCCCCATCTTGTCACAAGCTCGATCACACTCCTTGGCAGCCAAACCTTTTGTCAGACAATCAGCAATCTGCTCCCCTGTGCTCACATAGTTGATCTTGATAATTCCAACATCTAGTTTCTCTTCAATGAAGAATCTGTCAATCTCAATGTGCTTTTCATATCATGTTGGACTGGATTGTTTGCTATGCATATTGCTAACTTGTTATCACACCACATGTTCAAGTGTCCAGCCTTTAAGATCTTTGATGTTGTGCAAAGTATGCAGTTGGGAAACCCCAAGAGGAAGGAGGAAGGTATGATAAGCACATCAGCAAGTTTTCCCTCAGTAAGAAACCAAAGTTTAATAGACCAGTAGGAGAAAGAAATCACTTCTGAAGGTGTTGCAGGCTGACTTTGGCAGGACACACTATCGGTGTCAGCAACAACGTGGAACCTGCACACAACACAATCAAACTACTTTGTCCCAACTTACAGTGAGGTTGTCAATCTCATTGGTTTTGCTGAAAACAAAAGATTAGACGTAGTGTGGAAAGAGATGGTTGTTTGCAGTAAAATAAGAGAACAATGCTTGCAGTAGATGGATTTATCAGTGTAAAAGAAAGGACCGGGATCCACAGTTCACTAGAGGTGTCTCTCCATAAAGATAAATAACATGTTGGGTAAACAAATTGCTGCTGGGCAATTGACAGAATAAAGACCATACATGACAAGATGGTTACTATGATATTCATTTGGGCATTACAACGAGATTCATAGACCGTAATCCAGCTGCATCTATGACTAATAATCCACCATCAGGATATCATCAGAACAACTTTGGCTATTAAGTTGCAAGCAACAAATTATTGCATTAAGTAAAGTGTGTAAAGTAAACAATAGAATTATCCTTGGATAAAGCATTGTTTTTTTCTCCCTAGTAGCAACAACACATCTACAACCTTACGAGTTAATGTCACTCTCCCAGATTATTAGAGGCATGAACCCACTATCGAGCATAAATACTCCCTCTTGGAGTCACAAGCACATACTTGGCTAGAGCATCTACTAGCAATGGAGAGCATGCAAGATCACAAATAACATATAAACAGGTCTATAATCAACTCAACCATAGTATTCAATATTCATCGGATCCCAGCAAACACAACATGTAGCATTACATAAAGATGATCTTCATCATGATAGGCAGCTCACAAGATCTAAACATGAAGCATATGGAGGAGAAGACAACCATCTAGCTACTACTATTGTCCCGTAGTCCAGAGATGAACTACTCACGCATCACTTCGGAGGTGGCATGGTGATGAAGAGGCCTCCGGTGATGATCTCCCTCTCCGGCAGGGTGCCGGGAAGAGCTTCAGAACCCTCCCAAACTAGGGTTGACGATGGAGGCGGCTACGGAACTTTTCGTGGATGGAGGCTCGGGTGTTTAAGTTTTTCCCGAAGATATGATGTGAATTTATAGGCGAAAGGGCGAGAAATTTTGACAAAACGGACCACCCTCCCCAATTCATTGACAAAAAGGACCACCTGTGAATCAAATTGACAAAAAGGACCATCCTGGATGTGGCGGCAGAGCCCCCAGGCGACACGTGGCGGATGCCGCCGGGCTGCGTGGCGGCAGGGACCTGCCGTCCCACCATCTGGCGGCACGTTACCTGCCAGCCCTGCCGTGAATCCGCCGTCGATGGCCGCGGGCCATGCCGCCACAGCACGGGGTGGCATGCCTGCGTGGCACATGCCGCCACACATGCTGGAGGCAGGCCTCGAGCGGGAAATCAGCAGGCCGACCGCGCCTGCACGCTGACTCTGACCGGCACTGATTTTGATTGCTCTGATTTGGAAGCGACGAGACGTAAAGCTGTCGGAGATTCCCGCTCGATACAACAAATTAACCATCGAAAGCAGCCTATTTGCGTAGGAGTTCTGTGCTAATACAGCAATTAGACATTCTGCACTAACTTTTTGGTACTTCTCACACTAATTGAAGACTATATAAGTCGGCTTCCCCGCATAAAAATCGAAACAACAAGATCAAGTGTGCCTTCTCCGCGTCTCTGTTTCGTGCGCAAAATATTGGAGTGAGTATGAGTGTGCCTTGCTCGGACCAGGATTTTAGGCCGATGAAGGGGAAGAATGCAAGCTTGCCACCGGGGGTGAGAGCAGAGAGGTGTTGGTGCGGCCGCCTTGCGAAGGTGAAGGAGGTGGTTGATTTTTCTGATAAGTTCGGCATGAAATATTTCATGTGCGCGAGCTATGATCATGATCCACCCAGGCAAACAAGTTCATCGTCCTCGAGGCCCGCGGTATGTTCTAACAACATGATTAAAAAAATTAATTGTATGTCATTAATTTTTGTTTATTAACCGTATTATTTGTGTTGTAGTCTCCCCCGCCCCTTTGCATGTGGTTTCATTGGATAGACCAGGAGCAGCCGGATTGGGCACGCCGTGAGGTGGAGGAAAAACAGCGGCGTGCATGGGCAATGTTCCATGAGGAAGAGCGTTTCGAAAAGGCTATTGCTAATGATAAAGCAGAAAGAGAGAGACAGATACAAAAATTAAGGGCGGAGCAAGCTCGAAATCGTGAGGTGAATCAGAAGAGGATGGATGATGAGGCTGCACGTACGTATGCAGAGGAAGAGGTGCGCAGAGAGGCCCGTGAAGCGGAGAGGAAGAGATTAAGGGAAAGAGCTGCCGAGGCGCAAGCGGCAGAAGAACGCGGCGACAAGTCCGGAAAATGGCCACGGTGGACACAGGGCAAATAGAGTGATCTGTTGTACTAGCTATGTATGTTAATTTCAGTTTTACTTTCGCGTTGTATCTTAAAATTCGTTGTAGTTATTATGTTGTATCTTAAACGTTTTTACTTATGTTGTATCTTCATTATTGGAGTTAATTTAGAAATTAAACTTATTGGAACTAATATTAATATGTCTCTGAGATACATAGAAAAATGTCTCATACATAGATTAAATGTCTGTCGCGCGCATAGATAAATATATGATACATAGAAGTAAGGTCCATTTGTATCATTCCTGTCGACGACGACGACGTTGCTGCCGTGGCCTTGGACCGGAAGGCGACAACCGGGGACGAGGGGGATGAGGTGGACGCAAACCTCGGCCGTACTGATTTTCCTCATCCTCTGTACGTGTCTCATCTGCTGGCGATGGAGTCTGAAATATGTATGGAGATTCCTGATTTGGGGGAATCAAACTGGCATCTGTGCCGAAAATAGCACCTCCAAAGAATTCTTCAACTATCCCGGTAACATCATCGCGAGGTTGTTGGGAAGTGCTGCCGTAGTACTGTGGTTGCTGCGTCATATCGGGCCATATCGGGACTAAAGATTCCTGCGTATTGAATGACTCCGTCAGAAACATGCACGCAATAATCATGTATGTAATTAACATGAATTAACCTGAGTTGGGTATTGCGATTGCATGTGGTCACGACCACGCAGTGGAGGCATATTGTGGCCTAAACCAGCTCCCATGTTGGACCACGTAGGGTCAACAGATTCCTGCGAACGTAAACGACATGTTATTAGTAGGCATGTAAATAATCACGTGTTGGTAGGTAATTATTAAATATGAGCATACCTGAGTGTTGAATCTTTGCGAGTACTCGCCTTCTGTGTAGGAGTATCGTTGTCCAGATGGATATGACGGAAAATGATCGTTCTCCTAATACAATTGGGAAAAAATGTGTCATTGTTGTAAGTTCAGGAGGAATGTATGTACGCAAGTTGATTACCTGTGTGGCGCCATGGCGTTGAGATATGTGTGCGGACTGTGATCGTTCAAGTAGAGATGAGTCGCGTCGTGGATTAGATGTATGCGAGGTAGAGGGAACTGGTACGGTCGGTGTGGCCGATGGCTGGCTAACACGTACCATACTCGGTCTGTTCGACGGTGCCTCCGGCATGTCGAATGCTCGGCTGACAACATCATCGTGACGGCTGCAACCAAGACGCCTAAGCCCTTTAATGGCAGTATTAAAAATACGTTTTACCATGGATTTTCCCTCCGAACTATCCATGTTGCGCAACTGCAAAGTGTTCTGGGCATCCTCTGCGATCTGCCTAAACTCGTCAATCTGAATGAAATAAAAAAAATTAATATTGCCTATGAACACAAGTTTTCTGAATTATATTTATATAGAAAGTACCGAAGTGTCACGGTGGTAAGCTGAGGCCTGATGACCCACAAGTATAGGGGATCGCAACAGTCTTCGAGGGAAGTAAAACCAAAATTTATTGATTCGACACAAGGGAGGTAAAGAATACTTATAAGCCTTAACAATGAGTTGTCAATTCAGCTGCACACTGGAAAAGCAGTAAGGGGTGATGTGAAAGCAGCAGTAATATGAGAGCAATAGTAACAGTAACACAGGCGATAAGAACACAGAGCAATGGCACGAGAAAATAGTTGATACTACTTCCAATGACATATAGAACAAGTATATGATGATGAGAGATGGACCGGGGTTCCCAGCGATCTACACTAGTGGTAACTCTCCAATAACAAGTGACAAGTGTTGGGTGAACAAATTACAGTTGGGCAATTGATAGGATTGAAATAGCATTAAGACAGAACATCAAGATTATTAATCATGTAGGCATGTTTTCCATATATAGTCATACGTGCTCGCAATGAGAAACGTGTACAACATCTTTTGTCCTACCAGCCGGTGGCAGCCGGGCCTCAAGGGAATCTACTGGCTATTAAGGTACTCCTTTTAATAGAGTACCGGAGCAAAGCATTAACACTTGGTGAAAACATGTGATCCTCATACCCACGCCTTCCCCTCCAGTTGTCCCAATTTCTGTCACTTTGGGGCCTTTGGTTCCGGACATAGACATGTGCATACAACTTGTAGATACAATCTAAGCAATAAGTATAGAGCTTAAATCTAAGATCATGCCACTCGGGCCCTAGTGACAAGCATTAAGCATAACAAGATTGCAGCAACAGTAACTTCACAAACATTATAGATAGACTAATCATAATGTATCATCCATCGGATCTCAACAAACACAACACCGATTACATCAGATGGATCTCAATCATGTAAGGCAGCTCATGAGATCATTGTATTGAAGTACATGGGAGAGAGAGAGTACCAACTAGCTACGCTAGAACCCGTAGTCCATGGGGGAACTACTCACGGAGCATGATGGAGGCGGTGGCGTCGATGGAGATGGCTTAGGGGCACTTCCCGTCCCGTGGTGCCGAACGGAGCTGTCCCGAATGGAGTTTCGCGATGGCGGCGGCGCCGGAGTCTTTCTCGGAGTTTCGTCAATTGGTGTCGAGTTTTTAGGTCGAAAGGGCTTATATAGGCGAAGAGGAGTCGAGAAGGGTTACGGAGCGCCACACAACATGGCGGCGCGCCCCCTCGGGCCGCGCCGCCACATGTGTGGGCCCCCGTGGCCCTCCTCTGGTCCCCTTGACTTTCGGAAGGTTCCGGGAAAAATAAGATGTTGGGTCTTTTTCGTCGAATTCCGAGAATATTACCCGAACAGCCTTTCGGAACCAAAAACAACGAAACAGGACGGCACCGTGGCATCTTGTTAATAGGTTAGTTCCAAAAACGCATAAAAACATTATAAAGTGTGAGAAAAACATGTAGGTATTGTCATAAAATAAGCATGGAACATCAGAAATTATGGATACGTTGGAGACGTATCAGCATCCCCAAGCTTAGTTCCTACTCGTCCTCAAGTAGGTAAACGATAAAAAGAATAATTTCTGTAGTGACATGCTACTTACATAACCTTGATCATACCATTGTAAAGCATATGAGATGAATGAAGTGACTCAAGGCAATGATCTATAGTTGCTAACAAATAGATAACATATAGCATAACTTTTCATGAATAGTACTTTCAACACAAGCATCAAAAGTCTTGCATAAGAGTTAACTCATAAAGCAATAGATTCAAAGTAAAAGCATTGAAGCAACACAAAGGAAGATATAAGTTTCAGCAGTTGCTTTCAACTTTCAACATGCATATCTCATGGATAATTGTCAACGCAAAGTAATATGATGAATGCAAATAAGCAAGTATGTAAGAATCAATGCACAGCTGACACAAGTGTTTGCTTCTAAGATGGAAGGAAGTAGGTAAACCGACTCAACATAGAGTAAAAGAAAGGCCCTTCGCAGAGGGAATCAGGGATTAAATCATGTGCTAGAGCTTTTCAAGTTTTGAAATCATATAGAGAGCATAAAAGTAAAGTTTTGAGAGGTGTTTGTTGTTGTCAACGAATGGTAGTGGGCACTCTAACCCCTTGCCAAACTTTCGAAGAGCGGCTCCCATGTTTATCTCTCACATGTACTTTAGTTTTAGTTTATTTTTATTTTTCGGTGACACTCCTTCCAACCTTGCTTTCACAAACCATGGCTAACCGAATCCTCGGGTGCCTGCCATCAATCTCATACCATGAAGGAGTGTCTATTTATTTTAGTTTTATTTAGATGACACTCCTCCCCACCTTTGCTTTCTCAAGCCATGGCTAACCGAATCCTCGGATGCCTTCCAACATTTCACATACCATGGAGGAGTGTCTATTTGCAAAATTAAGTTGCTTACTGACGAATCAGAGCAAAACATGTGAAGAGAATTATTAATGAAAGTTGATTAATTGGGGCTGGGAACCCCGTTGCCGCTTTTTGCAAAATTATTGGATAAGCGGATGAAGCCACTAGTCCATTGGTGAAAGCTGCCCAACAAGATTGAAAGATAAAACACCACATACTTCCTCATGAGCTATAAAACATTGACACAAATTGAGAATCATTTTGAATTGTTTAAAGGTAGCACATGAAGTATTTACTTGGAATGGCAGAAAAATACCATGTAGTAGGTAGGTATGGTGGACACAAATGGCATAGGTTTTGGCTCAAGGTTTTGGATGCACGAGAAGCATTCCCTCTCAGTACAAGGCTTAGGCTAGCAAGGTTGTTTGAAGCAAACACAAGTATGAACCGGTACAGGAAAACTTACATAAGAACATATTGCAAGCATTATAAGACTCTACACTGTCTTCCTTGTTGCTCAAACACTTTTACCAGAAAATATCTAGATCTTAGAGAGACCAATCATGCAAACCAATTTCAACAAGCTCTACGGTAGTTCTCCACTAATAGGTTCAAACTACATGATGCAAGAGCCTAATCATGATTTACTTGAGAGCTCAAAACAATTGCCAAGTGTCAAATTATTCAATACAATATGAGGCATTTTCTGTTTCCAACCAAATAACAATAAGTACTGTAGCTTCCAACTTTTGTCATGAACATTAAAAGTAAAACGAAGAACAAGTGTTCATATAAAAAGCGGAGCGTGTCTCTCTCCCAAACAAGGATTCCTAGGATCCGAATGTATTCACACACAAACAAAAATAAAATCACACAGACGCTCCAAGTAAAGCACATAAGATGTGACCGAATAAAAATATAGTTTCAATAGAAGAAACCTGATAAAAGCTTAGACGCTTGAATCTTCTTGAAATATGCAGGGATGAACCACGGGGGCATCCCCAAGCTTAGACTTTTCACTCTTCTTGATCATATATCATCCTCCTCTCTTGACCCTTGAAAACTTCCTTCACACCAAACTTCTCATAAACTTCATTAGAGGGGTTAGTACTCAAAAAAAAAACTTTAATCCACCTTAGTCCTGTAGTGACACATTGCAAGAACTCAATAAAATATTAGCTACAGCTCTCCACGTGTAGAAAGCCTTGCTTAAAGTCCACAAGAGACAATGCAAAAAACAGAGACAGAATCTGCCAAAACAGAACAGCCAGTAAAGACGAATTTTTAAGAGGTACTTCCGTTGCTCAAATCAGAAAACTCAAAACTAATGAAAGTTGCGTACATATCTGAGGAACACGCACGTAAATTGGCAGATTTTTCTGAGTTACCTACAGAGAACCCAGCCCAAATTCGTGACAGATAAAAATCTGTTTCTGTGCAGAAATCCAAATCTAGTATCAACCTTCTATTAGAGACTTCACTTGGCACAACATTGCAATAAAATAAAGATAAGGAGAGGTTGCTACAGTAGTAACAACTTCTAAGACACAACAAAACAGTAGCAAAATAAAGACATGGGTTATCTCCCAAGAAGTGTTTTCTTTATAGCCATTAAGATGGGTTCAGAAATTTTAATGATGCACTCGCAAGAAATAAGAGTTGAAGCAAAAGAGAGCATCAAAAAGCAAATCCAAAACACATTTAAGTCTCACCCACTTCCTATGCATAGGAATCTTATACACAAATAAATTCATGAAGAACAAAGTGACAAGCATAAGAAGATAAAACAAGAGTAACTTCAAAATTTTCAGCATATAGAGAGGTGTTTTAGTACCATGAAAATTTCTACAACCATATTTTCCTCTCTCATAATAGTTTTCAGTAGCTTCATGAGCAAACTCAACAATATAACTATCACATACAGCCTGTTTCTCATGATCCATAAACACATATATTTTATCAAGCTCAAGAATAGTGGGATTAAAACTTTCAAACCCACTTTTATCAATAATATAACAAGATGATTGATCAATCTCAAGAGATATGGGACTCATAAATAAATTCAAACCTCTCCAATCCCATTTTCATTAGTAGTACAATTAATATTATCAAGTAACATAGGACCATCATCTAGAGCTTTATCATAAACATTTGCTACACAAAATTCTTTAGTATCATGCATTTCGACATCAGGCACAAACAAAGCATTATCATAAGATTTATCAAAATAGCATGGATTATCATAGATAACAGTAACATAATTATTCTCACAAGTTTTACTTATAGGTAATATTTCAAGAGAATCCACAGGAACATAACATTCATCCTCTTTCGGTAAGCATGGAGGACAATCAAATAGTGTAAGAGATAAAGAGTTACTCTCATTAGAAGGTTGGCATGGGTAGCTAATCCATTCTTCCTCCTTTTGTTCATTACTCTCCTCTTCTTTTTCATCCAGTGAGC
Organism: Lolium multiflorum; assembly: GCA_030979885.1. Lineage (NCBI taxonomy): Eukaryota > Viridiplantae > Streptophyta > Magnoliopsida > Poales > Poaceae > Lolium > Lolium multiflorum. Next base: position 27,553,015 of record CM061753.1, on the reverse strand, counting down.
TTTCAGGTTCATCAATTCCCTCCTCTTTTTCATCCAATGAGCTTTCAGGTTCATCAACTTCTTCTTCCACAGGTCCCTGCAAATTGTTAGTGCATTCTTGTGCATGAATGAGTCTCTCTTTATAATCAATGATATAAGAATTATCACTGTAGCTTTCTATGCAAAAATTAAGGATAGAAGAGACATAATCTTTAAGGTCCTTACAAACAACACAAGTTTCATAATTTTTAGCTATGAAGGATTCTATCTCAGAGGCTCCCATAAACAAAACAAATTGTTCTACCTCTTCGAACCCAAGATGAATATAGTTATTCCAATTATAGTTCTTAATTAAAACTTCTTCACTAAAGCCACATTGAAATTTCAGATGTTTAGTATCCTCTTTAGAGCAACAATTTATATCATGGCGTTTAAGCAAGATTTTAGCAATTGTATTCAATTTTTCTATCATAGCACTCATGACTTTACCCGTTCTTGATTCTCTATAATTATTATATAATTCTATAAGCTCCAACATGGTTATGCGTTCTTCCATAACAACAGTTTTTAATTTTTCGATTTTTCAAATTTTTATGGATTTTTGGGTATATGAGAAAAATAAAACAAGATAAAAAGAAACTAGGCAAAAGTAAACTAAGCAAAATAATACTAGACAGAAATAAACTAAGCACAAATAAACTAGACAAAAGTAAACTAAGCAAAACAAAATAAAATAAAAACAAGAGAGAGGTAGAGTGTACTCCCCAGGTGAACTTATGAGTAGAGCTATGCCTCCCGGCAACGGCGCGAGAAAATAGTCTTGATGACCCACAAGTATAGGGGATCGCAGCAGTCTTCGAGGGAAGTAAAACCCAAATTTATTGATTTGACACAAGGAGGTAAAGAATACTTATAAGCCTTAACTTGAGTTGTCAATTTAGTGCACAAAAGCAGTACGGGGGTGATGTGAAAGCAGCTGATAATATGAGAGCAATAGTAACATAACACAGAGTGGATAACAGAGCAATGGCACAGAAAATAGTTGATACTACTTCCAATGACATATAGAACAAGTATATGATGATGAGAGATGGACCGGGGTTCCCATCGATCTACACTAGTGGTAACTCTCCAATAACAAGTGATAAGTGTTGGGTGAACAAATTACAGTTGGGCAATTGATAGGATTGAAATAGCATTAAGACAGAACATCAAGATTATTAATCATGTAGGCATGTTTTCCATATATAGTCATACGTGCTCGCAATGAGAAACTTGTACAACATCTTTTGTCCTACCAGCCGGTGGCAGCCAGGCCTCAAGGGAATCTACTGGCTATTAAGGTACTCCTTTTAATAGAGTACCGGAGCAAAGCATTAACACTTGGTGAAAACATGTGATCCTCATACCCACGCCTTCCCCTCCAGTTGTCCCAATTTCTGTCACTTTGGGGCCTTTGGTTCCGGACATAGACATGTGCATACAACTTGTAGATACAATCTAAGCAATAAGTATAGAGCTTAAATCTAAGATCATGCCACTCGGCCCTAGTGACAAGCATTAAGCATAACAAGATTGTAGCAACAATAACTTCACAAACTTTATAGATAGACTAATCATAATGTATCATCCATCGGATCCCAACAAACACAACACCGATTACATCATATGGATCTCAATCATCTAAGGCAGCTCATGAGATCATTGTATTGAAGTACATGGGAGAGAGAGTACCAACTAGCTGCTAGAACCCGTAGTCCATGGGGGAACTACTCACGGAGCATGATGGAGGCGTGGCGTCGATGAAGATGGCTCCGGGGCACTTCCCCGTCCGGCAGGGTGCCGGAAGTTCTGTCCCCCCAATTGGAGTTTCGCGATGGCGGTGGCGCCCCTGGAGTCTTTCTGGAGTTTCGTCAATTGGTGTCGAGTTTTTAGGTCGAAAGGGCTTATATAGGCGAAGAGACGGAGTCGGAGGGGTTACGGAGGTGCCACACAATAGGGCGCGCGCCCCCTGGGCCGCGCCGCCACATGTGTGGGCCCCCGTGGCCCTCCTCTGGTCCCCTTGACTTTCTGGAAGGTTCCGGAAAAATAAGATGTTGGGTCTTTATTTCATCGAATTCCGAGAATATTGCCCGAACAGCCTTTCGGAACCAAAAACAACAAAACGAGGACGGCAACGTGGCATCTTGTTAATAGGTTAGTTAGGAAACGCATAAAAACATTATAAAGTGTGAGAAAAACATGTAGGTATTATCATAAAATAAGCATGGAACATCGAAATTATGGATACGTTGGAGACGTATCGGCATCCCCAAGCTTAGTTCCTACTCGTCCTCGAGTAGGTAAACGATAAAAAGAATAATTTCTGTGACATGCTACTTACATAACCTTGATCATACCATTGTAAAGCATATGAGATGAATGAAGTGACTCAAGGCAATGATCTATAGTTGCTAACAAATAGATAACATATAGCATAACTTTTCATGAATAGTACTTTCAACACAAGCATCAAAAGTCTTGCATAAGAGTTAACTCATAAAGCAATAGATTCAAAGTAAAAGCATTGAAGCAACACAAAGGAAGATATAAGTTTCAGCAGTTGCTTTCAACTTTCAACATGCATATCTCATGGATAATTGTCAACGCAAAGTAATATGATGAATGCAAATAAGCAAGTATGTAAGAATCAATGCACAGTTGACACAAGTGTTTGCTTCTAAGATGGAAGGAAGTAGGTAAACTGACTCAACATAGAGTAAAAGAAAGGCCCTTCGCAGAGGGAAGCATGGATTAAATCATGTGCTAGAGCTTTTCAAGTTTTGAAATCATATAGAGAGCATAAAAGTAAAGTTTTGAGAGGTGTTTGTTGTTGTCAACGAATGGTAGTGGGCACTCTAACCCCTTGCCAAACAGACTTTCGAAGAGCGGCTCCCATGTTTATCTCTCACATGTACTTTAGTTTTAGTTTATTTTTATTTTTCGGTGACACTCCTTCCAACCTTGCTTTCACAAACCATGGCTAACCGAATCCTCGGGTGCCTTCCATCAATCTCATACCATGAAGGAGTGTCTATTTATTTTAGTTTTATTTAGATGACACTCCTCCCCACCTTGCTTTCTCAAGCCATGGCTAACCGAATCCTCGGATGCCTTCCAACATTTCACATACCATGGAGGAGTGTCTATTTGCAAAATTAAGTTGCTTACTGAATCAGAGCAAAACATGTGAAGAGAATTATTAATGAAAGTTGATTAATTGGGGCTGGGAACCCCGTTGCCAGCTCTTTTTGCAAAATTATTGGATAAGCGGATGAAGCCACTAGTCCATTGGTGAAAGTTGCCCAACAAGATTGAAAGATAAAACACCACATACTTCCTCATGAGCTATAAAACATTGACACAAATTGAGAATCATTTTGAATTGTTTAAAGGTAGCACATGAAGTATTTACTTGGAATGGCAGAAAAATACCATGTAGTAGGTAGGTATGGTGGACACAAATGGCATAGGTTTTGGCTCAAGGTTTTGGATGCACGAGAAGCATTCCCTCTCGGTACAAGGCTTAGGCTAGCAAGGTTGTTTGAAGCAAACACAAGTATGAACCGTACAGGAAAACTTACATAAGAACATATTGCAAGCATTATAAGACTCTACTGTCTTCCTTGTTGCTCAAACACTTTTACCAGAAAATATCTAGACCTTAGAGAGACCAATCATGCAAACCAATTTCAACAAGCTCTACGGTAGTTCTCCACTAATAGGTTCAAACTACATGATGCAAGAGCCTAATCATGATTTACTTGAGAGCTCAAAACAATTGCCAAGTGTCAAATTATTCAATACAATATGAGGCATTTTCTGTTTCCAACCAAATAACAATAAGTACTGTAGCTTCCAACTTTTGTCATGAACATTAAAAGTAAAACGAAGAACAAGTGTTCATATAAAAAGCGGAGCGTGTCTCTCTCCCAAACAAGGATTGCTAGGATCCGAATGTATTCACACACAAACAAAAATAAAATCACACAGACGCTCCAAGTAAGCACATAAGATGTGACCGAATAAAAATATAGTTTCAATAGAAGAAACCTGATAAATTGTTGATGAAGAAGGGGATGCCTTGGGCATCCCCAAGCTTAGACGCTTGAATCTTCTTGAAATATGTAGGGATGAACCACGGGGGCATCCCCAAGCTTAGATTTTTCACTCTTCTTGATCATATATCATCCTCCTCTCTTGACCCTTGAAAACTTCCTTCACACCAAACTTCTCATAAACTTCATTAGAGGGGTTAGTACTAAAAAAAACTTTAATCCACCTTAGTCCTGTAGTGACACATTGCAAGAACTCAATAAAATATTAGCTACAGCTCTCGTGTAGAAAGCCTTGCTTAAAGTCCACAAGAGACAATGCAAAAACGAGACAGAATCTGCAGACGATCGGTGAAGACGAATTTTTAAGAGGTACTTCCGTTGCTCAAATCGAAAACTCAAAACTAATGAAAGTTGCGTACATATCGAGGAACACGCACGTAAATTGGCATTTTTCGAGTTACCTCTGAGAACACCCAAATTCGGAGATAAAAATGTTCTTAAATCCAAATCTAGTATCAACCTTCTATTAGAGACTTCACTTGGCACAACATTGCAATAAAATAAAGATAAGGAGAGGTTGCTACAGTAGTAACAACTTCCAAGACACAACAAAACAGTAGCAAAATAAAGACATGGGTTATCTCCCAAGAAGTGTTTTCTTTATAGCCATTAAGATGGGTTCAGAAATTTTAATGATGCACTCGCAAGAAATAAGAGTTGAAGCAAAAGAGAGCATCAAAAAGCAAATCCAAAACACATTTAAGTCTCACCCACTTCCTATGCATAGGAATCTTATACACAAATAAATTCATGAAGAACAAAGTGACAAGCATAAGAAGATAAAACAAGAGTAACTTCAAAATTTTCGGCATATAGAGAGGTGTTTTAGTACCATGAAAATTTCTACAACCATATTTTCCTCTCTCATAATAGTTTTCAGTAGCTTCATGAGCAAACTCAACAATATAACTATCACATACAGCCTGTTTCTCATGATCCATAAACACATATATTTTATCAAGCTCAAGAATAGTGGGATTAAAACTTTCAAACCCACTTTTATCAATAATATAACAAGATGATTGATCAATCTCAAGAGATATGGGACTCATAAATAAATTCAAACCTCTCCAATCCCATTTTCATTAGTAGTACAATTAATATTATCAAATAACATAGGACCATCATCTAGAGCTTTATCATAAACATTTGCTACACAAAATTCTTTAGTATCATGCATTTCGACATCAGGCACAAACAAAGCATTATCATAAGATTTATCAAAATAGCATGGTTATAGAGTAGCATAATTAGCAATTAATACTCACAGAAATAAACTAGACAAATAAACTAGCACTAAACTAAGAAAAAAAACAAAAGAGAAACAAAATAAAATGAAAGAGAGCCAGGTGCCCTTATGAGTATGCTAGCGGCCCATTCCCGCCCACAAGTAAGGGGATTTTTGGAAAAAAATTTATTGATTTGACACAAGGGAAGGTAAAGAGTTGTATAAGCCTTAACGCAATTTGTGGTGTGTAATGTGTGAGAGCAATAGTAATAGCAATATGTGAGCACATGCATGGCATCCGGAAAATAGTTGATACTACTTCCAATGACATATAGAACAAGTATATGATGATGAGAGATGGACCGGGGTTCCCATCGATCTACACTAGTGGTAACTCTCCAATAACAAGTGACAAGTGTTGGGTGAACAAATTACAGTTGGGCAATTGATAGGATTGAAATAGCATTAAGACAGAACATCAAGATTATTAATCATGTAGGCATGTTTTCCATATATAGTCATACGTGCTCGCAATGAGAAACTTGTACAACATCTTTTGTCCTACCAGCCCGGGCCTCAAGGGAATCTACTGGCTATTAAGGTACTCCTTTTAATAGAGTACCGGAGCAAAGCATTAACACTTGGTGAAAACATGTGATCCTCATACCCACGCCTTCCCCTCCAGTTGTCCCAATTCTGTCACTTTGGGGCCTTTGGTTCCGGACATAGACATGTGCATACAACTTGTAGATACAATCTAAGCAATAAGTATAGATCTTAAATCTAAGATCATGCCACTCGGGCCCTAGTGACAAACCTATATAAAAGCCAGCTGATTTTGTGCTCTCCCGCTGATTCAGGCACTGTTCATGTGCTAATTTCGCTCACCATTTCCACTTATTGCTTGACACGTAGGCTTTCTTAAGATTGTTTCCTTATATTTCTACGTAACTGCAAGCTTTTGATTTTTTTTTGGATGTTTATTTCTCCGCTGGTTTCCGGTTGCCGGTCACCCGAACGTCGCAGGAAAGAGAAGTAAAGGATCTCTCTAGCACCGATTTCCAAACTGCTTTGACCATCACGACCTTTCTGGAAAACCGTAGTGCCACTTTGTCTCCCTACGTCTCCCTAAAACTCCTTCTCGTGCACCTCTCTTTTTTCCCCGATTCCCCATCCCGATCTCCACCTCCGCCTCCACCTCCGCCTGTCCTCCGCCCCTCTCCGCCCCTCTCCTCCCTAGCCCCCCTTCCCCGAGCGGGCAGCCTCAAGTACCCCTCTCCGCCGCCGGACCAGAAGGGATGAATAGCATCGGAGGGAGCTGCGGGAGAGCCGCGGCGCCGGCAGGGAGAAGGAGGCTGCACGAGGGCTACTGCCGGCTTTGGTCTCACAACATCGGTACTACTGCGATCCAGGACGACCGTCATGGCGTTGAAGCTGGCTTTAGGACAAGGGTTGTTCAAGATCAGACGAAGGAGGTCTTTGTGGGGCGGCCTTCCCATGTTTTATTTCCTCCAGGTGATATCTGGCTATGCTACATGTGGATCTGGTGAGTTTTGTTAGGTTCGTTACTAGACTTTGACTGATTTCATGTGGCATATGCAAACTTTGTTTGGTGATTTCAAAACTAGAGAATGGTGAAATACAACGGTAAATATGGAAAGCACAGACTCCATCACAGAGACGTCGAGTACCTTTCACCAGATTTACTACCGTGGTTTCAGTTCTCCTTCTCCACAGCATATCAAAGGTTTTTTTTCCTATTGCTATTTTTGTTGCTACCAATTGTTGAGCGCATTGGGCTTCATGTGCAGGTTAATTTGAATAGGGTACACCAGTTTGTGCAAGATGTATCATTTATTCCTAATGACTAATCCAAGGCCTCAAGTTTGTACGAAGATAACCATGAAATTAAATTAATAAAAGTGATCCAATCTTCTGCTAAGTGTGGAAACTCCTCCCCATTGGCCAGTTCTGGTCTTGCCGAATCTACAAATCTAGGGATGTCAATGTTATTATATCCAGTGTCATGATCTTATTTTATCAGGGGAGATTTTATCATAGTAATCGCCAAGTTTCTGCATTTATGCGCTATTAGTGTTGTTGTTCAGATAATTGTGATTTACAGTAAAATGGGTAACCATCTGATATTGATATATGAAACTAGGAATTTTAATCATTTAAGCGTATGTAGTTCCTTTTCCACACGTAATTGGGAATCTATCATGAAACTATTGGAAGATTGTTTTACTATGAAGTTAGTGATCATGGGTCTTTGTTCCTATTTTCCAACTCCATTGGCTTGCTGCTACTGCATTTTACAATTGAATTTTCCTTTTCAAGCTTAGTATTTCTTTGCCTTTTGCCTTACACTTCTTTCTTGATTTGGTTCTATCTACTGGCTTATGTGTTGATTTAGGTTATTTGTTCAATGTTTTTTTTTCCTTCTTCTATTTACTTTTACCTGCAATTAATTTGAATCCGTCCGGTGGCTTATGTGTAAGTTTAGGTTAGTCACTCCAATATGTTGATTGTCCGCATTCTCCATGCTGCAATTTCTACCAGTGTTCATGGCTATTGGAACTAACTGAAGATATTATGTTGCAGAAACCTGGGAGAGTAGGAATGCAAGCAATCACAGTGAAAGATTTATTACCTCAAGGGTCTCAGAGGAATGTTGCTGCACGCATATCCCAGATCTGGGAGAACGGTTCTAGAATAAAATGTCTCTGAAATAGGGTTCATTGTTGTGGACAACCTGGTACCTTCTGAACATTCAGATACTTGATCCCTCCATGATTACCTACACATGAGGTCCATGAGTTAGCATGGCCTTATCATCAAATTATTTATCAATACTTACTCATCCTTTAGATAACAAAAACTATAACAGTATATATCATCTAAGCTCATTTCGTTACCTATCAGTGTTTGCTCTACTCTCAAAACACTTTTCCTTTCCATAGATTGCAGCATTACTTGCTAGCTGAATATTTGCATCCTTGATTTTGGCATCATCACCTGCACACAAAATACACGCGATTAGCTTGGCCTGCATGCTCTATTTTTTGTTTTTCTTTGACACAACACAACTAGCAGTGATTTTCAGCCTATAGTGCCACTAATTGTCAGAAGAGCTGGTGGTTGTTTACAGGATGTACACTAAGGCTAGGTCGCATGGATAAATTCAAGAAGAAACTGAAGAAGGGCTCAATCTACAGGCTCGAATATTTCATGGTTGTCGCTGCCCAGCCCAAATACACGACACCAGATGACCGTACAAAATAAGAATTACTCAGAACACAAAAATCGTTGAGGTTGTACCAGAACCTGAAAACTTTACTCTGTATAAACAATGTAGAATAATCCACACATACACGGAAGAGGTACATACTAACCTGAAAGATTTTTTACAGACAGATGACATAATATATTTTGATGTTTTTTTCTACCAGGACATGGGTTTGACAACCTGATTCACTCATCTACAAATATGGCCATCACTTCAAGCGCAAGCTCATATAACAAAACACTATTTTGACAGTTGCTGCCAAGGTTGCACATACAACGCATGACCAGAACAAGCACAGGAGTAAAGAAGGCAGCTAGGAGGCTGCATACATTACACACAAGGCTTCTTATGAGACAACCAGTTTGTCAACTTTTGGCATCTAGGCCGCGATGTAAATGTAAGCTATCTTATGCAATGCTCGGATGATAACTACAACTTTATGTATAATTAGCCAGCTTAGTCAGCACTGCAGTAGCAGTCTATTACATGTACCTCAAGACTATCTTATGTGATGCTACTAAAATAGTTTCTCTTTCAGGCTTCTGACATTCAGCACCTAGAAGAATTTTATGTATGCTTATTTATCTTACTAGCATTGTAGTACCAGTCTACTAAATATGATTCCTCTACTCTTCTCTTTTTTCAAGTGCTACAGACTTTGGCACGTCCACTTACAAATCTTACAAGCGTTTACCAGATCAGCTGAAAAAGCACATACAAGTGGTGCAAACTTTGGCATGTCCATTTACAGGAATCTGCAAACATCTACCACATAAAGAAGCTTACATGTGCATGCAATTAGCTGCTACTGAATCTAATTCAGAAACACATCGCTTTAATAAGGCTAAAATTGAATGACATTGTCATTCCATAGACTTGTGAAACGAGAAAGAGTTCATCCCATTTTCGTTAGTTACTTTGTTGCTGCTGGCTGTGAATGTTCAGCTTTTTTTTTCTGTTCTGCTTTCACATTCCACCAAACTACTGAAGCTGTTTGTCTGCGTTTACTTCCTTTCCCTTTTCTTCCTGCTCTCTTCTTGAGGCTCAAACTAATTTTTGTTACTTTACTGTTTATGTCTACACATATTTACTTTATTTTGGGTATCACAAGTTTAATGTGGAAAAAATAAAGACACATGATTTTTTTTGCTTCCAGTATCATGAGAAGGAAGAACATACCGATCGGCCGATTTACTGACAAAATTGGTGCTCACTGGAAATAGCATACCGGCACAGCATCTCCTTCCAGCCTTGAGCCCTGGCGTCAGTTGCCACCCTTCGAAGGCCTGCCCAAACAGTAGTGCAAGTAGCTGTAATCATACACCCTTCGAAGGCTCGCCAGATCTGGACATTGGGGATGGTCCATGCTGGTCAGATGGCCTCCCCAGGCACGGCGGCCTCCCTTGCATGAGTTTGCGGCCAATACGGCCGCGCCCAGCCTTCTGAGCGACCTCCTGGTCAATTCTACAGCGCTTATGGCGATGTGACTACTGCTGCCTTTCTGCGCCTCCGTCCACCGCACTACCCGGCATGCGGACGGGATCATACACTCAAATTGGCTATGATTTTTTGAGGGGCATTGGAGCATGCTCACCTGCATAAGTTAGAATCAGTGGAGCTGCGGGAGGAGAGTGAGAAAGGGGATCTGGAGGAGAAAAAGAATCTTGGCGTACCTTCTGTAGCGGTGCAGCCCGCGTGTCAGGTGCCGTGTTTTGTCCTCTGCTTCTTCTCTTTTGGTAACTTTGCATGTCGTGTGTGCTTAGTAGACGGATGAGCATCCAAACTTGTTTTTTGATCAGATGAGTCTTATTATTGTATGTGTGCTAAATTAATCCCCCCTGACATGTATATGTGTCTGTATTTAGTTGATCACAAAATAAAAACGAATGTTGGTCCAAAATGGAAGTAAACATGTTGGCAATTCTCTTTCTGTTATTCCATTAAATCTTCCAAGGAACAAACTACCCTGGAAAATATATCGATTCCAAATGGTAACTAAAATGAATCGTTATACAAATTTACTGAATATATTGTTGTTTAGACATCGGCACATACAGAGTTTAAGTACACATCATGTATTGTTTTGGGATAATGAATTATTTTGTGCAATAGAATACATGGTATTTTGACTATAAGAAAATTGAACTTCAGAAGTATTTTGTATTATTGCATTCCCATACTAAATACAATGTAGTTCAAAACATGAAAACGTGATTTGACATAACTTCTTTAAATCAGACAATTAAAATTTACCAAAATGCAATTCGCCTGCATTGTTGTACAAATTATAAGAAAAACATACTTATGTTTTACTCACCTAAACCAAGTTTACCAAAGAATCAACTACAGGTATAGCTAGGGCACCGGCCTTCTGAAAACCTTACTGTGCACACAAGGAGGACAGGAACCGAAGGGTTGTAATTTATGACTTACTTTAGACTACGAGTATGAAAGATGTGCCCTGTACTAGACTAGACACATATGTCCTCTATTGTATATTATTTAGGATAACCTATACAATGGATTATGTATTCAAACCTAAATAATATTAATACAACTTACTGACCCAACTCTCCTATCACCGGTATTGTTCCATGGACACGGGCGCGGCGTGCCGCCGCGCCATAGCTTCCTAGTGAACATCAACAACACGTCGTCTTGGTGATGGTGGGGGAACATGCTGATGCAGACCAAACTGCCGCATGGCACGCTCTGGGTTGTATGGCTCAACCATCCAAATAAACAGTAGGTTGCATCGTGTGAACCACAACCGTCTGTCTCGCAGCATATCTGGTAGTGGTTTAACAAGATCCCAGACAATGTACACGTCGTGTTCCGTAAATGGGTCCCATTTAACCATGGTCTCCTGCAGCTCCTCAAACTGTTGGTGGTATTCTGGGTAGCAACCATGTGCCACATTATTGGACCACCGTTTTTTAGCATGTACCCATCGACTTCCAAAAGTAAGAGGGGCATATTGTTCGGTGTGACCACCGTAGGGGTGAATTGGGTTCATTATCTGGGGACGCCCAACGGGGAGGTACTCCCACGACCATAACTGAAGAAACTCTGCGCTTACAGCAAGTATATGCCCCTTTGAAGATGCATTGGTTTTCTTTGTTGCATCACACAACCCCCTATAGGTATACGCGAGCATTGCAGAACCAAAGCTGTATATAGGGATGGGAGGTGGAGGCGAATCTACTATGTTCTCGGCTATCTTAATTAGACCCGGGAGAACAATGTCACCATGGGACGAAGGAAACATTATACCAGATAGGTACAATAAATATGCAAAAAGATGTCGCCTCATGGTCGCATTATCTGCATCAGCTGGTAACTCTTGAAAATTATTGACCAACCAGCTTAGAGGGACCCCCCTAGGACGTGACCCTCCGCGGCTCGTAGCAGGCATTGCCACGCCAAGACGGTCCTGTACCTCAGTCGGCCAAGTACTAGAATAAGAGACCGGGACCAAAGGAGTACCCTTGATTGGCAAACAAGTGATCATGGAAACATCTCTGAGCGTAGGTGTCAGCTCCCCACAACTTAAGTGGAAGGTGTGGGTTTCAGGTCTCCAACGATCAACAAGGGCCGATAGAAGAGATGGGTCTAACGTGAACTTCTCCCTGCTTGATGTCAGCTTAGAAAATGGCAGAAGTCCATGGGCCCTGAGATGTTCCTCATAAACATTGTTAACAAGAAACCTGTTCTTAATGGTTCGTACCCTGAAGGTCGGAGGTGGGTTTGAGTGGGCATCCGGGTTCAACCAGAGGTGGCAACGGTGTCCGGCATCGCAGGATCTTCGCAAAAGGTCTGGCAAATCCGACGTCATAACCTGCATCCATCGATGGTATAATCATACATTAATACATTAATCAGACTAAAAACATAATTTAAATATGTATGCATGAACGATGCGATAATCATAAAATAATACATTAATACATGTCTCTTTATTACAGCACACCAGACATACAAATATTTGAAAACAAAAAATTACATCACGCAGGGTTATTGTTGGTGCGGTAAGGGCAATCCCTTCGCGCATGACCGGGGCATCTGCAAAGGCGACAACGGCGAGGTTCTCCTGCCTGGCTATGATCCATGTCATTCCTGTGACGTCGAGATTGGCGTCGTCCCCTCGCGGTTCTCTTCAATGTCGGGTCCGGAACCCATTTGGTAGTTCTTTCTGGAAACTCGTACCTATAGTGTCCGTCGAGTCCCCAGCTCCAGAACTCACCGTTCCAAGTTCCGAGTAGGTTCTGGATGTTGAAGTAGGGAGATATGTAGTTCTCCACGCTGATGTTCTGCGCTGCTGCCGCTCTCAGGACATGACTACATGGGTATCATAAAAGCTTGGGCTTGTTGCAAGTGCATTTACATGTGTTGGGGCCGAGTTGAATAGCTTGCTTTCTCGATCCTCTATGGTGGCCTCTCACAAATTTGGCTCATACGTGGATTTCCCACTTATTATTAAGTGCATCAATTTGACGAAACCCATGACTTTTGGATTTTTCAGCTTTCTCATCCAAATGTCGTTGCATCTTTTCAGACCATTGCTTGTTCATCACGTAACGTGTGTTTGCGACCTGCACTCTGTCTGCAAAGTATGACAGAGTCCGGTTCCAAGTTTCAGTAATCAGGGCTGTGATAGGGAGGGCTCGCACACCTTTCAGCACGCCATTGTAAACCTCTGACATGTTGCTGTTCATTATGCCGTACCGAGCCCCTGAGTCGTGAGATTGCGCCCACTTACTTAAATCCGGGCAGTTCTGATTAATCCATGTACTCAAATTTATTTCAGTCCTCCGGCCCCTCCGGTCTTCTCTCGGCGGCAAGGCAGCTTTCTCGATTTCTTTGTTGATTCCAGCCCAAATAGCATTCATCTTCGCTTCTGTCTTCTGCATGCACATCCTCTTAAATAGCTTGAACCAGTCCTTGTTCTTGAACTTTGAGTAAAAATTGGCTGCCAAGTGCCTCATGCACCACCTTGTCTCCAGGTCGGGCCACCCCCAGAGAGGGTCCGATGAATTCTTGATTATTTCGAGAGCGCTCAAAAGGCCTGTGTTGCGATCTGATATGATGCAAACATCGGGCCGATCTCTCACGACTCCCATCTTCAAGCAGCTGAGGAACCATAACCAGCTATCTTTGTTTTCACTCTCGACAAGTGCATAGGCAATAGGCAAGAGCTGATTATTTGCGTTAGCTGCGATCGCCACCAAGAGTGTGCCCTTGTACTTTCCAGTGAGAAAGGTACCATCTATTGACAGCACCGGGCGGCAGTGATGGAATGCCCGTATAGTCTGGGGGAATGCCCAGAATAAACGATCAAGGATTTCTTGGTTTTCCTCCAGAGGGTGTTGACGAGCTCTCCTGACCACTTGAGTCCCCTGGTTAGTTGTTGCTATCTGATGGAGTAGTCTCGGGGCAAGGTCATATGCCTCCTCATAGGTGCCATACAATCTCTGGAAAATCTCCTCCTTCGCCCGCCTTGCCTTACTAAAGCTGACCGGGAAGCCAATCAGATCTTCCGCGGTTTTTTGCAGCTTCTTTGTACCAAGGGTTATATCTTCTTCCACCGCCACTTGCATGATATGTGATACATATTTTGCAGTGACGTTGCGGTGGTTTTCAAGAGCCCCCAATTGCTCGCAGCTATGGGGTTCTATTTTTGAGATATGCCATGGCTAACATACCCCAGGGCTCACCCGAGCGATAACTCTACCCCTGCAACCCTCATTCAATTTGACGCATATGACTTTCAGCTGCCTTCGATCAGACTGCTTCACTCTGTGTTGCCGAGATATGGCCAACGCATACCTCTTCATTGCTTGGTCAGCCGAGTCCTTGTCTGGGAAAGTTTGTCCAACCTGCAGACTCGCCTCCCCTAGTCCTAGAACAGAGCGGAATTCGTTGCTGATGGTTATTGTTTTTAAGAACTCAGGGTCCATTGGTGCCGCAACCGCCCTCCGGGAAGGACCGACACCTTCTTCGTCCGAGGAGGACTCCGACGAAGAAGAACGAGCGTCATCGTCCAACGCTTCCGCAGTCCCTCCACACGCTCGCTAATGTCAACGAACGCGGACCAGTATCCGGCTCGGCAGCAAACTGGGCGACCATCTGCTCCGATGGGCCGGTGCTATGGCCTGCAGTCAGTGCCTCATGCTCTGATTGTCCTATCATGCCTGCTGCAGTCAGGGCCAAATGCTCCGATTGAACGGTGCTCGGTCCTGTGACGATGGCCATCTCCTCTTCACCAGCGCCGGTACTACTTCCGGCACCATCATCACCTGATATAAACTGAACATACACCATGGGCTCTCCGTACATAGCAGCACCAGGTGTGCTTGCAAACCTCATGTACGTACCCCAATTTCTATCACTCTTTACCTCCCGCAAACCCCAACGGGCAGGTGTCCCATCATTCCCTCCTACGACGATGAGAGCCTCAACGGTCATCTTCTTCCCACGCATGTCGCGCCCAAACTGTGCTCGGATGCATCTTCTAACATCCAAAAAATCTCTATTGACCATATCTGTCACTACAACTTTCATCGACACCAGAAAATTCGTCGCGTACGACGTCTCCATAAAACACTAACACAGTTTCCATCATACCTACCGCACAACCATATTTTTAAAATTATATTACATTACAACACAACAATATTTAACATGTGATTAATATTTTTAAATAATCATAACACAACACCATATTTAATATTTTTAACAGCATTCCATAATAAGTACGGACGGATTTTAGTACCTCAACTTTAGCGCGTGCGCTCCACTTCTAATTATATCTTAAAATAGTTCCACCTTATTGCAATCAAAGCACTTCGTCCAAATATGCACCATCACTTAATCTAATTAGAAGTTGATCATTCCTACGTGATATATTTCTACGCACATAAAATCATAGTCTATATATTTTCGCATGTTGCATACATAAAACATAATTCTATTTCGCAAATTCAATTAGCTATGTACGTTCTAATTACATGTTGCATGTCCTAATATATTACTCAATAATGACTACAGTGGTTCTAATATTTTCATCCTACCTATGCATGCAAATTCTGCATGCAACTACAGAACATGCATTAATCAAACTAATTATAGTGCACAACTAATTAGGTTCTAACTACATAAATAAAATAGATCATGCTTTCTTGTTTAAATCCTTACCTTGATATCACAGATTGAGCAAACACTTGAGTAAACAATGAATCAGCTAAGAATTCTTGGGCAGCGAGCAGGAGACATCAACTACGTGAGAAAAAACTAAAGTGCACGAAGAGAAAGAGTATGCTGATAGTGAGAGTGCACGGACAGTGAGAGTGCAGATACTGAGCAGACAGTAAGAGCCTTATATAGAATCAGCTCACCTCGACATAATCCACAATTAGCAAAAGTTAGACCACCGAAAGCAGGAAATTTGCAATAGTTCAGCATCGAAAGCAGGAAAAAGCAGGTCAATTTGCAATAGTACACACAGCATAAAAATCAGTGTTGCATCAAAGTGTGTGCAGCCAGATGCTGCCGGGCTGTCGGCGGAGAATCTCCCGCGCGCTCCCGCGCCAGGCGGTCGGCCGGCCTGGTTTGCATGCAGTATCTGCCGCCAGGGAGAGTGGAGGCATGTTCCACGTATGCCTGCCGCCACCTGAATCGGCAGCATGTCCCGCGCCTGTCGACGGTGGCCGAACGGCGAGCGCTGGCGGTTAACGTCCCGCCACCTCGGGCGACGGCAAGATGATGCCGCCACAGCCTCCGGTGGCAAGCTCCACGTGTCGCCTGGGGGGGGGGGGGTCTGCCGCCACACCCAGGGTGGTCCTTTTTGTCAATTTGATTCACAGGTGGTCCTTTTTGTCAATGAATTGGGGAGGATGGTCCGTTTTGTCAAAATTTCAAAGGGTGAGGCATGGTGTGACCGCCTCCTGGCTCTTCTCCGTCTCCCCTTTGGACTCCGTCTTCGTGACAGTAAAATAGGAACTTAGGCTTTTGTTTCGTCCAATTCCGAGAATATTTTCTGTACAACTTTTCTGAAATACAAAAACAGCAGAAAACATAACTGTCACTGTGGCATCTTGTTAATAGGTTAGTTCCAGAAAATGCATAAAATGCCACGAAGTGTAAACAAAACATATATATAGAAATTGGTGTAAAACAAGCATGGAGCATCAAAAACTATAGATACGTTTGCAAAGTATCAGCATCCCCAGGCTTAACTCTTGCTCGTCCTCGAGTAGGTAAGTGATAACAAAAATAATTTTTGAGGTGACATGCAACCAACATAATTTTTATCAAGTTATTGTAAAAGCATTGTGAGCTGAGATCAAAGTACTCTTAACATAGGCATGATAGATATAATTCTAACAATAGAACTTAGCAACTATGTTACAACATTAAAAGTAACTCAAACAAAAGATCATGAATAATAGTGTACTAAAAGCAACTGTTTGTTTTTTAGCATAGAGAAAACATAGCAAAGTGATATTCAGCTTTCCCTTCATGGAATAGCAAAACATAAATGTCAGGACACCTTTAAAGTTCAAAGGGTGACTAGATACAAATAATTTGGGAACAAGCAATAACATAATTATGAATCAATCAATAATAAATTTTGGTACTATGCACATTATACTCAGAATGACAACTATGCTCTCTTAATTGGTGCATAAAGTTAGAAGATGGAGACTCAACATAAAAGTAAAAGAAAGACGCTGCGTAGAGAGAAGCAAGATTACTCATGTGCTAGAGCTTTTTATTTTAAATAAAATAGAGGTGTTAAAAATGTATTTTTAGAGGTATGTATGTCTATGTCAACGAATGGCGTCAAATGATTGATACGCGTACAACACGCGTCCGTTGGGAACCCCAAGAGGAAGGTGTGATGCGTACAGCGGCAAGTTTCCCTCAGTAAGAAACCAAGGTTCATCGAACCAGTAGGAGCCAAGAAGCACGTTGAAGGTTGATGGTGATGGAGTGTAGTGCGGCGCAACACCAGGGATTCCAGCGCCAACGTGGAACCTGCACAACACAACCAAAATACTTTCCCCCAACGTGACAGTGAGATTGTCAATCTCACCGGCTTGTTGTAACAAAGGATTAGATGTATAGTGTGGATGATGATGTTTGGAGAGAACAGTAAGAACAAGTATTGGAGTAGATTGTATTCAATGTAAAGAATGGACCGGGGTCCACAGTTCACTAGTGGTGTCTCTCCGATAAGAAATAGCATGTTGGGTGAACAAATTACAGTTGGGCAATTGACAAATAGAGATGGAATGACAATGCACATACATGTTATGATGAGTAGTGTGAGATTTAATTGGGCATTACGACAAAGTACATAGACCGCTATCCAGCATGCATGTATGCCTAAAAAGTCCACCTTCAGGTTAGCATCCGCACCCCTTCCAGTATTAAGTTGCAAACAACAGACAATTGCATTAAGTATGGTGCGTAATGTAATCAACACAAATATCCTTAGACAAAGCATTGATGTTTTATCCCTAGTGGCAACATCACATCCACAACCTTAGAACTTTCATCACTGTCCAGATTTAATGGAGGCATGAACCCACTATCGAGCATAAATACTCCCTCTTGGAGTTATAAGTAACGACTTGGCCAGAGCCTCTACTAATAACGGAGAGCATGCAAGATCATAAACAACACATAGATGATAGATTGATAATCAACATAACATAGTATTCCATATTCATCGGATCCCAACAAACGCAACATGTAGCATTACAAATAGATGATCTTGATCATGTTAGGCAGCTCACAAGATCCGACAATGATAGCACAATGAGGAGAAGACAACCATCTAGCCGCTATGGACCCATAGTCCAGGGGTGAACTACTCACACATCACTCCGGAGGCGATCATGGCGATGAAGAGTCCACCGGGAGATGATTCCCCTCTCCGGCAGGGTGCCAGAGGTAATCTCCTGAATCCCCCGAGATGGGATTGGCGGCGGCGGCATCTCTGGAAGGTTTTCCGTATCGTGGCTCTCTCGACGAAGGCTATATGTAGGCGGAGGGTAGGTCAGGGGGAGACGCGAGGGGCCCACACGTCAGGGCCGCGCGGCCAAGGGGTGGGCCGCGCCGCCTGTTGTGTGGCCGCCTCGTCGCCCCACTTCGTTTCCCTTTCGGACTTCTGGAAGCTTCGTGGAAAAATAAGACCCTGGGCGTTGATTTCGTCCAATTCCGAGAATATTTCCTTACTAGGATTTCTGAAACCAAAAACAGCAGAAAACAGCAACTCGCTCTTCGACATCTTGTTAATAGGTTAGTGCCGGAAAATGCATAAATATGACATAAAGTATGTATAAAACATGTGAGTATCATCATAAAACAAGCATGGAACATAAGAAATTATCGATACGTTGGAGACGTATCAGCATCCCCAAGCTTAGTTCCTACTCGTCCCCAAGTAGGTAAACGATAACAAAGATAGTTTCTGAAGTGACATGCTATCATAATCTTGATCAATACTATTTGTAAGCATATGTAATGAATGCAGCGATTCGAAGCAATGGTAAAGACAATGGTTAAACAACTGAACCATATAGCAAAGACTTTTCATTAATAGTACTTTCGAGACAAAAAAAAAACAAGCATCAATAAGTCTTGCATAAGAGTTAACTCATAAAGCAGTAGATTCAAAGTAAATGCATTGAAGCAACACAAAGGAAGATTAAGTTTCAGCAGTTGCTTTCAACTTGTAACATGTATATCTCATGGATAATTGTCAATATAAAGTAATATGATGAATGCAAATATGCAAGCATGTAAGAATCAATGCACAGTTAATACAAGTGTTTGCTTCTAAGATAGAAAGAAGTAGGTAAACTGACTCAACATAAAAGTAAAAGAATGGCCCTTCGCAGAGGGAAGCATGGATTGCTATATTTGTGCTAGAGCTTTTATTTTGAAAACATAAAGAGAGCATAAAAGTAAAGTTTTGAGAGGTGTTTGTTGTTATCAACGAATGGTAGTGGGCACTCTAACCCCCTTGTTAGACAGACTTTCAAAGAGCGGATCCCATGAAATATTTATTTTTGGGTGACACTCCTTCCAACCTTTGCTTTCACAAACCATGGCTAACCGAATCCTCGGGTGCCTGCCAACAATCTCATACCATGAAGGAGTGTCTTTTTATTTTATTTTTATTTAGATGACACTCCTCCCCACCTTTGCTTTCTCAAGCCATGGCTAACCGAATCCTCGGGTGCCGTCCAACCTTTCACATACCATGGAGGAGTGTCTATTTTTTGTAAAATTATGAAGGTTAATTAATTGGGGCTGGGAACCCCATTGCCAGCTCTTTTTGCAAAATTATTGGATAAGCGGATGAAGCCACTAGTCCATTGGTGAAAGTTGCCCAACAAGATTGAAATATACAACACCACATACTTCCTCATGAGCTATAAAACATTGACACAAATAAGGGATGATAAATTTTGAATTGTTTAAAGATTGCGCTCAAGCAATTTACTTTGGAATGACAGAAAATACCATGTAGTAGGTAGGTATGGTGGACACAAATGGCATAGTTATTGGCTCAAGGACTTGGATGCACGAGAAGTATTCCCTCTCAATACAAGGCTTTTGGCTAGCAAGGTTATTTGAAGCAAACACAAGTATGAACCGGTACAGCAAAACTCACATAAGAACATATTGCAAGCATTATAAAACTCTACACCGTCCTCCTTGTTGCTTGATACGTCTCCAACGTATCTATAATTTCTGATGTTCCATGCTTGTTTTATGACAATACCTACATGTTTTGCTTGCACTTTATATCATATTATGGCATTTATTGGACGAACCTATTAACAAGATGCCACAGTTTCATTTATTATGTCTGTTTATTGCAGAAAAGGCCCAAAAACCAAATTGCTCGGAAAAATCCAGAAAAATTACAGAAATTCTATTTCGCTAGAAGACTCACGGAGCCAGAAGAGCAAGCCAGGGGGAGGCCCAGGGCCTCCTCACCATAGGCCGGCGCGGCCTGGAGGGTGGTCACCCCACCCTATGGTGTCGTCGCCTCGGGACTCTTCCGACTCCGACTCTTTGCCTATTTAAGCCATCGTGACCTAAAACTTCAACACCGCTTGACGAAACTCCAGAAAGACTCCAGGGCGCCGCCACATCGCGAAACTCCAATTCGGGGGACAGAAGTCTCTTCCGGCACCGCGGACGGGGAATTGCCCCCGGAGCCATCTCGACCGCCGTCTCCACCGCCATCTTCACCGCCATCGCTGCCTCCATGATGAGGAGGGAGTAATTCACCCCCGGGGCTGAGGGCTCCGCTGTAGCTATGTGGTTCATCTCTCTTTGTGATCAAGTTGAATATTATCTATGTGCTACTCTAGTGATGTTATTAAAGTAGTTTACTCCTCCTCCATGATGTAATGTTGGCAGTGTGTGCATCATGAAGTACTTGGTTTATGCTATGATTGTGATCTCTTGTAGATTATGAAGTTAACTATTACTATGATGGTATTGATGCGATCTATTCCTCCTTTCATAGTGTGAAGGTTACGGTGTGCATGCTATGTTAGTACTTGGTTTGGTTGTATTGATCTATCTTGCACTCTAAGGTTATTTAAATATGAACATTGAATATTGTGGAGCTTGTTAACTCCGGCATTGAGGGTTCGTGTAATCCTACACAATGATGTTCATCATCCAACAAGAGGGTGTAGAGTAGTCCTATTATGTGATCATTGTTGAGAGTGTCCACTAGTGAAAGCAGGATCCCTGGGCCTTGCTTCCAAGCATCGAATCTCCGTTTCTCTACTATTTTGTTGAATGTTTGCTCGCTGCCATATTTCATTCAGATTGCTATTACCACTCACACTCATCCATATTACTTGTATCTCACTATCTCTTCGCCGAACTAGTGCACCTATTGTATTAGGTGTGTTGGGGACACAAGAGACTTCTTGCTTTGTGGTTGCAGGGTTGCTTGAGAGGGATATCTTTGACCTCTTCCTCCCTGAGATCGATAAACCTTGGGTGATCCACTTAAGGGAAACTTGCTGTTGTTCTACAAACCTCTGCTCTTGAGGCCCAACACTGTCTACAAGAATAGAAGCTCCCGTAGACATCAAGCTATTTTCGGCGCGTTGCCGGGAGGAAAGGTAAAAGGCACTCATAACGGCCAGGTAACAGTACTTTCCGGCGCCATTGTGTTTGTGCTCGAAGCTATTTCCTTTAGATCCTGCAATTGCAACTTTTTGTTTCTTGTTTACACTAGTTAGGCATAATGGAATACAACTATGAGCTTTTTGATTTATTTCCTAAGTTAGGACATGAATTGTGTGATGCGAAAATTAAAGAACCTATGGAACCTCATTTGCATGCTAGTAGCAATATTATTGGTATGAACGCAATCACTGCTAATGCTATGAATAAGTCTAAGCTTGGGGAAGCTAGTTTCTGTGATCTTTTTGGCTTCCCATCTTTAGGGGAGAAAATTTGTTCTGATAATGCTTTATCTCCCATATGCGATAACTCTAATAATGCTTGTGATACTTTAAATCCACCAACTGCAAGTACTTCTTTCAAGATACCCATGAAAATTATTGAACGTGTTATGGATAACCGCTATAAAGGGGATGGAACTGTCCATCCTGGAGATCATTTACTCTTTTTGCATGAATTATGCGGGTTATTCAAGTGTGCAGGTATCTCTATGGATGAAGTGAAGAAGAAGCTATTCTCTTTTTCTGTCTGGTAAAGCGGCGC
Source organism: Lolium multiflorum (assembly GCA_030979885.1). Classification (NCBI taxonomy): domain Eukaryota; kingdom Viridiplantae; phylum Streptophyta; class Magnoliopsida; order Poales; family Poaceae; genus Lolium; species Lolium multiflorum. The sequence continues at coordinate 27,530,589 of CM061753.1, read as the reverse complement.
ATTGGTATAAATTGTTGGAGAATAGTCATTCTCTTGGTTGGGAGGAAATTGCATCTCTCTTTTATTCTAAATTTTATCCTCCTCATGAAGTGCATATTGATAGGAATTATATTTATAACTTTTATCCTCGTGATGGAGAGAGTATTTCTCAAGCGTGGGGGAGATTGAAATCACTAATGCTCAAATGCCCCATTCATGAGCTCCCCCGTAATGTTATTGTTAACAATTTTTATGCGAGGCTTTCAGGACAACACAAGGACTATCTGGATGCCTGTTCGGAGGGATCTTTCACAAGCAAGGAGGTTGAAGCTAGGTGGGATCTTCTTGATCGGATTAAGGAGAACGCTGAAGGATGGGAGAACAATGAAGGTAAAGAGTCAGGTATAAATTATGATTATGAATGCATTGAAGCTTTTATGGATACCGATAAATTTCGAAATATGAGTGCTACTTATGGTCTTGACTCTCAAGTTGTTGCAAATCTTTATAAATCCTTTGCTTCTCATTTTGAATTGCCTAAGAAGAATTTTGATAAGTATCATGAACCCTTTAAAGAGGCTTGCATGAAGAATGAAATTGTTGTTAATTATTGCAATAAGCATGCTCAAACTCCTAAGAATGCTATTTCCTATAAGCATGTTAATTTTTGTGGAATACATAGACCTTGTGGAATTAATCAAATCAAAGATGAATATTGTATCCATCATGCTAATGAAAAAACTAGAAAGTGGTTTAGGGCTCTAGATGATCTTGGTAAAAAAGTTTGTGCCCTCTATCCTTTTATTTGTGAAGTTTGCCATGAAGTGGGTCATTTTAATTTTCAATGCTCCTCCAATGATAATTTGAACCCAATGAGTGCTGCAAATTTGTATTGTGATGATGAAATTACTCCTAATCAGCATGATGAACTTACTTTATTTTTGGGGTGTGAAGAACTGTCGAGAAAAATCTCTTTGTTACATATGAGTGATCTTGATATTGATGATGTCCTGCATGGGTGTTTTTCTTATTGCATTGATAATAGCCATACAAATACTTACATACAAAATATTTTAGAAGATGACACCTTGCCAAAATATGATAGGACCGCTGTGTGTTTTCAACTAATTAATGAAAAGGAGGGATCCTCCCAAGTTTCTTCTATTGTTTCTAAAAGTAAATCAGGTTATGCGGACAAGCCACCCTTCAAGCCTCTTCCTCCTAAAGAAAGGAACGAGGAGAAGGAAGAGAAGAAGAAGAAGAAGGGAACAAAGAAGAAGAAGAAGAAGAAGGAGAATAAAAAGAAAGAGGTAACGGCGTATCCCCGCGTGAATGAGATAACGCTAGGTAACCGTAAGTATGTTGCTCCTAATGATTATTGTGATAATGAATCTGAATACGATGATCTTCCTATGCCCTTTACATACATTAGCGATCATGATTTGAATGAGCACACTACTTTTGATATTACAAATCTCTGGGAAACTAATTCTGAAGATGATAATAATTGCCATAGTGTCAGTGCTATCCATGCTTCCTCCCATAATGATATAGAAAGCTCTAAGCTTGGGGAAGAGGTGTTTGAAAATCCTTTTGCTACTGGTCATTATGTTCTTGATACATCTCCTTCTAATAACAATGATGGTGTGGACACAGATAAACCGACTGTGAAAGATAACTATTCTATTTCTTATGATGACACTGTGCCTCCGATCTTTGATGATTATTATAAAGAATGCTATGATATAGGTTATAACTATCCTTATGAAACTTGTCATAGTCATGATTGGATTACCAAAAACAATTCTTTTAATATGCAACTTGTTTACCATGTTCAAATTCTTGATAATAATCTTGCTCCAATTACTATTAATGAGAAGAACTCTTCTTATGCCAAAATTAATGATACTTCTATGCATATGAACCATGATAAGAATGTTTTAAGTGATGGGTATATTGTGGATTGCATCAATGATGCTACTGAAAGTTATTATGAGAGAGGGAAATATGGTTATATGCATCTTAATAATATTAAGTTTCCCCTCTTTATGTTGAGAATCTTGAAACTACTCGTGTTTTATCCTCTTATGCTTGTCACTTTGTTCTTCATGAATTCATTTGTGTACAAGATTCCTCTGCATAGGAAGCATGTTAGGCTTAAATGTGTTTTGAATTTTCCTCTTGAAGCTCTCTTTTGCTTCAAATACTATTTCTTGCGAGTGCATCATAAAACTGCTGAGCCCATCTTAATGGCTATAAAGAAAGAACTTCTTGGGAGATAACCCATGTGTTATTTTGCTACAGTACTTTGTTTTATATTTGTGTCTTGGAAGTTGTTTACTACTGTAGCAACCTCTCCTTATCTTAGTTTTGTGTTTTGTTGTGTGATACGTCCAATTTGCATCACTATTTTATATCATAATTTGCTGTTATTCATTGATATATTTCATATTTGGATACAATACTTATGTTATTTCACCTATTTTGCATGTTTCATCATTATTGGAGGATCAAGCACCGGAGCCAGGATTCTGCTGGAAAAAGCACCGTCGAACGCAATATTTCGGAAGATCAACTGGAAGGAAATTATACCAAAAATCCTATTTTTCCAGATGACGAAGGAAGCAGAAGGAGCTGAGAAGGCCCAAGGTGGGGGCAGCACCAGGCCGGCGCGCCCATGGCTGGCCGCGCCACCTTGTGGTGTGGGGGCCCCACAGCCCCTTTCGCCTCCTTTTCTTCGTGAAACCCTTCGTCCCGAAGACCTAAGCCACGAGGGTACCTCACGAAGAGTTACACCGCCTCCGGGGCGGAGAACACTAGAGAGAAAAGAGCTCTCCCGGCAGGAATCCGCGGGGAAATTCCCTCCCGGAGGGGAAATCGACGCCATCGTCACCATCATCGAGCTGGACATCATCTCCATCACCATCATCATCATCTCCACCATCATCACCGCCGTCTCCACCGCTGGACACCGTCACCGCCATAGCAATTTGGGTTTGATCTTGATTGTTTGATAGGGGAAACTCTCCCGGTATCGATTTCTACTTGTTGTTGATGCTATTGAGTGAAACCATTGAACCAAGTTTATGTTCAGATTGTTATTCATCATCATATCACCTCTGATCATGTTCCATATGATGTCTTGTGAGTAGTTCGTTTAGTTCTTGAGGACATGGGTGAAGTCTAACTGTTAGTAGTGAACTATGGTTGAGTAATATTCAATGGTATGATATTTAAGTTGTGGTGTTATTCTTCTAGTGGTGTCATGTGAACGTCGACTACATGACACTTCACCTTTATGGGCCTAGGGGAATGCATCTTGTACTCGTTTGCTGATTGCGGGGTTGCCGGAGTGACAGAAACCTAAACCCCCGTTGGTATATCGATGCAGGAGGGATAGCAGGATCTCAGAGTTTAAGGCTGTGGTTAGATTTATTCTTAATTACTTTCTTGTAGTTGCGGATGCTTGCAAGGGGTATAATCACAAGTATGTATTAGTCCTAGGAAGGGCGGTACATTAACATAGGTTCACCCACACAACACTTATCATAACAATGAAGATTATTTAGCCATATGTAGCGAAAGCACTAGACTAAAATCCCATGTGTCCTCGAGAACGTTTGGTCATTATAAGTAAACAACCCGGCTTGTCCTTTGTGCTAAAAAGGATTGGGCCACTCGCTGCAATTGTTACTCTCGCACTTTACTTACTCGTACTTTATTCAACTGTTACATCAAAACCCCCTGAATACTTGTCTGTGAGCATTTACAGTGAATCCTTCATCGAAACTGCTTGTCAACACCTTCGCTCCTCGTTGGGATCGACATTCTTACTTATCGAAAATACTACGATACACCCCCTATACTTGTGGGTCATCAAGACTATTTTCTGGCGCCGTTGCCGGGGAGTGAAGCGCTATTGGTATTGCTATGGATGAAGTGAGGAAGAAACTATTCTCTATATCGCTGTCTGGTAAGGCGGCGCATTGGTATAAATTACTGGATAATGGGGATTCTCTTGAATGGAATGATATTGTGCCCCGATTTTATTCTAAGTTCTATCCTCCAAGTGAAATTCACAAGGATCGGAATCGCATATATAATTTTTGGCCTCATGATGGAGAGAGTATTGCCCAAGCTTGGGGGAGATTGAAGTCTTTAATGCTCAAATGCCCCATTCATGAGCTTCCTGGTAATGTTATTATTGATAATTTCTATGCAAGACTTTCTTTTCAAGACAAGACCTTGCTGGATACTTCTTGTTCTGGATCATTTACACGCAACAAAGAAGAGTTTAAATGGGACCTTCTTGATCGGATCCAAGAAAATACTGAAGGTTGGGAGAACGACAAGGATAGAGAATCAGGTATAATTTATGATTATAAATGCATTGAAGCTTTTATGGATACTGATAAATTTCGTAATATGAGTGCTACATATGGTCTTGATTCTCAAGTTGCTGCAAATCTTTATAAAGCTTTTGCCTCTCATTATGAATTGCCTAAGAAGAATTTTGATAAGTATCATGAACCGTATAAAGATAAAATTGATTCATCTATTAATAAATGCGTTGTAGTTGAAACTGCTGATCATGTTATTCCTGAAGCTTATATTGAAAAAACTCCTTTCCCTGCTAAAATGAAGGAGTACTCTATTATAAATAGTGCGGTTCATAAAAGTGAAAAGAAACCTGTAGAACCTGAAGAACAAATAAAAGTTGAACCTGCTGTTGCAATAGTTAAAGATCTTGTGACTGAAAATGTGGAGGATGGTCATATTATTTTCTGTGAAGATGCTTCTAATATTGTTTCACATCCTAATAAACCCAAGCAAGCTAGTGTTCCTATGCTATCTGTTAGAATTGGTGATCATTGCTACTATGGTTTATGTGATATTGGTGCAAGTGTTAGTGCTATTCCTTATGAGCTTTACACGGAGATTATGCACGAAATTGGTTCTTGTGAACTTGAAGATATTGATGTGGTTATTCAGCTGGCTAATAGAGAAACTATTTCTCCAATTGGTATTGTTCGAGATGTGGAAGTTTTATGCGGTAAGATTAAATATCCTGCTGACTTTTTGGTACTTGGTTCTGCTGCTAGTAATTATTGTCCTATCATTTTTGGTAGACCTTTTCTAAATACTTGTGGAGCTATAATAGATTGCAAGAAAGAGAAAATTTTGACTAAATTTGCTGGTGAATCTTATGAGTTTAACTTCTCTAAATTTACCAAAACTCCTTATAAAGCTGATTTGCCTAGTGATGATTTTAAAATGGAGCAGTGTGCATCTATTGTTCTTGTTCCTAATAATCCTTTGCAGCAACATTTGGAGGATAGCGAGAGTGAAGTTTTTAGGAAAGAAAGAGATGAGCTTGAGGAAATTTTTCTTCGCCAACCTATTCTTAAGCATGATTTACCGGTGGAAGATTTGGGTACAACACCGCCACCAAAGGAAGATCCTGTCTTTGATTTAAAACCATTGCCTGATAATCTTAAATATGCTCATATTGATGATAAGAAAATATATCCTGTTATTATTAGTTCTAAGCTTTCAGAGATTGAGGAAGAAAGGTTATTGGAAATATTGAAGAAACACCGAGGAGCTATTGGCTACACTCTTGATGATTTGAAGGGGATTTCTCCTTCTATTTGCCAACATGCTATTAATATGGAAGATGATGCAAAGCCTATTGTTGAACATCAGCGTCGTCTAATTCCGAAGATGAAGGAAGTGGTAAGGAATGAGGTATTAAGACTTCTTGAAGATGGTATTATATATCCTATTGCTGATAGTAGATGGGTTAGTCCTGTGCATTGCGTTCCCAAGAAAGGAGGAATGACTGTTGTGCCTAATGATAATGATGAGCTCATCCCTCAAAGAGTAGTTGTAGGGTATAGAATGTGCATTGATTTTCGAAAAGTTAATAAAGTTACTAAGAAAGATCATTACCCTTTATCATTTATTGATCAAATGCTAGAAAGATTGTCTAAAAATACTCATTTTTGCTTTCTTGATGGTTATTCTGGGTTTTCACAAATTGCTGTTAAAACTAAAGATCAAGAGAAAACCACTTTTACTTGTCCCTATGGAACTTATGCTTATAGACGTATGCCTTTTGGTTTATGTAATGCTCCTGCTACTTTTCAAAGATGCATGTCTGCTATTTTTCATGGTTTTTGCGAGAGTATTGTAGAGGTATTCATGGATGATTTTTCCGTCTATGGGAATTCTTTTGATAGTTGCTTGCGAAACCTTGATAAAGTTTTGCAGAGATGTGAAGAAACTAACCTTGTTCTTAATTGGGAGAAATGCCACTTTATGGTTAATGAAGGAATTGTATTGGGACATAAAATTTCCGAGAGAGGTATTGAAGTTGATAGAGCTAAAGTTGAAGCAATTGAGAAGATGCCCTATCCGAGGGATGTTAAAGGTATTCGTAGTGTTCTTGGTCATGCTGGGTTTTATAGGAGATTTATTAAAGATTTCTCCAAGATTTCAAAGCCTCTTACTAATCTTCTTCAAAAAGATGTACCTTTTGTTTTTGATGATGATTGTAAGGAAGCTTTTGAAACTCTAAAGAAAGCCTTAACAACTGCTCCTGTAGTTGAACCTCCTGATTGGAATTTGCCTTTTGAAATTATGTGTGATGCTAGTGATTTTGCTGTAGGCGCTGTTCTTGGACAGCGAGTAGATAAAAAACTGAATGTTATTCATTATGCTAGTAAAACTCTTGATGCTGCTCAAAGAAATTATGCTACAACTGAAAAAGAATTATTAGCTGTAGTCTTTGCTTGTGATAAATTTAGATCTTATATTGTTGATTCAAAAGTTACGATTCATACTGATCATGCTGCAATTAGATACCTTATGACAAAGAAAGATGCTAAGCCGAGGCTTATTAGATGGGTACTTCTTTTGCAAGAATTTGATTTACATATTGTAGATAGGAAAGGTGCTGATAATCCTGTTGCTGATAATTTGTCTAGATTAGAAAATATTGCTTATGATCCTGTTCCTGTTAATGATAGTTTTCCAAATGAACAATTGGCTGTAATAAAGGTGAGCTCGCGAGATAGTCCTTGGTATGCTGATTATGCTAACTTTATTGTTTCCAAGTACTTGCCTCCAACCTTTTCAGCTCAGCAAAGGAGGAAATTCTTTTATGACTTGAGGCATTATTTCTGGGATGACCCACACTTATATAAAGAAGGAGTGGATGGTATTATGCAAAGATGTGTTCCCGAATATGAACAACAAGAGATATTGAGTAAATGTCATGGTAGTGCTTATGGAGGACATCACGCCGGAGAAAGAACCGCGCAAAAGGTTCTACAATCAGGTTTTTATTGGCCAACTCTCTTCAAGGATGCGAGAAAGTTTATTTTATCTTGTGATGAATGCCAAAGGGTTGGTAATATCTCCAGACGTAATGAAATGCCTATGAATTATACTCTTGTTATTGAACCATTTGATTGTTGGGGATTTGACTTCATGGGACCTTTTCCCTCTTCAGAAGGTAACACTCATATACTTGTTGCTGTTGATTATGTTACTAAATGGGTGGAAGCCATACCTACAAAAAGTGCTGATGGTGAGACCTCTTTAAGAATGCTTTTAGATATTATTTTTCCTAGATTTGGAGTGCCTAGATATATTATGACTGATGGAGGTTCTCATTTTATTCATGGAGGTTTTAGAAAAACTCTTGCTAGATATGGTATTAATCATAGAATTGCTTCCGCTTATCATCCTCAAACTAGTGGGCAAGTAAAATTACCAAATAGAGAGATTAAATCTATCTTGCAAAAGACTGTTAATAAAACTAGAAAGAATTGGGCTAGTAAATTGAAGGATGCACTATGGGCTTATAGAACTGCTTATAAAAATCCCATGGGAATGTCACCTTATAAAATGGTTTACGGAAAAGCTTGTCATTTACCTTTAGAACTAGAGCACAAAGCTTATTGGGCTGTTAGAGAATTAAATAAAGATCCTAAACTTGCCGGTAATAAGAGGTTGTTGCAATTGAGTTCTCTAGATGAATGGAGAAGTGAAGCCTATGAAAATGCTAAACTCTTTAAAGAGAAAGTTAAAAAATGGCATGATAGAAGGATTATCAAAAGAGAATTTAATATTGGGGATAAAGTCCTATTGTATCGGTCTCGTCTCAGATTCTTTGCAGGGAAATTACTCTCGAAATGGGAAGGACCATATGTTGTCGAGGAGGTGTATCGTTCAGGAGCAATCAAAATTAGCTCTCTCCAAGGCAATGCTACGCAAGTGGTGAATGGACAAAGACTCAAGCATTATATCTCGGGTGATTCTTATAATGTTGATGTTGATATTATTCAAGTGGAAACACCGGAGGCTTTCATCAAAGGGCAAATTGACAGTCCGCCAGAACTCGACTTTGAATAGGTAACAGTACTGGTAATGAAAAGTACGCAATTTACTTTCCGAACAATATTTTTGCTGTTTTTGGAAAATATGAAAAATTACGGGATCGAAACGGAGGGAAAAGACGCACGAGGGCGTGCCACCATAGGCCGGCGCGGCCTGACACTGGGCCCGCGCCGACCTATGGTCTGGCCGCCTCGTCGCCCCTTTCCGACTCTCGTTTTGGTACTTTCCTTTTGTCGTGAAAATATTTGCTATATAATCCCCGGACCCCTGGAGGTCCGTATATCGTTTTCTCGACGTGTTTTGTTTCGAGCTGTTTCTGCCAGGATCTGTTTTCAGTTTAGAAGCACCATGGTCTCCAAGAACAAGGGCAAGGAGTTTCCGGATGAAGATAATCGAGATCTTGGGTGGAAAGAGGAGGACAAGGACGTCAAGGAAGAGGATGAAGAAGAAGTGGAGGAAGATTCGCGCGCACACCCACGTGCTACCATCGCAAGCATCAAGGTGGTGGACAACCCTTTTAGTGCAAACAAGAGCGCAAGAATTCGCACTGGAGGAGCGGTTCCACGTCATTACCTAGCTCCGAAAACATCTTTATCAGGCATTCACCATCCCTTCCACAATCTAATTTTCAATAATCAAATTGAAGGGACTCCCAAGGCAGCATTGCCTAGCCATTGGGATATAGATCGCTCTAACACTGCAGGAGGAGGAAGCCTGAGGCTGAAGAGTGGGGAAATAACTCCAAGAGTTGGGACTCGCCGTCGGACAGACTTCTTAACCGCGTCGAGCACAATTCGGAGATGATTCGCAATCTCACATACAAGATTGATGAGCTTCAGGAGCTTATTGAGAAGCTTGTCAGGAATTCATCACCACCATCTCCGCAGGAGTAACTCATCATCGGTATTGGCATCCCCTTGGTTTGTTCCAAGCTTGGGGGAGTGCCGCGGTATCACATCATCACTACCTTTTACTTTTTATTGTCAAGTAGTGTCATATCATGAGTAGGGAAGTTATCATATAAGATGGGTTGCAGTTTGGAAGTATCTCTCCTTTAGTTGGTTATCTATGTATCCCTTGGTGTGAGTTATCGTTATGGAATATTAATGAGAAGTCTTATCATTTACATATTGCACATCTTATTTTAGTTTGCAATCTCTATTATATGATTTATCTTGTCATTAGTATTGGTATCACTTTGGGAGCATTGAATAAATCTATTTGGTTTTGGCAAACTTAGCATTGGTCAATAGCAACAACACTTTGAGGTTTAAGTAGAAAAGAGAAATACATGTAGTTATTTCATTGTCTTTCTTTCTTGTTAGCTCATAGCTTATTATTCTGAAGTTAAAATTGTTTGTGCTTACAAGGAAGATGCATGATTGTTTCTATCACATGTATATTTGTTTGTTTCCTTCAACTCTTATGCTTGCTAATTAACCTTGCTAGCCAAAAACCTGTACTGAGAGGGAATACTTCTCGTGCATCCAAACCTTAGCCCAAACCTATGTCATTTGTGTCCACCATACCTACCTACTACATGGTATTTTCTGCCATTCCAAGTAAATACTTCGTGTGCTACCTTTAAACAATTCAAAACTTATTATCTCTTATTTGTGCCAATGTTTTATAGCTCATGAGGAAGTACGTGGTGTTTTATCTTTCAATCTTGTTGGGCAACTTTCACCAATGGACTAGTGGCTTCATCCGCTTATCCAATAATTTTGCAAAAAGAGCTGGCAATGGGATTCCCAGTCCCAAACTAATTAAACTAAATAGACACTCCTCCATGGTATGTGATTGATGGACGGCACCCGAAGGATTCGGTTAGCCATGGCTTGTGTAAGCAAAGGTTGGGGGAGTGTCATCATCATAATAAAACTAAAATAAAAAGGCACTCCTTCATGGTATGAGATTGTGGCACCCGAGGATTCGGTTAGCCATGGTTTGTGAAAGAAAGGTTGGAAGGAGTGCCACATAAAATGAAAATAAAATGGGAGCCGCTCTTTGTTTGTCTGGCAAGGGGGTTAGAGTACCCGCTACCAGTCATTGACAACAACAAACACCTCTCAAAATGTTACTTTTATTCTCTTTATATGATTTCAAAACTGAAAAAGCTCTAGCACATGATTTAATCCCTGCTTCCCTCTGCGAAGGGCCTGTCTTTTACTTTATGTTGAGTCAGTAAACCTATTTCCCTCCATCTCAAGCAAGCATTTGAGTAGTTGTGATCAAACCATTATATTGTGATTTGCTTCATCATGTCTTTTATTCTTCTTTGTTTAGTACAAGTTTTATCTGAATGAATATAACTTTGCAAGTTATCAATGATTATGAGGAGACTATTATGATTGAGTATGCAAGTTGTGCAATATAAACTTTAACATGAGAGCATTGCTCGATAGATAAATATAACCTGTTAATTGTTCTTTGACCAAGAACGAAGTTTGCCATCACCAACTATGATTTCTTATGCACCTTTATTTGTGATTACCTTATACTTGTTTCAAGTTGAGTTATATGAGGAAGTTGTTTACTATAATGTCTTGTGTGAATGAATATGATGCTTCTTGTCCGTATTTTATTTATCGACTCTTCACTCCATAAACATGTGGTCCTGTTTACTGAGTTCAGTTTCGCTTAGGGACAAGCGAAAGTCTAAGCTTGGGGGGAGTTGATACGTACAATTTGCATCACTATTTTATATCATAATTTGCTGTTATTCATTGATATATTTCATATTTGGATACAATACTTATGTTATTTCACCTATTTTGCATGTTTCATCATTATTGGAGGATCAAGCACCGGAGCCAGGATTGCTGGAAAAAGCACCGTCAGAACGCAATATTTCGGAAGATCAACTGTGGAAGGAAATTATACCAAAAATCCTATTTTCCAGATGACGAAGGAAGCCAGAAGGGGGAGCCGAGAAGGCCCAAGGTGGGGCCAGACCACAGGCCGGCGCGGCCCATGGCCTGGCCGCGCCACCTTGTGGTGTGGGGGCCCCACAGCCCCTTTCGCCTCCTTTTCTTCGCGAAATCCTTCGTCCCGAAGACCTAAGCCACGAGGGTACCTCACGAAGGGTTACAGCCGCCTCTGCGGGGCGGAGAACACCAGAGAGAAAAGAGCTCTCCGGCGGGCAGGAATCCACCGGGAAATTCCCTCCCGGAGGGGGAAATCGACGCCATCGTCACCGTCATCGAGCTGGACATCATCTCCATCACCATCATCATCATCTCCACCATCATCACCGCCGTCTCCACCGCTGGACACCGTCACCGCCGTAGCAATTTGGGTTTGATCTTGATTGTTTGATAGGGGAAACTCTCCCGGTATCGATTTCTACTTGTTGTTGATGCTATTGAGTGAAACCATTGAACCAAGTTTATGTTCAGATTGTTATTCATCATCATATCACCTCTGATCATGTTCCATATGATGTCTTGTGAGTAGTTCGTTTAGTTCTTGAGGACATGGGTGAAGTCTAACTGTTAGTAGTGAACTATGGTTGAGTAATATTCAATGGTATGATATTTAAGTTGTGGTGTTATTCTTCTAGTGGTGTCATGTGAACGTCGACTACATGACACTTCACCTTTATGGGCCTAGGGGAATGCATCTTGTACTCGTTTGCTGATTGCGGGGTTGCCGGAGTGACAGAAACCTAAACCCCGTTGGTATATCGATGCGGGAGGGATAGCAGGATCTCAGAGTTTAAGGCTGTGGTTAGATTTATTCTTAATTACTTTCTTGTAGTTGCGGATGCTTGCAAGGGGTATAATCACAAGTATGTATTAGTCCTAGGAAGGGCGGTACATTAGCATAGGTTCACCCACACAACACTTATCATAACAATGAAGATTATTTAGCCATATGTAGCGAAAGCACTAGACTAAAATCCCGTGTGTCCTCGAGAACGTTTGGTCATTATAAGTAAACAACCCGGCTTGTCCTTTGTGCTAAAAAGGATTGGGCCACTCGCTGCAATTGTTACTCTCGCACTTTACTTACTCGTACTTTATTCAACTGTTACATCAAAACCCCCTGAATACTTGTCTGTGAGCATTTACAGTGAATCCTTCATCGAAACTGCTTGTCAACACCTTATGCTCCTCGTTGGGATCGACATTCTTACTTATCGAAAATACTACGATACACCCCCTATACTTGTGGGTCATCATTGTGCCAAGTAAAGTCGTTGATAGTAAGGTTCATACTAGATTTGGATTACTGCGCAGAAACAGATTTCTTTGCTGTCACGAATCTGGGCAAAATTCTCTGTAGGTAACTCATAAAATTATGCCAATTTACGTGAGTGATCCTCAGATATATACGCAACTTTCATTCAATTTGAGAATTTTCATTTGAGCAAGTCTGGTGCCTCAATAAAATTCGTCTTTACGGACTGTTCTGTTTTGACAGATTCTGCCTTTTATTTCGCATTGCCTCTTTTGCTATGTGGGATGGATTTCTTTGTTCCATTGACTTCCAGTAGCTTTGGGCAATGTCCAGAAGTGTTAAGAATGATTGTGTCACCTCTGAACATGTGAATTTTTGATTATGCACTAACCCTCTAATGAGTTGTTTTGAGTTTGGTGTGAAGGAAGTTTTCAAGGGTCAAGAGAGGAGGATGATACAATGTGATCAAGAAGAGTGAAAAGTCTAAGCTTGGGGATGCCCCGGTGGTTCATCCCTGCATATTTCAAGAAGACTCAAGCTTGGGGATGCCCAAGGCATCCCCTTCTTCATCGACAAATTATCAGGTTCCTTCTCTTGAAACTATATTTTTATTCGGTCACATCTTATGTACTTTACTTGGAGCGTCTGTATGTTTCTTGTTTTTGTTCTTGTTTGAATAAATGCTTGTGTGGGAGAGAGACATGCTCTGCTGGTTCGTATGAACACATGTGTTCTTAGCTTTTAATGTTCATGGCGAAGGTTGAAACTGCTTCGTTAATTGTTATATGGTTGGAAATAGAAAATGCTACATGTAGTAATTGGTATGATGTCTTGAATAACTTGATACTTGGCAATTGTTGTGCTCTTGTTTAAGCTCTTGCATCATATACTTTGCACCTATTAGTGAAGAAATACATAGAGCTTGTTAAAATTTGGTTTGCATGAGTGGTTTCTCTAGAGTCTAGATATTTTCTAGTGAGGTGTTTGAACAACAAGGAAGACGATGTATAGCCTTATAATGCTTGTAATATGTCTTTTATGTAAGTTTTGATGTACTAGTTTATGCTTGTGTTTGCTTCAAACAACCTTGCTAGCCTAAGCCTTGTATCGAGAGGGAATACTTCTCATGCATCCAAAATACTTGAGCCAACCACTATGCCATTTGTGTCCACCATACCTACCTACTACATGGTATTTCTCCGCCATTCCAAAGTAAATTGCTTGAAGTGCTACCTTTAAATTTCTATCCTCTACCTTTGCAATATATAGCTCATGGGACAAATAGCTTAAAAACTATTGTGGTATTGAATATGTACTTATGCACTTTATCTCTTATTAAGTTGCTTGTTGTGCGATAACCATGTTCCTGGGGACGCCATCAACTACTCTTTGTTGAATATCATGTGAGTTGCTATGCATGTTCGTCTTGTCTGAAGTAAGGGCGATCTACCACCTTATGGTTAGAGCGTGCATATTGTTAGAGAAGAACATTGGGCCGCTAACTAAAGCCATGATCCATGGTGGAAGTTTCAGTTTTGGACATATATCCTCAATCTCATATGAGAAAATTAATTGTTGCTACATGCTTATGCATAAAAGAGGAGTCCATTATCTGTCTATGTTGTCCCGGTATGGATGTCTAAGTTGAGAATAATCAATAGCGAGAAATCCAATGCGAGCTTTCTCCTTAGACCTTTGTACAGCGGCATAGAGGTACCCCTTTGTGACACTTGGTTAAAACATGTGCATTGCGATAATCCGGTAGTCCAAGCTAATTAGGACAAGGTGCGGGCACTATTAGTATACTATGCATGAGGCTTGCAACTTGTAAGATATAATTTACATGATACATATGCTTTATTACTACCGTTGACAAAATTGTTTCTTGTTTTCAAAATAAAAGCTCTAGCACAAATATAGCAATCAATGCTTCCCTCTGCGAAGGGCCTTTCTTCTACTTTTATGTTGAGTCAGTTTACCCATTTCTCTCTATCTTAGAAGCAAACACTTGTATTAACTGTGCATTGATTCTTACATACTTGCTTATTGCACTTGTTATATCGCTTTGCATTGACAACTATCCATAAGATATACATGTTACAAGTTGAAAGCAACCGCTGAAACTTAATCTTCCATTGTGTTGCTTCAATGTCTTTACTAAGAATTTATTGCTTTATGAGTAACTCTTATGCAAGACTCATTGATGCTTGTCTTGAAAGTACTATTCATGAAAAGTCTTTGCTATATGATTAATTGTTTACTCATTGCATTAACATTGCTTCGAATCGCTGCATTCATCTCATATGATTTACAATAGTATGATCAAGATTATGTTGGTAGCATGTCACTTCAGAAATTATCTTTTTATCGTTTACCTACTCGGGAGTAGGAACTAAGCTTGGGGATGCCGATACGTCTCCAACGTATCTATAATTTCTGATGTTCCATGCTTGTTTTATGACAATACCTACATGTTTTGCTTGCACTTTATATCATATTATGGCATTTATTGGACTAACCTATTAACAAGATGCCACAGTGCCAGTTCCTGTTTTTATGTCTGTTTATTGCAGAAAAGGCCCAAAAACCAAAGTGCTCGGAAAAATCCAGAAAAATTAGAAATTCTATTTCAGAAGACTCACGGAGCCGAAGGGCAAGCTGGGGAGGCCTGGGCCTCCTCACCATAGGCCGCGGCCTGGAGGGTGGTCACCCCACCCTATGGTGTCGTCGCCTCGGGACTCTTCCGACTCCAACTCTTTGCCTATTTAAGCCGTCGTGACCTAAAACTTCGACACCGCTTGACGAAACTCCAGAAAGACTCAGGCGCCGCCACATCGCGAAACTCCATTCGGGGGACAGAAGTCTGTTGCCGCCGGACGGAATTGCCCCCGGAGCCATCTCGACCGCCGTCTCCACCGCCATCTTCACCGCCATCGCTGCCTCCATGATGAGGAGGGAGTAATTCACCCCCGGGGCTGAGGGCTCCGGTAGCTATGTGGTTCATCTCTCTCTTTGTGATCAAGTTGAATATTATCTATGTGCTACTCTAGTGATGTTATTAAAGTAGTTTACTCCTCCTCCATGATGTAATGTTGGCAGTGTGTGCATCATGAAGTACTTGGTTTATGCTATGATTGTGATCTCTTGTAGATTATGAAGTTAACTATTACTATGATGGTATTGATGCGATCTATTTCTCCTTTCATAGTGTGAAGGTTACGGTGTGCATGCTATGTTAGTACTTGGTTTGGTTGTGTTGATCTATCTTGCACTCTAAGGTTATTTAAATATGAACATTGAATATTGTGGAGCTTATTAACTCCGGCATTGAGGGTTCGTGTAATCCTACACAATGATGTTCATCATCCAACAAGAGGGTGTAGAGTAGTCCTATTATGTGATCATTGTTGAGAGTGTCCACTAGTGAAAGCAGGATCCCTGGGCCTTGCTTCCAAGCATCGAATCTCCGTTTGTTTACTGTTTTGTTGAATGTTTGCTCGCTGCCATATTTCATTCAGATTGCTATTACCACTCACACTCATCCATATTACTTGTATCTCACTATCTCTTCGCCGAACTAGTGCACCTATTGTATTAGGTATGTTGGGGACACAAGAGACTTCTTGCTTTGTGGTTGCAGGGTTGCTTGAGAGGGATATCTTTGACCTCTTCCTCCCTGAGATCGATAAACCTTGGGTGATCCACTTAAGGGAAACTTGCTGCTGTTCTACAAACCTCTGCTCTTGGAGGCCCAACACTGTCTACAAGAATAGAAGCTCCCGTAGACATCATTGCTCAAACCCTTACCAGAAAATATCTAGACTTTAGAGAGACCAATCATGCAAACCAAATTTTAGCAAGCTCTATGTATTTCTTCACTAATAGGTGCAAAGTATATGATGCAAGAGCTTAAACATGATCTATATGAGCACAACAATTGCCAAGTATCAAATTATTCAAGACATTATACCAATTACCACATGTAGCATTTTCTGTTTCCAACCATATAACAATTAACGAAGCAGTTTCAAGCTTCGCCATGAACATTAAGAATAAAGCTAAGAACATATGTGTTCATATGCAACAGCGGAGCGTGTCTTTCTCCCACATAATGAATGCTAGGATCCAATTTTATTCAAACAAACAAAAACAAAAGCATACGGACGCTCCAAGTAAAGCACATAAGATGTGACGGAATAAAAATATAGTTTCACTAGAGGAACCTGATAATGTTGTCGATGAAGAAGGGGATGCCCAAGGCATCCCCAAGCTTAGATGCTTGAGTCTTCTTGAAATATGCAGGGCTGAACCACGGGGGCATCCCCAAGCTTAGAGCTTTCACTCTCCTTGATCATATTGTATCATCCTCCTCTCTTGATCCTTGAAAACTTCCTCCACACCAAACTCAAAACAAACTCATTAGAGGGTTAGTGCATAATTAAAAATTCTCATGTTTAGAGGTGACATAATCATTCTTAACACTTCTGGACATTGCACAAAGCTACTGAAAGTTAATGGAATAAAGAAATCCATCAAGCATAGCAAAACAGGCAATGCGAAATAAAGGCAGAAATCAAAAAACAGTCCGTAAAGACGAATTTTTCAGGGGCACTAGACTTGCTCAAATGAAAATGCTCAAATTGAATGAAAGTTGCGTACATATCTGAGGATTACTCACATAAATTGGCAGATTTGTGGGGACCCCCGGGGCTCGTAGGCTAGACAAACCCAGATCACCATCTGGCATAAGCCTAACCTAGATCTCTAGGGCCTACAGGGTGAGAATCGGTAACACAACAGTGACTCTACGACTCAAAGAGTAATACAAGCTCATAGCTGAGCGAAAAACCAAAGTATTACAAGCAGAGGTCACTGACCTGACAATTCATCAATCAACGGAAGCGAAGTTATGCTATTCTAAATAGCAAGATAGCAAAAGGCCTAAGAGGCCATGAGCATAACGGCGACGTCCCAGCCCATAGATTCCAGGCTGCCACCTGGGAATCCCAAGCTACTCGTCGATGTCGACCTAGAAACCTTCATTTGTTGGAGCAACTTCGTCTGAAACAAAGCATGCAAAGCTGAGTACAGGGACTCAGCAAGACTTAGTACAACCTGTTAGCAAAGCTAGTATGCAAGGCTTTATGTGGAGCTTATTTTGCAGAAAGCCAGTTTTCCTTTGTAAAACAAGAGGGAGCAGAAGCTCGTCTATTCAGATCATTTTAAAAGGGGATAAGAGAGCGATATCTCTAGCTCTACTGATCATCATATTGAATCCACCGAATCTTCATCATCAGCTGAACCTATCAACTAGGAGCACCCCCTCGATACCCTGAGGAGGGATCCTTATCACACATTGACTCCAAGTTTTACGATTAGGTTCATGTTGTCTATGATCACAGAATCCATCACCAAGTCGTCCGTAACCGTGGACACGGCTTTTCGAAAAGATTTACCCTGCAGGGGTGTACAACTTTACCCACACGCGCCGACCGACTCTTAGCGCCGTACGTTACACACTTCCTTGGTGTGCCGGCAGAGGGTGGTCGACCAAAACCTTTCCCTTGCTTCGCCTATTCCATGAGTCAATCTAACTGGGGAGCTCCGTCATCGTAGGTAGCCATTCTCCGAGGCGGTCCCGGTCATTGTGCGCAGGGGATCCAGTTCAATGCCTCCAGCATCCTTCACCCCGGCCACGTCCCTGTATGATGCACCTTTGAAAACCTTTTCCACGCCTTCGCCATGCAGAATGCCAAATGGAACTCGCAAACTAATTGACTCATGGGTAAGCTAGGCAAGTTCGGGCCAAGGGGTTCCCATGGGCCCCGTGTGGTTGTACGCTCAGTCTTGGTTCCGAAGGCGAGAACTCAGGTCCTAGTATCGGCGAGAACGAGTCAAATCACCACATCCCCATGTGGTGGCCCATCCAAGCCTTTAAGCATGTTTAATTATCATCACTGATCTTACCACGTCATCCTGCCATACTAGGTTCATTCGCAGCTCTGATTCATCAACCGGATGGATCAGAATTCGTCAACTAAGCATGGCTAAGCATATTCGATACAACGGCTCTAGCGATGCACACAAGCTCAAACCTAGTCTTGCTGGGAGCAGTGGATCAGAGTATTTAGGCTACAAGGATGGTAAATGCAACACATAGGATGACTATACCTGCCGATAAAACATATTGGAAAGCGTATGCAATATGTAGGAACCAGAAGTAAAAGCATTTCAAAATCATAATGTGAACCAGGATAGGGCTTGCCTTTGTCCCTGACAAACCAATGTGGATCTTCGATGATCCCATGCTTGACTTGTTCGTCGGTGGACAAACATTGACCTTCGGTGTTGTCGATCTTCATCGTCTCGGCATGTGCTCTATCGATCGCGAAGAAGCAAACACCGGAAAGATAGAACAACAATCAACACATGGCATCGATGCAATGCGCATACAAGAATGATGATATGACATGTTAATTAGGTACTCAAGTTAACCGTAAGACATCATCAATTTAACTGGGGTTCGACGGGACTAGGGTTAGTAGTTCCGGAACCTCAGAGGGGTACATTTAGTTCTTCTAAATGAACTAGGGTTCAAGTTGTTTAACAATGCATGATTGTGTAACCAAATTGTAGATCTCATTTTTCTGAAAGTTTTGATATATTATACATATTTTTCTGATTTAAAATGAATAAGTTATGAATTTCACAAGATTTTATCATTTTAAATCATTTTTAGAAAATTCCAGCAATTATTAAAAATCTGACAGACATGGGCCCACATGTCATAGATTTATTCATTTTCTAATTATTTACGAAATTATTAAAAATATGACAGAGGGCCCCATCTGTCAGGGATTTATGTATTACAGAAAATAATAAAAAGAGAAACAAAAAGAAAAGCCACCTGGCCGGGACCCACCGGGTCAACCTCCGGTGGTTGACACGGCCGGCGTCGCCGCAGGCGAACCGCGGCCGCTCCCGGCCACGCGGACGGCGCCGTTTCAGGACGCGCGCCGACGAGGCGAGTGGAGGCGCCCCCCGGTCGCGGAGACGCCCCGCGACGTGCGCGCGCAGGCCGCCACGGCGCGGGAGGCGGCCACCGAAGGGAGCGGCACCGAGCTCAGAAGGCTCGCCACGCTGGCACGGGTGGGAGGGCCAGCGGCGGCGCGAGCCGGGCCGGTGGCCGTCTGCAGAGAAGAAGGGCACGGCGGGGCCGATTCCGAGCGCCGCGGCTCGATTTCGCACACGGGGAGAACAAGGAGGCGACGACGGAGCTCCTGGGCTAGGCGGCAGGAACGGGGAGGCCTGCAGCGGCGGGGCACGCCACGGCCAGAGCTAGGGTTTCGGTCTCTGCTCGAGGAAGAGAGACATGGAGAGGGAGAAGGAAAACTGGCGGGGTCTAGGGTTCATCTTGGCGGCGGAGGGGCTCTTATAGGCGGCGAAGAGCGGCGGCGAGCATCTTGACGCCGATGAGCGACGAGGTGCCGACAGCGAGCAACTTCCCCCATCGTGGGGTTGAAGAAGATGGGGGATTTTTGCAGAAAACCCCCTGGGGTGGGGTGGGCCAAGTTGGGTTGCTGGTGGGTTGGTTTGCTGGGCTACGCAGGGAGAGGAGAAGAGAGGGAAGAGTTGGGCTGCGGCCCAAGACTGAGGAGGAGCTCTCTTCTCTCTTTTTCCAAATTCTCTTTGTATTTCGAATTTCAAATTCTGTTTGCTGTTTTGAAATTTGTTTGAAGTTTCAAACTTCTCTAAACATTAGAAACTATCCATGGCCTTCAAAATATATTTATGGCCATGTATTTTGTTTGAAAACTTTTGAAACACTTTGGAGCAATTAAAAAAATAGAGGGAGAAATTTGCACAAGCATTAGGGTTTTCAAAATTATTTCTTTTGTGCATTGTTCTTAGTAAAACTCATGATGCAAATGATGCACAATCAACCCTAATTAGGTTTTATTAAAACAGGGATGTTACAAGATTTTTCTGAGTTACCTACAGAGAGTACTACTCAAATTCGTGACAACAAGAAATCTGTTTCTGCGCAGTAATCCAAATCTAGTATGAACCTTACCATCAGAGACTTTACTTGGTACAACAATGCAACAAAAGAAAGATAAGGAGAGGTTGCTACAGTAGTAACAACTTCCAAGACTCAAATATAAAACAAAAGTGCAGAAGTAAAATCATGGGTTGTCTCCCATAAGCGCTTTTCTTTAACGCCTAGGCGCAGAAGTGTGAATCAAGTATTATCAAGAGATGAAGCATCAACATCAGGGGTTGGAGTTTTCTCAACTATGCATTGTATCTTATCTATGTAAGTTTCAGAGGCTCCTTTTTCATTACGCTTAGGCTTGCTACTCTCATCAAATAAATTTTCAGGAACAATCCAATCAAAATTCTTTTCTAGTGCCTCGCACATTCCCAAGAGCTTGCAAGGTATTGATGTTTTAATATCCCCCTCATAATTAACTTTATTAGTGTACTTTTGTCTATCTTTTTCCATCTTTTCAAGGGTGCTAGCAAAGTTGGTATAAGAGCCAAGCATATTATATTTAGTAAAGACTTTTCTAGCTTCTCTTGCTACATCACCAAATTCTTTAAGAAGGGTTTCTAAGACAAAATCTTTCTTTTCTCCTTCTTCCATATCACCTAGTGTAAGAAACATATGTTGTATTATGGGATTGAGATTAACAAATCTATCTTCTAACATGTGTACTAAAGAAGCAGCAGCAATTTCATAACTAGGAGCAAGTTCTACCAAGTGTCTATCTTCAAAATCTTCAATCGTACTAATATGAGTGAAAAAAATCGTCTATATTATCTTTTCCAATGATAGACCCTCGTCCTACCGGTACATCCTTAAGAGTAAACTTAGGAGGAAACATGATGAAATAAGTAAAGTAAATGCAAGTAACTAATTTTTTTGAGTTTTTAATATGGAGAACGCAAACAAGATAGTAAATAAAGTAAAACAAGTAACTAATTTTTTTGTATTTTGATATAATGCAGCAAACAAAGAAGTAAATAAAATAAAGCAAGACAAAAACAAAGTAAAGAGATTGGAAGTGGAAGACTCCCCTTGCAGCGTGTCTTGATCTCCCCGGCAACGGCGCCAGAAATTTAGCCTTGATACGCGTACAGCACGCGTCTGTTGGGAACCCCAAGAGGAAGGTGTGATGCATACAGCGGCAAGTTTCCCTCAGTAAGAAACCAAGGTTTATCGAACCGTAGGAGCCAAGAAACACGTTGAAGGTTGATGGTGGCGAGTGTAGTGCGGCGCTACACCAGGGATTCCGGCGCCAACATGGAACCCGCACAACACAACCAAAATACTTTGCCCCAACGTGACAGTGAGGTTGTCAATCTCACCGGCTTGCTGTAACAAAGGATTAGATGTATAGTGTGGATGATGATGTTTGCAGAGAACATTAAGAACAAGTATTGCAGTAGATTGTATTCGATGTAAAGAATGGACCGGGCTCCACAGTTCACTAGTGGTGTCTCTCCGATAAGAAATAGCATGTTGGGTGAACAAATTACAGTTGGGCAATTGACAAATAGAGATGGCATGACAATGCACATACATGTTATGATGAGTAGTGTGAGATTTAATTGGGAATTACGACAAAGTACATATACCACTATCTAGCATGCATCTATGCCTAAAAAGTCCACCTTCAGGTTAGCATCCGCACCCTTCCAGTATTAAGTTGCAAACAACAGACAATTGCATTAAGTATGGTGCGTAATGTAATCAACACAAATATCCTTAGACAAAGCATTGATGTTTTATCCCTAGTGGCAACAACATATCCACAACCTTAGAACTTTCTGTCACTGTCCCAGATTTAATGGAGGCATGAACCCACTATTGAGCATAAATACTCCCTCTTGGAGTTACAAGTAACGACTTGGCCAGAGCCTCTACTAATAACGGAGAGCATGCAAGATCATAAACAACACATAGATGATAGATTGATAATCAACATAACATAGTATTCCATATTCATCGGATCCCAACAAACGCAACATGTAGCATTACAAATAGATGATCTTGATCATGTTAGGCAGCTCACAAGATCCGACAATGATAGCACAATGAGGAGAAGACAACCATCTAGCTACCGCTATGGACCCATAGTCCAGGGTGAACTACTCACACATCACTCCGGAGGCGATCATGGCGATGAAGAGTCCTCCGGGAGATGATTCCCCTCCGGCAGGGTGCCGGAGGCGATCTCCTGAATCCCGAGATGGGATTGGCGGCGGCGTCTCTGGAAGGTTTTCCGTATCGTGGCTCTCGGTACTGGGGTTTTCTCGACCAAGGCTATATGTAGGTGGAAGGGTAGGTCAGGGGGCGACGCGAGGGGCCCACACGCCAGGGCCGCGCGGCCAAGGGGTGGGCCGCGCCGCCCTGTTGTGTGGCCGTCGCCCCCACTTCATCCCTTCGGACTTCTCAAGCTTCGTGGAAAAATAAGACCCCGGGCGTTGATTTCGTCCAATTCCGAGAATATTTCCTTACTAGGATTTCTAAAACCAAAAACAGCAGAAACAGCAACTGGCTCTTCGGCATCTTGTTAATAGGTTAGTGCCGAAAATGCATAAATATGACATAAAGTATGTATAAAACATGTGAGTATCATCATAAAACAAGCATGGAACATAAGAAATTATCGATACGTTGGAGACGTATCAATGATCTATCATCCTTTCATGTTTAATGGCTTCAAGAGCGGCTCCCATAGAGAGAACAATAAAGTTCCTCTTCTACTTTGTTTGAACAAGCTAAGTTCATGATTTCTCAAGCCCGTAGTGTTGGGAGATTTATTTGATTATTTGTTTATTTTATATTTAGTGGGTTGGGCACCCGCTTGCCTGCTCTTTTTGCAATATTAGGGACTAGAACATTATGCATGCTAGTCAAGGTGTGAAGCCAAATAAACATGAAAGAGACAATAAAGCATCCAACACTTCCTCATGAGCTAAAACAGAACACAAAACAGGTAATAATTTTTGAAGGTTTTAAAGGTAGCACACAAGCAATTTACTTTGGAGTGGCGGTGAAATACCACATATAGGTATGTATGGTGGACACAATTGGAAACTTTGGTTTTTGGGAGTTGGATGCACGAGTAGAGCTCATACTCAGTAGGTGAAGGCTAGCAAAAGACTGGGAGCGACCAACTAAGAGAGCAATAATGGCCATAATCATGCATAGCGACAAAATATTATTAATCAAAGCATAAAGTGATATTACAAGTCAAAAACTAAATGATCATAGAGGCTTGAGGTGACTGGTTTGTAGTCATAACATGGTGTAAGCATGTGCCAAGTCAACCCAATTAAAGCATCAAAGGAGAATACCACAATATTATGCTTTTGTATGATGGAAACAACACATGATTCTTTCAATGACACATTAAGCGCTCTCAGCTATTTGAGACAAGTCATGCTACAAAAATAACTACTAAGCATATAATTAAAATAAAATCTAAGATGACATGCTAAAGTCTAAGCCACAATCTAAACAAGCTTCCTTTTGCACCACTATAAGCATGAAATATTTTACTCGTCTCCAACACCAATTAATTTATTTGAAACAACTCTCATAGATAATAATAAATAAAGACCAGAGAGATAATCATACCTAAGTAAAGAAAACTAACAAGCTATGAACAGAATACGAGTGGAAAACAAGAGCTAAACGCAGTACTAGCAAAAGAGAACACTCGCAGAACAATAAGAGTGAAAACTAGAGTGTTCTATGCAATAAAAACAGAGTGTGTCATTGTCCAAAAAAAGTATGCTGGGATCGAACCATAGACTACAGCAAACAAAATAAAAGAAAAGAAAAAACAAAATAAAGATGCTCCAAGAACAACACATAGCATATGAAGCAATAAAAATATAGTGTCTTGAAAGATGACCTGATATTTTTGTTGATGAAGAAGGGAATGCCTTGGGCATCTCCAAGTTTTGACGCTTGTACCTCTTGGATATTTCTTGGGGTGACATGGGCATCCCCAAGCTTGAGCTTTTGTCCATCCTTCATCTCATCACATCATTCTTCTCTCCCTACACTTGAAAACTTCCTTCATACAAAACTTCACACAATTTTCATTACCAACATTAGTGCAATCAAAATAACAAATCCACTTTGGTTCATTTATAACATAAGTCAAACATCCATTAAAACATTAGCTACCGTAGAAACTTATTTCCAAAGCTCTTTCTCTCAAAAGAACTCAAAACGAAAAAGATTAAGAGGCAAATGCAAATAGTGGCAGAAATTTGTCAAAACAGAACAACATGTAAAGATCGATTTTTTTTCGAAAATCCTCTATTGCTCAAATCGAAAAGTGCAAAACTAATGAAAGTTATATAATAAACCGGGGAAAGTGCTCAAAACTTATCAGATCAATCCGACGTTCTATCTGAGAATAATAGTTTTTTTGGTGGCAGCACAGAATCTGTTTCAGGATAGTAACTTCCCCAAATCTTACCTTCTTCCTATTAGAGGCTATCCTTGGCACAAAAACGAAATAAAAAGGATAAGTAGAGATTATTACAGAGGTAACAACTTCCAAGTCTCAACAAAAAAAATTGCAGAAAAAGACATGGGTTATCTCCCAAGAGTGCTTTTCTTTAACGCCTTTCAGCTAGGCGCAGAAAGCTTGAATCATGTATTTTTAAGTGAAGAAGCATCAACATCATAATTTTTCCTAATAATTGAATCAAAAGGTAACTTATTTATCTTTCTAGGGAAGTGTTCCATACCTTTCTTGAGTGGGAATTGATATTTAATAATCCCATCTCTCATATCAATAGCAGCACCAACAGTTCTAAGAAAAGGTCTTCCCAAACCAATAGGACAAGAAGATTTGCTTTCAATATCCAAAATAAAAAAATCAACGGGGTCAAAGTTATTATTAACCATAATAAAACATCATTAACTCTCCCCAAAGGTTTCTTCTTAGCAATATCAGCAAAATGAACATCCAAATAACATTGTTCCAAAGGTGGCAAATGAAGCATATCATAATTTTTTCTAGGCATAACAGAGATGCTCGCACCAAGATCACATAAAGCATTGCAATCAAATTCATTCACTTTCATCTTAATGATGGGCTCCCAACCATCTTCTAACTTCTTAGGAATAGAAGCTTCATGTTTTAACTTCTCTTCTCTAATTTGCATGAGAGCATTTGTAATATGTTTTATAAAAGCCATATTTATAGCACTAGCATTAAGACTTCTAGCAAGCTTTTGTAGGAACATAATTACTTCAGAAATATTGCAAATATCAAAATCAAAGTTATTATTATCAAAGGTAAAAGGACTATTTTCTCCCATACTTCGAAAAATTTCAGCACTCTTATCAGAAATAGTTTTAGTGGTTCTAGGCAATTTTTTGTAGGAGTGGGGACTTTTCCTACACCAATTATTTTACCATTAATAGTAGGAGGTTTGCTAACATTTGAGACTTCAGCACTACTAGTGGTGGTAATGGTACAAACTTTAGTCATACTATTATTTCTAGCAATTTCATCCTCTCTTTCCCACCTAGCATGCAATTTAGCCAACATCGTTACATTGTCATAAATTCTAACTTGAATGGAATTCAAAGTCTTGCTTTATTTAACATCATGAGGCATAACCTTTAGTTTAAGAAGTTCAACATCAAGAGCAAGGCTATCAACTACCACCAAGGTAAAGCTGCTAGATTCTCAAGATACGGACTACAATGTCGAGTTGCAAAAGATTGAGCTAGATTGTGTAATCCATGTGGTTGCGATTGCCGAAAGGAAATTGTGTGCACATGAGCTTGCAATGTAACACAATTGAATCCTGGTGGCGACATCAAAGAAGATATCAAAGCGATTAAGCTTCTTCTCTTTCTTTAGCAAACCAGTCAGTAGCTTAGTGTGCATAGATGAACATTTCAAGCAAATGGAGGTAACAACCAACCATCCCAAGAATATTCCGTACATGCATGACCGACTTGCGATGATTCCCAGGGAAACGAAGGGAACTCTACTCGGATCCATGGCGACATCTTTCAGCAAATGCACGTGAACCAGAGAAGGTCACTTCTAACATCCAGAACACATACTTCACGATAAACACAAAGATGATTCTTAAAATTTTCCAACATTAGTGCCAGCTATTCAATATGAACCTCTTTAGACATGGAGAAAATAAGAATGTCATCGATGGGCTCAACAACAAATTATCAAGATACTCCAATGAGAGACTCACATGTTGCATGAACGAGGCAAAAGTATTGGTCAGACCAAAGGACATGAAGGTATATTCAGGTAAAACAACATGAGTAAAAACGTCATTAAGATAGTCCTCGGAACTGAATTTGATTTGACGATAGCCCAAGGTCAAATCAAAGATTTGGGAAGATAGCATATCCATCAAGGATATACTTCCTTACTTCACAACGAACAGAACTAGATGTCCCTTTAAGAAGGAACAAGTCTGATAGAGCTTTTGTCTTGTGATACGTCTCTGACGTATCGATAATTTCTTATGTTCCATGCCACATTATTGATGATATCTACATGTTTTATGCATACTTTATGTCATTATTATGCGTTTTCCGGAACTAACCTATTGACGAGATGCCGAAGGGCCGTTTGTTTTCTTGTTTTTGGTTTCAAATCCTAGTAAGGAAATATTCTCGGAATCGGACGAAATCAACGCCCAGATCCTATTTTTCCACGAAGCTTCCGAACACCCGGAAGGACTGAGGGGGCCAGGGCCCTGCATGATAGGCCGGTGCGCCCAGCCCCGGCCGCGCCGCCTTCATGGTGTCGTCACCTCGTTGACCTTCCGACGCCGCCTCTTCGCCTATTTAAGCCCCCTCGACCTAAAACCTCGAGACGAAAAAGCCACGTACGAGAAACCTTCCAGCCGCCGCCATCGCGAAGCCAAGATCGGGGACAGGAGTCTCTTCTCGGCACGCCGCCGGACGGGGAAGTGCCCCCGAAGGCTTCTCCATCGACACCACCGCCATCTCCATCAACGCTGTCTCCCATGAGGAGGGAGTAGTTCTCCATCGAGGCTCGGGGCTGTACCGGTAGCTATGTGGTTCATCTCTCCTATGTACTTCAATACAATAATCTCATGAGCTGCCTTACATGATTGAGATCCATATGATGATGCTTGTAATCTAGATGTCGTTATGCTAGTCAAGTGAATTTTACTTATGTGATCTCCGGAGACTCCTTGTCCCACGTGTGTAAAGGTGACAGTGTGTGCACCGTGTGGGTCTCTTAGGCTATATTTCACAGAATACTTATTCACTGTTATGAATGGCATAGTGAAGTGCTTATTTATATCTCTTTATGATTGCAATGTGTTTTGTATCACAATTTATCTATGTGCTACTCTAGTGATGTTATTAAAGTAGTTTTATTCCTCCCGCACGGTGTAATGGTGACAGTGTGTGCATCCGTGTTAGTACTTGGCGTAGGCTATGATTATGATCTCTTGTAGATTATGAAGTTAACTATTGCTATGATGGTATTGATGTGATCTATGCCTCCTTTCGTAGCGTGAAGGTGACAATGTGCATGCTACGTTAGTACTTGGTTTAGTTGTGTTGATCTATCTTACACTCTAAGGTTATTTAAATATGAACATTGAATATTGTGGAGCTTGTTAACTCCGGCATTGAGGGTTCGCGTAATCTACACAGTTAGTGGTGTTCATCATCCAACAAGAGGGTGTAGAGTATGCATTTATCTATTCCGTTATGTGATCAATGTTGAGAGTGTCCACTAGTGAAAGTATGATCCCTAGGCCTTGTTCCTAAATATCGCTATCGCTTGTTTACTGTTTTATCACTACTATTGCGTTACTACTGCTTGTTTACACCCTGGGCAAAGCACTTTTCTCGGTGCCATCGCTACGCTCATATATATTCATGCCACCTGTATTTCACTATCTCTTCGCCTAGTGCACCTATTAGGTGTGTTGGGGACACAAGAGACTTCTTGCTTTGTGGTTGCGGGGTTGAGAGGGATATCTTTGACCTCTTCCTCCTGAGTTCGATAAATCTTGGGTGATTCACTTAAGGGAAACTTGCTGCTGTTCTACAAACCTCTGCTTGGAGGCCCAACACTGCCTACGGAAAAGTAGGGGGCGTAGACATCAAGCACTTTTCTCGCGCCGTTGCCGGGGAGGAAAGGTAAAAGGCATTCATACTCCGGTTCTAGGTAACAGTACTTTTCTGGCGCCATTGTGTGTGTGCTCGAAGCTATTTCCTTTAGATCCTGCAATTGCATCTTTTTGTTTCTTGTTTACACTAGTAAGGCATAATGGAAAACAACAAAAATATGAGAGATCTTTATGAACTTTATCTTGAATTAGGACATGATGTGTTTGAAGAGAGAATTAAAAAACCCATGGAACTTTATATGCATGCTAATGGGAATGTTATTAATATGAATGCTTTGAACACTATTGTTGCTAATGCTATGGAAAATTCTAAGCTTGGGGAAGCTAGTTTTGATGAGCATGATATTTTTAGTCCCCCAAGCATTGAGGAGAAAATTTACTTTGATGATACTTTGCCTCCTATTTATGATGATTATAATGATATTAGTATTTTGTTACCACCTACTATGGAGAGTAAATTTGATTATGAATACAATATGCCTCCTATATTTGATGATAGCTACTTTGTTGAATTTGCTCACACTACAACTAATAAAATTGATTATGCTTATGTGGGTAGTAATAATTTTATGCATGAGACTCATGATAAGAATGCTTTATGTGATAGTTATATTGTTGAGTTTGCTCATGATGCTACTGGACATTATTATGAGAGAGGAAAATATGGTTGTAGAAATTTTCATGTTACTAAAACACCTCTCTTTTTGCTAAAAATCTTGAAGCTGCACTTGTTTTATCTTTCTATGCTTGTTGCATTATGCTTCTTCAACTTTTTTATTTACAAGATTCCTTTTCATAGGAAGCATGTTAGGCTTAAATTTGTTTTGAATTTGCCTCTTGATGCTCTCTTTTGCTTCAAATACTATTTCTTGCGAGTGCATCATTAAAATTGCTGAGCCCATCTTAATGGCTATAAAGAAAGAACTTCTTGGGAGATAACCCATGTGTTATTTTGCTACAGTACTTTGTTTTATATTTGTGTCTTGGAAGTTGTTACTACTGTAGCAACCTCTCCTTATCTTAGTTTTGTGTTTTGTTGTGCCAAGTAAAGTCGTTGATAGTAAGGTTCATACTAGATTTGGATTACTGCGCAGAAACAGATTTCTTTGCTGTCACGAATCTGGGAAAAATTCTCTGTAGGTAACTCAGAAAATTATGCCAATTTACGTGAGTGATCCTCAGATATGTGCGCAACTTTCATTCAATTTGAGCATTTTCATTTGAGCAAGTCTGGTGCCTCAATAAAATTCGTCTTTACGGACTGTTCTGTTTTGACAGATTCTGCCTTTTATTTTGCATTGCTTCTTTTGCTATGTGGGATGGATTTCTTTGTTCCATTGACTTCCAGTAGCTTTGGGCAATGTCCAGAAGTGTTAAGAATGAATGTGTCACCTCTGAACATGTGAGTTTTTGATTATGCACTAACCCTCTAATGAGTTTGTTTCGAGTTTGGTGTGGAGGAAGTTTTCAAGGGTCAAGAGAGGAGGATGATACAATATGATCAAGAAGAGTGAAAAGCCTAAGCTTGGGGATGCCCCGGTGGTTCACCCCTGCATATTTCAAGAAGACTAAAGCATCTAAGCTTGGGGATGCCCAAGGCATCCCCTTCTTCATCAACAAATTATCAGGTTCCTTCTCTTGAAACTATATTTTTATTCGGTCACATCTTATGTACTTTACTTGGAGCGTCTGTTTGTTTGTTTCTATTTTTGTTTTTGTTTGAATAAATGCTTGTGTGGGAGAGAGACACGCTCCGCTGGTTCATAACATATATGTTCTTAGCTTTTAATTTTCATGGCGAAGGTTGAAACTGCTTCGTTAATTGTTATATGGTTGGAAATGGAAAATGCTACATGTAGTAACTGGTAGAATGTCTTGGGTAATGTGATACTTGGCAATTGTTGTGCTCATGTTTAAGCTCTTGCATCATATACTTTGCACCTATTAATGAAGAAATACATAGAGCATGCTAAAATTTGGTTTGCATATTTGGTCTCTCTAAGGTCTAGATAATTTCTAGTATTGAGTTTGAACAACAAGGAAGACGGTGTAGAGTTTTATAATGTTTTCAATATGTCTTTTATGTGAGTTTTGCTGCACCGGTTGTGGGGACCCCGGACTAGCTGTCCGAAATTCCCTGTTATGTATACAGTTCACGATCCCATGATCAGTGCGCCGTGAACACATAACCGAACTGATATCAAATTACACCATCCATTACAAAGCGGAATAAGAAAATTACAACATGGTCACATGACCAATACTTACATAATAGCCTCGAAGGGCCTAACTAAACATCAGAGTAGCATCATCACTTCAGCAGCGCAGTACCCAAGTCATCTGCCATAACCCTACAGGCAACTGACTGGGAAGACGTTCCTAGCTCGCATAGATGTCGTCAACTCCTTCTTCATCTGTCGAGCTCCTTCAAGTCTGGCCAAGTAAATGGCCAGGGACAAAGCCGTGAGTACATTTGAATTGTACTCGCAAACCATCAAGAAGGTGATAACAATTCTAACTAAAGAAGACAAGAGAGGAAGAGTAGTTTCTCTTGTGGATATAGCATGTGGAAGAGAAGAGATGTTTTTGGTGGAGATAGCATCCCAACTTCTCAATCGAAGGGGACACTCCAAGAATTTATCTAAGACATCTCTATATCTCTATTGAAGAAGAGTTCCTCTACATGAAAACACTAGGAAGGGTCACCCAATTTTGTTTCATTTTCCTCAACCATCTCCACATGGTCGGCACAACATCTTTCCCGTACCCTTCCGGTACTTCCAACACACGCATTTCCTTTGGAAATCATTTTCAAAACCAAAACTCGACACAGCTCGGTAACGGCCATCCCAACCGTCCATGACCGCGGACGCGGCTATTCGAATAGTTTTAACTCTGCAGAGTGTGCGCACTTTCCCCACAAGATCTGATAAATCCGCCGGGATCATCCCCGGTTCGCCATACGAGTATATGCGGTCTCGGATAATCAGTCGAAGCCTTTCGCCCATTCAACTTAGCAAGAGGTCCTACCCTATGGAGTATGTACCTCCCCGGCACCGTGGCAGCTCACCTCCTCTTGAGCGTGGCTCCACCGCCAAGCCAGGAGACCCATAGTGTCTTCCGGACGGGTCAGCCCCGAAGGCCTCCCGTTATACGATTGTCTCCAACTACGACAACCCGGACTCGGGGGTAACTGTACCCTTGTATAGTTGTGCGGTGCCTCATGCTAAGAAGAACAAACGTCAAGCTAAGCCCCGTGCCCACGTTGGAGTAGTGTGGTTGCGCTGTGTAATTGTTCCGGGCGAATACAAAGAACCATGTGTCGTTTTTCTCAAAAACCCAAGTCACACACACTTTCCTCTTTCCAACCATCTTTGTCAAGATCCTTTCCTTTCATAAACCATACACTCGGGTAAGGTCGACTCACCCAAGGTTTTTCTCAAAACTTTTACAACAAGGTAAACCTTGAGGGGTTCCCAACCTAAAGTTTCATGATGGAACTAAGACACCATATGGCCGTGATGATAGTCATCATGCCAATAAGTAGTGGGTATGGTGGAATCAAAAAAAGTCATACTTGCTTAAGGTAAGCATGTATGTTGACAACATAAGAGGGGAAATACTTTCAGATTTGTGGTGCTAACCCAACCAACACTAATGGAAGTGATGGTGATCAACAATATTTGACATACATAAGGTGGTTAGGCATACCCCTCTCAATTTGAGAGTTTACCTAGTTCATGAAGTGACTACCACTATACCAACAAAGGAGTATAGCGTGAGTTGTCAAGAGAGAGTTAGCATGGCTTAGGATAAGCATGCATGTTGACCAAATAGGATAGCATGGCCATAATCAGCATGCATCACAACACTTACTATGACGACCATAAGGTAGAACCACTACGATTACCATGCTTGAGATCAAGCATGCATGACAACAATAAGGAGATAAACACACAAATGATCAAGAGGCTAAGAGTAGCAACCGAAGTGACATCAAAAGGAGACATCACAATCAGAGATCAATAGATGGCTTGCCTTGGCGTATTTGTCCCTGGACTTCTTCAACTCCATCAATATAACAATCCCAACAACATAAATAAAATCCTCGTCCGATTCCACTTCTTCTTCTTCTCCGGAATTGTTCGCATCTATCGCCGGAAAATATAAAAGGAACACAATCAATCACATTGCACCAACAAGACAACATTCAACAATCAACAACTAACCATGCAGCCAAGGGATAACATACTAAGGACTTATAGATATCACAAAACAACTTCAAGAGTTTTAATTTAGAAAACCCCATTTATTTACCTAGTAGAGGTATGAGTGCCACGACTTAGCAATTGCCTCTCTCGGTATCACCATGGCACAACTAAGTATCCCCTGGTAGATAACATCATAAAGAGGACAAGTGCATTAGTTTGGCATCCCAAACATTTAATATATAATTCGAAACATTTTTGGAAAAGCGGGAAGTCATCATCTCCATTTTATAAGGCTTACAAAACACTACACAAGAATAGGAAGTAAATGATATGCCACACCGTTTGAAAACTTAAACCAAACAATAGGGCTAATGTTAAGTTGCAGAGGTTTTGTTTTGCAAGAATAAAACAAAGGTTGCCCATCTCTACTAAAAAGAATTGGTCAAGGGTTTTAAATAAACCGAAAAGTTTTGCTTCAACAATGCATGTCACACATATACATTACTAACAGCAACAGAAATGTATGAACAGAGACTAATAATATTTTTCCTAGATGGCCAGTACTAATACAAGACTAACACAATTGGAATCACCCAAAAATATTAAACCTACAATTTTAGGAATTTCTTTGAATCTGACTATACAGAAAACAAGATCTATAAGCCATAAATCGTAGAAAAATCCTAAAAATATGAGACCACTGGCATTCGAAAGATAATTAAACAGAGATGCATACACAATTGGATTTGGGTTCAAATTGTTTCTGAAACTCTCACAAATGGATTGACAAGGTTACTGCATGTTTGTACCATTTGCTTTCTCTCTGGAGTTACAGAATAGATAAAGGTGTGAAACTTGTTTGAAAAGATTAAGAAAACATTCAGTAATCCTACAGAATTGGAATCACTCAATTAGGTTCAAAAATGATTTTTTGGTGATTTGAAAGCTAACAGCCATGTCTGCAGAACACACATAACAAGTTTAATTCACCCAAAATCTTACATAACTCATAAAAATATGAGGTCAGCTGCATCTGAAAGGTATTGAAAAGCTGGTTCTTACCCAATTGGTTTCATTCAAAAATTCATTCCCAAGCTCCTGGTTTAATTCGACAAAGTCAGATCTGACCAGATCTTGACCTGTGAACCATTTCAGTTTCAGGAGGTCAATCGAAGTGAAACCACCGCCAAAATGAAGGTATTGAAGAGGGCTTTCACCTACAGTTGAGTTTGCTCAAAAAGGTTTCGTAAAACGGAACAAATCTAACAAACAGTGAACCTGCATGTTTAAAGAACTTTATTTACCACGGACAATCCGTAACGAATTTGAGGATGAGACCAACGCCAAGTTGTAGATCTTTTCCGTATCTATCTGCGGAACTTTGAATCACTCGATTTGGATCTGCGCACGAGATTTGGTGGATTTTACAAGTTCGTACCAGAATCTGAAACAGCAAGATAGCAGAAATTACTGCAAGGATTTGGACGAACTTTGCTCAAGAACTTCAGATCTGAGGATAGCTCAAGCTTCTCCATGCTTGGACCAACATGCACCTGCATCAAGATCCAATCTTAGCAATGGAGGAAGAGGAAGAGGAGAGAAAACCATCTAGGGTTGGGGAGAAGAAGGAGAGGGATGCTCTCATGGTGAGGGGAAGCTTGAGGGAGGAGGGGAGCTTCATCTTGGTGGATCTTCATGGCCATGGCCGGCCATGTGAGCAAGGGGGAGCAGCAGCTCGTGGAGAAGAGGTAGGAGAGGGATGGGAGTGAGTGGAGGAAGGAGTGGGGAGTGAAAAATGAGAGCAAAGGGAGGTGGAGTGGCCGGCCAAGTGAGCTTTATAGAGGGAGAGAGTGGTGGCTGCCTCCTTTTTGATTGGCTAGGATGGGTGGCTGCCCATTTAATTGTTGGGGTAGTTGGGAGGCAAGGCTTGCAAGAGAAGAAAGTGAAGATGAAGAAATTTCAGCTCATGCATGCCAAGAGCTTGGCATGGCCGGCTACTTGTTGACAATACAAGTGGACAAGCAAGGTGCAATGCCACTTCATGAGTGTCGACCAATGTTGAGTGTTGGGAGGTTTAGCTAAAAATGGTTTTATGATGCATTAAAATTTGGGAGAGAGGTGATAATAAACATTGGTGGCAATGTTGGAGAATAAAGTACTTTGATCAAATTATCAAATTGGCCAAGAGATGATGGTGGTGATGGTGGTTGAGACAATGGTAGAGCAAGATTAAGAGAGATGGTGAGTGAAGTAACCATATACTCACAATGAAGAATATGGGGACTTAAATCATGAATTCATGAGGTCAAGGTAATGATGGAAAAGAATATAAATTGCTCTACAAATGAGAGGTCAATAGGGAGTGAGTTGAAAGTATCAAATGATCATCCATTTGATACAGAATTGGAGGATGGAGGGGATACAATGTGGTAGATCAGAGATGTGCATAAGATGTGCAAGAGTTGTCATTTGAAATAGATCTTGTTTGAAAAGTATTTAAAACACCTCAATTGTCTAGGGACAATTGGGAATGAACTCAAGTGGAATGAAGTTTGAAAGTGTTGAGATAAAACTAGTTGGAACATAGGGGTTCAAAATATTCTACTTACTTTCTCAAGTAAGGTAGAGTTTTTCTCAAAGGTAAAAATAAGCAAGAGGAAAACAAGAAATGGTATAGGTACCATAAACAAGCTTTTTGTTAAAACAAAGCAAAATAGAAATAATGTTTTATAAATCAATACTTGGTAGAAATGGGATGAAAAACAAAACCCATTTCAGTTCCTTGTTTTCTTTGAAGAGAAATCTTGGAAAGTTTTAATAAAACTAGAAGTAGTTTTGTGATCAAAACTAGAGAAGGAAAACTGTAGGATTTTTGAGGAGGGAAACTAATTTAGGGAGGAGTGTTCTCAAGGGTAGATGGTGGCTACAAAATGTATCCATCATTCCCACTCTTGGTTTTGTGAAGATTAAACTTGAATAAAAACAAGAGGTAAAAGTGAAGGAAGTGATCCAGAGTTGAATCATTGGATAGGGTATAAGATCAAGTTGAATATATGTGATGCAAGGGTAGAATGAGACATGCAGGATGTGGAAATTGTAGAGGGAGATGCACAGATGAGATCCATGCATTGAGATCACCAAGTTGTGAATTAAGGATGATTGAGCTATCTTGTACCACAAAGAGAAAATCAAGATGGCACACCCATGTTGTCATCAGGAGAGAGGTTTGATGTAGTAAGAAGGAAAACAATTCTTCCTAAGCCACACATGTGTTTTATTTGGTGAGTTGCTTGTTTAACCACTAGGGGTGTCGTTCTATGAGGTAGCTCAAGACAAAATTCAACAAGCAAATCAAGACAATTCATCTACCAACAGATCAAGGCAATTCATCATAGCAAACAGATCAAGGCAATTCACCTTAATTAGTCTATAGAAAAAGTTTTTGTTCCCCCTGATTTTTGAAATAAGGGCAACTAATCAAGGTTGAAAAAGTTGGGGTGTTACAGATCTTCCACCCTTAAAATAATCTCGTCCCGAGATTACTGGGTGTAGAACTAGAGGGGTTATAAAGTTTAACCAAAGTCAGACTCCATTCTTCTGTAGACGTGCCGTTGTAGAGAAAGTCGTTTGCTTCATCTTCTGGGAGACATGTTGGATTTCGGCCGATGGCGAGCTTCATGAAGAGGTTGACTACTCCATGCAGGTGTTGGATCTGTAGCTTCTTCACGATCCTGGCGGAGGTTCAAGACTGTGGGAGGGTTAGTGCACCCAACGGTGCTTGAGCAGGGCTGAAAACCTTTTTAGAGTTAGCTTGATTTTAGTGGAAGACGAAGTCTTCCACCCTTAAGATTTTTCATCGGGTTCTCGGAAAAACTCAGAGCTTCTGCCTTGTAGTTCTGTCTGGGGCTTCGGAAGAAGTCATCGGTCTTCCTTGTTCAGCTGAAGAATCTTCGGGGGCGACGTGCAGACCACCACTTCAAGAGGCACTCACGGTGTTAACTGAACCATATGGGACGCGCGGCGAGTTAGAAAGTTGAAGAAACGCCTGGTTGGTACCCATATGAAGCAGCAACAGGGGTCGTCGAAGACAATCTTCAGCTTGAGGGTCAGTGCTGATTTCAGTAACAACTAAGAAGTTAGCGGGTAAACTACGCCTAAAGTCTTGAGTCTTGGAGTATCTTCAGAAGCTTCATTTGATGAGGACCAGATGAACCATGTGGTGTAGCTCGGCTTTGACGCTATTGTTCTCTCAACTTGTTAGACGGTGTGTTCGAGGGTAGTTTCAAAAAGATATCCTCGCGGTTAGCGCGAGTATACTCCAAGGTTAGACCAAGTTAGCATGTCTTCTCGTAGAGGTGCAGTCACTCTTGAAGGTAGGGCTTCTTCTTTCTTGGCGTAGTGGAGATGCTCCAGCTGATCTTGAAGGAAGTCAGCGTAGATAGGGGTCGGGTTAGTTTTCTTGACGGTTGAAAAACAACTTCCAACGGGTTTAGAGTTAGAGTCTTTCGTTAGTCTACCCAATTTAACTAATAGTTAGCAATACATCGGCGAGGCAAACTTTAATCCTATCATTGCATGTGACACCCATACAACCATAACCAGAGACACAATACCACTAACAGAGGCTACTGGTATTTTTCCTAGATGCACAGTAACAAAACAAGATCAACACAATTGGAATCATTCAAAAATATTTATTTTTCAATTTTTGAGACTCAAAATACTAACCAGAAACAGTGATCAAGTTTTATTTATTAAAAATCGCACAAAAATCCTAAAAATACAAGGTCAGTGGCGTCTGAAAGATAATTTCATACTGGTTCTAGTGCAATTGGAATCACATCAATCGGAGCTACCAAACTATTTTTATTAGCAAAACAGTACACTGGCAGATTTCCATTTTTAATTTCTGTTTCACAAATTTCAAACAATTAAAAAGGGCGGAAACGTCTAAATAGCAAGACATACATGCACACAGCAAATAGATACAAACATTCAAGGCAACACACTAGGGAACCACAAGCAATCATCACACCAGACATGGTACTCTAAGTACCCAGAAATTCCTAATGCGCGGGGTAGCTCAATCAAAGCGATTGAGTTTGTCCTATCCATCCTATAGGTTTGGGGCTGGTCGCATATGTTGACGTCTTCATAACATTAGCATCAGCTTCAACTTGGATCCTTGTAGCAGTTGGTGGTGAAGGGGCCGGGTGTTGAGTCGTTGATGTTGAGGCGGAGGAGAAAGCTGCGTAGAACTTCTAGTCTCGACATCCCGGAAACATGAGGTCTTCGAAGAGGTAGCTGTTGAGGTGCTTCTGAAGTAGAGATCTTCTCGTGGCTGGCCTAAAAATAACTAGTCAAGAAATTGAGAACTTGATCCTTGACGACTGCGAAAGTGCGAGTCCAAAGAGGAACAAGGTCAGCTCTCTGACAGACTTTGGTGACAACCAAAGACATGATCCTTTATCCCTTTATGTGCACGGCTAAGTCGGCATCCAATCTTCAACAGCTGTCGTTGGAGATACACGAGTCTTCCCGAGGGATTGATCCATCTTTGAGTTTGAGTCTCCGGTCTGAGTTGGGGACATCGTCCAATATGTAGGTTTGAAGTGGATGAGACAATAGAGTAAAAATTTTCAAACATTTTAATCAAGCGGAGAGACAAGAATTTAGAAGTCTTGAAGAAATAAGAGGAGTAGAAGCTATGCTTCCGACTAAAGAAAGAATTTGTTTCGTAAATAGTTTTTCCCAAGTACTTGTTTCCTAACTAACGTCCATGCTAACTAAGGTCTCCTACAGTCAGGATGGCTCTGAGCTGTGGGGACCCCGGACTAGCTGTCCGAAATTCCCTGTTATGTATACAGTTCACGATCCCATGATCAGTGCGCCGTGAACACATAACCGAACTGATATCAAATTACACCATCCATTACAAAGCGGAATAAGAAAATTACAACATGGTCACATGACCAATACTTACATAATAGCCTCGAAGGGCCTAACTAAACATCGAGTAGCATCATCACTTCAGAGCGCAGCACCCAAGTCATCGCCATAACCCTACAGCAACCGACGGGAAGACGTTCCTAGCTCGCATAGATGTCGTCAACTCCTTCTTCATCTGTCGAACTCCTTCAAGTCTGGCCAAGTAAATGGCCAGGGACAAAGCCGTGAGTACATTTGAATTGTACTCGCAAACCATCAAGAGGGTGATAACAATTCTAACTAAAGAAGACAAGAGAGGAAGAGTAGTTTCTCTTGTGGATATAGCATGTGGAAGAGAAGAGATGTTTTTGGTGGAGATAGCATCCCAACTTCTCAATCGAAGGGGACACTCCAAGAATTTATCTAAGACATCTCTATATCTCTATTGAAGAAGAGTTCCTCTACATGAAAACACTAGGAAGGGTCACCCAATTTTGTTTCATTTTCCTCAACCATCTCCACAGGGTCGGCACAACATCTTTCCCGTACCCTTCCGGTACTTCCAACACACGCATTTCCTTTGGAAATCATTTTCAAAACCAAAACTCGACACAGCTCGGTAACGGCCATCCCAACCATCCATGACCGCGGACGCGGCTATTCGAATAGTTTTAACTCTGCAGAGTGTGCGCACTTTCCCCACAAGATCTGATAAATCCGCCGGGATCATCCCCGGTTCGCCATACGAAAGTATGCGGGTCTCGGATAATCAGTCGAAGCCTTTCGCCCATTCAACTTAGCAAGAGGTCCTACCCTATGGAGTATGTACCTCCCCGGCACCGTGGCAGCTCACCTCCTCTTGAGCGTGGCTCCACCGCCAAGCCAGGAGACCCATAGTGTCTTCCGGACGGGTCAGCCCCGAAGGCCTCCCGTTATACGATTGTCTCCAACTACGACAACCCGGACTCGGGGGTAACCGTACCCTTGTATAGTTGTGCGGTGCCTCATGCTAAGAAGAACAAACGTCAAGCTAAGCCCCGTGCCCACGTTGGAGTAGTGTAATTGTTCCGGGCGAATACAAAGAACCATGTGTCGTTTTTCTCAAAAACCCAAGTCACACACACTTTCCTCTTTCCAACCATCTTTGTCAAGATCCTTTCCTTTCATAAACCATACACTCGGGTAAGGTCGACTCACCCAAGGTTTTTCTCAAAACTTTTACAACAAGGTAAACCTTGAGGGGTTCCCAACCTAAAGTTTCATGATGGAACTAAGACACCATATGGCCGTGATGATAGTCATCATGCCAATAAGTAGTGGGTATGGTGGAATCAAAAAAAGTCATACTTGCTTAAGGTAAGCATGTATGTTGACAACATAAGAGGGGAAATACTTTCAGATTTGTGGTGCTAACCCAACCAACACTAATGGAAGTGATGGTGATCAACAATATTTGACATACATAAGGTGGTTAGGCATACCCCTCTCAATTTGAGAGTATACCTAGTTCATGAAGTGACTACCACTATACCAACAAAGGAGTATAGCGTGAGTTGTCAAGAGAGAGTTAGCATGGCTTAGGATAAGCATGCATGTTGACCAAATAGGATAGCATGGCCATAATCAGCATGCATCACAACACTTACTATGACGACCATAAGGTAGAACCACTACGATTACCATGCTTGAGATCAAGCATGCATGACAACAATAAGGAGATAAACACACAAATGATCAAGAGGCTAAGAGTAGCAACCAAAGTGACATCAAAAGGAGACATCACAATCAGAGATCAATAGATGGCTTGCCTTGGCTTATTTGTCCCTGGACTTCTTCAACTCCATCAATATAACAATCCCAACAACATAAATAAAATCCTCGTCCGATTCCACTTCTTCTTCTTCTCCGGAATTGTTCGCATCTATCGCCGGAAAATATAAAAGGAACACAATCAATCACATTGCACCAACAAGACAACATTCAACAATCAACAACTAACCATGCAGCCAAGGGATAACATACTAAGGACTTATAGATATCACAAAACAACTTCAAGAGTTTTAATTTAGAAAACCCCATTTATTTACCTAGTAGAGGTATGAGAGTGCCACGACTTAGCAATTGCCTCTCTCGGTATCACCATGGCACAACTAAGTATCCCCTGGTAGATAACATCATAAAGAGGACAAGTGCATTAGTTTGGCATCCCAAACATTTAATATATAATTCGAAACATTTTTGGAAAAGCGGGAAGTCATCATCTCCATTTTATAAGGCTTACAAAACACTACACAAGAATAGGAAGTAAATGATATGCCACACCGTTTGAAAACTTAAACCAAACAATAGGGCTAATGTTAAGTTGCAGAGGTTTTGTTTTGCAAGCATAAAACAAAGGTTGCCCATCTCTACTAAAAAGAATTGGTCAAGGGTTTTAAATAAACCGAAAAGTTTTGCTTCAACAATGCATGTCACACATATACATTACTAACAGCAACAAAAATGTATGAACAGAGACTAATAATATTTTTCCTAGATGGCCAGTACTAATACAAGACTAACACAATTGGAATCACCCAAAAATATTAAACCTACAATTTTAGGAATTTCTTTGAATCTGACTGTACAGAAAACAAGATCTCTAAGCCATAAATCGTAGAAAAATCCTAAAAATATGAGACCACTGGCATTCGAAAGATAATTAAACAGAGATGCATACACAATTGGATTTGGGTTCAAATTGTTTCTGAAACTCTCACACATGGATTGACAAGGTTACTGCATGTTTGTACCATTTGCTTTCTCTCTGGAGTTACAGAATAGGTAAAGGTGTGAAACTTGTTTGAAAAGATTAAGAAAACATTCAGTAATCCTACAGAATTGGAATCACTCAATTAGGTTCAAAAATGATTTTTTGGTGATTTGAAAGCTAACAGCCATGTCTGCAGAACACACATAACAAGTTTAATTCACCCAAAATCTTACATAACTCATAAAAATATGAGGTCAGCTGCATCTGAAAGGTATTGAAAAGCTGGTTCTTACCCAATTGGTTTCATTCAAAAATTCATTCCCAAGCTCCTGGTTTAATTCGACAAAGTCAGATCTGACCAGATCTTGACCTGTGAACCATTTCAGTTTCAGGAGGTCAATCGAGGTGAAACCACCGCCAAAATGAAGGT
Organism: Lolium multiflorum; assembly: GCA_030979885.1. Classification (NCBI taxonomy): domain Eukaryota; kingdom Viridiplantae; phylum Streptophyta; class Magnoliopsida; order Poales; family Poaceae; genus Lolium; species Lolium multiflorum. The sequence goes on along the minus strand of CM061753.1, from coordinate 27,488,507 downwards.
ATTGAAGAGGGCTTTCACCTACAGTTAAGTTTGCTCAAAAAGGTTTCGTAAAACGGAACAAATCTAACAAACAGTGAACCTGCATGTTTAAAGAACTTTATTTACCACGGACAATCCGTAACGAATTTGAGGATGAGACCAACGCTAAGTTGTAGATCTTTTCTGTATCTATCTGCGGAACTTTGAATCACTCGATTTGGATCTGCGCACGAGATTTGGTGGATTTTACAAGTTCGTACCAGAATCTGAAATAGCAAGATAGCAGAAATTACTGCAAGGATTTGGACGAACTTTGCTCAAGAACTTCAGATCTGAGGATAGCTCAAGCTTCTCCATGCTTGGACCAACATGCACCTGCATCAAGATCCAATCTTAGCAATGGAGGAAGAGGAAGAGGAGAGAAATCCATCTAGGGTTGGGGAGAAGAAGGAGAGGGATGCTCTCATGGTGAGGGGAAGCTTGAGGGAGGAGGGGAGCTTCATCTTGGTGGATCTTCATGGCCATGGCCGGCCATGTGAGCAAGGGGGAGCAGCAGCTCGTGGAGAAGAGGTAGGAGAGGGATGGGAGTGAGTGGAGGAAGGAGTGGGGAGTGAAAAATGAGAGCAAAGGGAGGTGGAGTGGCCGGCCAAGTGAGCTTTATAGAGGGAGAGAGTGGTGGCTGCCTCCTTTTTGATTGGCTAGGATGGGTGGCTGCCCATTTAATTGTTGGGGTAGTTGGGAGGCAAGGCTTGCAAGAGAAGAAAGTGAAGATGAAGAAATTTCAGCTCATGCATGCCAAGAGCTTGGCATGGCCGGCTACTTGTTGACAATACAAGTGGACAAGCAAGGTGCAATGCCACTTCATGAGTGTCGACCAATGTTGAGTGTTGGGAGGTTTAGCTAAAAATGGTTTTATGATGCATTAAAATTTGGGAGAGAGGTGATAATAAACATTGGTGGCAATGTTGGAGAATAAAGTACTTTGATCAAATTATCAAATTGGCCAAGAGATGATGGTGGTGATGGTGGTTGAGACAATGGTAGAGCAAGATTAAGAGAGATGGTGAGTGAAGTAACCATATACTCACAATGAAGAATATGGGGACTTAAATCATGAATTCATGAGGTCAAGGTAATGATGGAAAAGAATATAAATTGCTCTACAAATGAGAGGTCAATAGGGAGTGAGTTGAAAGTATCAAATGATCATCCATTTGATCAAGAATTGGAGGATGAGGGGATACAATGTGGTAGATCAGAGATGTGCATAAGATGTGCAAGAGTTGTCATTTGAAATAGATCTTGTTTGAAAAGTATTTGAAACACCTCAATTGTCTAGGGACAATTGGGAATGAACTCAAGTGGAATGAAGTTTGAAAGTGTTGAGATAAAACTAGTTGGAACATAGGGGTTCAAAATATTCTACTTACTTTCTCAAGTAATGTAGAGTTTTTCTCAAAGGTAAAAATAAGCAAGGGGAAAACAAGAAATGGTATAGGTACCATAAACAAGCTTTTTGTTAAAACAAAGCAAAATAGAAATAATGTTTTATAAATCAATACTTGGTAGAAATGGGATGAAAAACAAAACCCATTTCAGTTCCTTGTTTTCTTTGAAGAGAAATCTTGGAAAGTTTTAATAAAACTAGAAGTAGTTTTGTGATCAAAACTAGAGAAGGAAAACTGTAGGATTTTTGAGGAGGGAAACTAATTTAGGGAGGAGTGTTCTCAAGGGTAGATGGTGGCTACAAAATGTATCCATCATTCCCACTCTTGGTTTTGTGAAGATTAAACTTGAATAAAAACAAGAGGTAAAAGTGAAGGAAGTGATCTAGAGTTGAATCATTGGATAGGGTATAAGATCAAGTTGAATATATGTGATGCAAGGGTAGAATGAGACATGCAGGATGTGGAAATTGTAGAGGGAGATGCACAGATGAGATCCATGCATTGAGATCACCAAGTTGTGAATTAAGGATGATTGAGCTATCTTGTACCACAAAGAGAAAAATCAAGATGGCACACCCATGTTGTCATCAGGAGAGAGGTTTGATGTAGTAAGAAGGAAAACAATTCTTCCTAAGCCACACATGTGTTTTATTTGGTGAGTTGCTTGTTTAACCACTAGGGGTGTCGTTCTATGAGGTAGCTCAAGACAAAATTCAACAAGCAAATCAAGACAATTCATCTACCAACAGATCAAGGCAATTCATCATAGCAAACAGATCAAGGCAATTCACCTTAATTAGTCTATAGAAAAAGTTTTTGTTCCCCCTGATTTTTGAAATAAGGGCAACTAATCAAGGTTGAAAAAGTTGGGGTGTTACACCGGTTCATCCTTGTGTTTGTTTCAAATAACCTTGCTAGCCTAAACCTTGTATCGAGAGGGAATACTTCTCATGCATCCAAATACTTGAGCCAACCACTATGCCATTTGTGTCCACCATACCTACCTACTACATGGTATTTCTCCGCCATTCCAAAGTAAATTGCTTGAGTGCTACCTTTAAACAATTCAAAATTTATCACCTCTTATTTGTGTCAATGTTTTATAGCTCATGAGGAAGTATGTGGTGTTTATCTTTCAATCTTGTTGGGCAACTTTCACCAATGGACTAATGGCTTCATCCGCTTATCCAATAATTTTGAAAAGAGCTGGCAATGGGATTCCCAGTCCCAAATTAATTAATAAAAATAGACACTCCTCCATGGTATGTGATTGATGGACGGCACCCGAAGGATTCGGTTAGCCATGGCTTGAGAAAGCAAAGGTGGGGAGGAGTGTCATCATAATAAAACTAAAATAAAAAGGCACTCCTTCATGGTATGAGATTGTTGGCAGGCACCCGAGGATTCGGTTAGCCATGGTTTGTGAAAGAAAGGTTGGAAGGAGTGCCACCCAAAAATAAAATTAATTCATGGGAGCCGCTCTTTGAAGGTTTGTCTGGCAAGGGGTTAGAGTGCCCATTACCATTCGTTGACAACAACATACACCTCTCAAAACTTTATTTTTATGCTCTCTATATGTTTTCAAAACCAAAGCTCTAGCACAAATATAGCAATCGACGCTTTCCTCTTTGAAGGGCCATTCTTTTACTTTTATTGTTGAGTCAGTTCCCCTATTTCTCTCCATCTTAAGAAGCAAACACTTGTGTGAACTGTGCATTGATTCCTACATACTTGCATATTGCATTTGTTATATTGCTTTGCATTGACAACTATCCATGAGATATACATGTTACAAGTTGAAAGCAACCGCTGAAACTTAATCTTCCATTGTGTTGCTTCAATGCCTTTACTATGAATTTATTGCTTTATGAGTTAACTCTTATGCAAGACTTATTGATGCTTGTCTTGAAAGTACTATTCATGAAAAGTCTTCGCTATATGATTCATTTGTTTACTCATGTCATTACCATTGTTTTGGATTGCTGCATTCATTACATGTGTTTACAATATTATGATCAAGTTTATGATGGCATGTCACTCCAGAAATTATCTTTGTTTATCGTTTACCTCGGACGAGCAGAAACTAAGCTTGGGGATGCTGATACGTCTCTGACGTATCGATAATTTCTTATGTTCCATGCCACATTATTGATGATATCTACACGTTTTATGCATACTTTATGTCATTATTGTGCGTTTTCCGGAACTAACCTATTGACGAGATGCCGAAGGGCCAGTTGCTGTTTTCTGCTGTTTTTGGTTTCAGAAATCCTAGTAAGGAAATATTCTCGAATCGGACGAAATCAACGCCCAGCATCCTATTTTTCCACGAAGCTTCCGGAACACCGGGAAGGACCGGAGGGGGCCACAGGGCCCCCAGATGATAGGCCGGCGCGCCCAGCCCGGCCGCGCGCCTTATGGTGTCGTCGCCTCGTTGACCTTCGACGCCGCCTTCGCCTATTTAAGCCCCTCGACCTAAAACCTCGAGACGAAAAAGCCACGGTACGAGAAACCTTCCGAGCCACCGCCATCGCGAAGCCAAGATCCGGGGGACAGAGTCTGTTCCCGCATGCCGCCGGGACGGGGAAGTGCCCCTAAGGCTTCTCCATCGACACCACCGCCATCTCCATCAACGCTGCTGCTCCCATGAGGAGGAGTAGTTCTCCATCGAGGCTCGGGGCTGTACCGGTAGCTATGTGGTTCATCTCTCTCCTATTCAATACAATAATCTCATGAGCTGCCTTACATGATTGAGATTCATATGATGATGCTTGTAATCTAGATGTCATTATGCTAGTCAAGTGAATTTTACTTATGTGATCTCCGGAGACTCCTTGTCCCACGTGTGTAAAGGTGACAGTGTGTGCACCGTGTGAGTCTCTTAGGCTATATTTCACAGAATACTTATTCACCGTTATGAATGGCATAGTGAAGTGCTTATTTATATCTCTTTATGATTGCAATGTGTTTTGTATCACAATTTATCTATGTGCTACTCTAGTGATGTTATTAAAGTAGTTTTATTCCTCCTGCACGGTGTAATGGTGACAGGTGTGCATCCGTGTTAGTACTTGGCGTAGGCTATGATTATGATCTCTTGTAGATTATGAAGTTAACTATTGCTATGATGGTATTGATGTGATCTATGCCTCCTTTCGTAGCGTGAAGGTGACAGTGTGCATGCTACGTTAGTACTTGGTTTAGTTGTGTTGATCTATCTTACACTCTAAGGTTATTTAAATATGAACATTGAATATTGTGGAGCTTGTTAACTCAGGCATTGAGGGTTCGTGTAATCCTACACAGTTAGTGGTGTTCATCATCCAACAAGAGGGTGTAGAGTATGCATTTATCTATTCTTATGTGATCAATGTTGAGAGTGTCCACTAGTGAAAGTATGATCCCTAGGCCTTGTTCCTATATATCGCTATCGCCTTGTTTACTATTTTACTGCTACTTTACTTGTTACTACTGCTTGTTTACAGTCCTGGGCAAAGCACTTTTCTGGTGCCATTGCTACTGCTCATATATATTCATACCACCTATATTTCACTATCTCTTCGCCGAACTAGTGCACCTATTAGGTGTGTTGGGGACACAAGAGACTTCTTGCTTTGTGGTTTGCAGGTTGCATGAGAGGGATATCTTTGACCTCTTCCTCCCGAGTTCGATAAACCTTGGGTGATTCACTTAAGGGAAACTTTGCTGTTCTACAAACCTCTGCTTTGGAGGCCCAACACTCGTCTAAGGAAAAGGAGTAGACATTGTCTTGCAACTCTCCAAGTTGTTGTTTAAGCTCAACCAACTAGTCCAGGATATCCAATACGGTTTCTTGGAGAAGTAGTGATTGAGAGAACCAACTTACCACGAACTGACAACACGATCATGTGTCAACATGGCGATACTTCTAGAAAGACATCCAGAATATCACGTACCACCGATATATCACTTAGTTCGCAAGGGAAACTTGCTTTTCAAAACAGCTGATGTGTCTTGAGAGCTTAGGTATGAACCTAACTCTTTAACCGAAAAAGGTGTGCCTAGATAACAGACTAGGGAACGCAGTCAAACTTCACTTAGTGATTGGTTAAAAATCATGCTAAGAATGACATAAACGTCCTTGGATTTCAAAGCAATAAGAATTACTTAGAATCACGGATGGACACATCAATACCAACACCCCAACATTCCCAAGCACGGATAGCTCGGAGGAAGGGCGAGTAAAGATATGTAAGAGCATCACTTCATCGATAAGGCCATGAGACTTAGCATGACCTATAGATATGAAAGAGTGTGATAATCTAAGGTAGAACAGAATAGAAGCTACATAAACTTACATTCTGCGGATTACAACACTTTGACCGGATCCTAGAAATGGACGAGGTACTGGAGTTTGTTTCTCCTGACATCTCGAAGTGAAATGTCTTGAAAGACCACAAGAGTAACATGCACTAGAAGATTCCAATGCACAATTACAACTTGGTTGCTAACTAGCAAACAAAGGTCGGAAAGTAACTAAATAGGAGGAACACGATCAGAATTAGAGATCCTGAGATGTAGATGTACAAGATAGCACTCTTGTGAAACTCATGATGAAAAGGAAGGTGTGTCACAGTCACAGACATAGAGGTGAGACTCACAAAGAGCACTCATGTAGCGATCCATTTGGTTCCATGAAAGAACATCTGCCATAGCTAATGGTAGGGAAAGAACTTTTATTGCCGCAATTCAATCACGACAACAACCAAAGACTTGAGGGCTAGGTGAATTTGAAGTTAGCCAACCTGATGTAATGTTTGATCATTAACAACAGGGAACATCGGAATGGATCTTGGGTTAAAGGTCAGCATCATGTACCGAGGTTCAAAAGAACCCAGCACAATCCGGGACCTTCGGTTTAGTTCCAAGGGTTAAAACACAGAGAAAGGAGTAACTACTATCTGAGTGACACAAAGGACACAACAAGGTAGTAATCACAAGGTACCTTTTAAGAAGCCATAGCTTCAAAAGTATCCAATAAAAAGGAAAGGGGGCATCCAAGGTGAAAGGAAACCTCGAAGCCTAGAACAGAATGATGTGGAACCCACAAAGTAGAGAGATCATGACGGAAAGAAATCTCTCGATTGAAACGCAACAAAGAAAGAACAAAGAACACACAAGAGTTTAGAGAACTCAACACTAGTTCAACTGGTTAAGAAACGACTTTCTCTTGAAGCACCTAAGTTTTGAAAGACCGGAAGAGATAGGAAAATCTTTTCAAATCAACACAAGGTAAGGTGACTCTGAATTAGAGCGATACCAGATAAGGAGTAAAAAGAATCCTAATCAGATTTTCGCAAATACTTTTAGCTTTCAAATAGTTTTCACAATCTCTAGACTCAACATCGACCAGTAAAAAGGGTTTCCAACAGGCAGTCCTGCTCTGATACCAAAACCTGTGGGGACCCCCAGGGCTCGTAGGCTAGACAAACCCAGATCACCATCTGCATAAGCCTAACCTAGATCTCTAGGGCCTACAGGGTGAGAATCGGTAACACAACAATGACTCTACGACTCAAAGAGTAATACAAGCTCATAGCTGAGCGAAAAACCAAAGTATTACAAGCAGAGGTCACTGACCTGACAATTCATCAATCAACGGAAGCGAAGTTATGCTATTCTAAATAGCAAGATAGCAAAAGGCCTAAGAGGCCATGAGCATAACGGCGACGTCCCAGCCCATAGATTCCAGGCTGCCACCTGGGAATCCCAAGCTACTCGTCGATGTCGACCTAGAAACCTTCATTTGTTGGAGCAACTTCGTCTGAAACAAAGCATGCAAAGCTGAGTACAGGGACTCAGCAAGACTTAGTACAACCCGTTAGCAAAGCTAGTATGCAAGGCTTTATGTGGAGCTTATTTTGCGTAAAGCCAGTTTTCCTTTGTAAAACAAGAGGGAGCAGAAGCTCGTCTATTCAGATCATTTTGAAAAGGGGATAAGAGAGCGGTATCTCTAGCTCTACTGATCATATTGAATCCACCGAATCTTCATCATCAGCTGAACCTATCAACTAGGAGCACCCCCTCGATACCCTGAGGAGGGATCCTTATCACACATTGATTCCAAGTTTTACGATTAGGTTCATGTTGTCTATGATCACAGAATCCATCACCAAGTCGTCCGTAACCGTGGACACGGCTTTTCGAAAAGATTTACCCTGCAGGGGTGTACAACTTTACCCACACGCGCCGACCGACTCTTAGCGCCGTACGTTACACACTTCCTTGGTGTGCCGGCAGAGGGTGGTCGACCAAAACCTTTCCCTTGCTTCGCCTATTCCATGAGTCAATCTAACTGGGGAGCTCCGTCATCGTAGGTAGCCATTCTCCGAGGCGGTCCCCATCATTGCGCAGGGGATCCAGTTCAATGCCTCCAGATCCTTCACCCCGGCCACGTCCCTGTATGATGCACCTTTGAAAACCTTTTCCACGCCTTCGCCATGCAGAATGCCAAATGGAACTCGCAAACTAATTGACTCATGGGTAAGCTAGGCAAGTTCGGGCCAAGGGGTTCCCATGGGCCCCGTGTGGTTGTACGCTCAGTCTTGGTTCCGAAGGCGAGAACTCAGGTCCTAGTATCGGCGAGAACGAGTCAAATCACCACATCCCCATGTGGCGGCCCATCCAAGCCTTTAAGCATGTTTAATTATCATCACTGATCTTACCACGTCATCCTGCCATACTAGGTTCATTCGCAGCTCTGATTCATCAACCGGATGGATCAGAATTCGTCAACTAAGCATGGCTAAGCATATTCGATACAACGGCTCTAGCGATGCACACAAGCTCAAACCTAGTCTTGCTGGGAGCAGTGGATCAGAGTATTTAGGCTACAAGGATGGTAAATGCAACACATAGGATGACTATACCTGCCGATAAAACATATTGGAAAGCGTATGCAATATGTAGGAACCAGAAGTAAAAGCATTTCAAAATCATAATGTGAACCAGGCTAGGGCTTGCCTTTGTCCCTGACAAACCAATGTGGATCTTCGATGATCCCATGCTTGACTTGTTCGTCGGTGGACAAACATTGACCTTCGGTGTTGTCGATCTTCATCGTCTCGGCATGTGCTCTATCGATCGCGAAGAAGCAAACACCGGAAAGATAGAACAACAATCAACACATGGCATCGATGCAATGCGCATACAAGAATGATGATATGACTTGTTAATTAGGTACTGAAATAACCCTAATATATCATCAATTTAACTGGGGTTCGACGGGACTAGGGTTAGTAGTTCCGGAACCTCAGAGGGGTACATTTTAGTTCTTCTAAATCAACTAGGGTTCAAGTTGTTTAACAATGCATGATTGTGTAACCAAATTGTAGATCTCTTTTTTTTGAAAATTTTGATATATTATACATATTTTTCTGATTTAAAATGAATAAGTTATGAATTTCACAAGATTTTATCATTTTAAATCATTTTCAGAAAATTCCAGAAATTATTAAAAATCTGACAGACATGGGCCCACATGTCATAGATTTATTCGTTTCTACTTATTTATGAAATTATTAAAAATCTGACAGAGGGCCCCACATGTCATTATTTATAATAAAAAGAAAAAAAAAAGAAAAGCCACCGGGTCCCACCGGGTCAACCGCCGGTGGCCACCGGCGTCCGGCGTCGGCGCTGGGAGCGGGCGCTCCCGGCCACGCCTGGACGCGCGACCAGGCGCGTTGGACGCGCGCCGACGAGGCGAGCTGAGGGGTGGTGGCGCCGCCCGAAGGAGGTCGCCGGAGACGCGCCGACGACGATGTGCGGCGGTGGCCGGCACGGGCGCTCGTGGAGGCGGCGAACCAGAGGGGGAGACGGTGTACCGAGGGCGCAGGAGGAGCAGAAGCTCACCAGAAAGCTCCACGGCTTGTCGGTGAGGGAGGGGGAGGGCTGTAGCGGCGGCGTTGAGCCGGTGGCCGGTGGCCGTCTGCGGAGAAGAAGGGCACGGCGGGGCCGATTCCGAGCGCCGCGGCTCGATTCCGCACACGGGGAGAACAAGGAGGCGACGACGGAGCTCCTGGGCTAGGCGGCAGGGAACGGGGAGGCCTGCAGCGGCGGGGCACACCACGGCCGGAGCTAGGGATTCGGTCTCTGCTCGAGGAAGAGAGCCATGGAGAGGGAGAAGGAAAACTGGCGGGGTCTAGGGTTCATCTTGGCGGCGGAGGGGCTCTTATAGGCGGCGAAGAGCGGCGGCGAGCATCTTGACTCCGATGAGCGACGAGGTGCCGACAGCGAGCAACTTCCCCCATCGTGGGGTTGAAGAAGATGGGGGATTTTTGCAGAAAACCCCCTAGGGTGGGGTGGGCCAAGTTGGGTTGCTGGTGGGTTGGTTTGCTGGGCTATGCAGGGAGAGGAGAAGAGAGGGAAGAGTTGGGCTGCGGCCCAAGACTGAGGAGGAGCTCTCTTCTCTCTTTTTCCAAATTCTCTTTGTATTTCGAATTTCAAATTCTGTTTGCTGTTTTGAAATTTGTTTGAAGTTTCAAACTTCTCTAAACATTAGAAACTATCCATGGCCTTCAAAATATATTTATGGCCATGTATTTTGTTTGAAAACTTTTGAAACACTTTGGAGCAATTAAAAAAATAGAGGGAGAAATTTGCACAAGCATTAGGGTTTTCAAAATTATTTCTTTTGTGCATTGTTCTTAGTAAAACTCATGATGCAAATGATGCACAATCAACCCTAATTAGGTTTTATTAAAACAGGGATGTTACAAGATTTTTCTGAGTTACCTACAGAGAGTACTACTCAAATTCGTGACAACAAGAAATCTGTTTCTGCGCAGTAATCCAAATCTAGTATGAACCTTACCATCAGAGACTTTACTTGGTACAACAATGCAACAAAAGAAAGATAAGGAGAGGTTGCTATAGTAGTAACAACTTCCAAGACTCAAATATAAAACAAAAGTGAATAAAATCATGGGTTGTCTCCCATAAGCGCTTTTCTTTAACGCCTTTCAGCTAGGCAGAAAGTGTGAATCAAGTATTATCAAGAGATGAAGCATCAACATCGGGGTTTGAGTTTTCTCAACTATGCATTGTATCTTATCTATGTAAGTTTCAGAGGCTCCTTTTTCATTACGCTTAGGCTTGCTACTCTCATCAAATAAATTTTCAGAACAATCCAATCAAAATTCTTTTCTAGTGCCTCACACATTCCCAAGAGCTTGCAAGGTATTGATGTTTTAATATCCCCTCATAATTAAATTTATTAGTGTAATTTTGTCTATCTTTTTCCATCTTTTCAAGGGTGCTAGCAAAGTTGGTATAAGAGCCAAGCATATTATATTTAGTAAAGACTTTTCTAGCTTCTCTTGCTACATCACCAAATTCTTTAAGAAGGGTTTCTAAGACAAAATCTTTCTTTTCTCCTTCTTCCATATCACCTAGTGTAAGAAACATATGTTGTATTATGGGATTGAGATTAACAAATCTATCTTCTAACATGTGTACTAAAGAAGCAGTAGCAATTTCATAACTAGGAGCATGTTCTACCAAGTGTCTATCTTCAAAATCTTCAACCGTACTAATATGAGTGAAAAAATCGTCTATATTATCTTTTCCAATGATAGACCCTCGTCCTACCGGTACATCCTTAAGAGTAAACTTAGGAGGAAACATGATGAAATAAGTAAAGTAAATGCAAGTAACTAATTTTTTTGTGTTTTTAATATGGAGAACGCAAACAAGATAGTAAATAAAGTAAAACAAGTAACTAATTTTTTGTATTTTGATATAATGCAGCAAACAAAGAAGTAAATAAAGTAAAGCAAGGCAAAAACAAAGTAAAGAGATTGGAAGTGGAGACTCCCCTTGCAGCGTGTCTTGATCTCCCGGCAACGGCGCCAGAAATTTAGCCGTGAAGCACGCGTCTGTTGGGAACCCCAAGAGGAAGGTGTGATGCATACAGCGGCAAGTTTCCCTAAGTAAGAAACCAAGGTTTATCGAACCAGTAGGAGCCAAGAAACACGTTGAAGGTTGATGGTGGCGGAGTGTAGTGCGGCGCTACACCAGGGATTCCGGCGCCAACGTGGAACCTGCACAACACAACCAAAATACTTTGCCCCAACGTGATGTGAGGTTGTCAATCTCACCGGCTTGCTGTAACAAAGGATTAGATGTATAGTGTGGATGATGATGTTTGCAGACAACAGTAAGAACAAGTATTGCAGTAGATTGTATTCGATGTAAAGAATGGACCGGGCTCCACAGTTCACTAGTGGTGTCTCTCCGATAAGAAATAGCATGTTGGGTGAACAAATTACAGTTGGGCAATTGACAAATAGAGATGGCATGACAATGCACATACATGTTATGATGAGTAGTGTGAGATTTAATTGGGAATTACGACAAAGTACATAGACCGCTATCCAGCATGCATCTATGCCTAAAAAGTCCACCTTCGGTTAGCATCCGCACCCCTTCCAGTATTAAGTTGCAAACAACAGACAATTGCATTAAGTATGGTGCGTAATGTAATCAACACAAATATCCTTAGACAAAGCATTGATGTTTTATCCCTAGTGGCAACAGCATATCCACAACCTTAGAACTTTCTGTCACTGTCCCAGATTTAATGGAGGCATGAACCCACTATCGAGCATAAATACTCCCTCTTGGAGTTACAAGTAACGACTTGGCCAGAGCCTCTACTAATAACGGAGAGCATGCAAGATCATAAACAACACATAGATGATAGATTGATAATCAACATAACATAGTATTCCATATTCATCGGATCCCAACAAACGCAACATGTAGCATTACAAATAGATGATCTTGATCATGTTAGGCAGCTCACAAGATCCGACAATGATAGCACAATGAGGAGAAGACAACCATCTAGCTACTGCTATGGACCCATAGTCCAGGGGTGAACTACTCACATCACTCCGGAGGCGATCATGGCGATGAAGAGTCCTCCGGGAGATGATTCCCCTCTCCCCAGGTGCCGGAGGCGATCTCCGAATCCCGAGATGGGATTGGCGGCGCGTCTCGGAAGGTTTTCCGTATCGTGGCTCTCGGTACTGGGGTTTTCTCGACCAAGGCTATATGTAGGCGGAAGGGTAGGTCAGGGGGCGACGCGAGGGGCCCACACGCCAGGGCCGCGCGGCCAAGGGGTGGGCCGCGCCGCCCTGTTGTGTGGCAGCCTCGTCGCCCCACTTCGTTTCCCTTCGGACTGGAAGCTTCGTGGAAAAATAAGACCCCGGGCGTTGATTTCGTCCAATTCCGAGAATATTTCCTTACTAGGATTTCTGAAACCAAAAACAAAGAAAACAATTCGGCATCTTGTTAATAGGTTAGTGCCAGAAAATGCATAAATATGACATAAAGTATGTATAAAACATGTGAGTATCATTATAAAACAAGCATGGAACATAAGAAATTATCGATACGTTGGAGACGTATCAATGATCTATCATCCTTTCATGTTTAATGGCTTCAAGAGCGGCTCCCATAGAGAGAACAATAAAGTTTCTCTTATCCTTTGTTTGAACAAGCTAAGTTCATGTTTATCAAGCCCATAGTGTTAGGACATTTATTTGATTATTTGATTATTTTATATTTAGTGGGTTGGGCACCCGTTTGCCTGCTCTTTTTACAATATTAGGAACTAGAATATTATGCATGCTAGTCAAGGTGTGAAGCCAAATAAACATGAAAGAGACAATAAAGCATCCAACACTTCCTCATGAGCTAAAACAGGAACACAATACAGCTAATAATTTTTGAAGGTTTTAAAGGTAGCACACAAGCAATTTACTTTGGAGTGGCAGTGAAATACCACATATAGGTATGTATGGTGGACACGATTGGAAACCTTTGGTTTTTGGAGTTGGATGCACGAGTAGAGCTCATACTCAGTACAGGTGAAGGCTAGCAAAAGACTGGGAGCGACCAACTAAGAGAGCAATAATGGCCATAATCATGCATAGCGACAAAATATTATTAATCAAAGCATAAAGTGATATTACAAGTCAAAAACTAAATGATCATAGAGGCTTGAGGTGACTGGTTTGTAGTCATAACATGGTGTAAGCATGTGCCAAGTCAACCCAATTAAAGCATCAAAGGAGAATACCACAATATTATGCTTTTGTATGATGGAAACAACACATGATTCTTTCAATGACACATTAAGCGCTCTCAGCTATTTGAGACAAGTCATGCTACAAAAATAACTACTAAGCATATAATTAAAATAAAATCTAAGATGACATGCTAAAGTCTAAGCCACAGTCTAAACAAGCTTCCTTTTGCACCACTATAAGCATGAAATATTTTACTCGTCTCCAACACCAATTAATTTATTTGAAACAACTCTCATAGATAATAATCAATAAAGACCAGAGAGATAATCATACCTAAGTAAAGAAAACTAACAAGCTCTGAACAGAATACGAGTGGAAAACAAGAGCTAAACGCAGTACTAGCAAAAGAGAACACTCGCAGAACAATAAGAGTGAAAACTAGAGTGTTCTATGCAATAAAAACAGAGTGTGTCATTGTCCAAAAAAAGTATGCTGGGATCGAACCATAGACTACAGCAAACAAAATAAAAGAAAGGAAAAAACAAAATAAAGATGCTCCAAGAACAACACATAGCATATGAAGCAATAAAAATATAGTGTCTTGAAAGATGACCTGATATTTTTGTTGATGAAGAAGGGAATGCCTTAGGCATCCCAAAGTTTTGACGCTTGTACCTCTTGGATATTTCTTGGGGTGACATGGGCATCCCCAAGCTTGAGCTTTTGTCCATCCTTCATCTCATCACATCATTCTTCTCTCCCTACACTTGAAAACTTCCTTCATACAAAACTTCACACAATTTTCATTACCAACATTAGTGCAATCAAAATAACAAATCCACTTTGGTTCATTTATAACATAAGTCAAACATCCATTAAAACATTAGATACTGTAGAAACTTATTTCCAAAGCTCTTTCTCTCAAAAGAACTCAAAACGAAAAAGATTAAGAGGCAAATGCAAATAGTGGTAGAAATTTGTCAAAACAGAACAACATGTAAAGATTGATTTTTTTCGAAAATCCTCTGTTGCTCAAATCGAAAAGTGCAAAACTAATGAAAGTTATATAATAAACCGGGGCAAGTGCTCAAAACTTATCAGATCAATCTGACGTTCTATCTGAGAATAATAGTTTTTTTGGTGGCAGCACAGAATCTGTTTCAGGATAGTAACTTCCCCAAATCTTACCTTCTTCCTATTAGAGGCTATCCTTGGCACAAAAACGAAATAAAAAGGATAAGTAGAGATTATTACAGAGGTAACAACTTCCAAGTCTCAACAAAAAAATTGCAGAAAAAGACGTGGGTTATCTCCCAAGAGTGCTTTTCTTTAACGCCTTTCAGCTAGGCGCAGAAAGCTTGAATCATGTATTTTCAAGTGAAGAAGCATCAACATCATAATTTGTCCTAATAATTGAATCAAAAGGTAACTTATTTATCTTTCTAGGGAAGTGTTCCATACCTTTCTTGAGTGGGAATTGATATTTAATAATCCCATCTCTCATATCAATAGCAGCACCAACAGTTCTAGGAAAAGGTCTTCCCAAACCAATAGGACAAGAAGATTTGCTTTCAATATCCAAAATAAAAAAATCAACGGGGACAAAGTTATTATTAACCATAATAAAACATCATTAACTCTCCCCAAAGGTTTCTTCTTAGCAATATCAGCAAAATGAACATCCAAATAACATTATTCCAAAGGTGGCAAATGAAGCATATCATAATTTTTTCTAGGCATAACAGAGATGCTCGCACCAAGATCACATAAAGCATTGCAATCAAATTCATTCACTTTCATCTCAATGATGGGCTCCCAACCGTATTCTAACTTCTTAGGAATAGAAGCTTCATGTTTTAACTTCTCTTCTCTAATTTGCATGAGAGCATTTGTAATATGTTTTATAAAAGCCATATTTATAGCACTAGCATTAAGACTTCTAGCAAGGTTTTGTAGGAACATAATTACTTCAGAGATATTGCAAATATCAAAATCAAAGTTATTATTATCAAAGGTAAAAGGACTATTGTCTCCCATACTTCGAAAAATTTCAGCACTCTTATCAGAAATAGTTTCAGTGGTTCTAGGCAATTTTTTGTAGGAGTGGGGACTTTTCCTACACCAATTATTTTACCATTAATAGTAGGAGGTTTGTTAACATTTGAGACTTCAACACTACTAGTGGTGGTAATGGTAGAAACTTTAGTCATACTATTATTTCTAGCAATTTCATCCTCTCTTTCCCACCTAGCATGCAATTTAGCCAACATCGTTACATTGTCATAAATTCTAACTTGAATGGAATTCAAAGTCTTGCTTTATTTAACATCATGAGGCATAACCTTTAGTTTAAGAAGTTCAACATCAAGAGCAAGGCTATCAACTTTAGATGCAAGAACATCAATTTTACCAAACTTTTCCTCAATAGATTTATTAAAAGCAGTTTGTTTACTAATAAAGTCCTTAAGCATGACTTAAAGGTCAGAGGGTGCACTTCTATTGTTGTTGTAGGAATTACCATAAGAATTACCATAAGAATTGCCATAATCATTACCATTATTAGAAGGATATGGCCTATAATTGTTACTACCAAAATTATTCCTATAAGCATTGTTGTTAAAATTATTGCTTTTAATGAAGCTCACATCAACATGCTCTTCTTGAGCAACCAAAGAGGCTAAAAGAATATTATTTGGATCAACATGAGCTTTACCATTAACAAGAATAGACATAATGGTATCAATCTTATCACTCAAGGAAGAGGTTTCTTCAACAGAATTTACCTTCTTACCTTGTGGAGCCCTCTCAGTGTGCCATTCAGAATAATTTATCATCATATCATCAAGGAGTTTTGTTGCAGCCCCCAAAGTGATGAACATAAAGGTACCTCCAGCAGCTGAATCCAGAAGGTTTCTTGAAGAAAAATTCAGTCATGCATAAAACCTTTGGATGATCATCCAAGTAGTCAGTCCATGTGTGGGACAGTTCTTTACCAAAGATTTCATTCTTTCCCAAGCTTGAGAAACAGGTTCATTATCAAATTGTTTAAACTTCATTATGTAACTTCTCAAGGATATAATCTTAGCAGGAGGATAAAATTTTCCAATGAAAGCATATTTTCATTTAACCCAAGAATCAATACTATTTCAAGGCAAAGATATCAACCAATCTTTAGCTCTCCCTCTCAAAGAGAAAGGAAACAATTTCAGTTTAATAATGTCTCCATCTACATCATTATACTTTTGCATCTCACAAAGTTGAAAAAAATTATTAAGGTGAGAAGCAGCATCATCAGTACTAACACCAGAAAATTTCTCTCTCATAACAAGATTTAACAAAGTAGGTTTAATTTCATAGAAAGCTGCTTCAGGAGCAAGTGGAGAAATAGGTGTACAAATGAAATCATTGTTGTTTGTGCTAGTAAATTCACACACCTTAGTGTTCTCAGGATTACTCATTTTAGCAAGATTAAAAGGGAGCAACATAAATAAAAACTATAATAGAAACTAATATTTTCGTGTTTTTGATAAAAAGAAGCAAACAAGACGAAGTAAAATAAACTAAGCAAAACAATAACAAAGTAAAGATATTGGAGATGAGAGACTCCCCTTGCAGAAATCCTCTTTCTCCCCGGCAACGGCGCCAGAAAAGAGCTTGATGTTGTGCAGAGTATGCAGTTGGGAAACTTGTAACACCCCAAAATTTTGAAACAAATAAGAACCACATTTTCAATTATCCAATTTTTAGGGTTAACAAAAACTTGCCTATTTCAAAATCTTTTCTATTATGTGAATGAATGAAATGTTTGCTATTGCCATGAATGTGTGTTTGAAGTATTCGAAATTGTTTCTAAGCCACAATCATGCAATTAGGATCAAAGAGAAACAAAACAAAAAGAAAATGAAAATACACATAGAGGCATATGTGGGTATATGGCAAAATTGCAAATTTGAGCATATGCCCTACTCTCTTTGTTGGAATTGTTGAAACACAATCCTAAACTCAAAATAGTACATAAGAACACAACACAACACCTTTGGGATCAAAGAAAATCAAAACAAAAGGGAAGAAAATGAAAAACCCTAAGTGACATATGATAATGGTCAAATCTGCCAAAATTAACATGATGCCTACTTTGAGCCCCTTTGGTTATTTTTTTCTAAACTAAACTTTCTAATCTTTTTGTCCAGATCACTAGTACACATAAAAGTGAACAACTTGGGTGAGTCAACCTTGCTGATTCAAAGTCAAACTCTTAATTTAAGCATGCAAAGTAGCAACTTTGAATCAGATTCTAGATTACCCCAAATTTGGATTTTTTTCACAAACCCACTCCAATTTTAAAACCAAGGCCACCAAGTGATGCCAAACTTTATTTAGATCACACCCATAAAGTATTTTGGCAAAATTCAAATACAAATGTGACCATTGCATCCAACATATGGTGATCAAGTTATTTAATAAAAAAGTACAACCACTATTCCTACCCACTATGCACCACTTCACTCCACTTTTCTTGTGCTCATCTATAGTGGACATGGTACTCTAACAAATCTCAAACAAAATCATCATGCCTTGCCATGCTCACCATGGCCAAAGTGTCTCCCTATGTCATGGCATATGTCACTCATGTTGGCCATGATCTTTTGTGCATGCTCTAACTCTTCCTAGCCTTACCAACCATGTCACATACCCTGGCCTCACCTCCCTAAAGATTGCATTGCCTCCTAGCCCAATAAAAAGGCATGGAAGATCCCTAGCCAACCCATGTCACCCTCATGCCACTCCTCATGCCAACCCCTCTCTCCACTCCTCTGCCAAGCTATAAAAGGAGCACTCCCCTGCTCAAACTCTTCACACCATTCCTCTTCCCTCTCCTCACTGAGCCTCCTCGAGCAAGCCCTCTTCCCAATTTAGTCCGTAGCCACTCAATTGATCGCCGGAGAACCGCCGGAGCCGCCGCAGAAGGAGCCGTCGACTGGAGCCGCCCCAGGAGCCGCCGCTTGTACCAGGAGAACCACCGTCATCCACAACCTCGCCCTGCTTCCTCGCCGACGACCGCCGGAGCTCCGGTGAGTCACCGACCCCCTAGGCTTGCCACGGCCAGGGTAGGATCTCGTCGGAGACGACGACGATCTTGCGCCGTTGGATCGCACTCTAATCCTGTGGCTCTCCTCACGCGTACCGTTTCGGTGATTAAAGACCCGCTGACATGTGGGGTCCGCTGTCAGGTGGCCCGCTGCGCACTGGAGCACAGTTGGGCCGGCCCGTTTAGTTTTCCTGCGCGAGCCCACAGATTCAAATTCGTTTAAATCGTTTAAATCTAAATTCAATACTGGTGCTTGATTCAAATTTAAATAGAACAAAATCTACTGATCCAAAATTGATGAATTTTATATTGTTGGAAAGCTTATGAAATTATCTAGCAAACCCCACTGGTCTCAAACCCTAGTTCATTGTAGAACTCATGTGGTAAAAATAACAAGGCAGTGCCTTTTTCAAATACAAACAATTATTAAAAATCAACCATAATGAATTTTGAGGTGATTCCACCTCTCACAATTCACATTTCAAAAACTCTAATTGTTTATGCAAAATATGACCTGGTTGTTTACCATGATCATGGGCTAGAGAAAAATAATGGCTATGTGGCCATTTCTAGTCCATTTAAATTACCCAAAATTATTTATTAAATAGTATGAGAGGTATCCTCTCATTTAAATCATTGTCTCAAGTAATTCAATATGAGGAAATAACTTTGGTATAAAGAACCTCATATTTAATTACTTGGTGATATTAAATTGTTCCATAGTAGTGTCTAAATTGCATGAGGTGTAATACCTCATTTAAATCATTTTCCCCAAATGATAAATATGAAGTGGTGAGTTTGGACAACATGATCTCATACTTATTATTTGAGGATATTAAACCTTAGTAATTTTCATTGAGAGGAAATTATTTCTCAAAGGAACTAAATAGAAACCCTAATAAATATTTCAATGAGAGGAAATTATTTTTCTTACAAGAAACCAAAGCCAACCACCATGTTAATAATGTTGTGATGCTAGATTAGCTTGGTGGTCCCTTTGAGTGATTAAGACTGGTACTTAAGTATTGTTTGGTGATTGTTACCTCGTATCCGTTTATAGATGCTAGTACCGAAGGCTACGAGGAAGAGGAAGTATTCTACGAAGAAGAAGAAGAACACTTTGATCAATACACCAACCAAGGCAAGCTATTACCAATGCAAGTTCTACTATTGCCAAGTTACTAGTGCAAGAGACTATGGCACTAGTATTGGTATTTAAAGTCTTATTCATCCAAACCCAAGTTTTATCTTGCTTTAACTTTACTTTGATTTACCAAGGTTTACTTGTTGTAGTGAATTTGTGTACAAGAGTAGAGTATCACCAGAGCTTCAAACTTAGCCTAGAGAGCTAAAACTTAGTTAGCACCCCTCATGATTAGTTGCTAGTGCTAAACTAAAATGGACTACTCTAGATGGGAACTTGTGAAGCAAATGATTCTGAAAACCTTGGAATGATGAATCATTCTATTGAAAGTTTTGAAGGTGAATGTGATCTTTGAATGACAAGGTGACTCTTTGACAAAAACTAATGGTTGGGTTCGGATGCGATACCATTCTAATTTTAGAGTACCCCCACAATATCTGATTATGGGTAGGGCTTAACTGGAAATTTATCCACTTCAGTATGGGTTCCCTCTAAACAAGCGTCATAGGGGTTATGCCGAGGCTGCCTCCGTGAAAGACTGAAAGGTGAAATGACGTGAAAATGAGGTGAATGTCCTACCCAAGCCCTGTGCAGTTCCCAGGTTGGCGGTTTGCCCTCACTGGGAGGTCAAGCTCATGGGGAGAGGTGCCTATACTAGGGTTTGTAAGTGAAAGGTTAATGGTTGATGATCCGCATACTGAGTATGATTATTCAGGGCTATCCCTGACAGATGCAATCAAATGTTGTGGCACAAGTGTACAACCTCTGCAGAGTGTAAACCTATTCGAATAGCCGTGTCCATGGTTATGAACGGTTGGAAAGGCCATATTGTTCCGTCATTAGATCATTTTCAAAAGTGTGACATATGAATGGTGACTTGTGACCTGAACTTGAAAGGTGAATTTGACTTGATCACAACAGAGTTGTGGGAATGACACTAATGTTTCCACTTGAGTTAGTTAGGCAAGTAAAGAGTCTTTAACTACTAAGTGCATATGAAATAAAACTGGCTTTATGCAAATGAACCTAGAGCTTAGAACCCCCTTACTATAGTTGATAGTGCTTACACTAGTATTAGTTTGCGAGTACTTTAAAAGTACTCATGGCTTTGTCCCTGGCTATTCAAATGGCCAAACTATGAAGAGGAGAACCAGTACCAGGATGATGGACAGCAAGACGTCTATGATAACTAGGACTACTCCTGACGTCAAGCGTTGCCTGTGGAACAGATGGACCGCTACTACATTTCTTCCGTTGTGTATGTTTTGTAGTTGATCATTAGATCAAACCTTGTTGTAAGACTGGATCATGTGATCCTTTGATGTAAGACTATTATGGTTTGTAATGAATGATGTTCTGTGATATCAATCTATTATGTCTCGCAAAAACAATATTCCTGGGATTGCGATGTATGGCATAATAGGCATCTGGACTTAAAAATCCGGGTGTTGACAAAACCCCAAGAGGAAGGTATGATGAGCACAACAGCAAGTTTTCCCTCAGTAAGAAATGAAGGTTTAATCGACCATTGGAGTAAGAAGTCACTTCTGAAGGTGTGTTGCTGGCTGACTTTGGCAGGGCGTGATACGTCCAAAACGTATCTACTTTTCCGAACACTTTTGCTATTGTTTTGCCTCTAATTTGTGTATTTTGGATGCAACTAACACGGACTAACGCTGTTTTCAGCAGAACTGCTCGGTGTCTCGTTTTTGTGCAGAAATCCAACTTCCAGGAAAATCCTCGGAATTTATGCAAAAGGCCCTATTTTCCCATCGACCGCCGAAGGACAGGTGGAGGCCCAAGGGCCCCACACCATAAGGCGGCGCGACCGGGGGGCCCGCGCCCCGTGGTGTGGCCCCCTCGGCCGGCCTCCGACGCCCTCCTTCGGATATATTGCCTTCGACCTAAAAACGCACGGGAGAAGTCGAAGTCGCCGAAAGCCTCCAGAACGCCGCCACATCGCGAAACTCCGTCTCGGGAGCCGAAGTCTCCGTTCCGGCACTCGGGACGGGGAATTGGAGGAGATCATCGCCATCATCACCGCCGATGCCTCTCCATCAACCAGCCATGCTTCCCCATCCATGTGTGAGTAATTCCCCCGCTGTAGGCCGAAGGGGATGGTAGGGATTGGATGAGATTGGTCATGTAATAGCATAAGATTGTTAGGGCATAGTGCCCGTGTCCGTAATTGGTACTTTGATGATATTGTTGCAACTTGTTATGCTTAATGCTTGTCACTAGGGCCCGAGTGCCATGATCTTAGATCTGAACATGTTATTATTTCATCATGATATTCATTGTTTATGGTCTTACCTGCAAGTTGTATACACATGTCGCTGTCCGGAACCAATGGCCCCGAAGTGACAAGAATCGGGACAACCGAGGGGATGGTAGTGATGTGAGGATCACATGTGTTCACGGAGTGTTAATGCTTTGCTCCGGTACTCTATTAAAAGGAGTACCTTAATATCCAGTAGATTCCCTTGAGGCCCGGCTGCCACCGGCTGGTAGGACAAAAGATGTTGTGCAAGTTTTTCATTGCGAGCACGTACGACTATAATTGGAACACATGCCTATTGATTGCTTTGTACTTGGACACCGTTTTATTATTATCTGCAAATGCCCTGCTATGATTGTTACATGAGTTTCTCTCATCCATGCAACGCCCGTCATCCGTCTCGTGCCTACAATATTTTAATCCCGTTGTTTACTATAATCACTACCGTCTCTCCACCTCGCGTTATTTCACTATCGCGTTATAAAACTCACTACCGATAAACTCTTGCGAGCAAGTCTGTTTGTGTGCAGCTGAATTGACAACTCCTGTTAAGGCTTCCAAGTGTTCTTTGTGTCCCCTTGTGTCGAATCAATAAATTGGGTTATACTACCCGCGACCTGATGCGATCCCCTATACTTGTGGGTCATCAAGATCTGGCGCCGTTGCCGGGGAGCATAGCTTTATTTGGAAGTTCACTTGGATTGATATTGTTCGCTGCAAATTCTCCATCATGGGTAAACCTCGCGATTCTAAAGTCGCCATATTACCATCCACTACAAGAAAAGGTACAACTCTGAGTACCTCTGCTACTCTTGATTCACCATCTGTGATAAGTCAACTTGTTTCACCGCCGCAAGCTTCGCTTGGTGGTACTTCTGCTGAATCTGAAAACTCTCATAATATTGATAATGTTTCTGCTGTGCTTGATGATAGTGGTTCGTTGGGATCCTTTCTAGATGCTACAATTGCTAGGTCTAGACAAATTGAAAATGCTGAAACTCCTAATGAAAATGTCACTACACCTGTTAGTTCACCTGAACTTGATTATTCTAGTGATGATCCTGATGAAGATTATGTGGAGCTTAATGATGATCTTATTAATAGATGCAATGCTACTGCTGATGCAAGAAACATTAAAAAGTTTCTTACACAATATACTGTTAGACATAAGCTATCTCCCGATCCTAAATTTGCCACATCTCCTATATGCATTAAGGATAAAGATTATGATTTTTCTCTTGATCTATCTCATATAGCTATTGTAGAGAAAGCACCCTTTTGTGGTACTGAAAAAGAAAGTGTTGTAGAACACATGAATGAACTTTCTTCTATGAGTAGCTTGTTTTCTGATGATGACAAGATGCGTACTTACTTTGTCATTAAAAATTTTCCTTTCTCATTAAAGGATGATGCTAAAACTTGGTATAATAATTTGTCTCCTGGTTCTATTAAAAGTCCAGCTGATTTGCGTGATGTTTTCTTTCAAAAATACTTTCCTGCTAGTGCTCAACATATTGCTTTATAGAGAATTTATAGGTTTGACCAGGGAGATGAAGAGAAATTACCTGCGGCATGGGCAAGATTTTCTTCTCTTATCAGAGCTCGACCTGCACATGATTTAGAGAAGAATGATCTACTTGATATATTTTATAGTGGACTAACCATTGAATCTAGAGCATATTTGGATAGTTGTGCTGGTTGTGTTTTCAGGAAAAGAACTCCAGACGAAGCTGAAGAATTATTGGCTAGAATAAGCCGGAATCATGATGATTGGAATACACCTGAACCAACTCCAACGCCAATATTGAAGAAGAGGGGTTTAATTGAATTGAATGATGAAGATATGAGGGAAGCTAAGAAGTCTCTCAAGGAGAAAGGTATTAAATCCGAAGATGTGAAGAATCTACCTCCCATAGAAGATATATGTGAGATAATTCCTCCTTCATCCATGATTGAGGTAAACTCCCTTCAACGCTTTACTAGGGAAGATATTCCGTATTCAAAACCTCCTGCACAATGCTTAGATGAGTTTGATAATTATATTGTTAAGCAAGAAAATTTTAATATGAGAGTAGAGAATCATCTAATGGAAAATTCTCAAGCTATTAGCAATTTGCATGATATTGTGGAGAGAACCTCCAATGATGTTAAGATGCTTGTTAAACATTTTCAAATGGTTCAAACTCAAATTGATCAACTCACTAAAGTGCAAAATGATTTGCTAAATAATAATTCTAAAGAGAAGCATGCTTATGAAGTAACAACTAGAGGTGGTGTCTCTACCCAGGATCCTCTATATCCTGAAGGGCATCCCAAAAGAATTGAACAAGATTCTCAACGCATTGAACCTAGTGCTCCTTCTAAGAAAAAGAAGAAGAAACATAAAAATGTTGTAGAATCCTCTGAACCTGCTAATGATCCTAATAGTATTTCTATTTCCGATGCTGAAACTGAAAGTGGAAATGAACATGATAATGATAAGAATGATGCCTCTGATAAAGAAGAAGTAGAAGATGAACCTGAAAAGCATGCTAAAAATAAAAAGTATACTAAAGAAGATTTTATTGCTAAGAAACATGGTAATGAAAGAGAACCTTGGGTGCAAAAGCAAATGCCTTTTCCTGCTAAGAAACTAAAATCAAAGGAAGAAGAACACTATAATAAATTTTGTGATTGGATGAAACCTTTATTCTTGCAAATCCCTTTGACTGATGCTATTAAATTGCCTCCCTATTCAAAGTATATGAAAGATATTGTTACTAACAACAGGAAAATTCCCAATGAGGAAATTTTCACTATGCTTGCTAATTACTCTTTCAATGGCAAAGTGCCGAAGAAGCTGGGCGACCCAGGTATACCTACTATTCCTTGTTCTATTAAGAATAATTATGTTAAAACTGTTCTATGTGATTTGGGAGCGGTGTTAGTGTTATGCCTTTTTCTCTTTATAAGAGACTTTATTTAGATAAGTTGATACCTACTGATATATCTTTGCAAATGGCCGATAAATCTACTGCTATTCCTGTTGGTATATGTGAGGATGTTCCTGTTCAAGTTACTAATAACTGCTTGATATTAACTGATTTTGTTGTGTTGGAAATGCCTGAAGATGATAATATGTCTATTATTCTTGGGAGACCTTTTCTTAACACCGCAGGGGCTGTTATTGATTGCAATAAAGGGAAGGTTACTTTCAATGTTGATGATAAGGAGCACACCGTTTATTTCCCCAAGAGGATTGATAAAGTATGTGGAGTCAATACTATTTCTAATGTGAGAACTATCAAAATTGGAACTATTGATTGTCCTATATATGAGCCTAAAGAAGGATATCAAAATCTTATGATTGGATCCATATCAATACAATTCAAGGTAACATGATTGATTTGAGGTTTATTTCTTCTTATGCTATGTAAAATTTATTTGGTGGCAAGACTTGATCAACCTTGTTAACAAATACCTTTTATATGCATAGAGGAGGTAAACAACATCTCTTTCTCCCTCCACTTGTTTTATTTGCTGTAGCACTTTTGATTTGCAAAGTTCCTTAGTTAATTAGAGATTTCAAAAATTTCCTGGCCAGTAATAATAAACTTAATACCCAGAAATGTGCATTTTTCAAAGTTTTCAAAAATTCACAAAAATTATACCGTTGGTCCTATTTTTCGAAAATGCACCTGGGAGCACCAGAGGATGACCTGTGGGGCACCCAGGGTGCCACACCACCAGCGCGGCCAGTGGGGCGCCACCCTGGGTGTGGGCCCCTCCTTGCACCACTACTTCATCTCTTTCTCCCAGACTCTTCTCTCTCCGAAAAAACTCGAACCAGCTTTCTCTCACTCGCGTTTTGCTCAAGAGCTGAGGATTTCTCGATCTCTTTGCTCAGCCCAGATTTCTGTCTGAAATTTGGCACATTTGCTCTCCGGTATGTGACTCCTCCGCCTATCCAAGTAGAATTTTGTTTGGTTGAGTATATCTTGAATATTTTTCTGCTGTAGGTAACATGTTTAGTGAGCTTGCATGCTTGTTCTAAGTTGTATAAACTAGTTTTGATGCATGATTAGCACTCTAGCAAGTTCCTATAGTAGTTCCCCTTGATTATATGTCACCAAATCAAATTTTATATTGTTTGTTGAAAAATTTCAGAAAATGGAGTGGAATAGATATCAACTAAACCAACAAGAATTGGAGGTGCAATAAGTCATGAGAGTGAACCGTGAAGAGGGAGTATACCCCACTTACTACACGTGCACAGATTTCATGAGAAGCGCAGGAATACTGGAAGATGTTCAGAGTCTAATTTCTCGTGCAGGGTTAAATGGTTTTGTTGATGGAGAACCATGCCAATATGCAAAATTGACTATGTCTGTTGTGCAGGATTTTAAGTTCAATTGGTCGCGATCTAACCCCACGGTTCAGTATAAGATTTATAATAAAACTATCAACTTGCCATTCAATGATTTTTGTACAGCAATTAGAGTACCGCAATGGGGATCGTGCGAGAAGATACGGGGATCGCCGCGAGAGCTCCTAAGCCTCTTCGAGATGATTTGTCATGGAAGGAGTTTCTCAGAGGATGGTGGTAAAATTACTAGCATTCAACTCCCAGCTATCCGCTACTTTGCTTATTTCATTACTAAATGCGTTCTTGCTAGAAAGAGTGGTGGTAAACTATCTATCCAAGATTTAGCTTTTCTAGCTGCGGCACTGCAAGGTAGTAAGACTTATAATTTGGGGGCATTGATAGCTTATAGACTTGCTACTAACCGTGAGAAAGGTGGAATTTGTGGAGGTCTCATCGCCTCTCGTTTGCTAGCTTTGCATAATGTAGAACCTCACCATCTTGATATTCAACTTTCCATAGAAAAACTTGACATAGTCTCTATGATTAAACATGAATTTGTTTCTGCTTCATCTAATTTGGGTAGCCTGTTTTACAAGATGACATTTTATAAGAAAGTTTGGAGAATAACTAAGAAAACTGAGAAACTAGTAAGATTGCATGCGCCTGTTCTATTTAACCTTGATTCCAGGGAAGATTGGTCAGTCACAGAAGGTGCACTGAATGCACACATAGAGGGAGGAGGCCATCATGCAAGAGGCAACACGGAGGAGGCCGAGGAACACCTCGACTCATCATCCGATGCAGCAAGTTCCTCGCATCAACATGTTGGATATGTGGAGCCTCCACGCTTTTCTTCTGCACAGGAACCTTACTATGACTACGCCATGCATTATCCACCGGCGAGGAACAGCGACCCTCGTTGGGGTTGAACTCCACTTAGGCCAAAAGCCTAAGCTTGGGGGGAGGTATACCGGCATCACTCATTCTTTGCATATTATGATTGCTGGATACTTGTATATACATGTTTTGTTGGTTTGAGTGGTTTTCTAATGAGAGGGAGATGATATTTGGGGAAGTGCTGCCTGAAAACAGATTCTGGACTGTTACCGAAAAAATTCTCAAAAATAGCCAGAACAGTATTTTGCGAAGCCAATTTTTTTGCATGTTCCCCAGGTTGTTATCTAACTTTCATTAGTTGAACACTTTTCGATTTGAGCAGTGGAATAATTTATTAAAAATCGGGTACTGTACTGCTGTCAAGTTTGACGAATTTCTGCTGCTTTGTGTTTATGTGACTTTTCTAGTTTGCCGTTTCTTGTTTTTGCTTTGTTTCCTTCCCAAAACACAAAAAGACCAAAAATATTTCTGTTGTTTCTCTTCATCATGTGTTTGTTTTGATTTCTTGCATTTGTTTTGCTTTATTTGGTATTGTTAGTTTGCTATAAGAAAACCCAAAAAGATTTTGCTTTGTTTGCTTGTTTCTCTTTGTTCTTGTTTCCAATTCGAAAACACCAAAAATATTTTCTGTTCTTCTTTTGTTTGTAAAGTTCATCATGAGTTCAATGGTCTTCGGTGGCTGGAGCGTGGTTTTCATTTTATATTATTCGAGCTACACAAGTGAAAGGCAATAATGACGATCTACGACAATTGGATTGTGGTGAGAGGCTGGTATGAACTCTATTTGTTTTCATTTTTGTACATATACTCATCCATGTGAGCATGCTTAGTTGGTTCATGTGAGGTATATGTCATTTGAGAAAGTCTAGTAGTTCATGATCTCTCATGTTTAGCTCCAATTTATTAATATGAGTAGCATGTCATGGATGTTTGCTTGCATTGTTTTATTCATAAGTAAGTATGGCATTGTGGTATCCTCCTCTGAATAATTCATTTATATCGACTTGGCACATGCTCACGCATGCATATGACTGAATAAAAGTCAATTAAGCCTCAATGATTTATATTGCTTCAGAGTTCTTGTATCACTTTTATGCCTCGTTAATTTATTTTGCCGCAAGCATGATTATGACAAGTTACTGCTCTCTTGATTTGTCGCTCCCTAGTCTATTGCTAGCCTTCACTTGTACCGAGCGGGAATGCTGCTCGTGCTTCCAAACACCTGAAACCAAGTTGTTCCAAAGTGTCCACCATAAATACCTATGCATGGCATTTCAAACCATTCCAAGTAAATTCTCATGCGCTACCTTTAAAACCTTCAAAATGCTTCTCAATTTGTGTTAATGTTTCATAGCTCATGAGGAAGTATGTGGTGTTTAACTTTCAACCTTGTCATTTACTCTTGACGGACTTTCATGACTAGTGGCACATTCGCTTATCCGATAATTTTGCAAAAAGAGCTGGCAATGGGATTCCAGTCCCGAATTAATTAACCTAAATACACCTCCTCCATGGTATGTGATTGTTGGACGGCACCCGAAGGATTCGGTTAGCCATGGCTTGTGTAAGCAAAGGTTGGGGGAGTGTCATCATAATAAAACTAAAATAAAAAAGCACTCCTTCATGGTATGTGATTGTTGGGCACCCGAGGATTCGGTTAGCCATGGTTTGTGAAAGAAAGGTTGGAAGGAGTGCCACATAAACATAAAAATAATTCATGGGAGCCGATCTTGGGAGTCCGGTTGGCAAGGTAGTTGGTGTACCCATTACCATTCGTTGACAACAACAAACACCTCTCAAAATAATTTTACTCCTGTTTTAAAAATGAAAAGCTCTAGCGCATGTTAATCCCTGCTTCCCTCTGCGAAGGGTCAATCTTTACTTTTGTGTTGTGTCTCCATTCTTTCTTTGAGCACTATCTCGAGAGCACAACTGTCATTCTTAGTATAATATGCTTGTCTCAAAATATGATTGATTGAGGTATAACTTTGATGCTTTTATCTTTGACAATCACTACTTCTAGTCTTTCTATGAACTCCAGAGGTGCCTGGCATTTATGTTTTGCCGATCAAATACGGGCAAGCGAGATACCACTTTATCATACTCTCTTATGAACATTGCAATCCTGCTTATATACATGATTCATGATGCTTATTATTAATTGTTGGTACCTCTCCATGATTGACATAGCTGTTAGATGATCTTATTTGCATGTATCTCATTATGAACTGCTTAAGTATTAGCCATAGCATGAGAATATATACATCATATGAGCAAATGTGTTCGTGAAAGTTCTTTTATCGCTCAGTTGTTAACTGAATTGCTTGAGGACAAGCAATAAGCTAAGCTTGGGGGAGTTGATACGTCCAAAACGTATCTACTCTCCCGAACACTTTGCTATTGTTTTGCCTCTAATTTGTGTATTTTGGATGCAACTAACACGGACTAATGATGTTTTCAGCAGAATGGCTCGTGTCTCGTTGTGCAGAAATCCAACTTTCAGAAAATCCTCTTATGCAAAAGGCCCTATTTTCCCGAATCGATGGAGCCTGACAAGTCGTGGAGGTCGAGGGCCCCACACCATAAGGCGGCGCGGCCGGGGGCCCGCGCGCCCGTGGTGTGGCCCCTCGCCGGCCTCCGACGCCTCCTTCGGACTATATATTGCCTTCGACCTAAAAACGCACGGGAGAAGTCGAAGTCGCCAGAAAGCCTCCGAACGCCGCCACATCGCGAAACTCCGTCTCGGGAGCCAAAAGTCTCCGTTCGGCACTCCGCCGGACGGGGAATTGGAGGAGATCATCGCCATCATCACCGCCGACGCCTCTCCATCAACCAGCCATGCTTCCCCCATCCATGTGTGAGTAATTCCCCCGCTGTAGGCCGAAGGGGATGGTAGGGATTGGATGAGATTGGTCATGTAATAGCATAAGATTGTTAGGGCATAGTGCCTAGTGTCCGTAATTGGTACTTTGATGATATTGTTGCAACTTGTTATGCTTAATGCTTGTCACTAGGGCCCGAGTGCCATGATCTCAGATCTGAACATGTTATTATTTCATCATGATATTCATTGTTTATGGTCTTACCTGCAAGTTGTATACACATGTCGCTGTCCGGAACCAATGGCCCCGAAGTGACAAGAATCGGACAACCGGAGGGGATGGTAGTGATGTGAGGATCACATGTGTTCACGGAGTGTTAATGCTTTGCTCCGGTACTCTATTAAAAGGAGTACCTTAATATCCAGTAGTTTCCCTGAGCTGCCACCGGCTGGTAGGACAAAATATGTTGTGCAAGTTTCTCATTGCGAGCACGTACGACTATAATTGGAACACATGCCTATTGATTGCTTTGTACTTGGACACCGTTTTATTATTATCTGCAAATGCCCTGCTATGATTGTTACATGAGTTTCTCTCATCCATGCAACGCCCGTCATCCATCCCCGTGCCTACAATATTTTAATCCTGCTGTTTACTATAATCACTACTGCTGTCTCTGTTACCCTGCTGCTGTTATTTCACTACTGCATCGCTATAAAATGTTATTACCGATAAACTCTTGCGAGCAAGTCTCTGTTTTCAGGTTTGAATTGACATCCGCTGTTAAGGCTTCCAAGTGTTCTTTGTCTCTCCTTGTGTCGAATCAATAAATTGGGTTATACTACCCGCGAAGACTGCTGCGATCCCCTATACTTGTGGGTCATCAGGCGCACTACCGGTGTCAGCAACAGTGTGGAACCTGCACACAACATAACGAAGCTATTTTGCCCCAACTTACAATGAGGTTGCCAATCTCACTAGTTTTGCTGAAAACAAAGGATTAGACATATAGTGTGGAAAGAGATATTTGTTTGCAGTAAAATAAGATAACAGTGCTTGAAGTAGATGGATTTATTAGTGTAAAAGAAAGGACCGGGGTCCACAGTTCACTAGAGGTGTCTCTCCACAGAGATAAATAACATGTTGGGTAAACAAATTACAGCTGGCAATTGACAGAATAAAGACCATACATGACAAGATGATTACTATGAGATTCATTTGGGCATTATAACAAGATTCATAGACCGTAATCCAACTGCATCTATGACTAATAATCCACCCTCAAGATATCATCCGAACAACTTTGGGTATTAAGTTGCAAGCAACTGATTATTGCATTATGTAAAGTGTGTAAAGTAAACAATACAGTTATCCTTGGATAAAGCATTGTTGTATTCTCCCTAGTAGCAACATCACATCTACAACCTTATTAGGAGTTAATGTCACTCTCCCAGATTACTAGAGGCATGAAGCCACTATCGAGCATAATTACTCCCTCTTGGAGTCACAATCACATACTTGGCCAGAGCATCTACTAGCAACGAAGAGCATGCAAGATCACAAATAACATATAAACATGTCAACTCAACCATAGTATTCAATATTCCTCGGATCCCAACAAACACAACATGTAGAATTACATAAAGATGATCTTGATCATGCTAGGCAGCTCACAAGATCTAAACATGAAGCATATGGACGAGAAGACAACCATCTAGCTATTGCTATATATGGACCCGTAGTCCAGAGATGAACTACTCACGCATCACTTCGGAGGCGAGCATGGTGATGAAGAGGCCTCCGGTGATGATCTCCCCCTCCGGCAGGGTGCCGGGAAGAGCTTCAGAACCCTCCCGAACTAGGGTCGATGATGGCGGTGGCTATGGAACTTTTCGTGGATGGAGGCTCGGGTGTTTAGGGTTTTCCCGAGGATGTGAATTTATAGGCGAAAGGGCGAGGTCGGTGGGCGCCCGAAGGGCCCACACCACCCCTAGGCACGGCTAGGGGTGGCGCACCTAGGCATGGTGTGGCTGCCTCCTGGCTCTTCTCCGTCTCCCATTTGGACTCCGTCTTCGTGACAAAAAAATTGGAATTTCGGTTTTTGTTTCATCCAATTCCGAGAATATTTCTTGTATAACTTTTCTGAAATACAAAAACAACAGAAAATAGGAACTGACACTGTGGCATCTTGTTAATAGGTTAGTTCCAGAAAATGCATAAGAATGCCACGAAGTGTAAACAAAACATATAGAAATTGGTGTAAAACAAGCATGGATCATAAAAAATTATAGATACGTTTGCAACGTATGAATCTTCAACTCACTCAGATGGTTTCTTTCCCATAGCATCTCACTTAGTCCTAGAGACATGGCTCTGTGCTCTGCTTCTGCAGTTGATCTTGATACTACTGGTTGTTTTTTTGCTTCTCCATGCTACCAAGTTCCCCCCCCCCCCAAAAATACACAATAACCAGAAGTTGACCTTCTATCATCTAAACAACTTGCCTAGTCAGCATCACTGTAACCATCAACTGTTAGATGTTCATTTGCTTTAAACCATAACCCTTTTCCTGGAGTTCCTTTTAAGTATCTTAGGATTCGATGAACAACATCCATGTGTCCACTTCTTGGCTCATGCATATATCTGCTCACTACACTAACTGCATATGCAATATCTGGTCTTGTGTGACAAAAGGATAACAATTTCCCACCACTTTCAGATATTTCTCCTTGTCTACGAGTTCGCCGCATTGAGCTGTTACCTTTTGATTTTGATCCATGGGTGTTGGAGCTGCACGACAATCCATCATCCCATATCACTAAGAAGGTCCAAGATGTACTTGCGCTGTGGTAGAACTATTCCCTTCTTTGACCTTGGAACCTCTATTCCAAGAAAGTATCTAAGTTTCCCCAGATCTTTGACTTCAAAGGCTTTGCTTAAACAATTCTTTACCCTAGTTGTTTCTGCTACATCATGTCCCGTGATTATAATGTCATCCACGTAGACCGGTAGAATTGTTATTTTCTGATTCGAATGTCTATAGAATATAGTGTGGTCTCCACTACACTATCCATATCCCATCTCGCACACAGCTCTTCTAAATCGATAGAACCAAGCTATAGGAGATTGTTTTTAACCATACAACGACTTCTTTAGCCTGCACATACCTTCAGTTTCAGCTGAAGCCAAGCCCGGGGGAATCTCCATGTAAACTTCTTCTTGTAGATCACCATGTAGGAACACATTTTTCACATCCAACTGGTGTAAGGGCCATCCAAACTTTGTTGCACATGAGATCAGGACCCTTACTGTATCCATCTTTGCCACATGTGCAAATGTTTCATCATAGTCAATTCCATATGTTTGACTGTACTGTCTAGCTACCAATATCGCTTTGTACCTCTCTATCTTTCCTTCAGGGCTCTGTTTTACAGTATATACCCATTTACAACGGATTGCATTCTTTCCTCTAGGAAGAGTAGTCAATTCCCAAGTCTTGTTCTTCCTCAATGCCTCCAATTCTTCGTTCATAGCTGCAAACCACTTCTGATCTCGCTTGACTGCTCTCCATTCTGTTGAAATTGCAATAGACTGGAGAAACGCTA
This sequence comes from Lolium multiflorum, assembly GCA_030979885.1. NCBI lineage: Eukaryota > Viridiplantae > Streptophyta > Magnoliopsida > Poales > Poaceae > Lolium > Lolium multiflorum. Next base: position 27,454,823 of record CM061753.1, on the reverse strand, counting down.
CAAAAGCATTGTATGGCGGGGATAAAGCTTCATATGATAAATATTTATTGATGTTGTGTACCAAGCCATATCTATCAATTTGTTTTAAGGTAGCTGCTCTTGTCCCCTTACTTAAAGCAATAGGCAAATCCAACGATTCCATTGTATTGCCTATTGACCTTTCTTCAGGCACATCAGCCTCAACAACCTGTAACTCCCCCTGTTCCTCTGCATGGTGCTCCCCCTGTTCTTCAATCCTTGGCCTCTGTGAGTACACACGAAGACCCTGCTCTTCATTTGGCTTTGGCCAACTTCTAGCATGTGGCAATTCTGGTACAACAAGTGGTATAGACCCAACAATCATAGGTTGTTGTGGTTGTTGCTGCTCGACATGAGGAGATCTATTGTTACTTGCACTGCTGCCACTTGCACTGTCCCCCTCTTGACCATCAATATTTAGTGGTTGGTCAAGCCCTTCAAATATAGCACTCAAATTTATTTTTTCACCATAAAAGGGGTTAGATTTCCAGAAAGTAACATCAATACTTACAAATGTGTGTCTCTCAGAGGGACTCCAGCATTTATATCTGTGTTGTCCAGCACAATAGCCAATGAAGATGCACTTAATAGTTCTAGGATCAAGTTTTGTCACTGAGGGCCTGTGATCACGAACAAAGCAAGTGCAGCCAAACACCTTTGGAGGAACCACAAACTTGTTCTCTCCTAGAGATAATTCACAAGGAGATTTCATATCTAGTATTCTTGAGGGCATGCGATTGGTAAGAAACATAGCAGTCATCACTGCCTCACTCCAGAGGAATTGTGGGACATTCATGGTATACATCAATGACCGAGCCACTTCTAAAATGTGGCGATTCTTTCTCTCTTCCACTCCATTTTGAGGTGGAGTGCATGGACATGATGTCTGATGTACCATGATTAGATAGGAATCCTCCAAACTTCTTATTAATATATTCTGTCACATTATCTGATCTAAGCATTTGGACCTGCACCTTGAACTGGTTTTTAACATATGCATAGAAATTCTGGAAACAAGAAAGCACTTCTTCCTTATGCTTCATAAGGTACACCCAAGTCATTCGAGAATAACAGTCAATGAATGTCACAAAATACTTCATCCCACTGATAGAGGAAATAGGACATGTCCACACATCGGGGATATACTTTTGAGCCCCTTAATCACATAGGTGTTTCTAGTATATTTAGCATACTCACATGTTTTGCACTTAAGATTGTTCTTATCAACTTCACTCATTACATCCGGAAAGACTTTCATCATTTTATCAAAAGCAACATGTCCCATTCTACAATGGTGCATCATAGCAACTTTCTCCTTCAGCAGTGCTGGAACTAGCGATGAATCTTCTAGCTTGCATGATTCATCACGGTCCATGTACCAAAGGCCTCTACGCCTGGTTCCGGTTCCAATCTTCCTTCCACTCAGCCTCTCCTGTATAAAGAATACGTTGACGTGGGCATTACCCTTCGAGTAACCAGCGTTGCCCTATCCGGTATTGTCTAATTGGAGGCCCATGAAGATACCTGAAGGCATGGTGGGCCTCTAGGTCGGCGCTTTAGAAGATTCCTTGACGTGCAAGACGAGGAAGCAAACAAACAAGGAAAGATTGGATCTAAACTGTAAATCTAGTCGTGTTCGGTTAGACCCCTTGAGACCCGACCTCCTATATAAAGGCCAGGAGAGGGGCTGCCGGGGGACAATCAATCTTAGCAATCTTAGCCAGGAAAAGCTTAGAGCTAGGTAACCCTAGCAATAGCAATCTCGACTAGATCTCAGCCGAACTATTTGGCACCCCATTGTAACCCATTGTTTTCATAATCAAAGGACAGACAGGCAGGACGTAAGGGTTTTACCTCATCGAGGGCCCCGAACCTGGGTAAATCGCTCTCCCCGCTTGTTTGTGTACCGATGTCTCGTGTCAGCCCATAGGATTCCATCAAACCTAAGCCCCTATCGGAGGGCATTGGCGAGGAGTACCCTCGACAATTGGCGCCGTCTGTGGGAACCCTGTCGGCACAAGATCGAACATCGGCTGAACCCGTCATGTCATCACAGCTTCATCAGCACCATCATCGCCTCATCTGGGAAGCCCGATCCGTTTTGGCTCCTACGAATTCACCCCCAGAGCGAATCATCTCGCTCGACCTTCTCTCCGGTCTACAAGGCAACATGGAGATGGCTTTCGGGAGTCCACTACAACGTCAATTCAGAAGGAATTCTTCGGTTGCTGGAATCCCCATCCGGATCGACGAGTCCAAGCGCATCATCGACACCCGACCTCTCGGCTGGCCTGACAAGCCCGTCGAGTCCGTCCGCGCCATCGACTCTTCGTTCGGCATCTTCTATGTCGGTTGGATCTGATGACCCCGTGCCCTCGGAGCTGACCTCGTATTACTGCATGAACTGCGACACCAGGCATGGACTAGGGTCAAGCGACACGCCATTCATTTGCAATGCCTACTATTCATCGGGAGAGGACAGCATCGGCAGCGGACACCCGAAGAGTGGCGCCCCTCCAGGTTTACGTCGCTAACAGGGGAGACGGAGATCGCACCCCTCGTTCCAGCAGGCGGGCTAGTTTTGAGAATAGCGCCAGCAATGACAATAGCGACCACACCATTACAGAAGAGGAGTGGGCGGCGGCCAAGGCAGCTGTACTCAACAACACACCGCTTTCGGCGGGAACCACGGTTGGCACACTCAATGCTTACCGCTCCATATTGGAGAAAAATCGGGAGCGCCTGTCTAAGGAGCAAGCCACCCTCGAGAAACGCCTATCTGCGGCAGACCGGTCCAGCGAGCGACGAAGGGGCTCGCAGGGGAGTGCCTCTCGAAGTACCCACGGAGGAGGCAAACATCGATCGAGACTGTCCAGGCTTTCGGAAGATGACGCAAGGGAGATAACATTAAACCTGACAAAGTCTTTTATAACCACGGACACCGCAGCATGCCACGGCCAAAAACCGTTGCGGGAGCAACAGCCAACCTCGCAGCATACCTCATTAACCAGCGTCCCGAAGGATCCATGGCTCAGGCCCACCGTGGCGCTTTGGAAAGTCTTGCGATACTAGGACATAATCTAGTTCCACCGAAAGAGAAGACCTTGCAGGCCAGCGGGTCAAAGCATCGCGCAAAAGACGCTCGGGACGAAATCACACAGAGCAGGATCGACAAAGCAAGACGGCGACACGCCATCAGAGAAGAACTTGACAGTGATTCTTCGGACGAGACCCAGGAGAACGACGGCGAGCTTAGAGGAGCCGATTGTTTGAGCTACAAAATTCGGGAGGCGATGCCACCCAAGAAGTTCAAACCTACACCTACCGACGCCGCCAAATATGATGGGCAGCAGGAGCCAAGATCCTGGATAGAGGACTATCCGTACGTAATTCTGCAAAAGGGAATCGATAGCAGCAATGCAATGCCTGCAGCTTTACCTAAAGGACTCAGCACGAGCCTGGCTCAGAGGGCTGCCGAAGGGTTCCATCAAGTCATGGGATGACCTAGTAGAAGCTTTTGTCGCTAACTTTCAAGCAACTTGCAAAAGGCCCGTCGGGATTGAGGAGTTACGGCACTGTCAGCAAAAGCAGAAGGAGTCGATGCGCGCATATATCGGGAGGTTCACCAAACTCCTGAATGCTGCGGAAGACGTATCTGTCGACAGAGCAATCGACGCTTTCAGTGATGGCATCCGACGTGAAAGCTACATAGAAGAACTTGGGCGCAAGAAGCCGAAAACCATAACCAAGTTAATGGAAATCGCCAACAGCTGGGCCGATGGTGAAGACAACGTCCGAAAGCCGCGACAGCGCAGTGACGACGAAGAGGATGATCAGCCGAAGCATGATTCGGGTGGTCGAAGGGATCGGAACAAGAGAAGGAAGAACCGCAGCTACGATGACAATAACTTGGTGGCTGCAGTTACTCGATCGGCAGGATGATCGGTACGACGACAGGCGAGACGATCGACAGGACGGTAATCGGAACAACTCTGGGAACCGTGGTAACTATAAAACACGACCACAGAGAACTCCCGAATTGCCTTACGCTGAACAGATCAACGCCCCTTGCTACCTGCATTCATATACCGATTCCAAGGATGGTAAAGTAAAGTCTAGCCACCTGCTCAGGGACTGTCGGCAGTTCCTTGATATGCATAAACTCATCCAGCAGGCAGGCCAGCAACAGCTACCGCCACCACCACCGCCACCCCCGTCTCAACATCAAGTCCAGCAAGCTCAACGTCATCAACCCAAAGAGGCGTTTCCACCACCACGTGGGCAAATGAGTATGATCCACAGGACAGGTGTTTCAAGGAGAGAGATGAAGAAGCTCACCCGAGAAATCACCTAGCAGAAAGTGTTATGGCGAACATTCCTGAATATGTCGAGTGGTCGTCTCAGGAGATCACATTTAGTCGAATGGACCACCCGATGACTATACCAAAACCAGGGCACGCCGCCCTAGTGGTCGAAGCACAGATAGGAGGGTTCAAGATGAGCAAAGTCTTTATGGATGGAGGAAGTGGACTCAACTTGATATTCCTTGACACAATTCAAAGTATGGGGATCACCATGAGAATGTTGGAAGACTCAGACACCCGCTTCCATGGGATACTCCCTACTTCACCAGCGCACTCTCTTGGCAAAGCATACCTGAACGTCGTCTTCGGCAAACCCGACAACTTCAGGAAGGAGAAGATCGAGTTTGAAGTCGTGAACTGGGAATCACAGTATCACGCTATACTCGGTAGACCAGCTTACGCCAAGTTCATGGCTATGCCGCACTATGCATACCTCAAGCTGAAGATGCCAGGGAACAACGGTACAAACATCACAGTCTACGGAAGCTTCTCGCGCTCGGACAATTGTGATCGTGACTTTCAAAGAATTGCTGCAAAGTTTGGGCTACGGCGAGAGACTGCCGACCCCCTGCCCAAATTGACGATACAAGAAATCAAGGAGGAAAAACTCGATAGGGAAACCAAGAAGAAGCCAACTCCTGAAGCCCCAGCAGCAAAAGCATCGGCAGAAAAAGTTTCGGCAGAAGCCAAAGCAGAAGGTATAGGAGGCGGCAAGATGCTAACAGTCGCTGCCCAGGCATCTGGCGAAATCAATAGTGCTGCAGCAACCACCAGCATGACGAAGAAATCGGAAGATGCTCCTGAAGAAGAGAAGAACCCCTTCCTTGATAAAGCACTCCCTTAGTTTTTAAATTTTCTACCTTTACTTTACACAGGGCCTCTTGTTTTCGCCCTCTAGTTTCGTATTTACCCTATCAATAAGCACTTAAGTTTCGATTCTTGTTAAAGTATTGCAGTAATCTAAAGCATCTATGACCGTGCTGCCGCCAAGTAACGGCATAACGTAACACGCGGCAGAAGATAGCGCCCAGGGCAAAAGCCTCTACGAGCACTGCAAAGAAGAATAAGGACATTAACCCTTTCCTCTGCTTCAGATGCCTCTACGAGTGCCGTACAAAGCAAGAGTTTGGTAAACTTGCACACAACCCACGCTCGATATTTCACTTATGGAAATATCAGAGAGCAACGGGCTCATCGGCAGAATCATTACACCTGAAATATTTGGGAATGACTGTCGAAATTTACAATCGGTTGAAAGCAAAGTTGCGCATACAACAGGTTTAGCAAAACCTGCAACACGAGCTGATCACTCATAATGATTTGCTGACCAACTAGTACACATACGTCCAACGGGCAATTAAGCTTTGCTCCTTTGAAAATTTGCCAACGGCATGGTAAAAGTACATATTCATGTATCAACCAGACAAAAAGTTTCGGCTTAACAATCCTAACACTCGGATGGACTAACCAGTATATTTACAAAAGTAACTTTACACCTTCACATCACCCTTGCGGAGTTTCCCTTTCCTCAGGTACCTTTGACTCCTCCTCAAGCCTGTCGACAATTATATGGGTGCTAAAACCTTCGGGTACAGCTCTTCAAAATCACCAGTTGCATTGGCGATAGATAACAAGCAAGCTGAAGGATAACAAGCAAGCACAAGGGCAAGCGTACACTTGGCCCCTGCAAAAACTTGAGATCTTACTAGCTCCCGAACCTTCTTGGCATTTCCAAACTCAGACATCAAAGTCAAAAGAGTAGGAGGAACTGCATTCAAAGGAAACATCGTCTTCCAAACTACCCTCATAGCCTTGTAGCACTTGTCGAAGAACTGGTGGACCTGTTGCACTCGATCCTGAAATTTGACGACAGCCGAGGCCTTCGAGTGTTCCCGCCAGAAAATCTCTTCGGATGAGGAAAGCTGAGTCAAAGCATGCACTCGCTCGTGTATCCGCTTGTTCTCTTCCGCATGGTTCAACGCTATGACTGGCGAAAGAATCAATAAAGACTTAGACAAGAAGTTGCTAGCAAACAGGCAAAGGGATCAAGAAACTTACAGTTTAAACTTTCGGTAGCCTTATGCAGCTCGCCAAGAATGTACCGCTCCACGTCAGCTGCAATCTCGCTCTTTTTATTGACGATGGCAGCTAAGGCATAAGTGCTGCGTAAGTCCTTTTCCATCTGCGTGACCCGGTCTTTCATCCGCTGGATCCGATCACTTTCAGGAAGAGCACCCGACGAGTCGTCAACAAACGAGGGCACTGGGAAGACCTGCAGAAAATACCGTTATAAAGGGATGATGGATATGGTACAGCCGAACATCCAAAATAACTCCCATCGGGAGAAGTGCAAGAAAGTGATATCATAAAAAAAGTGTGCTAACAACACTGCTAGCACGGAGTTTATTACAAGCACAAGTTTTGCGGCAGAACAATGTTTCGCATCAGCTTAAGGCACAAGTTTGTTACAAGAATCAAGGGAGTTGGGTCTGAGTTGATAAACTGGGTCCAGCCGACGACTTCCTTGATGAAACCAGTTCAAGGAGCTGATGGGCACAAGTAAGAGCAGATGCCTTAAAGGTGCTCAAATCAACAAGCTGCCCGTCTCGTTCTTTCGGAAGCCCCTTAGTCATTTCCTCGATGTCACCCTTAAAGCCGTAACCCATCATAAGTTGGAAGGCAAGGACAGCACCAAAAGTGTGCGATGTACTCTTGAATACCTCGATAACCTCCTTGGTGTCAACCGCGAAGGTATCGATCAGCTGTCCCAGGGTCTTTTCTTGCTTGATCTTGGGGAAGATCATCGAGTGCATCCGCGCCAAGGCACCCTTCCCCTTTACAAGAAGCTCTTGTGTAAGCTGGTGAGAAGCGAGGATCGTTGATACAGCATTTGCTGGGGAGTTATTTGGAACCCTTTCCAGGGCATCGATAGGGATGTTCGCTGCTTCTGCAGTAGAGAGGAAGGAAAAAATTCAGTCATTGACAAAAAGTTCGAATCCATAAGTACGTCATTCGACAGAAGTATAACAGAAATTACCAAGCAAGGCCAAAGAAGACTGGCGAAGGACTTCATCCTTTTCGGCTGCTCGAGCTTCAGCCGCCAGCCTGGATGCTTCCTCCTCCTTTAGCTTCTCTTTTAGCCTGATTAGTTCCTCCTTCAGAGAATCAATCTCTTGGCGAGCCGCAGCAGCTATCTTGACTGCGCCATCCAATTTAGAGGAAGAGGATTCGACTTCCTCTTGCAGCCGAGCCTTGTCAGCTTCTAGAGAAGTGATTCGGGAGGCGAAAACCTCCAAAGAAGAGATAACGCCTCGCAGGTCCTTAAGAGAGAAAGAAAAACAGTTAAACAAGGCACGCTCCAAGATATCTGAATTGCAATCAGAAGAGGACTTACAGAAAAAGGAGCCGCAGTGGCAGCAGTTGGAGAAACATCCTTCCCTTTGGAAAGGGAAGAGGCAGTCGATGCTTGAGCCATGGGGGCAGCCTTAAGAGCTGAAGCTTCGGAAGCCACCACGACCGGCGAGGCAGCATCAGATTTGGCCTTTTTAGGCGGAGGCTCGATAAAGCCCTCGTCGCTGCAAAGGTGAATGGTCGACTATGATTATAAAAGGGGTGTGAAAAGGAAAAAAGGCAAAGTATAACTTTAGAAAAGAACTACTTACATGTCGAAGAGATCATCTTCATCGGCAAAGCCGCCGGTTGATCTCTTCGCAGGAGAAGCTCTGGCCCCTTCCGCAGCTGCATCAACAAAAGTATCACGATCAGTGTCGACGTTACGCACTGATCCATCTGCGACACAAGTGTTATCGGCTGAGGAGGGAAGGTCAGTGTGGGCAACTTCGAGATCCATCAGACCATTATATTCATCCTCTGGACCTGTTTGCTCGGTGGTGTGAAAATCTACGGGGATTGAGGAACCTCTCCCCTCAGAAATATCATCCGGTGAATCACGTGTATTTTCAGAAGCCATGGGGATCTGGCGAAGAAAAATGACAAGTAAGAACATAGGTAATTATGTCAGCTAAGAAAAAAGGCATAGTAGGAATGTGAAGAAAGAAAAATACCCCTGATGGTGGATGATCAACGTCAAGGGGAGCATAAGAAGAGATCAGCGGAATCGAATCTTCCTGGTTAAAGGAAGTAAGGCGACGGACTTCGTCAAGCAGCTCCTTTTCTGATAGATCGGCAGCATTAATCCTGGTTTCATCCTTTGGACCTGAGTACAACCACATCGGTGAACTCTGGCCATGACTGGCTGGACTCGACGCTTCAGGAATACTGCTGCCACCTCTGTACCAATCATAGTTTGGCCGTCGGCCTCTTTGATGCGAAGGAATTTGGAAAATAATTCTTCGGCTGAAGCCCTTTCGTCGGCTGAGAGAATATTCTTCCAAGAGTTCTTGGGCTTGGCTTCAGAAACAACGGTATAGCAAGGCAGCCGACACTCGGGTGACGAGGAGTCCTTGACGTAAAACCATTTCAGCCTCCATCCTTGCACGGACTCTCTCATTGGGAAATTAAAGTAATTGACCTCTGAGCGAGCAACAAAACCTACTCCTCCGGTGACAAAGTACCCATTACTACTGCTGTATCTCTTCACATAGAAGATCTTCTTCCACAGCCCGAAATGAGGTTCGATACCCAAGAACGCCTCGCAAAGAGTGATGAACACAGCAACATGGAGGATTGAGTTGGGGGTAAGTTGCCATAATTGGATTTCGTACGTCCGCAAGAGATGGAGGAGGAATCCATGAGCGGGGAGTGAAAGGCCTCGGTGAAGGAAAGATAAGAACATCACAAAAATCCAGCAGGAGGATCAGGCCGAGAAATCGCACCTGGAAGGATCACATCTCCCGCATCGGAGGATATCAATCCTAGGCTTCGGGACCTCTTCTCGTCACGCTTGGTGAAGGTTGATGCTACCCAGTCTCCAGGTTTGACCATTGAGCTCGACGGCGCTGGCGGTGCCAGAGCTGGAGGAGGGGCGCTCGGAACGCTCCCCTTCGGAAGAGAAGAGGAGGACTTGGCGGCGGCACCTCCGCTGGTGGAGCTAGCGGCGGCGGCAGGATTCTTCTTCTTCACCATCGTGGGATCTGAGGAAGATTGGAAAAACTGTGGTGGCGGCGCGACAATGGCGAAGGAAGGAAGAAGGGGGAGAATGAGGAGATACTGCGGGAACCGTGGAGAAGATTGGGAATTTTTTGCCCTTTGGAGATTTTTGAGGAGAAGTTAAGAGTTAAGTAAGCATGTGGCGCTTGAGGAAGGGGAAGAACCGGCGGCCCACTACATCTACGATTGTGCGAAAATCAAGGAGCCACCTCGATAGTTACGCGTATAGTGGTCAAGCCCTAAAAAACTGATTGCACAGAGCTAGGGCAAGCCCGTCAGGTCAGGACCCGTCAAATCAGCCCGCAGCAGTTACACGTCAACAATGACGTCATAAAAAAAACTAGAGGCATTCGAAGGAAACATGAAAAGTCATCGGATGAAGGACTTGAGTTTACGCATGGATTGCAAGCATCCGAACCTAGACTCGGGGGCTACTCCCATCGGGAGCGCTGACGCGCACCCGATAAAAGAAGGCTCGACAGAATAAGCAGTCGAAGGAAGAAGGTTTGAGTCTGTACTTAGACTCGATAAATACTCCCATCGGGAGGACATGGTGCACACCCGTTAAAAGTTTTTTACACTCCAGGATCATGCCCGGGGACTTGATTCTGTGTAGGGTAACGTTGTTTTGCCATCGGCAGTTAACCAACAAAAGTTGGGCACGTTACTCATTATCCTTTGCGAAAAGAAAATATATCGGATGACCTATGAAGACCTGCGAAAAATTCGGCAGAGGAAAGTATTCGAGTAGAACAACTTGAGTCTACGCACGGATTGCAAGCATCCGTACCTAGACTCGGGGGCTACTCCCATCGGGAGCGCCGACGCGCACCCGATAAAAGAAGGTGAAGCAGATTCAAGATGAACAAGGACAATGAAGGAGAAGAATATCAAGAGAAGACATGCATTAAGTCTCTACCAGAATTATCTTCGGCTAGACACTCGGGGGCTACTGACGTGGGCATTACCCTTCGAGTAACCAGCGTTGCCCTATCCGGTATTGTCTAATTGGAGGCCCATGAAGATACCTGAAGGCGTGGTGGGCCTCTAGGTCGGCGCTTTAGAAGATTCCTTGACGTGCAAGACGAGGAAGCAAACAAACAAGGAAAGATTGGATCTAAACTACTGTAAATCTAGTCGTGTTCGGTTAGACCCCTTGAGACCCGACCTCCTATATAAAGGCCAGGAGAGGGGACAATCAATCTTAGCAATCTTAGCCAGGAAAAGCTTAGAGCTAGGTAACCCTAGCAATAGCAATCTCGACTAGATCTCAGCCGAACTATTTGGCACCCCATTGTAACCCATTGTTTTCATAATCAAAGGACAGACAGGAAGGACGTAAGGGTTTTACCTCATCGAGGGCCCCGAACCTGGGTAAATCGCTCTCCCCGCTTGTCTGTGTACCGATGTCTCGTGTCAGCCTACAGGATTCCATCAACCCTAAGCCCCTATCGGAGGGCATTGGCGAGGAGTACCCTCGACATACGTATCTATCAACCATTGCACGACAGTCTATTTGATCAACCAATGCATTTAGAGAGAGTAAATTCACAGGAAATGCATGAACATATAGGACTGATGATAGCTTAATATTTCTCGTGCAATGAACAACTCCAGTTCCTTTGATTGGTTGAGCTGTACCATCAGCAGTCTGAATTGTTTTTTGATGCATTGGAGTGGCTGACCTATATGATTCGAACTCTCCAATGCTACTGGCAACATGTTTGGAGGCTCCAGAGTCTAGTATCCATTCTGAATTTAGTCTATGCATAGATATAGAGGCACTTTCAGTCTCACCTTCATTCGAGTAGACAAAGTGGGCAAAGTGCCCAAAACTTGCATCAACTTGCTGCTCTTCCATCTTCACTTCACTCTGGCTTGAACTAGGTTGTCCTTGCCCTTCATTCATTGCTGACATGTTTGCTCTAGCACTCACTTGATGGTTGGAATACCCTGCATTCCTGCCTCTAACTCCCCTGAAATTTCCTCGGCCATACCCCCTTCCATAGCCACGTCTTGGAGCAAAACAATTATGACTTATATGCCCTTGTATGCCACAATTGTGGAAATCACGTGTCTCTCTTGCATATTTGACACATAGTAAGCTGGTTTAGGAACAACCTCCACTTTCTCCATTTGTTTCAGCCTAGTTTCTTCTTGTGCCATAGCTACAATTGCCTCTTCCAGTGTAGGCAGCTAAGGAAGATGCATCAGCGCAGCCCTCCTGCCCTCAAATGCAAGATTCAGTCCCTTCAAAAATTTCATCACCCTTCTGTCCTCAATCCACTTTTTCACTACTGCCACACATTCTGAATGAGGCAGCACCGAGGGGGCAAGGTGATCCAGATCTGCCCATGCACGTCTCAACTCTCCCACATATGTCATCACTGATTTTTCACCTTGAGTCAAATCGTGTATTATGTCGTCAATTTGAGAGACCAGCATGACATTTCCCTTGCCCGAGTACATCTTTGACAGGCATCCCATACCTCTGTTGATGTGGAAAGAGCTTCCGCTGATGCTGCAACAGCAGGTGTCAAAGAATTCAGCAGCCAAGTGAGAACTAGTGAATCTGTAGCATTCCATCTCTTACACTCCTGCCCCTCCTTTTCTTCAGGCTCAAGAACCTTTCCTAACACGTACCCTTCCATTGGCTTTATCCTTAGAATCAACATCCCCCTCCTGGACCAACTCAGATAACTTCAAAGCCCGTCGAGCTTGATCTCATTTGGCATGAGCTCAAGCTGCTTATACTGCATCTCCCCATGTGGGGCAGCCTTCCTGCCTTCCTCAGAAGTAGCAGAAGATGCCCCATCTGATGTATTTTGCAGCCAGCAAGTTGGCCAGCTTGTCAAGCACCTTGGCCATGGCCAGATCCTCCTCCGCCATCTCCAATCACAACAACACAACTTCACCACAAGCACCACTTCCTGCAACCTCCTTCAGATCTGCTGCCACGATATCCCGCACCACCCCACGCTTGCCCCTCAGAGAAGCCACCAGAGGAGCACCATCATCGTCGCCTGGTTGTCGCCGACGCCGCCACCACTGCCGCCGGTGGCTCTGATACCATGTAGAAGAGGATGGGTGGCTAACCTAGAGGCAACAGCCAGCAACTGCTATGTTATGTCTTAGGGTTTCTAACAAACAAGCCTCACTTATATACCATCCCAGGTCGCTTGGGCTAATGGGGCCACATGGGCCAGAATAGGAAGACAGAGTGCTAGATAGAATGCAGCTAATATACTGTCCAATATTATATATAGTTTAGGGCCGGTACCTTTTTATGATAATGCAAAGGAATATCCTCCTTCTCAAGAAAGATAAAACAACTGACATTGTTCAATCTGAATCAGAGATATGCAGAACTATTCAGAATACTTCTGTTGAAATTCTTACTCTACAAAGTCCTCGCTCTTAGTCTTAGGCAGTGGTCGTGAGATGGGGTTTAATTTTTCGGGATCAGCTTTAGTTTTTTGTGTACTAAAGAACATTTTCAAAAAATAGCTTCCAGTCCAAGAAATCTTTTACCATCCAAATTCTTTTCTTGATAGACTACTTTTGGTTAACACTGAATGTGTATGTGTTGCTCTCTTGCAAAAAGGTAAACGACCGAATGTATGTGGTTCTGTTGTTTGCGGCAGATAAAAGGTAGTACAGGTAATATTGTCAAATTTCTTTTGTACTCCGTATGTAACAACGATGAGACAATGCGAATTCAGGTGCCAGTACTAAATAAGCCTTTTTTGAAAGTACTAAATAAGCTGAAGATTTTGTTCCAAATGCAGTCTCTGCTTGTGCCATCAATCCACGTGCAATATGTGTATCTAGATGATCAGGTGCAAATTAAAGTACTCTTGATTCCAGAGAATTTTTTCTTAGACAAGCTGGAACCTCCTGGTTCCAGGGGTATGTAATATGTGGTCGTTTTTTTCTTAGACAAGCTGGAACCTCCTGATTATGGGCAAGAGCTTAGGTGGAGTAATCCTGGCTCTAAGTTCTTCTTGTCAACAAATTTGTTAATGATCCAGGAAGTGCAGAACATATATAAGGAACATTTGGCCACTATCTACTGGAGTTATGATGCTTGCAAAAGAGGCTTTTTAGCAGGTTGCATCCAGTCATATGTATTTATTGTTGCCACATTAACACCAGATACAAAGGATGCATATTAACAACTGTTGGGATTGACCCGAATGATTCCATTTATCCCATTTCCTCCGGTTTAGTAGAAGTGGAATGTACTAGCTTATGGGAGTGGTTTCTCTCTAATCTGAAGGATGATTTGAACAACACGAACACCTCCCCATGGACTAATGAGCGACAAATAAAAGGTATGCCTTGTACACATATCAAAACGTAGCAGTACAATTACTAGGATTTTCCATTATTCCTAGGCCACATGCATTTACTTGCACAATTTCCATGATTGCGGGGACTCATAAATGAAACACATAGATTTTGTGTGAGGCATCTGTTCCAGAATTTCCAAAAGGCGGGGCATAAAGGAGAAACCTTAAAGAATGACTTGTGGGTCATTGCTAGGTCGACAAGTATTACAAAATGGGAGAGAAACATGGAAAAAATAAAAGTTCACAGTCATGAAGCTTATGAGTGGATTGAGAAGTGAGTGCCTAACACATGGATAAAGGCATTTTTCCAAGAATTTCCCAAGTGTGACATATTGCTAAACAATCATTCGGAGCCGTTCAACAGGTAATTCTTTATTTTTCTACTTAACATTATGATTAGTTTGTCCATTTAGCTATCTGGCATTTTCTAACAATCTGTTTTGTTTGTGCCACAGCTACATCAATGAATCTAGAGAGCTACCTTTCTTGTCGATGCTAGAAACTATCGTTTATAAGATTCTGCAAAGAGTGCATGGAAAAGAGAAAGAAGCAAACAAATGGAAAGGAAGGATTTTCCCTAAAATTAAGAAAAAACCGGACAAATTCATTGAGTGAAGTAATGAGTGCCAAGTCAAACTTGCAGGTAACTACTTATATGCTATTAGCTCACATGAGTTTGAGAAAGATTACCCGCGTGGACTTCAAAACTAAAACATGTGATTGCAAGAGGTGACAACTTACTGGGATTCCATGTCATCATGCCATAGCCTGCTGCAAGAAAGACAAAATAAACCTAGAATCCCTAGTCTATAGCTGCTACACTATTGATACCTACGCGAAAGCTTATCAATATAAGTTGGCTCCACTAAGAGGTAGATAATTTTGGGGAAAATGAAGGGAGTGGTCGTTCATCCACCTTTGTTCACCAAAATTATGGGTAGGCCAAAGAAAAACAGGAAAAAGGCACCAGAGGAGAAAATCAAAAAAGGTGTGACCGTGCTTACCAAAGCTGGAGTGACATTGCACTATTCTGTATGTGGGAAACCATATCACAATAAAAAATAGGTCACAACAAATATGTTGAAAGACAGCTACAGGAGCAAAGAGAGAATATTGTACATGAAGATGAAGAAGTAGATATCCCTTATATACTTGAGGTAAATTTCCTCTTGATGTGCTTCATTTTGTTTCCTTTGATGCAATAATATTTTCTTGCGTATCTTATATATAATATCTATGTGCAGCATGTCATCCCACACACTCCAAACCCTATTATGGACCCTACACATTTAGTGGAAAGCATGGTCTACAGGATGGGACAAGAGCTTACAAACTATATCTAGAAGCACATAACTTCTCACTATTTTGGCACAAATTAATGATTTCCCACAATTTTTGCAGGAGAGAGACAAAATGTCCCACTAAACAGGGTACTTGGCCCTTTGCCCAGAAAATGCCTTTGTGGCAGCTGCTAGAGATACAATTCCTGAGGCAAGAGTGAGGGTCACAACAGCATTAACTAGAGGAAATTTTAGGGGAAGAGGCAGAGGAAGAGGTGGTCACTAAGGAAAAATTAAAAGATAAAGCTCCATAAGAAAGCAGCAGAGGCAAAGGCAGATGAACAGGGAGGAAAATGGCTGCAGATGCTGCTACTACTGCAAGTGCACAACCTCTAGATGCTACTGAAGATCGAGCTGCTCATAGAAAAACAACATCAACAAGAGAATATAACAGAGGCCTGGGAGTGCTTACTACCTGTTATCATTTTTGTTTTCCATTTCAGGGGGTTATAATCCATCATAACCGAGCCTGAGGAACAGAGCATTGCTCTCACAGTCTCACGAACGAACCAAACCACAATGGCTGAGATGAGCAGACCACCTGTGACGACGATGTTGATCTTGTCGTTTCCGTCTCCATCGAGTTCCGTGGCAACACGCCGGTCTCAGCCATCGTAGAAGGCCACGCTCTTAGGGCCCTGGACCTCGCCGTGGAACCGGATGTCCGCGCCTGGGAGCCTCTCGGCGGCGTCTGCGTGGGGGCATGTTGGCCGCGTCGGGGAGTTTCACAATGTCGGCCTCGAAGCCCAGGAAGTCCACCATCGGCGTCGGGGAGCTAAACAATGTCGGGGACCATTCCACGGAACACCACTAGCGCCGCCACCATTGTCGCGACCAACACGCCCACCAATACCATCTCCTCTCCTCTCGCTCGCTCTCCTCTTTGCGGTGCCTCGCCTTCACCGCCTCGCATGCCAATGCTAGTGATGGTCTCGCCGACACGGTCGCCACCACCGCCGATGCTCGTACATGTTTCTGATAGGTCAATGGGGAATTGATTTTGCTTTAAGTAATACCGGTGACCAATCAAATCAATATTAATAGAATCAGGGGTTTTGCGCAAAATGTTTAGCCAATGGCGTTTGCCCATTGCCACTATGGCGGACAAGCGTAGGCACCACAGCTCATGTTCACGAAAACCAACCCGACATGCAAGATCTGGGACCCGGGTTTCAAGTTTTGGGACTAAAATGCACCTAACGTGCAAGTTGTGGTACCCCGGCTGCATAGAGCTCAAAAAAGTTTTACGAGCCAAGCTTTTCAAGATGTTTTTTTTTTCGGCTCAAAACCGCAGAACGATGATTATTTTACGGTTCAGAGCATTTTGCCGGATCTGCTATCTTTCGTGTTTGATCTCTCCTTCATGGCCTCCTATTACGCCTGCTGCATGGACGTTGCCCCTGTGACTTGGTGGTCTGCAATTGGCCGTAGCGCCGCTGAGCTGCATAGGCCGCGTGCGGGGAGAGGGATGATAGACGCGAATGGATGGGGAATAGCCGAAGACCCTTTTTTTTAGAGAGAGAATACGGATCTTTATTGATCTTTTTTTTTCATTCGCAAAAAAAAAAAGATTACAGAAACAAACTGTTTCGTAAAGTATGAACCGTAACATTACTATGACAATACATATGGATCAATGACACAGAAGCAAGACCTGGGCAACAGGCTACTGGCATGTTTGCACGAAATACACACGCCAGAGATGAAAACTGTCATGCATTTTACTAAAGAATCATCAGGAGTCTTTGATTGCCGTTTTCTCCTTATTCGCTTCTTTGATCACTTGGTTCCTGAAGGGCCTGGCTGGTCAGGGTTAGTTGTATCACCAGAGCAGAACTCCGTTGGTTCCTGCGTTAACCCGAAGAGTTTCCAGTGTGACAAGGTTAGAGAAAACATGCTACAAAATACTTCAAAGATACAACATCGAGCTATGTGTTTACTGGATTTACCTCTTGCCATGTTCCTAGGACGTCTGGTAGTGACCCAGCATCTGCAGGCTTCATGTACCACTGCAATAGCAAATGGGAAATTGTTCAGTATAGTGTTGGGCAGTGAAAAGTTGTCAGCGTGTGACTGTATGCAGCATGCTAGTATCAGCTACAATATATTGTTAGGGCTCCTTTGATTCAAAGGATTTGCATAGGAATTGTGTAGGATTTGGTTCCTATAGGAAAATTTCCTATACATGTTGTTTGATTTATAGGAACATATCCTATAGGAAAAATTCCTACAGGAATCTTGTAGTGTAATTCCTATAGGAAAAAAGCATTAGCTCATACCTCATGGAAAAATTCCTTTGCTACAATCAAACAAACTTCATCTTCCTATAGGATTGAAGTAGCCATGCCATTCAAATCCTATAACTTTCCTATTCCTATGTTTTTCCTATCCTTTAAATCAAAGGAGCCCTTAAACTAAATTGGGGGGCCTTGGAATCCCCGACTTGGCGCACACTGCGACCAGTTTGAGGGTGCGCTGGATCTGGAGGATGCGTACCGACCCTACGCGACCATGGCGTGGGCTCGATATGCAGTTCTCTAAGATGGAGCTCGACGTCTTCACGGCCTCCACTACGATGGAGGTAGGCGGTGGGGAGTCCGGCCTCTTTTGCGAGGACAAATGGCTGGATGGCAGATCCATCAAGGAGTTGGCGCCGGAGGTGTATGCGCTGGTCCCTAAGCGCCGCCAGAAGGCGCGCACGGTTCGGGAGGTTCGGGAGGCGCTGATCGATCGAACCTGGATACCCGACATAGCAGGCGCGCCAAGCGCACTCACACTTTGGCAATACGTGCAGCTATGGGGTAGGCTTCGCGATGTGCAACTTTCGGCGGAACATGATAGGATGGTCTGGCGCTGGACGACGGATGGCCGATACAGTGCTCGATCCTGCTATGACGCCCTCTTCCAGGGGGCTATCACGTCAGGGTCTTGGAGGCTGAATTGGAAATCTTGAGCGTCGCCAAGGGTGAAGTTCTTCATATGGCTGGCCTGCATGGACAGATGATGGACGGGTGAGAGGCTAGCGAGGCGGGGCTTACCGCATGCGCCTACATGCCCATTGTGCGACCAGGCTGTGGAGACCATGGCGCACCTGCTCACTGGGTGGGTGCTCTTTCTCCAGGATGGTGTGGTTTGAGGTCCTCTCGTGGATCCGATCCACCTCAGGTCCTCCCACGGTGGAGAGTGACTTCGCGGAGTGGTGGTCGCAGGCTGTGCGGACCGCCCCCCGCCAACTGCACAAAGGAACTTCGTCGATTATCATGCTTACGGCGTGGTGGATTTGGAAACACCGGAATGCGGCAGTCTTCGACAGTGCGCAGCCTTCGGTGGCGTCCATATTCAATGACATTAGGTCTGATGCGCGGCAATGGGCGGACGCGGGAGCCCGGAGTGTCCGTCAGCTCCTCCCCTAGACTAGTTTTTCTTGGGTTGAGTTGTATGGCGGGGTGTGTCCTCTAGGGGACTTGTACATATAACCTTCTTTTCTATCAATGCATCGAAACGCAATGCTTTTGTGTTTTCGCGAAAAAAATTGTTTGTCGGTTCCGAGGTGACTTTTCACCATCTTCTCTGTCGATATCCCCCCTCCCCCCCTCTCCCCCTCCTCAGTATATATATGACTGCCTCTATGTTCGGTAACAAGAGTAATATGATAAATATTATCCCAGTAGTAACAGGTAACATAACAAATATTTTTAATGACGGTACGCAATATGATGTTTCATGCATGTTTGTGGGTTCTTGCGTGCAAAAATCCGGTAAGCTTAATCTGATGCGCAAACGAGCCAAAACATTTATTTAAGTAGGCCTTTGAACCCATACTGACCTTACTGGACTTCCGAAGTTTGCACTTGAAGAGTTCACCGTTTCGCCACTCTGCATGCATTATTGGCTCACACTGACATCAAAATGCTAGAGCATTAGAACAGTTCTTTCATGCCATTGAGTGAAACAAAATTATCTAAGAACCTTGAAACCACTGCTTGACTGCACTACATAACAATCCTTGAGACTGGAAAATAAAAATATTTGAAATTTAAATATATCTTTATAGGGAAAAGGGTCCGTGCTACACAAATGTTTACCCAAAAGAATAGACATATTTTGAGTTATAACTAATAGTACGGTGTTACATAATCATTTAAAAAAACAACTTGAGCATAACACATCGCCAATTCAATTATCAAATAAGGCATGGTGTACATATGTGACAAGTATTTTCCAAAAATAACATGGGCGACAAGTACATTGTAGAATGGCTCTTGCACAATTACCTTTAGATTGGCTAGGAATCAGTAAGGCAATAATTGCAGAGAGTATTTTTATACCAAAACCATAAAATACTTGAACGTTAATCTTTTAAAGGTGCATAGCATAACTTACACCAATTATTTGCACAGTAGTAACTTGTCTTATCATGGCCAAGATCACTTCATGGGGCACCTTGGCGAGTGTCTCCCGGCAATCCTCAATTTTCAAGGCAATCTGGTGAGGAGTTTTAACAAACTGAGATAGGTTGAGTGGGTTTTTGCACTTTATGATGTGAAGCTCACGCAGTGAAGAGAGTTGATGCAACCATTCCGGTATTTCACTCTGACATAACTCCAGTTTCTGAAGGGAGGCAATGGAGATGATGCTTTCTTGCCAGTTGCTCACTTTTGTGCAGCCAAGAACTGATAGTGATATGAGGAACTTGAAATGTTGGAGTCCGGTGCATGTACCATGTAAAAAGAGACAGGATAACTCTGATGTAGGCATGTCCCAGACAGAGTTATTCAGGTGCCCCAGCATTAGTGCTTCAGTGCTCGAATTTATAATGCACTTTGAGCAGGCTGGAAGAAATGGCACGAACTTGAGCTTTGGACAGTTATATACCTTGAGTAGTTGAAGACCAGGGAAGATTTGTACATCATTAGCCCGTACTGTATACCACCTTTCAAGATTAGGCATGCTCTCTATCTTGAGGGTTTGTAGCATCGGCAAAGAGTTGCTCACCCCAGAAATATTGTCATGCACAGTCTTTGGATTAGGCATATGCCTTAGTGTCAATGAACATAGCTTTTCCAGAAGGTGAAGGGGGGGCAGTTGGTCGCAACCAATGAAATTATCAAGCTCAAGATTTACTAGATTACTGAGAGAGGAGGCCATACTGGTCAACCAATTAACCTGCAAAATGAATATGTCAAATGATCAGAAACTATGTGTAGGTACCGGAATATTTTGCTTCATATTGTTTTTTATTCTGCATTCCAATTGATGTCTGGTACCACTAGGAACTGCAATTTTAGCACAAAATCCATGAGTCGACGATTAAACAGACTATACTGTTATATCGAATTGCACAAAGCAACACCCAACTTGAAATATACGTGATAACTAATGCTGATCTAAAACATTTTGTTAAGAGTGTACTGTATCAGAGAAAGATGTTTTTTGTTGTTGTGCTTCTCACCTCTTGTTCATTTACAAATTTAGTGGGGTGGCTACAACAAATAGATAGGTCCACCAATGCAGTAAGAAGCAGTACTTGTTCTAGAGTGCTATAATTCACGGGGCAGTTTTGGATTCGTAGAGACTCCAGTGAAGTGACGCCTCCCAAGCATGCAGGAACATCGCTCATCTCTATATCTAAACTCTTCAGAGAAGTAAGCATTCCAATGCTTTCGCTCCAGTTATCCAGACCACTGCAGCGTCGAATGATTAGGAACTTGAGGGAGGTAAGACATAGCAACCCCGTCAAACAATCAGAAGACAATGCGCAAAACTTGATCCGCACCCTTATTGTTGGAATGCAATACAAATGGCTATTTGGCTGAACTCCTGACAATAGAACTTCATTACTTCTCTCTATATCCCATGACACACTTCGAGGAAGGAGCGGCTCAAATATCAACTTTGGGCATCTGTTTATCTTCACATGATGAAGTACAGGGAACATAAATTCCACGTCATCACCACTTATATCAGCATATGTGTGCCATTTTTCCAGGTTTTGCATATTCTCTATCACTAGGTTTCTCAACTTCTCGAATGGTCTAGCACCCCCTGAAAATCGTTGATCGACTTCCTTTACAGAAGCAATGTCAGATATCACCAAACTATGTAGCTTAGGCAGCTGTCCAAGAGGTGGGAGGCAGTCACACGTCTCCAAATAGCGTAGTTCAAGGTGAGCAAGATTTGGGAGGAAAGATGCAATGTCTGTCATCCAACTAGGAAATGTAGAAATAGTACAGCACCACAATTCAAAACGCTCTAGTTTCATTGGAGGTTGTAATTTCTCAAGAACAGCTTCTTGAGGCACCAGTTCTTCTTCTGTTAAAGAACCAATCCCATAAACCCAATTCACCTTCAGTGAGTGCAGCTGCCTCCTTTTCCACAATTGCAGTTCCTCAACTTCCACAAGATTCTGCACACGCCCAAGACCTCCAACTTGGAGAGTACTATCACTCAGGTTTAAATCACCTAGTTTAGTCTCCCCAAAAATGAATTTAGAACCATAGCCTCTTAAAGCATCAAAAAACACAATATCTTCTTCATTTTCCCACGACCTACTGATAAAACCATCCGCCAACAGAATCTTGAGATTAGACATGTCAGCCATTCCCTTCGGAACGTTGATATGACCATTGCCAATGTATGACATGTTAAGCTCTTCAAGCTTGACTAAATTTCCATAGTTACCAGGTAACATCTGAAGATCTGTGCACCACGATATATTCATATACTCCAAATTGACAAGTTTACAAACAGATTCAGGCAATGCAGATATGTGAGAACTAGACAGGTCTAGATATTTTAGTTGTTCGAGATTCCCAAATGACTCTGGAAGTGCAGTTAGTTCCCAGCAGTCAGATAGAAGTAACTCCTTCAAAAATATTAGTTTAGAAACAGATTCAGGCAATTTCAGAAGCTTGTGACAATCTGACAGTTCCAAAACAAGAAGATGTTGAAGGTTGCCAAATAGTTCAGGTATATCTTTGAGTTCATGACAACATGACAAATTTAGAACCTCCAAATTACCAAGTTTAGCAAAAGATTGAGGCAATGTATCCAGTTTCCTACAGTTCGAAAGATCTAGAACGCGGAGCTTTTGAAGATTACCAAAATCCTCTGGAAGCTTTATTAGTTCACAACAAGATAACATATTCAGAGTTGCCAGGTTAGCAAGGTTGCCAAAATGTGGAGGCAAATCCTGCAACTCACAACAAGATGACAGATTCAGAGTTGCCAGGTTAACAAGGTTGCCAAAATGTGAAGGGAACTTCTTAATAGCAGAGCAGCTTGACATGTCTAGATAACGTAAGTTTCCAAGACGACATAATGATTCTGGCAGTACCAAAAGATTAGAACAACCATGTAGATTCAAATAGCGCAACTTCTCAAGAAAACCCATTTCATGCGGTAGTGCCCCAAGCAAGCTACCTGAAAGCTTTAATGTCTGGAGATGCTGCAGAGTGCTGAGGTTCTTAAGTGTCTCATCTTGCATTCCTGAAGCATCAAGGTACCTCAGTAGCTTCAACTGTTTGATGCAACTTGGCAGAACAAAAAGAGAACATCCACTTAAGTTCAAGACTCTCAAGAATTTCGTAGCAAATACTTTACTGGGGACTCCTTTTCTCTTCCATTCATTTACATGAAGAGCCCTAAGTTTTCTCATTATGTTGTTGGAGATAGTTGTTGGATTACAATTGGTGAACACTGCATAACGCCAATCGCTGTCTGTGGAACGAACTTTACTCATATTCTCTTTGTCTAGGCAAAGGAGATCAACCATTGCAAGGGATCTTGCCAAGTCATATACTAAGTCATGCAAATGGAATTTGTTTGGAGCTTTGATACATTTTCTGGTAATCTGGAAAAACAAAAAAAAAAAGTTACAAACACCAGTCATGCGACAATCAAATGCTGAACGATTTCTACTTCTAAAGACTAAAGCAGAAAGAAGTAATCCAATAAGAAACTATGATGAGCTGATTTGAATAGCACCATCATCATACATCTAGTTTTAACAGTTTTTGTAGCTTCCAACCTATGATTGAATACTATATTCACATCATCATTTCTTCTGTTTCCATAAATGCTGAATTGCACCAAGTATGCGCCTATCTTGTATTTGATATGGAACAGAATGACACAAGGAAAGACCTATAAAAGCCGATGAAATGACTCACAGGTGTTTGTGATGTTGAAATCTGAAGGAAGGACATCCCCAGAAGCTGAAAGACATAGTCCTCACCACACCCTTCAGGCTGTGATGAACCATTGAGCTGAATGAACCCTAGTGCAATCCATTGTTGGATCAGCAAGTCTTTATCAATGTCACTACCTTTTGGAAAAACAGAGCAATATATAAAGCATATTTTCAAGGTAGCAGGCATATGATAAAAGCTCAACTTCAATGATGGTAGGACTCTCTCAAAAGATATATGTTGTTCTTCCTCCAATTTCCAAAGATGGCTATCTCTGATATCCTCCCACTCATTAACACCTTCCTTTGATTTTAGTATGAACGCAAGAGATTTCACAGCTAGGGGAACACCTTTGCACTTCTTTACTATATCTCTGCCAATGTGTTGCAGTCTTGCTTCTTTAGCTTCAGAGATAAAGGCCGTTTTCTTAAAAAGATCCCAACATTCTTCATCAGATAAACTCTCCAGTCTGTGGCATAGGAGAGGGTCCATGCTTATGGCAATTTGCTCATATCGTGTTGTAAGTAAGATCATGCTTCCTTTTGCACCAACATTTAGAAAATCCATTAACTTCTCCAGCTCGAGACTTTCTTTTTCCCAAATGTCATCCAGAACGATCAAGAAAATTTTGTCATTGAGCAATATTTTCATCTGTGTCTTCAAGGACTCCAAATCATCAGAACCTCTTGCTCCAAGTTTTGAAACTATCAATTTCCCAATTTTCCTCAAATCACATTTCATAGAGACATGAACCCAGACCCTACAATCAAAGCCTCTCACCACAAGCTCAGCATTGAAGGCCAGCCGGGCAAGTGTTGTCTTCCCCAAACCGCCAAAGCCATGTATTGAAACAACAGAGGTCCTTTTCTCAGTGTGCCTTAACAAAGTGCTTACTACTGCTTCTTTGTCCTCCTCTCTCCCCACAATATATTCGCTGAAATCTGACCATGTTTCTCTTCGGCTGATAGCATCCTGATCATGGAAATCTCTACCCATGCCACCATGAGATCTAGCAACTCCAGCAACTCCAGCGACTCCAGCATCTGCTTGAATTTTTTGTAATCTTTCTCTCATGCTCTTCATTTTGTGAGCAAAAATAGTACGTGCCATGGATATATTGTAGCAGCAGCTAGAGACCTGTTGGAGTAACAACCATTCAATAGGGAACAAAAGATTGAAAGCGATATTGAGATATGCTTGGGTGGGAGGGGCAGTGCTAGGAACAGATCGAGTTCTCGGTCAACCTAGAACTTAATTACTTAATTCTCGGTCAGATGACTTCGCTCGCTTGCACAGTAGACCTACAAATCACTTACCTCGGTCGACCTAAAACTAAGAAAAGGGGAAAAATACCACCTAGAAGTCATCTGACGACCGCTTGAAGTATATATATTTTCTAGAATATGCAGATGGACCGTACGACCATACATCATTATTTGCAGTAGATCTAGGAAATGCTACGTTACAGCAGAGCACCATATGGTCCCTTTTGTCCGTCGGTTGCACAAATTAATTAAATGTACGGTTATAGCCTTACCCTCATAGGAGAGTCAGTCATTTAACCCAATATCTTATCCTAAGACGAGAATTTCAATTGATGGCGTACAATGCATGTTCCTCTTTGAAACATACTTTCGCCCTGTTTTATAAATAAAGCCACACGGTCGAACTGATACAAAGTAAGGAGGGAACCCTCTTACGAAAAGCAAAGCAAAGATAAAAGGGAAAAAAAGGAGTATCTACACCCCACAAGAAGCACCCTCGAATACTTATTAGAGGTGACACTAAGCCTCCTTGTGAAATCACCAAGCCGTCACTGGAGTTGAACCACCTGTCCTCTCGCTCCGGTCCATTGAACGCCCGTCCTGCCAGCAGATGGCAAGAACGAGCACAGTGGCAACTCAGTCACGTGTAAAAGATAGAAGACTGGTGGTACCACCTCACACCGGCACTGAAGGGCTTTTAGATAGAATCTGAACTGGCATGCCGATGATGAAGAGTCGTGACCGAGGGTAACATTAGCTTCACGACAACGCCCCCAAGAGGGTAAGGACACTAAGCGTTGCCTTCGGTGAGACAGAACGGTCAAGGGGAGGGAGGTGACCACAACAACACCCTCAAGAGGGACACGACACCTGCAGGTGTTGTTGCCGCTGGCACCGAAGCACTAGATTTTCATCCGAAATCACAACCACACCAATACCAAGGCACCATGGTCAACCCGTTGTCAATAAACCAAGCCTCCAGGACCTGCTCCGAGAGCCTCCACTCCCGAAACCCCAAGGTCCCGCGCCGCCCGTTCCTCGCCACCCACACAGCCAAAGAGGCGAACCACCACCACCGCAACGTTGCTCGCCGGAGAGCCGACCATGCGCTCCACCTTCTAGGGCCTCCACCCCGGCATCCGAAGCACCACTATAGAGTTCTACTAGGCCAGATGGAGAAAGAAGTCTAGATAACCCCCCTAAGTTTCAGGTTTGGGATGGTAAACCCCCCCAAGTTTCAAGTGGAGCACTTAACCCCCTCAAGTATCACTTACCGGCTAAATTACCCCCTCCAGGCGGTTTCATAGTAGCCATGTTTCCGGTACGGTGGGAACGAGGGACAGGAACGGGGGACGGGATTCGGAGGCTGGCAAAACTAGGGTACAGTGGGGGTATACATCTCTGGATCGATTTTTCGATGGAGGGGACGTGAACCAATCAATTTCGGGATGATGAACCCGATACGGGAGGGTGAATCGGGAACACTAACCTCTCAGAATTGGACTGCTGAAGTATGAACTCTGGAGTCTGCCTCGTTACCTTGCCTCCCTCAGCCTCATGCGGGAAGAAAGAATAAGAAAATGGAAGCGCAGGAGGCAGAAAAGGAGTCCTTCTGAAGGAAACTTGCTATTGCTATCACCGTATAAAACAGGATCCAATTGATTGATTGTTCCTTTGATCGAGGTTCATAACTGCATATACTTGTGAACAAGGAAGTGAATCGGCAGTTGCCTAATTTATTCATTACATTCATTAGCTTTCCTTTTTTCATACGGATGCTGCATCGTAAAGCTTTCGTTTCCATACCCATCGACTGATCTGAAACGCGAATCTAGCATCTACGATCGCTGAATCGGAAACAAGTACCGATCGTCCGGGAACGCGTACCAGGCACCGAATCGTACTGAATCGTACTTCGTCCCCGAACCCCGATTCGGTACGGTGATTCCGATTCAGGGAACGGTATATCGTTCCCCGTTTCCGGCTACTATGGGCGGTTTCAGGGGCTGATGGCTGTTTTGGAAGGTGGTATTGATCCACGTGGAGGCAGCGTGTTGGGGAGGTGGCACCTGCTCCGGCTGGTCGAGTCGCTTCCTGTTCGATCCCGTTTCTGGCCGAGTCGCTCTGCTCTGCTTCTCTCTTCTCCCCCTGCGCTGCTCCGCTCGTCTCTCCCGTCGTTGCTCCACTCGTCTCCTTCTCCCCGCATGGATGCCCTTCTTCAATCGTTCATCTGTCATCCATGTGCTATCTATCAACAACAACTAAGTGATTGAACTCAGCTTCAGATTTCTACTGCGTTCCTACTTCTGAACCAAGTGTGTTGAGACAGCACACAGGGCTGCATCGCCGTGTGTAAAACTGCAACTACAAGGCATGGTCCAGCATCTTGGCGTTCTGCACCAAAAATGTCACGCAGCATTTTCATTCATTTTTAAGACTCGCCTCCCAGAATGGCAACAGAATGTGATAGCATGTTCCTTCGCCGACACTGGACAGATTTAGTTCAGAGTTCAGACTACCATCTGGGTCAAAGAGTAGTACAGTTTCGATCTTGTACACGCAGCAACATAAACCATGGAAAACCGGCTCCACTATTCAGTCATTAATTCACCCAAGAACCCCTCAGATTGCACATACGAACAGGGGAATAAGAAATTGTTTATTTCTCAAAATTCCATTCATAATAACTTATACTCACTTCTTTCTGAAAAAAATACAATGTTCAGCAAAGATTCAGGAAACCAATCGGCCAATCTGCAGGTACTATATACAATAGATTCCAAGGAAAATTAAGAGTATGTAGCAGGCCAGTGTCACGCGAGTCTCTAGCAGGCGGGTATCTCCAGGAGTAGGTCGTCACTGCTGATGGACGGAGTGTGCGAACGCCGATTGCCTCGCCGTCAGGGATCTGCGAGAGTAGGATCTGCGGTGGCGGCCAAAGACCTTGAAAGGCCATGGAAGATCACGTCGGAGCCTTCAAAGGGCATATCGATTCCGGCGATGGCGACAGCGAGCGCCGATTGATCTCTTTGGGGACTCGACTCGCGGATTCGGTTGCAAGCTCCTTCTCGCGTTGTCAAACAAATATGGCCGTCGAGCCCATCCGAGCGAGTCGCCGGCGATGCGGCGGTCACGTGTGCAGGGGGGCTGGGGGAGAGTGCAGCTCAACGGGGAGTGGATTATTCCTTACCTAACAGCCACATGAGTGGACTTTTCCCCAACCTACGTGGCCAAAACCAGTGTCCAACTCAGCTAAAACAACCAACGCACGGCCTGAGGGGGTAATTTAACCGGTAAGTGATACTTAGGGGGATTAAGTGTTCCACTTGAAACTTAGGGGGGTTTACCATCCCAAACCTCAAACTTAGGGGGTTATCTGGACTTCTTTCGCCAGATGGACAAGGCACCTCGGTGTCATCTACAAGCCGCACCAAGCACGCCGTGGCCGCCGGACTTGCGCCTCGAGGCGCGCGGCAGACAGAGACGGGACTTGCGCCTCCCAGCCTCCTACGAGGGAGCGCCACGTGGTGCCACCAGCACTCGACACCGGCCGAAGCCCGCGGGGCCCAGATCGGGCCCAGACCTGGCCCGCGCCGCTAGGAGCCGCCCTTGCTTGCACCTGCGACCTCCGCCACCCGCCCAGGTCCCCTCCTTCTGCTCCTACCCCTCCTAGCCGCCGCCGGACTCGTGGCTCGTGGCTCAAATTCCACCGCTAGTTTGGATTTTGGAAACTGCGATCTGTAACATTTCAGCAAACCCAAAATTAGCAAAATGAGAAAACACAGACCTTGCAGAACCAGTTGGTGCAGCCCCGGGTGCCAGCGTCGGCAAACTCTTCTAGCAGGTCCTCAATATCGTGCGCCGCCACCTTCAGCCGCCCGAGCAGCAGACGGGCCCTCCCGTCCCTCGCCGGCGCCGCGTCCGCGTCCTTGAGCGCCACATTGATGATCTCCAGAGTGTCCCCCATCGCCTCCAAGTCGTCCTTGAAGCTCCATAACAGGCCAACCTCGCGCTCGGCCGTGACGCGGATCAGGTTGACCGCCTCCTTCACCACCGCCGACGCGACCGTCTCGCCTAAGCTGAAAACCATCGCCGGTAGAGCCGCGATCGTCGCGGATGGAGCGAAGGGAAGACCCACGCCTTGGCCGTTGGCCGGCCGGTTGGTCAACCTGTAAGTCACAGTAGAGTTTTTTTTTTGTCTACGCAAAAAATAAAAAGTCAAAGTGGCGGATGCGCACAAATAGAATTCGAGCTTCAGGATGCTCATTATCTTTCTGGGTCATGCATGTAGGTACGGGTGAGGGCATCTCTAACACTGAGACCCAAACTCAAAAACGGACTCCGGATGGGTCAAAACCGCAGGTAACCCATCTTAAAAGCGGATACTATCAGCGTTCGGTTTAACCCAAACTGACGCAAATCTGGGAGCGATTTGGGTCGAGGTGGACACGAGCGCGTCTGGCCCATTTGACAGAGAGACAAAGCCAATCGAGTAGACCCACAACATTCTCTCTCCTATGTCCTCCTTTCTCCCATGAAAATCCATGGTACAGACGCCGAAGTTTGGCTCGCCTCGTGGATTGCCGTCGTCGCCTACTCATGAAGGCACCTGACGCCGCCGCCTCCTTTTTTTCACACCTGCCGGAAGTCGTCGGAGCAAGCTCCGCGCCCGCGCGAGTTTGGAGCGCGGCGACGTCGAACGGCAGCGGAGCACCGGGGCCGGCCGCGCGGCCACGGCGGGCGGCCACCGCCGGCCACCGGCGGGGGCGGGCGCCGCCGCGTCGGCCACGGCGCGCGGGGTCGGGCCACGAGCCACGGCGGATCAGCCGCCACCGACGCCGAGAAGGCAGCGCCGCGCGGCGACGGCTCACCGCGCCTCTCTTCGGCCCGCGCGCGTGGCGGTGCGGCGCCGTGCCGGGGCGAGCAGTGGCGCGGCGGAGTCGACGCGCGCAGCTGCCGTGCTGGGGCGAGTCGACGCGCGCAGCTGCCGTGCTAGGGCGAGCAGTGGCGGGGCGGAGCTCGCCGGGCCGTGGCGGGGTGGGGGAGGAGGTCGCCGGGACGGGGACGAAGGCCGTCGGGGCGGGGACGGACGCCGCCTGGCCGGGGCTCTACGGGGCTCGACGGGGCGGAGCTCGCATGGTTCTTGGCCAAGTAGTACTAGTGTGTGGCTAGGGAAGGGGAATAGTAATTTGGGTCTCACACTGCGTTGGGGAACAAAAAAAGCCACGGATATCCTTGTCTATCCGCGTTGCTGGAGGCCGATCCAAACAACCAAAATTGGACGACCCAATGCGTCCGTTTGGGTCGTAGCATTGGAGATGCCCTAAGAGCATGTCCACTCGTCCCACGTACGGGATTTGGCGCCTGACCTTATGGGGGTGTCGGTGCCTAAATCCTAAATAGGGGGTACCGGTGCCAGCCGCACCCTCTAAAAGCCCTCCCTAAATTCGAAATCCCAAAGGATCATTGTCTCAATGAAACACAGCGTCGTAAATGGAAGTATCGACGAACACATCGTCACAAATTGCGGAATTGAAATGCCTAGCAAACCAAAAAATAAAAAAGGGGGCATGTAGGAATCAAGCGATTTCCTCTACCGGGGAATCTGGGACCATGGTGGGTGTCGTCGGCGTAGCGATCAGCGGTGGCGGTGAGGCAGTCGATGGGGAAGCGCAAGTGGCCGATGGAGTAGTAGCCGTCTCTGGAGTCGCGGTGTTGGGTTAGGCATAGGATCGTGGCGCATTGCGCAGCGCAACACGCCTTGACGTTGTCGTCCATGCCGTTGGTGTCGACGAGCAGGATCGCCAGATTCTCCTTCCTCTTCTTGGCGACGATGTTAGCCTTGATCAGGTCGAACTTAATGTCCTGCCTCTCCATGACCGACGTCCACTGATGTGGGCATTACTCTTCGGGTACCCGATATTAGTATACCTCCCTTGGCCCAAATAGGGGCCCACGAAGATTATCTAATGACCAAGGTGGGCCTGTACGTCGGTTCCAACGAAGGAGTCCTACCAGGAGACGGATTCTTGATGGACAAGGCAAGAAGGCGTCAATGAAGGAAAGACTAGATTAGATTTTATTGTAACCTAGTCGAGTTCGGACAGGACATAGCCTGCTATATAAAGACCAGGAGAGGGTCTGTCGAACATCAGAACAACAGTACGTAGAACCACCGCAACTTAGAGCACAAACCCTAGAATCCTTGCCTCTCGGCGAGTCGACAATAGCAGCCTATCGGCTACCCCATTGTAACCCGACATATTCGATAAATCAAGATCAAACAAGAAGGAAGTAAGGGTTTTTACCTCATCGAGGGCCCCGAACCTGGGTAAATCTTTCTCCCCGTTTGTTTGGTATCCGATGTCTCGTGTTAGCCAGCAAGATTTCGTCAACCCTAAGCCTCTCATGGTGGGCATTGCCGAGGAGCTCCCTCGTCACCCCACCTTGCCAATGCCACCTCCTCCATCTTAGCGGCTTGCTCCGCCCGCGTGGCAACATGCACGGTGACATCGTCAGGGATGCACACCAGGATGGACAAGTGGGGCTTCTCGATGGCCGGCGTGGCATCCCTCATTGCCTTGGCTTTATTGTTCTCGACGGGCCGGCCAACAGCAGCCGGTGTAGGCGCGTCGTTGGGGTCGAACGGCATGTTGGCCTTGGCTAGGGCAGTCCGGACCTCCTTCCACTTGTCGAACATCCGGATCCGGGCGAATACATGCACGAACTTGAACTCCACGCCGGCGTTGTCCTCGCGGTAGGCGGTGATCATGGTGCGCATCTGTAAAAAAACGGCGGACGGTTGAAAAGCCGGTGATCAAGGGCAATGCACGGTGGGAGCAACGACAGTATCTGATCCTCGGAGTTGGTGCCGCTAATGTAGACACGGTGAACCTCCTCCACAACGTCGTGCCACTTGTTGCAGGCGTGCTGGATCATGTGCCAACGGTGAGACATCTTACCTCGTCTTCATGGCTGCACGGCGGAGCGAGGCGATGGCTAGCGCGGCGGAGCGATGTACTGCATCGTCTTCATGGCTGGGCGGCAGAGCGAGGCGATGGCTAGCGTGGCGGATCTAGGAGATGGGTAGCGGGGCGGGCACGGACGAAATGGCGGAAACTGGCCGAGAGAGAAGGGGAACGGGGTGGTATGATGCCAAGGTTGGCGGGAAACTAGTGCTTTTTTTGGGATAAACTAGTCCTACCTTGCCGACAGAGCTGGCCCGCGCTTGCTTTTAGCACCATCCAGCGTCCTTGATGGCCTCCCGCCGGATTGGGTTGGGCCTGGGGTTGCCGGATGAAAATACGCGTCGCGTCGGCGTGAAAACAATATTGGGACGCGCGGGTGTGGGAGTATTTTTGTGCCGGCACCCTATTTTCGTTTTGAGGGGGCTATTGGTAGAACGAGTGGAGATGCTCTAAACAGATTAGTACTCTCTCATCTCAGATCCAAATTACTTGATTTCACTTTTCTAGATAAGAATGTTGCTAGATGCATTTGTTGACTAGATACATCTGTATCTAAATGAAGTGGAATCAACTAATTTGAATCAGAGGAACTAAAAAACTACTATACTATAACTGAAAAGTGTAGATTACCAACTTATGCGGATAATTTTTTTCTCTTGCAGCTCCACTGTCAGCGATGATGTGGCCTAACAGCCTTTTCCTCGCCGTTAGGTGGACATACGGGCCCGCCTATCAGTATTCTATATATCCCCTCTATCTTTGAGACAATGTTGGTCTTCTGCGTTGAGCGGATGCAGAAAACGTAGGGCGTGCATGCTCTGGGCAGCTAGCAAGGAAGGCATGACTATGTGTGTTGTTGGCATACCTGGCCAACGGGCCGGCCCGACCCGGCACCAGCCCGGCCCCCGCTTCACGTGCTAGGCACGGCTCGGCACGTCTGCGACCCGTGCCGTGCCGAGCCACATGCCCCGACCACCGGCCCGGCACGCCATCGATGGTTGACGGGCCGGTACGTCAGCCCGTTTGGCACGCGGGACTGAGTGCCATTACCAAGGCCCATGATAAAAACGCCTTAAAAGTCGCAGAGTGCAGTGGCTAACAAGTGAGCGGTGGAGCTGGAGGTTGCGAGTTCAACCCCCCACGGAGACAATTTTTGAGGATATTGTTCATCCTACGTGGGCTTCACGAGCTAGCACGCGGACCCTCGCGGGCCTCCCCTTAACAGGTTGTGCTGGGCTGGCACGCGTGCTCCATGCCGCGGCCCAGGCACGACACCTGAGTTTCACAGGCCGGCACATCACAGACCGGGCTGGGCCCATTGCGGGATTTTTTCGTGTGCTGCGGGCCGGCACGCCAAAGCCCGGCCCGTTGGCCAGGTATGGTTGTTGCTAGCTGTGCATGTATCCTTGTGCTAGTTCCAACTACCGACCACTCTCGTGCTCGACCTCCACGAGATCCACCGCGCGCTGGTCCCCTCTGATGTTGCTCCTCTCCACAAGACGGGTTGCAGGACCTCCGGCAGCGTGGATCTGCAGAGGCGGCGCCCTCCTCGGCTCCCCCTCCCCCTCCACGAGATCCACCGCGTGCTGGTCCCCTCTGATGTTGCTCCTCTCCACAAGACGGGATGCAGGACCTCTGGCAGCGTGGATCTGCAGCGGCGGCGCCCTCCCCGGCCCCTGCCCCTCCACGAGATCCACCGCGCGCTGGTCCCCTCCGATGTTGCTCCTCTTCACAAGACGGGCTGCAGGACCTCCGGCAGCGCGGATCTGCAGCGGTGGCGCCCTCCCCGGCTCCCCCTCCCCCTCCACGAGATCCACCGCGCGCTGGTCCCCTCTGATGTTGCTTCTCTCCACAATACGGGCTGCAGGACCTCCGGCGGCGTGGATCTACAGCGGAGGCTCCCTCCCCGGCTCCCCCTCCCCGTGTACGTCAGCGGCGACGCGTGGAATTTGAGCCAGCCCAAAACGTCCCCGCCAGCCGCATCATGCACGCGAGTTCGCCCCGGGCTGCCGATGTGTGCGACGGATGCTCTGGCGACAAATAACGAAGGTCGCGTCGGCAGGCGCCGTGGATGTGCTCCTCTCCAACCTTGCGATGTCATGCGTGGCGGACGCCAGGGTCAAGGACCTCTAGGCGGCGAGCGCTGGTGCGTGTCAGTCAGCGTGGAGGTCGTGCAAGACTTACAGGAAGTGGTATTGGACTAACAAAAAAATTTGGAAGTGGTACTAACTCGTAATTTTTGTTCCAATTGTGGTAGTCCCTTGTATACTGAAAGCAAAAGAAATAGATAATATACATAATTGTATCAGTAAGTTTTTTTATACGATAATATATGCCTCTTGCTTCGCCATCAGTCTCCACGTCCTTCTTCTTGCTATCGCCATCATGACGTCCTCTTCCGCCTGCGCAGTGCTGACTCCGACTGCGGTAGCTTCCTTCACCGCCACGGCGGTTACCTCCATCATGTCTAGAGTGCCTACCTTCGTTGATGTGATCATCGTTCCGGCTCCTTCTGGGCTCGATGTTGTCACAAATGTTTATTCCGCCAGCTCCAAGGGGCTTGGCGTTTCCGGCAGGACTATGCGGTCGAGGGCGCGGTGCCAGGTAGAGCTTTTTTGGTGGCGAGGGGTTGCGGTACTTGTCCTTGCCAGTGTATATGAGACCCTTCCCGTTAGGTTTATCCTTGGGTGAATACGAAGATATGGGGATCGGATCCAGGTGCGAGATTGGTCCTGCTGTTTTCTGGCAGCAAGATCTCGCGCGGTGTACATGCAGGCCTCCGGGTGGAGGCCAGTTTGCGCGAAGTATCCGCCTTGCTCTGCTGCTTCATGGCAGTGCCAACGATCGCCCTTAAGTAGTCGAGGTCGATCTTGTCATCGTCGTTTTCCAGGAGCTCCGCTGCTTTCTCCATGGTGTCCTTCAGAGTGGCCATCGGCCTACGGTGCGCTACGCCGTCGAAGTTGATGTTGCGAGGGGGATCGCGTCCCTCGGCCTCGTCCTTTTCTTCTTCGGGTCCTCCTGGGTTCGCTTAACTGGCGTCTTCATCTGGACCTTGAGAGCCTACCGCCTCCGTCTTCTGCTGAATGATGTGGGCTTGCTCGTACTCCTAGTTTATGGCAACCTTGCTATTGAGGATGTCCAAGTTGAGCTTTGCGAGTTTTTCGGCTTCGGCCAGCAGTTCTTGTCGCTTTGCCTCGAGGACCTCCAGATCCGCCACCTGAACCGGCGTGAGGGGATTGGTAAGGATGTCCTCGTGCACGATTCTCTCCTTGTTTTCACCCGCCAACCGCATGAAGGCATGATTACTTCTGATGTTGTTTCTTCCGCGAAATCTAGGCTCCGGCCTATTGGTTGTTCCACCCGCCGAGGATGGACCCGTGGTGGGGCATCCGGAACCGCTTGGTTAGGTATTCCTGCCCCGGGTGGAGTTAGATAATAATCATCCTCGCCGTCCTCTAGGCCAGCAATGGTCGCAAAGACCTGCTTTGGTAGAGATGACTTACCCATCAGCCTCTCAAGCTGCCTCCATATCTCTGTACCATGCGTCATATTCCTCTGACACCATGGGAGAGATATCATCTAGATGTGGGCTGAGATCGTCGAGTATGGATCCATCAGTTTCTTCGGCACCCTCCATCTGGCCGGATCTGGCACCCTCTTTGGGAGAGGTGGATCCAGGCGTGTGTGCGAGAAAGTGCACGAAATGGCACCGCTGCTTCTCTAACACTTGGGAAACCTGGCGGATCTGCGTTGGTCTTCCACCGCTTTTTCCTGCTTAGGGGCGGATAGGGTGGGCTCTGAAATTTCCATATGTAAGGCAGAATCTTCCTTGGGAAGCTCCAACGGTTCAGATCAGATCCATGCAACTGCGTCCAGCTCAGCGGCGGTCGTAGATGTAGTACTTATTAGGGTGTTTCCGTCGGAATTGACGGTTTTGCCGATGAAGAAGTGTATCCCGCCGATCGGGATGTTGGAGAGCTTGACTGCATCCTTCTTAGCTGGAATCCAGCCCTCGTTTGGCGGGACGATTGGAATACCTCCTTCATACAGAACGCGCCAAGAGGACTGATATTTCTGTGAGTAAGGTACTGCACATGGAATTCCTACAGGATCTCTTCCATCTCCCCCTCTCACAACAGGCATTTGATGAGTTTGAACAGTTGGAATCTTTATGTGATAATGTGCAAACTGAGGCACAACAATCAGATTCTTGGACCTACATATGGGGTTCAGACAAGTTTTCTACTATAAGTGCTTATAAATTCATGATTGGGGAACAACATGCACCAAAATCTTTACTTGGCTTTGGGATTCCTCTTGTCAACCCAAACACAAGTTCTTTTTCTGGCTCTTGCTGCATGACAGGCTGAATACAAGGAATCTTCTTAAGCGAAAGAATTTGCATCTGCCAACATTTAACTGTGCCACCTTGCAATGTAATCAGGAAGAGACCTTAGCACATCTGTTCTGGAGCTGCCCATTTGCACAATCATGTTGGGCTCTGGTTTGCCCCCAAGTCTTAAATCAACAATCAGTTCTGGAGGCACTTTATGAAATAAAGGATCACTTATCTATTCCTTTTGCAGTAGAGATCATCATCCTTGCAG
This sequence comes from Lolium multiflorum, assembly GCA_030979885.1. Lineage (NCBI taxonomy): Eukaryota > Viridiplantae > Streptophyta > Magnoliopsida > Poales > Poaceae > Lolium > Lolium multiflorum. Next base: position 27,418,611 of record CM061753.1, on the reverse strand, counting down.
CGTGGGCCATTTGGATTATTAGAAACAGAAAGACTTTTGAAGATCAGATTCCTTCCTTAGGTGCTTGGAAGGCAGTATTCAGACAGGAACTCATACTTTTATCCTTCAGAATGAAGCAAAAAGATGTTGCTGCTTACAAAGCTTGGCTAGACAATTTCCTTTCTTCTCTAGTATAGATTTTTTCTTTTTCTTTTCTTTTCCTTTCTCTTTTCTCTCTTTTTTCCTGTACACCTTGTACAATTTGTAGCTTTTTTAGTAGCTTTGTAACTTTGTAAATACTTTTTTCTTTTAATAATAAAAATTGCAGTGGGGTTTTACCCTACTGTTTTACCCTCAAAAAAAAAAATACAGAACGCGCCTAGGAACCCGCTCGGTTCCGGCCTCCGGACACTGTTGGCCCCACGGTAGGCACCAACTGTCATTGCATGTTCGACAATACCTTGGAGGAGGTACGCTCACGGAGGGGAGGAAGAAGATGGGGCCATAGGGCGGAGAGCTACCGGGACGGTGGTACGCGATTTACACGATGGCAGAGCCTACGCTTGCGTGTGTTACAATGAGTTGTGGTGCTGCCGCTAGGGCTCCCGGGATCCGGCTTATATAGGCGCCTGGATCGTAGGGTTTCTAAGGAGAGTCCTACCCGGATACAAGTTGCCTAACTACGGAATATTACATTGGCATGCACGTTAAGGATCCACCTTTCCTAACGTATCGTACCGGATCTGGCTTCCTTCATGGGCCTCCATGGATCCGACTTCTCTCGCAAGCTTGGTCGGATCCGGCTCCTTATTCCTGGGCTGGACATCCTCCATCTTTAATCAACAACAACTAGGCCGTCTGGTGGGCCATATGCCACCACCACCATATGTGGGCCACCCGGGCTTGCCGGATTCGGACCATGTCGATGCATACCTCTGAAGTATACCCACAACACCCATGATGTGTGGCAATCAATTAAGGTATGTACAATGGGGCATGCACTATCTCCGAGAAAATCCTATTCAACGCCTAGCTAGCGCACCCGTTAGTCCCCCGACTCCTAGTTTTACGCCTAGCTAGAGCAAATCCTATTCAAATCCTATTCTGAACACGAAGGATAATCTAATCGAAGCAGAAGAAGGAGCCCCACTCAGGGCACAGGATTTCTATCTCCGGAGGCATTCTCAACAGAGCCACTGCTGTCCAGGGACTCCGACTCGCCCGATCCTGGCTCACCAGAGTTGCTGCTATCAGAACCTTCGGCTCTAGAGCCTTCTTTCTATGGGGCAGCACCCTCTCCAACGGCATCCGGGGCCGGACCGCGTTGGAACTTCCTAACAAAAAGCTGCGTGCGCTTGGCGACTCGTGCCTTGCTCAGCTGGACTTGAGTCGGGTCGGCGCCCTCTGCCGGGGCAAACAGACGTCACATGAGCTCCTTGTCTTCTAGGCCCGATGCGAGGCGTTCGAGGTTGGCGAAGAGGCGAGCAGCTGACTTCTCCAGGAGTGACGTTGTTGACGTACTCTTCCCACCTAGGAGTGACCTCCTCCAGTGAGTGCACGATGCGGTCAAAGAGCTCCAGGAAAGCCCCGGACTCGTTGGAGGCCAAGAGAGCATCAGTGCCCACGGAGTCTGCACAAAAGCTGGGAAGACACTGCTTCATGCGAAGAAACAGGTCGCGGTACATTTTACCTCGGTGTTCGCCGAGGTGCTTCCTCTGCAGAAGCTCGAAGGACAGCTCCGCCACCTCCTTCCGAAGAGAGGCCACCTGCTCCCGTTCTTGAGAAAGGCCCTTCTCCAGCTCCCCGATGTGAGTGCAGGCGGCTTTTCTGGTGTCGACCTCCTTGCTAAGGTCACTACGGAAGCTCCTAGACTTTGGACGCTAGCTCCGCCATCTAAGCATGAACCTTCTTCTTCTCCGCGGCGTAGCGGTCGCCACTCTGCTGCGTATGCTTGTAGTAATCCGCGTGCAGCGCCTTGCGGTCATCGGCGAGCTTCTGGGTGTTGCCGCGGCGCTCCTCCTCGAGCCGCTTGGAGACCCGGGCTTCAAACTGCTCAAGCTTGGCCTCGCGGTCGTCCAAGAGCTCCTGAGTCTTGGCAATCTGGACCTCCATGGACTCCAGGTGCTCGAGCTCTCGAGCAGCTTCAACCTCCCAGAGCGTTACGGCCGTCTCTCGCGAGACGAGTTCAGCCTCCTTCTTCGCCAGGGCGCGTTCACGTTCCTGGACATGCAGGCGATCATCTTCCACCGCGCGCTTGGAAAGGGCCACGACGCTCTCACGAACCAGAAGGTTGCTGGCCTCTGGAAGCAAGGTACCTCTCAGAAAGTCGTCCGCTTCACGGTGCATGGCTGACAGCACGTCCTTGACTTGACAATGCGGATGCTCCACGATGGCCGCCGCCTCTCGCCGGACATCGCTCTGAATGCCCTGGACGGCGGCTTGGGCATCAGATGCGCTCTGAGCCATGGCCCCGACCACCTGGCCGGTCCCCCGGGAAAGGTCTTCACTGGATCGGGACATCTCCTCGAAGAGGCGGTCAACCTCTTGGATTAGAGTGTCGGCACGTGCCGCTACGCGCCTGACCAGGTCTTCGGGGGCTGCGCCGGGCAGAAGGGACACAATCGCCCCAGGGGCGTTGCTAGATGGTGCGGCCCTCTCCTCATCGACAGTAGTGGGAGTTCTTCTGAAACCATCTGGCGGAGCTTGTTGGGTGCCCGATGAGGGTACCAACTGCAGGCCCCCGGTAGGTTCGTCCCCGAGGACCCTTTCTTCTTTGCGAGCCTCCTCCAGCGGAAAAGGAGACCCCGCACGGGAAACCTCCGCAGGCCCTTTACCGGCATCATCCGCCCGGGAAGAAGGCTGAGGCGACAACGCAAGTTCGGGGAGACGTTCGGCGGCAGGGGCAGGAGCCGCCCCCAACGCGGGAGACTACTGGCTGGGGGCTGCTTTGCACCACTCCCCCGTTTTGAGCATTTCCGGGCCTTAGCGGAGCTAGACTTGCTCCTCTTCTCACGCTTCTTTTTCTCTGACCTGCAAAAAAATGGGTAAGAGTGAGAAGGGGAAGCTAAAGAAGAGGGGGTCGGGCAAGGAAACTCACCTGTCCGCATCAGATTCATCCGACACCCACTGGGACGCACCTAGGCCCATGAGGGGCCTCCCCGAGGCTAGAATTGGATGGGTCCGCGGGGGTCTGAGGGGGACCCAAACGACGGTGGGGTCGGTGCCTTGACCCTCCTCCGAAGAAGAACCGGAGAGGAACATGAGGGTGTTCCTCCCAGCCGGAGGATTCACGATCGCTTGAAGAAGATCAACCCCTTCATCTTCAAGTTTGGAGACCTCCTCCCCGAACATACGAAAGGGGCAGGGGTTGTCTCTCACCGTACCCTGCGGGCAAGGCCACCACTGATCAAAGTGGGGCATCCTCCCCAAGGTATCCGCTGCTTCAGGTACGTTGTACAACGGGGTGGCCATCGGCAGGAGAGGAGGCACCTGTCTTGCTCCTAGCAGGAACCCAACCGCCGCCGCGACGGCATCCAGAGGTAGCCAGGCAAGCTCCAGGCGGAGTGAAGCGCGGCTGCTATTCAGCGCCCACATACCCGCGGAGTGGTGTTGCAGGGGCGCGACGCACTGCCGCTGGAACTCGGCGACCACCATCTCACCCATCAGCTCCATGGCCTCTAGGTTAGAGATTCGCTCCTCCAGGGCCTCCATCCCAGTGGAGGAGAAGGCGACGCTTTCCCAATTACGCCCGCGTGCCGGAAGTACAGCAAGGACATTGTAGTGAGGACTCCTCTCCCTCATGTCCACAAAGAGCTAGCCTCCCTAGAAGTGTGGAAGCGGCTGCGACAAGCTCATCGGGATGAAAACTCGGCCCGGAACATGGATGAAGGAAAGACACCCTGAACTCTCCCTCATGTCAGTGAGGTGTAGGGAGAAATAGGAGCGAAAGAAAGCAATGGATGGCAAAATTCTGACAAATGCCTCACACCAGAAGGCGAAGATTGCCAGGATGGTGACACTGTTGGGATGAAGGTGGAGCACCGAAACCTAATAGTGCTCCAGGACAACTTTGAAGAAATCTAAAAACGACGGGACCAGCTCGGCCGTGATACAATAAAGAAGGAGGGGGTACGCCATGGCCGGAAGATCGCAGACACACGCGGTGGCCATCCACATCCTGGTGGCACCCCACTCGTTGGTCTTGGTGGCGCCAGTGTGCCTAGATTCCTGAAGGCTCGGGGCATCGACGATCCACGACTCAGCCAGGGAAAGTTGCGGGGCCGGTGGAGGCGGAGCCATGACCGCCGCGGAAGAAGACCCATCGGTCACCATCGATGCGATGGTGCGAAAGCTACGGCGGACAGAGGGAAGGCGATTGGAACGCTGGAGCTGAAGATGTCTGGGAAGCTGGGCAAGCGGGGTCGAGTTGGCCGGCGGCAAGGATTAACCCCCTATTTATGGGAGGCTTTCCCAAGAAGGCGCCACTCCCCACGAAGCCCACTTCCTGCTCCAACAGTCCAGATGAAGCACTTCCTCCATAACTAGCGGCTTGGGTGGCAACCGCCTAAGTCGTGGGTTGACTCAAGTCGTATATCGGGCCCACATCTGGGCATGGGCAGGCCGGCCCGGACGGCCCTGCCCAAAAATCCCGTGCCGGGCCGGGTCGGGCTTGCACTTCGGGCTGGGCTTGGGCCTGAAATCTGAGCCCAAACGTCGGGTCGGGCTGGGCTCGGGCCTTCATTTTCGTGCATTTTAGCCTGGTCAGGCCGGGCTTCTCGGGCCAGGCCGGGCTTTTTGCTCGTTCGGGCTGGGTTCGGGCTTAAATTATAGGCCCGACGGTCAGGCCGGGCCGGGCTCAGGCCTGACTTTTTACCCACGGGCTTTTTTAAGCCCAGCCCGAAACCCAGCCTGGCCCGAACTTTGCCCAGGTGTAATCGGGCCCAACCACGATAGGGCCCTGACCTTTCGCCTCCTGACAGACACGTGCAGGACAGACGTCCGGGGGCTACTGTGGGATCCCTGGCGACCAGGGTGCTATGGACCTACGATCGCTGGGCCCTTAGAATTCACACCGAGACAATCAGTACGGGAGGCAACTCTCGAGTGAGGCTCCGCGAGGTGCAAAGCCCTCATGGAGACATCAAGCCGAAGCAGAAGACAGGCTCGGGGAGGAACTCCCTAGCAGAGGTTCCCGAGTCACGGACTTGTCCACGCAGGAAGGTCCCATTAAAGGTGACAAGACCAACCAGGGAGCTTAGGATTCCTTCTCCACCAAGCCTGCAGCAAGGACCGACGGAGTGGGCTCCCAGGCTCCGTCCCGAGGAGGCAAGATTCCCATGCCCTTTTGGTTATTAAAGCGGGCTCGACGAGGACCAGAAGACCAAGGCCATGCCCATAACACTTTAGTGCAAGGCTGGGTAGACGCCACAGGCTGCCAGCAGAATCATCATTGACGACCTCAGCATCTACCATGGACCGGCACTTTAATCAGCCATGGACTATATCCATTTTGTAAAGGGGGGAGTTTCCCGCACTGGGTTTGGAGATGTGGAAACCCTTCCCCTCAAGATATTTCGAGGGGAAGAGGACCAACTCCTCTATAAAAGGACTAGCTTTGCTAGCGTCGCGGGGGACGATCCTTGGCGATTACAAACCCTAGATATTTGTACGTTCATCTTCTCCGTTGTAACCTGCAATACATACACCAAGGTAGGACGTAGGGGTTTTACCTCTCCGAGAGCCCTGAACCTGGGTAACTGATGTGTCTCTCTCTGTAGTGCCCAACGTCGGTGAGGTAGCAACGCGATCTTGAGTCCCATGTGATCGATCCTTTTGGGTTCGGTGATACCCGTGTTCCTTCGCGGACATGACTCTCCGGCAGATACATATTCCCACATATTGGCATCTTATATAATGATACAATCATGTTTTATATTGATTTGTGGAGATTTACGGTAAATCATTTACCATTGATCCCCCTATTTTGGTTATAACTCTATATAACATGGATTCCCTGTTTTGTGTATTTTTATCTTTCAGAGACCTAAACAAAGTCAAATTGACCACGGATTTTTTGAGGCTTAAAATTTTGCAAAGAGAAGGACATGGAGCGCTGGAACCTCACAATAGAGGCCCTGAGGCCCCAAAGAGCCCAGGTCGCATGGCCTAGGAGGGGACCACGCCACTTTGGCTCATTTCCTCTTTGATCATTCGTCTTCATCTCTAGTTCATTGTTTTGACCTAAAAACGCCTATAAAAGGGTCCGTTATAGCTCCAAATTTCAATGCTTTTCACTACGGATTTCCACCACTTATCTATTGGTTTCATTGGGTTTTCATTGGATTTTGTGTTTCAACTAATGCTAATATCGCAATCCAGGCGAAACCTTGCTTTTGAGTTATGTAATTCAGGAAACTATCATTTCTGGAGGATCCGAGGACATTTATTGTAACATCCCAAGTTTTCAAATTCAATAAAGACAAGAAATTCAATTTCCCAAATTTTGGAGTTAACAAAAACTTTTCTTCACATAGAGTGCTATGCATATATGTTCATGCATTCTTGTATGCCATTTGCCATGATAAGTGTTTGTGTGTTGTTCTTGTGTGCTTAAACCCTAACACATGGTCCTAAAACCCTAATTTGAGAGAAATGAGAAAATAGAAAAGAATACCATTTTCCCTCTCATACACATTAGGCCAATTATGCAAATCATCAAACAAGGCCCCAATTGCTAGTGCCATTGCTTGTGAAACACTTATATATTAATAACAAACACTTTTGCATCAAAGAAACACAAATCAAATCAAAGGAAAAAATCAAATTCCACTAACATGTGATAATGGTCACTTTGTCACTTTTTAATATCATGCCTACTTTGCACCCCTGGTTTGGAAGATTCTTAAACCAAACTTAGTCAAATCTTTCCACCTCATCCAAGACCATGTCAAGGTGAACAATTTTATGTTGACCACTAAGGTTGACTCTGCCTAGGTTGACCAGAATAGAGGAGACAAGTTGCAACCATAAAGCAAAGAGAAGATTAGCCCAAATTTGAAATCTTGCAAACCAGCACCAAATTGACCACCACCACCACCATTCTACTCCTTTAATTATATAAATGAAATGCACCAAAAAGAATTTCAAAATTTGAACAAAAGTTTCATGCGGCCATTGTGTCGAACACATGGCAGGCAACATTCTGGATTTAACACACACACCCTAATATCCATCAGTTTTTAGACTAAACCCCTTTCAATCCTGGATGATCATTGCCCCTCTTCATCTCCTGCATCAAGCCTTGTCCTTGCCTTTGCTGATTAAAGTGAGGAGAGAACCAATTCACCACCATGTCGTGCACACGCCGGCCACCTTGCCCTCTCTTTCCCTGCCCCTCTCCTCTTCTTTTTACCTTATCCTGGAGATGCCCCTGCTGACCTTGCTGATCATCACGGTGCACGGCCTGAGCGCGCGCGAGGCTGGCATTGGCCAGGCAACACGCGCCCAGAACCATGCCAGTGCACGCCTGGTACACGCTCACCGCGTACTGGACGCGCCAGAGCGTGGCAATGCCCCATCGCCTCAGTACCTCCCTGCATCCCTACCTCTGCGTCGAGCAACGCCTCCCTCTCCTCTAGCTCCTAGACATGCTCCAGAGCGTGCAGAAGAAATGTCACCGTCATCCTCATCGGAATCTCGCCGCCAGTATCGTGGCACTCAATACACGCGCCTGATCGATCTCGTCCACCTTTTTCAGCGCCGAAAGCAGGTTGAGCATCGCCATGCCATCGCCCATCGATTGCCGTCCTTCACTTGCCCCTTCGAGCGCCGGAGACGCCGTGCCATGGACGACCTCTTCTCAGCACCCGCAGCATCCTCTCAACCCTATAAATACAACACTCCCGCGTCTCAATCCTTCACACCATCCAGCTCTCCTCCCTTCACTGCTTCTCCTCGATCCATTAGCTAGCTCAATCGTCGCCGGAGTCGCCGCAATTTGAAGATCGGAGCCGCCAGTACCCAGAGGTTGCCGTCGTCGATTGGAGCCTCCCCATGCGCCGCCACCTGTACCTGTCGACTCGCCGTCCTCGCCAACGTCGTCGTGCACCTCTCTGCCGACCGCCGGAGCCTTGGTATGCCCTCCGACCCCCTAGGCTCGCCGCCAGAGCTTCGGGTTCTCGCTGGAGAAGATGACGATCGTGCACCGCACGATCGCGTTCTAATCCAACGCTTCGCATAGCGCGTACCGTTTCGTGTTAGAATAGCCGCTGACAGCGGGCCCCACTGTCAGGCAGCCCACTCGCGCGAGACGCGCAGATGGGCTGGCCCGTTTATTTTTCCCCGCTGCGGCCCAGCTTCTTTCCCGCCTAGGCCCGTTCGTTTGAATTCAAATTTCTGGATTAGTTAAATTTCCAATACTGGCACTGTTTTTAAATTTGAATAGTTTCAAATCTAATGCACCAAATTCAGCAAACTTTATATCTTTGGAAAGCCCATGAAATTATCTAAACAATCCCACTGGTCTCACCTCCAAATTCATAGTAGAATTCAAATGATACAAATGACAAAGCAGGGACTTCTCAAACTTTAAACTTTATTTAAAATTCAACCATAATTGATTTTGAGTTGATTCCAACTCTCCTAAATCACATTTGATATACTTTAATTGATTATGCAAAAAGATAGCCCAGTTGTTTGTACTATCATGGACTAGAGCAAAATAATGGCTATGGAGCCATTTCTAGTGCATTTAAATCATCTCATTCAAATTGTTTAAATAGTATGAGAGCTACTCTCTCATTTAAATCTTGATCCTAAGTAATTCAATAACAGGTAATGACTTGGTCTAATGAATCTCATATTTCATTACTTAGTGATTTTAAATCATTACATGCTCTTCTTAAAATGCATGAGGTGTAGCACCTCATTTAAATTATACTCCCACATAATAGATATGAAATGTTGACCTCGATCAACCTATATTTCATACCTTACTATTATTTGAGGAGATTAAATCTTAATCGGATTTAATGAGAGAAAATTATTTTCTCTAAAGAATTAATTAGCAAACCAAATCAATAATTGTAATGAGAGGAAATTATTTTTCTCTTAAATAAGAAAACCAGGTAAATCACCATGCTATGAATGATGTGATGTTAGAATAAGCTTGGGGTGAACCTTTGGTGTGTTTAGTCTAGCATATAAGTTTGGTTTGGTGGTTGTATACCTCGTATTCGTATATAGACGCTAGTAACAAGGAGTATCAAGAGGAGGAAGCCTACTCTCAGGAGGAGGAAGAAAACTTTGACCACTACCCTGCTCAAGGCAAGCTAATATTCTTGCCAACCACCCTAATGCAAAGCTCTACAGGAGCAAGGCACCATCACAATTTATTTTATGTCTTATCAACCTATGCCATGTTTTTACCTTGCAATTATTTGGCTTATGGTATTTCAAAGTTTACTTTTGATTTATGATTCACTTGGTCTAGAGTAGAACAAGAACATCAAAGTTAGCATAGAGCAAATCAAAGCTAGATAGCACCCCTCATGAACTAGTTGCTATTCCTAACTAAATAAAATTGACTACTCTAGATGGGAACATGTGAAGTGAAATGACTTTGAAAGATTTGAGGGTGAATGTGACATGGATGACTTGGTGAATTTTAATGAAAACTGATGATTGGGTTTGAATGCGATACCTTTCCAATTATACAAGTACCCCCACAATACCTGATTATGGGTAGGGCTTAACTAGAAATTTGTGTATCTTAGTATGGGTTCCCTCTAAACAAGCATCATAGAGGTTACGCCGAGGCTGCCTCCGTTAAAAGTGAAATGATGTGAATATGAGGTGAATGTACGACCCAAGCCCTGTGCAGTTCCCGGGTTGACGGTTTGTTTTCACCGGGAGGCCAAGCTCATGGGGAGAGGTGTAGGATAACGTTGCATAGAAAAAAAAAATTTCCTACCGCGAACACGCAATCCAAGCCAAGATGCAATCTAGAAGACGGTAGCAACGAGGGGATTATCGAGTCTCACCCTTGAAGAGATTCCAAAGCCTACAAGATGAGGCTCTTGTTGCTGCGGTAGACGTTCACTTGCCGCTTGCAAAAGCGCGTAGAAGATCTTGATCACGGCGCCACGAACGGCAGCACCTCCGTACTCGGTCACACGTTCGGTTGTTGATGAAGACGACGTCCACCTCCCGTTCCAGCGGGCAGCGGAAGTAGTAGCTCCTCTTGAATCCGACAGCAGCGGAGCTTCTCTAAGCGTGCGGGATGTGGTGGAGGAGAGAGGGCCGCTAGGGTTTGGGAGAGGGGGCGCCGGCCACTAGGGGTGCGGCCACCTTGTAGTCTTGGGGTGGCCGGCCCCCTCCCCTTGGCCCCTCATTATATAGGTGGAAGCCCCATGTGTTGGACTACAAGTCTTCGAATAAGACCCGAACCCAAAACCTTCCATGTGATAGGGAAACCTACCCAAGGTGGGAATCCCACTTTGGGTGGGATTTCCCTTCCATGTGGGGGGTGGCCGGCCCCCTTAGGGGAGTCCACTTGGGACTCCTCCCCCCTTAGGGTTGGCCGGCCATGGAGGTGGAGTCCCTTTGGGACTCCGCCTTCCAAAATGGTTTCTTCTGAACTTTTCTAGAACCTTCTAGAACCTTCCATAGAACCATCCAGATCATTTTAAATCTTATAAAATGACTTCCTATATATGAATCTTATTCTCCGGACCATTCCAACTCCTCGTGATGTCCGGGATCTCATCCGGGACTCCGAACAAATATTCGAACTCCATTCCATATTCAAGTTCTACCATTTCAACATCCAACTTTAAGTGTGTCACCCTACGGTTCGCGAACTATGCGGACATGGTTGAGTACTCACTCCGACCAATAACCAATAGCGGGATCTGGAGATCCATAACGGCTCCCACATATTCAACGATGACTTTAGTGATCGAATGAACCATTCACAAACGATACCAATTCCCTTTGTCACGCGATATTTTACTTGTCCGAGGTTTGATCATCGGTATCACTTCATACCTTGTTCAACCTCGTCTCCTGATAAGTACTCTTTACTCATACCGTGGTATGTGGTCTCTTATGAACTTATTCATATGCTTGCAAGACATTAGACGACATTCCACCGAGAGGGCCCGAGTATATCTATCCGTCATCGGGATGGACAAATCCCACCGTTGATCCATATGCCTCAACTCATACTTTCCGGATACTTAATCCCACCTTTATAACCACCCATTTACGTGGCGTTTGGTGTAATCAAAGTACCTTTCCGGTATAAGTGATTTACATGATCTCATGGTCATAAGGACTAGGTAACTATGTATCGAAAGCTTATAGCAAATAACTTAATGACGTGATCTTATGCTACGCTTAATTGGGTGTGTCCATTACATCATTCATATAATGATATAACCTTGTTATTAATAACATCCAATGTTCATGATTATGAAACTAATCATCCATTAATCAACAAGCTAGTTAAGAGGCATACTAGGGACTCTTTGTTGTTTACATATCACACATGTATCAATGTTTCGGTTAATACAATTATAGCATGGTATATAAATATTTATCATAAACATAAAGATATATAATAATAACCATTTTATTATTGCCCCTAGGGCATATCTCCTTCAGTCTCCCACTTGCACTAGAGTCAATAATCTAGATTACATTGTAATATACCTAACACCCATGGCATTCTGGTGTTGGTCATGCTTTGCCCTAGTGAGAGCTTTAGTCAACGGATCTGCTACATTCAGATCAGTGTGTACTTTGCAAATCTTTACTTCTCCATCTTCGATGTACTCGCGAATCGAGTGGTAACGCAACTTGATATGCTTCAGCCTCTTGTGTGACCTTGGCTCTTGTGCATTGGCGATGGCACCCATATTATCACAGTAGATGATTAATGGGTCCAATGCACTAGGAACCACACCGAGCTCTACAATGAACCTCTTCATCCATACCGCTTCCGATGAAGCCGCTATGTACTCGATTCCGTTGAAGACTTCGCCACCGTGCACTGCTTCGAGCTTGCCTACTGCAGCACCATTCAATATAAACACGTACCAGAGTGACTTAGAGTCATCAGGATCGTGTTCCAACTTGCATCGGTGTAACCGTTTACAACGAGCTCTTGGTCACCTCCATAACAAAGAAACATATCCTTAGTTCTTTTCAAGTAAGATATTCTTGACCGCTGTCCAGTGTTCCATTCCTGGATCACTTTGATATCTCTAGTCAAACTATCATGTGCTATATCCGGTCTAGTACATAGCATGGCATACATGATAGATCCTACTGTCGAGGCATAGGGGATATTACTCATCCTTTCTCTTTCTTCTGCCGTAGCCGGTCCTTGAGTTTTACTCAAGACCTTGCCTGGTAACATAGGTAAGAACCCTTTCTTACTTTCGTCCATTCTAAACTTCTTTAGAATCTTGTCCAGATATGTACTCTGTGATAGCCCTATTAGGCGTCTTGATCTATCTCTATAAATCTTGATGCCTAATATATACGATGCTTCACCAAGGTCTTTCATTGAAAACTATTATTCAAATAACCTTTTACACTGCTTAATAGTTCTATATCATTCCCAATCAATAATATGGCATCTACATATAATATCAGGAATGCTACAGAGCTCCCACTCACTTTCTTGTAAATACAGGCCTCTCCATGACACTGTATAAACCCGAAGTCTTTGATCACCTTATCAAAGCCGGTTCCAACTTCTTGATGCTTGCTTCACCATAGATTGAATGCTGAAGTTTGCATACTTTGTCAGCATTTTTAGGATCGACAAAACCTTTGGGTTGTACCATATACAACTCTTCCTCAATGTCTCCATTAAGGAACATCGTTTTGACATCCATCTGCCAAATCTCATAATCGAAAAATGCAGCTATTCCTAACAAAATCCTCACAGATTTTAGCTTCGCTACAGGTGAGAAAGTCTCATCGTAGTCAACTCCTTGAATTTGTCGGAAACCCTTTGCGACAAGTCGAGCTTTATAGACAGTAATATTACCATCGGCATCTGTTTTTCTTTTGAAGATCCATTTATTCTCGATAGCCTTGCGGCTATCGTAAGTCTACCAAAGTCCATACTTTGTTATCATACATGGATCCCATTTCGGATTTCATGGCTTCTTGCCATTTGTTGGAATCTGGGCTCATCATCTTCATACGTCGCAGGGTCCTCATCATTGTTATCCACAATCATGACATTTAGACAAGGATCATACCAATCAGGAGTGGCACATTCCCTTGTCGATCTGCGAGGTTCAGTAGTTTCGTTCGAAGTTTCATGATCATTATCATTAGCTTCCTATGTTGCCGGTGTAGGCGGTACAGGTACAACTTCCGTACTGCGCTACTCTGATCAACGAGTATAGATTCATCAATCTCATCGAGTTCTACTTTTCTTCCAGTCACTTCTTTAGTGAGAAATTCTTTCTCAAGAAAGGTTCCGTTCTTAGCAACAAAGATTTTGCCTTCGGATCTGTGATAGAAAGTGTACCCTATAGTTTCCTTAGGGTATCCTATGAAGACGCATTTCTCCGCTTTGGGTTCTAGCTTGTCCGGTTGTAACTTCTTTACATAGGCTTCGCAACCCCAAACTTTAAGGAACGACAGCTTAGGTTTCTTATTAAACCATGATTCATACGGTGTCGTTTCTACGGATTTTGATGGTGCTCTATTTAAAGTGAATGCGGCTGTCTCTAATGCATAACTCCAAAATGATAACGGCAAATCAGTAAGAGACATCATAGAACGAACCATATCTAAGAGAGTTCGATTACAACGTTCGGACACACCGTTTCGTTGTGGTGTTCCCGCGTGTCAATTGTGAAAGTATTCCGCATTTCTTTAAATGCATGCCAAACTCATAACTTAGATATTCACCTCCACGATCAGATCGTAGAAATTTAATCTTCTTGTTATGTTGATTTTCTACTTCACTTTGGAATTCCTTAAACTTCTCGAAAGTTTCGGATTTATGTTTCATGAAATAGATATACCCATATCTACTCAGATCATCCGTGAAGGTTAGAACATAACGATAACCACCGTGCGATGCTACACTCATTGGTCCGCACACATCGTGTATGTATGATTTCCAATAAATCTTAGTAGCTTCGCTCCATCAGTGACTCAAAGTCAAGTGATTCAAGTAATCCATCAGTATGGAGTTTCTTCATGCGTTTCACTCCAATATGACCAAGACGACAGTGCCACATATAAGTAGAATTATCATTCAATTTAATTCGCTTAGCATCAATATTATGTATATGCGTATCACTACTATCGAGATCTAACAGAAATATGCCATTCTTTTCAGGTGCTCGACCATAAAATATATTATTCATAAAAATAGAACAACCATTATTCTCAGACCTGAATGAATAACCGTCTTGTATTAAACAAGATCCAGATATAATGTTCATGCTCAACGCGGGTACAAAATAACAATTATTTAGGCTTAAAACTAATCCCGAAGGTAGATGTAGAGGAAGTGTGCCGACAGCGATCACATCGACTTTGGATCCGTTTCCAACGCGCATCGTCACTTCATCTTTCAATAGTCTTCGTTTATTCTTTAGTTCCTATTTCGAGTTACAAATATGAGCAACCGAACCAGTATCAAATACCCAGGTACTAGAACGAGAAACAGTGAGATAAACATCTATAACATGTATATCGATATACCTTCTTTCTTCTTCTTGACAAGGCCGCTCTTTCAGATCAGCCAGATACTTGGAGCAATTACGCCCAGTGTCCCTTCTCCTTGCGTAATAGCACTCAGCATCAGGCTTAGGGCCGTTCTTAGGTTTCATGGGAGGCGTGGCAGCTTTCTTGCCACCCTTCTTGAATTTTCCCTTAGACTTGCCCTGTTTCTTGAAACTGGTGGTCTTGTTGACCATCAACAATTGGTGCTCTTTCTTGATCTCAATCTCAGCAGCTTTTAGCATGCCAAAGAGTTCAGGTAACTCCTTGTTCATGTTCTGCATATTGTAGTTCATCACAAAGTTCTTGTAACTTGGTGGCAGTGATTGAAGGACACGATTAATCCCCAGTCTGTTAGGAATCACTATTCCCAAGTCACTGAGTTTCTTCGCATGCCCGGTCATGGCGAGCATGTGCTCACTAACGGAGCTGCCTTCTTCCATCATACAGCTGAAGAAATGTTTCGATGCTTCATAGCACTCCACGGCCGCATGAGTCTCAAAAATAGCTTTCAGCTCATTCATCAACTCATGAGGATCGTGGTGCTCAAAACATTTTTGAAGATCGGATTCCAGACTGCACAGGATGGCACACCGAACTTGAGAGTACCGAGTTTTCCGAGTCGCGCAAACAGCTTTTACTTCATCGGTTTCGGTTCTGCAGGAGGGTCACCTAGCGGTACATCAAGCACATATTGCGATTTCCGCCAGAGAGGAAGATCCTCACATGACGGAACCAGGTGAAGTTGCTACCATTGCTCTTAAGTTTTTCTTTCTCTAGGAACTGGTTAAAATTGATTGGGGACGCCATCTATACAACATATATTTGCAAAAGTTTAGACTAAGTTTATGACAAATTGAGTTCAAATTTTAATTCAACATAATTAAAAATCTAGATGAACTCCCACTCAAAACAATATCCCTCGCATTGTCTTAGTGATCACACGAACCAAATCCACCGCACCTAAGTCCGATCATCACGAGACAAGGTGTGATTTCAATGGCGAACACTCAAAGTGTTCATCATATCAACCATATGATTCATGCTCTACCTTTCGGTATCACGTGTTCCGAGACCATGTCTGTACATGCTAGGCTCGTCAAGGCCACCTTAGTATCCGCATGTGCAAAACTGTCTTGCACCCGTTGTATGCACTTGTTGATTCTAGCAGACCCGATCATCACGAGATGCTTCGAAACGACAAGTCTTGGCAACGGTGCTACTAAGGATGAACACTTTATTATCTTGAGATTTTAGTGAGGGATCATCTTATAATGCTACCGCCGCGATCTAAGCAAAATAAGATGCATAAAAGGATTAACATCACATGCGTTCATATGTGATATGATATGGCCCTTTTGTCTTTGCTCCTTTGATCTTCATCTCCAAAGCACGGACATGATCTCCATCATCTTCGGGCATGATCTCCATCATCGTCGGCGTAGCGTCAAGGTCAATGGCGCCGTCTTCATGATTGTCCTCCATGTAGTAACTATTACAACTACTTTGAAATACTACTCAACATGAAATTTAAAGACAACCATAAGGCTCCTGCCGGTTGCCACAATACAATAATGATCATCTCATACATATTCATCATCACATTATGGCCATATCACATCACCAAACCCTGCAAAAACAAGTTAGACGTCTCTAATTTGGTTTGCATATTTTACGTGGTTTAGGGTTTTCGAGAGAGATCTAATCTACCTACGAACATGAACCACAACGTTGATACTAATGTTTTCAATAGAAGAGTAAATTGAATCTTCACTATAGTAGGAGAGACAGACACCCGCAAAGCCTCTTATGCAATACAAGTTGCATGTCGAACGAGGAACAAGTCTCATGAACGCGGTCATGTAAAGTTAGTCCGAGCCGCTTCATCCCACTATGCCACAAAGATGCAAAGTACTCAAACTAAAGATAACAAGAGCATCAACGCCCACAAAACCATTGTGTTCTACTCGTGCAACCATCTATGCATAGACACGGCTCTGATACCACTGTAGGATAACGTTGCATAGAAAACAAAAATTTCCTACCGCGAACACGCAATCCAAGCCAAGATGCAATCTAGAAGACGGTAGCAACGAGGGGTTTATCGAGTCTCACCCTTGAAGAGATTCCAAAACCTACAAGAGGAGGCTCTTGTTGCTGCGGTAGACGTTCACTTGCCGCTTGCAAAAGCGCGTAGAAGATCTTGATCACGATCGGTTCCGGCGCCACGAACGGGCAGCTCCTCCGTACTCGGTCACACGTTCGGTTGTTGATGAAGACGACGTCCACCTCCCGTTCCGAGGGCAGCGGAAGTAGTAGCTCTTGAATCCGACGCACGACGGCATGGTGTCGGTGGTGGTGGAGAAATCCGGCGGAGCTTCTCTAAGCGTGCGGGATGTGGTGGAGGAGAGAGGGCCGCTAGGGTTTGGGAGAGGGGGCGCCGGCCACTAGGGGTGCGGCCACCTTGTGGTCTTGGGGTGGCCGGCCCCCTCCCCTTGGCCCCTCATTATATAGGTGGAAGCCCCAAGTGTTGGACTACAAGTCTTCGAATAAGACCCGAACCCAAAACCTTAGGGAAACCTACCCAAGGTGGGAATCCCACTTGGGTGGGATTCCCCCTTCCATGTGGGGGGGGGTGGCCCCCTTAGGGGAGTCCACTTGGGACTCCTCCCCCTTAGGGTTGGCCGGCCATGGAGGTGGAGTCCCTTGGGACTCCGCCTTCCAAAGTGGTTTCTTCCGGACTTTTCTATAACCTTCTAGAACCTTCCATAGAACCTTCCGGATCATTTTAAATCTTATAATATGACTTCCTATATATGAATCTTATTATCCGGACCATTCCGGAACTCCTCGTGATGTTCGGGATCTCATCCGGGACTCCGAACAAATATTCGAAATCCATTCCATATTCAAGTTCTACCATTTCAACATCCAACTTTAAGTGTGTCACCCTACGTTCGCGAACTATGCGGACATGGTTGAGTACTCACTCCGACCAATAACCAATAGCGGGATCTGGAGATCCATAATGGCTCCCACATATTCAACGATGACTTTAGTGATCGAATGAACCATTCACAAACGATACCAATTCCCTTTGTCACGCGATATTTTACTTGTCCGAGGTTTGATCATCGGTATCACTTCATACCTTGTTCAACCTCGTCTCCTGACAAGTACTCTTTACTCGTACCGTGGTATGCGGTCTCTTATGAACTTATTCATATGCTTGCAAGACATTAGACGACATTCCACCGAGAGGGCCCAGAGTATATCTATCCGTCATCGGGATGGACAAATCCCACCATTGATCCATATGCCTCAACTCATACTTTCCGGATACTTAATCCCACCTTTATAACCACCCATTTACGCAGTGGCGTTTGGTGTAATCAAAGTACCTTTCCGGTATAAGTGATTTACATGATCTCATGGTCATAAGGACTAGGTAACTATGTATCGAAAGCTTATAGCAAATAACTTAATGACGTGATCTTATGCTACGCTTAATTGGGTGTGTCCATTACATCATTCATATAATGATATAACCTTGTTATTAATAACATCCAATGTTCATGATTATGAAACTAATCATCCATTAATCAACAAGCTAGTTAAGAGGCATACTAGGGATTCTTTGTTGTTTACATATCACACATGTATCAATGTTTCGGTTAATACAATTATAGCATGGTATATAAACATTTATCATAAACATAAAGATATATAATAATAACCATTTTATTATTGCCTCTAGGGCATATCTCCTTCAAGAGGTGCCTATACTAGGGTGTATAAGTGAAAAGTTAAGGTTGATGATCCACGTACTGAGTTACGATGATTCGGGGTTATCCTCGACGGATGTAATCAAAAGTTGTGGCACAAGAGTACAACCTCTGCAGAGTGTTAAACCTATTTGAATAGCCGTGTTCACGGTTACGGACGATTGGAAAGGCCATACTATTCCGTTGTCAGAACTTTTGTCTTAAAAAGGAATGTTGAATTGAAAGGTGATTTGACTTGAATCACAATGGAGTTGTGGGAATGACACTAATGTTCCCACTTGAGTTAGTCTAGCAAATGAGGAGTCTTTACTAAATGTTTATTGAACTAAACTTGGCTTTATGCAAATAAACCTAGAGCTTAGCACCCCTTATTACAATTGATAAGTAAGTACATTAGTATTAGTTTGCGAGTACTTTAAAGTACTCACGACTGTGTCCCTGGCTATTCAAATGCCAGACTATGAAGAGGAGCAACAGTACCAGGAGGACGGACAACAGGACGTCTACGATAACTAGGATCGTCTTCTAACGTCAAGCGTTGCCTGTAGAATAGATAGTCCACTACTACTTCGCTTCCACGAACAATCTATTTGTGTAATATTGGATCATGTGGTGTATTGTTGTAAGACAAGTATGTGTTGTAATAAATGATGACTCTATGCTACTTAACTATTATGTCTCGCAAAAACAATCTTCCTGGGATTGCGATGTATGGCATAATAGGCATCTGGACTTAAAAATCCGGGTGTTGACAAGTTGGTATCAGAGCCATTGTTTGACCTTAGGAGACCCTAGTTAGAATGGACGTTGAAAAACTTAGTTTCAAATTCAATGAAGTGAATAGTTACGAAAACATATTCACACTCTTACCTTTGAGATCTTTTCAAAACCCTAAATTCATGCTCTTCCTTATAAGTGAATTAAAATTTTGAACACTTGCACTTCTCTAACTTACTCATCTAATTCCTCTACAGATGGAGACTTTCACCCAGACGGAGTTCTACCAGCTCGGGAATGGTGGGGACATGATCTTCGAGTGGGATCTCTTTGCCCTGTCGGAGTTTCTTGGACGCCCACCCCCAGAGTTCTTCGGGGGTCAGGTCAACGACCAGCCCGGAGGACAGCTGCAGTGGGTCATCATGGCCGACCTCCGCGGGAAGCTCACGTTCCCCATGATTGAGAGGATCCAGTTCTCCTTCAGGGAGAACAACTGGGCCGACGGACTCGCTCGTGGTCTGCAGGAGGCGCTCGCACGTCTGTGCGGGCAGAATGCGATGGCCATCCATGAGGAACGCTTTGCTCACTACGCAAGGCACAACTCCCTTGGAGTACCCCTGAACCTGTCGTCTCACCCCCAGCTGAGGCACCATGTGGACCACCTCGACTTCATGCTGAGAGAGACTCGCATGGAGCTGGACAACTCCCGCGCGTACGCCAACCACACCCACATCCAGCTGGCTCAACAGGCCGAGACCATCAAGGTCATCGCCAAGGAGCGTAGGACTCTTTGCCGCCTCAACGCAAAGAAGGACTACACCATCCACTGCCTCAGGGCCAAGATAGCCTCACTGAAGGAGACTGTCGAAGCCCAGGCTGAGCAGCTCAGGGACCTGGAGGGAGAAGGCGAGGGAGAAGACATCCAGGGAGATGGCTACTCCTATGTGAGCAATGATGATGACTACGAGGAGGAGGAAGACGAAGACCTGGCCTTCCACCCCTATGAGGATGGCCATGAGCACCTGGAAGCCGGGATGGATAACACCACCGATCAACGTTCATGGAGAGTAGTCCCACATGATCACTTGAGTAGCATGATTTGTATCGGCCCCTTGTATCATAGAATGGTGAAAGGGTTCTTCAAACCCTCCGGTGTGTTAGTTTGTAATCTGTGCTACTTGAATGAATAAGAGTGTGTTTAATTTCAACATGTCAAGAACTCAAGTTTTAAACTTTGTGAACTTTACCCAAAATAAGCCATAGAAATTTCCCTCTCGTCTCATGATCTATCTCCATGTTCAGATGGCACCCCCAACTCGCAGCACCAATCAGGATGCGATGATGCAGATGTTGCAAATGATGATAGCCGACAGAGAGGCTGAAAGAGCTGAAAGACAAGCCAATATCGCCGCACTGCAACAGATTGCTCAGAACAACCAAGGCCATGGAAACCACGATCACCCGGGATCCAAAATGAAGAACTTCCAGAACACTAACCCACCTGTGTTTAGCAAGAAGGAAGAGCCCCTTGATGCGGATGATTGGCTCCAAACCATGGAGAACAATCTTGAAGTTGCCGGAGTCGAAGACAATGAGAAGGTGATGTTTGCCACCCACTACTTGGCAGGACCTGCACGAGCCTGGTGGACGAGTGCCCGTGCACTGAATGCGGGGCAAATGATGACTTGGGTAGATTTCAAGCTCAAGTTCAGCAAGTATCATGTGCCACCGGGTATGATCAAGAAGATGAGGGACGAGTTCCGGGAACTCAAGCAGGGCAGACTGACCGTGGTGGAATACCGCGACCGATTCCTTACGCTGTCAAGGTACGCCCCGGATGAGACGCACACCACCGAGAAGAGGAAGGAGAGAATCCTGAACGGACTGCACGATGAGATGCAGACGGTGTTGGTCAACATTCCTTTTGCTGACCTAGAAGCCCTTGTTGACTCCGCCATCCAGATGGAGGGGAAACTCAACCAAGCCAACGAGAACCGCAAGCGCCGCATGATGAATCAGAGTGGGCCCAGCAATACCCCAGGTATCGCCCCAGCTCAAGCAGAGGGTTCGCCCCAAGAAACAACAAGCCCCAGATGCAGATGTCACGTCCGGGTTTTCAAAACCGGAGTGGAGGACACCCTAGGCCAGGAGGCCACAAAAACAACAATAACAACCCCCACCATGCCAACACCAACCACTTCAACCACGCCCCGATGAGAGCCCCCAACAACAACAACTCCAACACTGCTCCAAGGACTGGGAGCAACGCTGTTCCCATCACCCCCAAGGACAAGTCCACCATCACTTGTTACGTGTGTGGAGTGGTGGGGCACTACTCCAACGAGTGCCCCAAAAGAATCGCCAAGACTGCCGCCAACACCTCTGGCCCTGCTCAGCAGCAACGCCGTGTCGCCAACGGCAAGAAGTTCACCCCCAACAACCCGAACAACCGCAGCGGCCACCTCTTTCACATGAGTGTGGAAGAAGCCCAGGAAGCCCCAGATGTCGTGCTGGGTATGTTCTCTATCAACTCAATACCTGCAAGAGTGCTGTTTGATTCTGGAGCATCGCATCTGTTTGTTACTGAAGATTTTGCATGCACTAGTAAGATTCAACCCAGCAGTTTGAGGCATGTCATGATAGTTCAAATACATGGTTCAACAACTAAAGCTAGAAAAAATTGCAAAGATGTGCCTATCATAATCCATGAAATAGAATTTTATGCAAATTTGATTGTTCTGGGAACAAAAGGTTTGGAAGTAGTACTAGGTATGGACTGGATGTCGAAACATCATGGACTGATTGATTGTGCCAAGAAGGCCATCACCATGACTAGTAGCACCGGAGTGTTAGTAGAGCACATATCTGAAAGACTGCCCAGAAAGTTTACCTGCAACCAAAGTTTAGCCAAACCCACCTTGGATCAGATCGGGTCATTTGTCGATACCCCGATGTGTTTCCGATGATCTACCCGGTATGCCCCCGGATCGGGATATCGAGTTTATCATTGAGTTAATCCCTGGAACAGGACCTATAGCCCAGAGAGCCAATAGTATGAACCCGACAGAGTTAGTGGAACTGAAGAAGCAACTGGATGATATGTTGTTTAAAGGTCTGATTCGACCAAGTGCGTCGCCTTGGAGATCCCCGGTTTTGTTTGTGGACAAGAAGGATGGTGCCACTCGTTTATATACGGATTACCGTAAGCTTAACGATGTCACCATCAAGAACAAGTATCCTGTTGTTGCTGAGCTTGAACCTTGAGGATCTCCCCAACCATCCAACCAATCTTGCCCAAACTGTGAAAGTTGCCCAACAGATGCAATCGGAGATCCGAGTAAGTCTGTTTCCCTAATGGCGACGTGGCGACTCGGCCTCAACCCTAGTGCTTCTCACCGGTGATCACCGGGGATCCTAGGCGATTGGATCCTTCTGATCCGATCATTGTGATCTCCTCCTTCTCCCCTCTAAGGTAACGGGTCTCTTGTCTTTTTTCCGCCATGTCTTCTCCTGCATGGATCTGGAATGTGTCCTATATGTCCGTGGACGATATGGACAATGGTGTTCGAAATTTGTTGGATGGTGAACTGCACATTTGGCCTGCCAAGCGGTGGATTTCTTTGGTGGATGCGGAAGGATCTCCTATCATTGGCAAATTCATGCGCAAGGAGGATGATGTGTTAGAAGTTGGATCGGTGGTTGAGTTTTCAGTCTTTCATGCGTTAGTTGATCATTGCATCCTCTCTCCTCCTGAGGCTGGATCTGGGGTGGGTGTTGAACAGCAATTTCAAAATGCTAAAACCCTAGATCTGGCGAGTCTGATTAAGTTGTGGAAAATTACATATTCCACATCTAAGGATCTGGATCGAGGAAGAATGAAAGCCTATGATGGCTCATTATGTCTGTGCATGGATAATAATCTCAGATTGTTTAATGCTAAGAGTGCTTTGATTGGATGCCAAAAGGTTTCTTCTGCAGATCTCTTTCATGCTGGTGCTAAACTCAAGTTTACAGGGTATATGGTCCGCATGGGCAAGCTAATCAAATCTAATCCAGCTATTGATGATATACCTTCTGTGATTGAGTCTGGCAAAGATAAGTCGGTGGTGCACCCTACTGTTCCTCTGTTGGCACCACACAATTCACCTGGTGACTCTTCTATGCAAGATGCCTCCACCTCAGCAAGTTCGGTGCACGCTGCTCTTTTTATGAATTTGGATTTCTCGCATGGTATTAACTTTGCTAAGGATGTTAAAGAGAAATTCCGCAAGGAAGTTCACCCTTCTTCTACTTCTGGTCATTTTACTATGGTGGTGGCTTTTGGTAGAGCCACATTTAAAATGGAGGAAGATCTGGTTGGTATTGCTTTGGAGGCTGTCACAGGTGGATATTGTGGGCAACTTAAAGTGTCATTGTTGCAAGATAGAGTTTTCTCTTTCTCTGTCTCTAGTAAAGAGGTTGGTTTTCACATCTTAAAGCTTAGGAAATTTTCTTGTTCACAATTCAAGTGTTTTTTCTACCTCTGGGGTCGTGGAGGACCCAACTGGAGATGGGAATTTCAAAGATGGCAGAGGGAGGTTGAGGAAGAATGGACCCTTGTTAGTCCATCCAAGAAGATCTTGCAGCATGGTTTAGCAGCACTGAAACAACAATTGCCAAAGCCAATTTTGAATCAAAGGAATAAAGTTAATAAGAAATTGGTGTTTGCTCGGAATCTTGGGTATGAGGCTTGTATTGGTTATCAGGATGCAAAGGTTACTGTCCAAGAACCAGGGGTGGAGACTGAGACGTTTGTCACCTCTTCTGACCCTAAGATTGCTTTTACGGCGGCCAAGCCTTTTCCTTTTGTGCAACATAAGTCGGTTGATGATATGTGTGTGCAGCAGAAGTCCAATGTTTTAGATAAAGAAGAGGTACAATCTGAATCTGCAACGCGGGAAGAGGATGCTTTCTCTTCTATGATTGATGATATGGTTTACAAGGTGTGGACTTGTGGTCGGTGTCTTAGTATGGGACACCATACGAAAGACTGCGCCAATGACATACGTTGTCGGTCTTGTTTTAGCTATGGACATATAAAGAAACAGTGTTTAGCTGCCATATCGAGAGGCAAAGTCTGGGTGCCAAAGAAATCACAATTGAATACGACTACGCATACGTCTACAGATAAGGACAAGGATCTCCATGAGGTTGCCGGTTCGGCTTCTATTTCTTTTAATACTAGTAGGGGTTCATTGCAACAGTCGTTTGAGCACATTAATTCGGTCCCTCCGCCTGTTTCGAATAGCCCGTCTTCCTCTCCAGCGATGGCGGTCTTCGAGCTTGATCCTACCCCATGGCTGCCATGGGGGCATGAGCTCATCGACGGCGGTCCTACACGTCTGCCGCGCACCTACTACTTCGCCTCGCAGGATCCACCACCTCACCACCTTGACCATTGCATTGCCTTGGTCGACCCGCCGCCGCCGCCTGCGGCGATGGCCCTCTGGCGAGAGCAAGTTCGTGATTTCCTCGTCGGCCCACTCCAGCGCAATGTGGTACGAGCTCAACCTAGTCTTTTTGGTGTGGGTCTTTATCAGATGAGCAGCCCGAACTCGGTGAACGCGCTTGTGCAGCACGGCCAGTACCAGATTCAGAATCGGATGCTGCGGTTTGTGCATGTGGGCGAGGCGCCTCAAAACCACCGTGCGGCGATTGGATTTCATCGTGGTTGGCTGATGTTCCTTGGGGTTCATCCTGATTACCGCAATGATTTCGATATTGCACAAGCAGTGGCAACGTTTGGACAATATCACACCTGGAATAGCAATGATCCGGTTACTGATAGGGTCCTGGTGTATGCATCCTTCCCATCGCCGCAGTTGGTACCTCGTGATGTTGTGTTTGGTAGGTTTGCTACAGTAGGTGGAGCCAGGGAGACTTGGACAGCACCAGTTTATATCCTCACTGCAGATTTTGCTGATGCATTGCCTGCTGATGAGGATCAGATGCCACCTGATGGGAACCCACATCCTTTCCCAGGAGAGTTGCAGCCTAATAATAACTTGTGGGTCAATCCACAATACCCTGAGATTGGTTGGGATGCAGTTCAGGATCTTGGACATGAGCAACAAGGAGGTCATGGTGGTAACTTTGGTCAGCAAGGTGGATGGGGCCAGATGGGTCATGGGCAGCAGGAGGGATGGGGTCAGGATGACATGGAGCAGGGGCAGGAGCAAGGTGTGCTGCAAGAGATGCAGGAGTCCATGGTCATCAACCTATCTGACAGCTCTAGCTCCTCTGTTAACATGATGGAAGTGCAGCAACAACATCAGCAGGATGGTATTCAAATGTTACATAATGTGCTCAACATTGGGATGGCCTGTACCATTATTGGGCCTGCATTGCCTCCTGAGATGATGTGTGCAAAAGCTCTTGGCATGGCACTTCCTTCTATATTCAGTAGACTTGTACCTAAGCCAAGGTTTAACACCTCATTTATGTTTCTGAAAAAGTTGACTGGGGCAAGCTTGTCAGTGGTTCATTGCTTCAAGGGAGATAAGCAGTTGATGAATTTAGATGAGGCAGCTGGTTCACAGATTCTGATATCCATTGAGGGTACTCAAAAAGGCAACTCTTACTTGCAGCCAGGGACTTGTGCTTCAAAGAATAGAGTGAAGAGGAAGAAGTCTGCATCATCTATAGTTCAGCCTACTGAAAGGAGATTCACTAGGAGCTGTCTCAAAACTGATGGGTATAGGCCAGCTCCAATTTTGGCTGTGCAGCCCAAGATTAAGAAGAAGGTTAGAGCCAAGAATTTGTTACTGGAGATGGAGCAAGAGGCAACTCAACAGCAGCAGGAGGAAGCTCAAGGCCAGGAGGAGCAGCAGCAAATGCCAGCACCACCTATCCCTTTAACAGTGATGCAAAGAGTTGGTCAGTCTCTGGGCATTGCTGCAGAGAAGTTGAGCAAGGAACAGCTTGAGGCTGTACCTGAGGACAAGAAGGGAGGAGAACCAGCTGATGATTAAGGGAGTCTGCTTATTCAAGTCATGGCAGTGTGGCTGCCCTGGGTGTCATGCTTTTGGTGATTTAGGGATGCATTTTGTGGCTTTTGTCAATGAGACTTGTGGTGTCTATGTCAGTATGATGGTTTTTGTTATTATCTGTACTCATATTACTATGGTTGGGTACCTGGTCAGTGCTATGAGGCTTTTGACTGAAGTATTGCAGTACTATTCCATGATATTTATGTTTGGCATTATGTGTCAACTTGGTAATATTTCTTATGTGATGCTTAATGAGTACAACTTATAAGAGAAAATGGCGTGTGTTTTGTTGGAATGTTCGTGGCATAAATTCTGACAATAGACAAAGGGAAGTGAGATCAAAAATTGAGGAAAGTGGGTGTGACATTATATGCTTGCAAGAAACTAAATGTGAATCTTTTGATTGGAGACTTATTAGGAAATTTTGCCCAAAGAGATTTGATCATTTTGCTTTTGCTCCATCTGTGGGTGCTTCTGGTGGTATTGTTATCCTTTGGAACTCTGCTGTGTTCTCTGGATTGTTGGTACAGTCAGTTAGGTTTGGGGTGCAAGTGAAATTCACATCAGTTCACAATAATGAATCCTGGAACTTGGTTTGTGTATATGGTCCTTGTCAGGGTCAAGAAAGAGACAACTTTGTGTCCTGGTTATATAATCTGCATATTCCTGCTGATGATAATTGGATAATTTTGGGTGATTTTAATTTTGTGAGATCACAAGATAATAGGAATAAACCCGGGGGAGATATCAATGACATGTTTTTATTCAATGAAATAATTGGTCACTTGGGCTTGTTAGAGCTTCCTATCAAAGGTAGAGCTTACACTTGGTCTAACATGCAGAAGGATCCATTGCTTGAGCAATTGGATTGGTTTTTCACTAGTGCTAATTGGATTTCTGATTATCCAAATACAATGGTACTTCCCCTTGCAAAAATTGGATCTGATCATGTTCCTTGTGTGCTTAATGTGGACACTAATATACCCAAGGCAGCTATTTTTAGATTTGATAATTATTGGGTTAATATGCCTGGATTCATGGAGTGTGTTCAAAAGTCTTGGGACATGGGGTCTACCAAGTCTTATAGTTCAGCTGTTCTGACAGACAAGTTAAAAACCTTGAGGCATGAACTTAAGAAATGGCATACTAGTTTGGCAAAACTAAAGCAAGTGATCAAGAGCTGTAATAATGTGATCTTTTTGCTTGACTCTTTGGAAGAACAGAGGCCTTTATATACAATGGAATTTAATTTTAGGAGAATTGTCAAGGCTCATTTGGATGATTTGCTTTTAGCTGAGTGTACTTATTGGAGGAAGCGTTGTACCATTAGATGGATCAAGCTTGGGGAAGATAACACTAAATTTTTTCATGCTATGGCTACTGAAAGATACAGGAGAAATGCTATTGCTATGATAAAAGATAGTGATGGGAATGAAGTAACTGATCATGATAGTATGGTTGGGTTGTTTTGGAGAGAATATAAGGAGAGAATGGGGAAATCAGAGTCTATTTCAATGCAATTTGATTTAGACAGAATTATTCATAGAGTGGATGGGTTACATGACTTGACCAGACCTTTTGAGGTAAAGGAAATGGATGATATCATTAAACATATGCCATTTGATAGAGCACCTGGGCCAGATGGTTTTAATGGGCTATTCTTGAAAAAGTGCTGCCCATAATTAAGAAAGATTTTTATAAGTTAGCTGCTGATTTTCATGATGAATCCATTCAGCTAAGGAATATTAATGGTTCTTTCATTACCCTAGTACCCAAGAAGCCTGTGCCAGTACAGGTGAATGATTTTAGGCCTATCTCTTTAACCAGTGTGTGTGTGATATTCCTTACCAAGTTGGCTGCTAACAGACTACAAGATAAAATTCTATCATGTATTCACAAGAATCAGTATGGGTTCTTGAGAGGCAGATCTATCCAAGATTGTTTGGCTTGGTCTTTTGAATATCTGTACTTATGTCAAGCTTCAAAAAAGCCCATCATTCTTCTTAAGTTGGATTTTGCTAAGGCTTTTGACACCATTGAACATGAGGCAATACTTCAAGTGATGAAGCATAAAGGTTTCAATGATAAATGGATCAGTTGGGCTAAGATTATTTTGACCACTGGCACATCTTCCATTCTGTTGAATGGTATACCTGGGAAGCAATTTGAGTGTAAAAGAGGAGTTAGACAAGGGGATCCAATATCTCCTCTGTTTTATCTGTTTGGTTCTGATTTGCTTCAGTCAGTCCTCAATGATTTAGTGCAGGAGGGTTTGCTGTCTTTGCCTATCATTACTAATGATCCTGATTTTCCCATTGTGCAATATGCTGATGATACTTTGCTGATTTTGCCTGCTGAAAAGGATCAATTGTTGTTGGTTAAAGATGCTTTGAGGAAATTTTCAATGTCAACTGGTCTGAAGATTAACTTTGATAAATCACAGATGCTGCCAATTAATGTGCCAGATGATTTGCTCCAGCAGTTGGCTGCAGTGTTTGAGTGTCAGGTAGGGAAAATGCCGTTCACCTATCTAGGCTTGCCTGTAGGAACTACCAAACCTACTATCACTGAACTATCTCCATTGGTTTGTCGTTTGGAAAGGAAATTGACATCTAGTTCTAGTTTTTTGTCTCAAGGAGCAAGATTGCAGCTTATCAACTCTGCTCTGGCTTCCATGCCATTACACTTTCTTTGCTCCTTGCAGTTGCCTATTGGTTTGACTAATCAATTGGACAGAATATTAAGGCAGTGTCTGTGGAAAGATAAGGATGGTATGCCCAAGCAGTCTCTGGCAGCCTGGGACATGATATGTAAGCCTAAGCTAAAAGGAGGATTGGGTATTGTAAACTTTCAGAAACAGAATGCAGCTTTGTTGATCAAATATTTGGACAAGTTCTATAATAAGAAGGATCTTCCCTGGGTAGACCTGCTCTGGTTTGCACATTATCAGGGTAAAGTGCCTCATGAGGAGAAGCTCTGTGGATCCTTTTGGTGGCGTGATGTTATGAAACAAGTGGATAATTTCAGAGGAGTGGTAGCTATAATACATGGTGCAGGTGATACTATGCTGTTTTGGTCAGACAATTGGAAGGTTAATGGCTCATCTTTGCCCATGAGTCAAAGGTATCCTAGGTTATTCTCTTATGCATTATTCCCTAATATCTCTTTGGTGAAGATGTTTAATGAGGAGGACCTGGACTTGATGTTCTATTGGCCACTATCTGCACATGCACATCAGGAATTAATAGAGGTCAAGCACATTATGCAGTCCAATCCATTGACACAGGAAAAGGATAAATGGGTATATGTTTGGGGTGATCAATATGCTTCTGCATGCTTTTACAAACACATCCATGCTCATATACAGGTTCCTAGTGTGTACAGATGGCTTTGGAAATCATGTTGCATTATGAAGCATAAAGTGTTTGCTTGGCTTTTAATCTCAGATAGACTAAATACACGTGATTTGCTCAAAAGAAGACATTGGCATGTTACAGAGGATGAGCACTGTGTTCTCTGTCCTGGAAGAGTCTTTGAGGATCGTATTCACCTATTTTTTGAATGTAATTTCAGTGTCAGAATATGGAATTATCTGCAAATTGAATGGAATGGCAATAATGATATGCAACAAGTGTTAGCAGGGGCCAGGAAGAGCTTCTCCAAGCCTTTTTTCATGGAAGTGATAATTTTGGCCTGTTGGAATATCTGGTTACTCAGAAATGGGAGGATCTTTAATGATGAAGTCTGCTCTTTCACTAAGTGGAAGGGGAAATTCGTTCATGATATATCCTTGCTGCAACATAGGATTAAAGTGAAGCACAAGGATAGGTTGCTTTCCTGGATTAGGTCTCTGCCTTAGAGCTTTTTTCCAGTAGTGACTTCTGTTGTACATTCTCTCTTTTTTCTTCCTTTGTACATAGACTTTTTCCTTTAATATAATAAAATACTGTGGGGCTTTTTGCCTCACAGTCTTGGGTTTCAAAAAAAAAGAACAAGTATCCTCTGCCAAAGATAGAAGATCTGTTTGACCAGCTGACCGGTGCCAAAGTGTTCTCTAAGATTGTCTTAGGACTGGTTACCACCAACTGAAGATTCGTGCCACCGATATCCCCAAAACTGCCTTGACCACCAGATATGGATTGTATGAGTACAATGTCATGTCATTTGGATTGACCAATGCCCCCGCTTACTTCATGAATCTCATGAATAAGATCTTTATGAACTTCCTGGATAAGTTTATCGTAGTCTTCATCGACGACATTCTAATCTAATCCAAATCCGAAGAAGAACATGAGCAACATTTGGAAGTGGTTCTAGATACCCTTCGGGAGCATCAGTTGTACGCCAAGTTCAGCAAGTGTGAATTTTTGTTGAAGGAAGTAGGATTCCTGGGACATATCTTGTCTGCGGGAGGAATTGTTGTTGACCCCTCCAAAATCAAGACCGTTGAAGAATGGAAAGCCCCAACCACTCAGACTGAAGTCTGTGCATTTCTCGGATTGGCGGGGTATTACCGCTGGTTTGTTGAAGGATTCTCGAGCATCGCAAGACCAATGACTCAATTGCTGAAGAAGGACAAGAAGTTTGAATGGACTGACAAATGTGAAGAGAGTTTCCAACAGCTCAAGAGCAGATTAACCTAAACCCCAATATTGATCATGCCGGACATCACCAAGCCATTTGATGTGTACTGTGACGCCTCCAAGATTGGTCTTGGATGTGTGTTGATGCAAGAAGGCAAAGTGATATCATACATGTCAAGACAACTGAAACAACATGAGCAGAATTATCCAACCCATGACTTAGAGCTAGCCGCCGTAGTTTTAGCCCTGAAAGTATGGCGTCATTACCTCATGGGTAATCGATGTGAGATCTATTCGGATCGCAAGAGCTTGAAGTATATCTTCACCCAGAAGGAGCTGAATATGAGGCAGCACAGATGGATAGAGTTAATCAAGGATTATGATATGGAAATTCACTATCACCCCGGCAAGGCCAATGTGGTAGCGGATGCCCTGAGTAGACTGTCGTGTCAGTTGAACTCCATGATCGCAGAAAAGCAACCTAGTTTGCATCAAGAATTTGAGCAGTTTAGATTGGAGCTAGTTAGTGTAGGATTTCTAGCCAGCATCGAACTCCAACCTACCCTGATTAGTCAGATCAAGGATGCCCAGAAGGGAAATGCTAGCATTGATGGGATCAAGAGCCAAATAGCTGCGGGAAAGGCACCGGGATTCACGGAAGATGAAGAAGGAGTGCTATGGTACAACGGATGCCTATGTGTGCCATCAAATTCAGAGTTGAAGCAAGTTATCCTGAAAGAAGCCCATGACACCCTTTACTCCATTCATCCCAGAGGAACCAAGATGTACCAAGATTTGAAGGAACAATTTTGGTGGCATGGAATGAAGAGAGAAATTGGAAGCTACATCGCCAAGTGTGATATCTGTCAACGAGTCAAAGAAGAACATCAATGACCCGCGGGATTGCTGCAACCCCTGCAGATTCCCGAATGGAAGTGGGATTCTGTAGGAATGGACTTCATCACCGGACTGCCCAAATCTAGTAAAGGAAATGATTCTATTTGGGTAGTGGTCGACAGATTGACCAAGGTAGCCCATTTCATCCCCGTCAAGACCACCTATCAAGGACCAAGACTCGCAGAGTTATATAGCTCAAGGATAGTCAGCCTGCACGGAACCCCGAAGT
Source organism: Lolium multiflorum (assembly GCA_030979885.1). Taxonomy (NCBI): domain Eukaryota; kingdom Viridiplantae; phylum Streptophyta; class Magnoliopsida; order Poales; family Poaceae; genus Lolium; species Lolium multiflorum. The sequence goes on along the minus strand of CM061753.1, from coordinate 27,386,633 downwards.
CAATAGTGTCCGATAGAGGATCCCAATTCACCTCCAGATTTTGGCAGAAAGTACATGAAGGACTGGGAACCCGGCTAAATTTCAGCACAGCCTATCACCCGCAGACTGATGGACAGACTGAACGAGTCAATCAGATACTGGAAGATATGTTGAGAGCATGTGTGCTGGAGTATGGATCCAAGTGGGAAGACTGCTTGCCGTACGCAGAATTCTCATACAACAACAGCTATCAAGCCAGTTTGCAAATGGCCCCCTTCGAAGCACTGTACGGAAGGAAGTGTCGTACCCCTCTGAATTGGTCGGAAGTCGGAGAGAGTCAAGTCTTTGGACCTGATATTCTCCGAGAAGCTGAAGAGAAGGTTCACAAGATCCACGAATACCTCAAGACAGCCCAATCAAGACAGAAGAGCTATGCTGACAAGAGAAGCCGAGAGAAGACCTTCGAGATCGGAGATTTCGTGTATCTCAAAGTATCCCCCCTTAAAGGAATGCATAGATTCCAACTTAGAGGAAAGCTTGCACCCCGATATGTCGGACCCTTCAAAGTCCTGAGTCGCCGAGGAGAAGTATCCTATCAACTGGAGTTACCGGAAGAAATGGCAGCGGTACACAATGTGTTTCACGTTACTCCGGAAGTGCTTGGAAGTACCAGAGAAGACCGAGGTTTTCAAGAACATCGATCATCTAGTTGTGGATATCAACTCAGATTTGACCTACTGCGAGTACCTATTCACATCTTGGAAGAAGCTTTCAGAACCACCCGCACCAGGAGTATCATGTTTCTGAAGATCCAATGGAGTAACCATACCGAAGAAGAAGCCACTTGGGAGCGAGAAGACTTCATGAAGACTGAATACCCAGATCTCTTTAGTACCTAGTTTTCTTTAAGATCTCGGGACAAGATCTTTTGTAAGGGGGAAGGGTTTGTAACATCCCAAGTTTTCAAATTCAATAAAGACAAGAAATTCAATTTCCCAAATTTTGGAGTTAACAAAACTGTAGGGATTCGTTGCATAGAAAACAAAAAATTTCCTACCGCGAGAACGCAATCCAAGCCAAGATGCAATCTAGAAGATGGGAGCAACTAGGGGATGAACAAGACTAACCCTTGAAGATTTCCAAAGCCTATAAGAGTAGGCTCTTATTTCTGCGGTAGACGATCACTTGCCGCTTGCAAAAGCGCGTAGAAGATCTTGATCACGGTGCCACAATCGGGCAGCACCTCCGTACTCGGTCACACGTTCGGTGTTGATGAAGACGACGTCCTTCTCCCCGTTCCAGCGGGCAGCGGAAGTAGTAGCTCCTCCTTGAATCCGGCACGACGGCGTGGTGGCGATGGCGATGGAGAACTCCGGCGGAGCTTCGCTAAGCGTGCGGGAGAGGTGGAGGAGAGGGGCGGCTAGGGTTTGGGAGAGGGGTGGCCGGCCTCAAGGGGTGCGGCCAACTTGTGGCTCTATGGTGGCCGGCCCCCTCCCCTATGCCCCTCATTATATAGGTGGAAGCCCCAAGAGTTGTAGTCCAAGTCTTCGAATAAGACCCCAACACCAAAACTTCCCAAAGGTGGGAAACCTACTCAAGGGGGAGTCCTACCCAAGGTGGGACTCCCACCTTTCCTTAGGTGGGGTGGCCGGCCACCTTAGGTGGAGCCCACCTGGGACTCCTCCCTTAGGGTTTGGCCGACCAAGCTTGTGGAGTCCCTCCGGGACTCCACCTTCCATAGTGCCTTTCTTCCGGACTTTTCTAGAACCTTCTAGAACCTGCCATAAATGCACCGGATCATTTCCAAACTTGGAATATGACTTCCTATATATGAATCTTATTCTCCGGACCATTCCGAACTCCTCGTGATGTCCGGGATCCCATCCGGGACTTCGAACAAACTTCGAACTCCATTCCATATTCAAGTTCTACCATTTCAACATCAAACCTTAAGTGTGTCACCCTACGGTTCGCGAACTATGTGGACATGGTTGAGTACTCTCTCCGACCAATAACCAATAGTGGGATCTGGAGATCCATAATGGCTCCCACATATTCAATGATGACTTCAGTGATCGAATGAACCATTCACATACGATACCAATTCCCTTTGTCACGCGATATTTTACTTGTCCGAGGTTTGATCATCGGTATCACTCTATACCTTGTTCAACCTCGTCTCCTGACAAGTACTCTTTACTCATACCGTGGTATGTGGTCTCTTATGAACTTATTCATATGCTTGCAAGACATTAGACGGCATTCCACCGAGAGGGCCCAGAGTATATCTATCCGTCATCGGGATGGACAAATCCCACTGTTGATCCATATGCCTCAACTCATACTTTCCGGATACTTAATCCCACCTTTATAACCACCCATTTACGCAGTGGCGTTTGATGTAATCAAAGTACCTTTCCGGTATAAGTGATTTACATGATCTCATGGTCATAAGGACTAGGTAACTATGTATCGAAAGCTTATAGCAAATAACTTAATGACGTGATCTTATGCTATGCTTAATTGGGTGTGTCCATTATATCATTCACATAATGACATAACCTTGTTATTAATAACATCCAATGTTCATGATCATGAAACGATGATCATCTATTAATCAACAAGCTAGTTATACAAGAGGCTTACTAGGGACTCCTTGTTGTTCACATAACACACATGTATCAATGTTTCGGTTAATAAAATTATAGCATGGTATGTAAACATTATCATAAACACAAAGATGTATCATAATAACCTATTTATTATTGCCTCTTGGGCCCCTCCTCAGTTGTAAGCATTTCCCAGTTTTTCCTATTTTCCCTCCTCTAGTTTGAAACACGCACAAGTGTTGGAACGGCCGGTAGCCGTCAGGTCGAGGCCTTGACCGTTAGTCTGACCGGGTGGGGCCGCACGGGCAGCTCCTCCCTGACCGTCTCGTGCTGACGGGTAGGGTCAGGAGACACGTCGGAGCAGCCATCCATCTATCGCTGACGTGTGGGCCGTTTTATTTCATGATTTTATACGCAGTGCTGCCAATGACAAATGGGGCCGCTCTATAGGGCTGCCGCAGCCAATGACCAGTGGGGTCGTCTATTTTTCAGGAAAAGACATATATTGCCGCTCTGTGGGGCTGCCGCAGCCAATGACCAGTGGGGTCGTCTATTTATTTAGAGAAACTCATATATTGCCGCTCGGGGCCTCCGCAGCCAATGACCAGTGGGGTCGTCTATTTTTCAGGAAAAGACATATATTGCCGCTCTGTGGGGCGCGCAGCCAATGACCAGTGGGGTCGTCTATTTATTTAGAGAAAATCATATATTGCCGCTCTGGGGCCTCCGCACCAATGACCAGTGGGGTCGTCTATTTTTCAGGAAAAGACACATATCGCTCTGTGTGGCTGCCGTAGCCAATGACCAGTGGGATCGTCTACTTATTTAGAGAGAAAAATCATATATTGCCGCTCCGTGGGGCTGCGCAGCCAATGACCAAAGGTCGTCTATTTTTCAGGAAACTCACATATTGCCGCTCTGATATATGTCTTTAGAGAATATCATAGAGAGAAGCAACAAGTTCGCTAATTAATTATTCTTAAGCTAGACCGAAGAACCGCTGGCAGCTCGTTCCCCACCGTCGGACGGAGCAGCCATCGCCGGCGCCTCGTCGCGCCGCCGGCTCTGTCCCCCGGCGGCGTCGGACGAACTGCGGCGCTGCACGTCAACCACGGCTCCAGCACTTGTTTCGTCCGCACGCATTGTACCCACCGCAGGAAAGTCCGCCGCAAGCAGATCCGCCGCCCACGACGACCGGGATTTGTTCCGCGCACCAATTGGTATAGCTTGGTAAGACCTCCGCTTTTGCCTCCCCCGCCCCCTAATCGATTCGGTTCCCGTAATTTATTGGAGTTTGCACGAAATAGTCCTCAATGTCTGGTCGTAGCGGGTACACCGGCGAGGGTGGGGATTCGATCATGTCGTGGCCACGTTCTACTTCTCCTACATAGATAGATAGATTGTTTCGTTTTTACATTTTTCGAACTTTTTATTTCCCTTTATAATACCCAATTGATTTTCAGGTCAAAACCTCGAAAAACCGCATCATGTATGGCATCATTTTCACCCTAAATTTCAAATTTTCTGAAACTTTCCCTTTTAGATATTCCTTGTTGTTATAGGTATGCCATCATGTATGCCAAACTTTTGTAACAAATTAGGTTTTTTCTGCCTTCTCTAAATGACCTCAAAAATCGTACGTGATAGGTTTATCATTCTATACAAAGATAGATGGTTTATGATTTTTTGCGTGAAAAGTAATGGCAACAACAAATTGGTGATGGTTTATCATTTTTTTGCGTGAAAAGTAATGGCTACAACAAATTGTTGATGGTTTATGATTTTTTGCGTGAAAAGTAATGGCAACAACAAATCGGTGATGGTTTATCATTTTTTGCGTGAAAAGTAATGGCAACAACAAATCGGTGATGGTTTATCATTTTTTTGCGTGAAAAGTAATGGCTACAACAAATTGTTGATGATTTATGATTTTTTGTGTGAAAAGTAATGGCTACAACAAATCGGTGATGGTTTATCATTTTTTTTGCGTGAAAAGTAATGGCAACAACAAATCGGTGATGGTTTATCATTTTTTGCGTGAAAAATAACGCCTAAAAGAGTTTATAATTTTTAGCGCGTGAAAAATAATACAGAAAACCGCCCTTCAGCATACTTAGAGGGTGGAAGCTAATTAACCGCCAACAGAGAGAGAGAGGGGTTATCCTGCCCGTTCCCTATATCATACGATCAACGGTCGGCGGGCACGATCCGCGTGATATGGGATAGACCAATCAGGGCGATGTTGCACGTCTGCGAGAATTTGTGAAGAGAGAGGGAAAAACTGAGTACTATCAAGAAACCAAGGGCACTGAGTAGTAAATAGACTAAGGGATTCAAATATGAGATTTAAAAAATGGAAAATGCGTGTTTTGTACAATGAAACCCATCTTGGCCTACCTCAAACTATTTGCAATACCAATATACATCAGTGTGAGAATTGTGGCCTCATTTAGACAAAGTATGATTTGGGGGAAGCTGTTTTGGGAAGGGCTTATTGTGGAAAACCATGCACCTTCATAGCTACTAGGTGATTTGAGAAGTGGCAATTTGTGGTAAAACTTGATTTATCTACGATTTATCTATGATTTGAGAAGTGGCAATTTGTGGTAAAGACTCCATGAGTAAGTGCCACTCTTTTTCGGATTTTTTTGCACATTAAATGACTCATTTAACTAGTTAATCCCATTTGTTGACTCTCTGTTGACCAGCCACTTGAGGGTAAAACTGAGTATATTGCACTAGCCAGTATTAGCACTCGAGGGGAAAATTGAGCACACAAAAATGCTAGTATAAGACTCGAGGGTATACCTGAGTATATCTAAATTTCTAGGGTTAGACTCGAGGACACGTGCAATTGTTGACGCGTAGACGCGGGTCGCGGTGGAGAAGTCTAGACGTGCAATCGTGGACGCGTGTCGCATTGCAGAAGTCCAAGACGTGCAGACGTGCACCTGTGCACGCGTAGGATGCGGGTCGCACCACCCCTCGCCTTTATAGACGCCTCCTCGCACTCTCTCTGTCACTCTCACTCGCTCACGCATCGCCAACTCTCTCACGTCCCATCATCTTCTCCAAAGCAAAAAACCCTCTCCCTCTTCCTCTTCCTCCGCCGGAGAGATGGACAAGGAGAATGCCAATCCCATCATCGAGGTAGGCTCGAAGCGCGACGCCTCCATCTTCGGCGCCGTCCCCTCTACGGACGTCGCCGCCGCCGCCGTCGCCGGTGCATCGGAGGCTGCTGCCGCCGGTGGCGGATCCCGGTGGGATGGGACCCCTACGACCCCGTGTGCGTACGTCCCGCCCCCGAACCCCTACGACACCTCCCTGGAGGACCCATGGAACGAGGTAACTACGGTTTCCTTTTTTGTTCCCCATTCCTTTTTGAACCCTATTTTTGCTGGTGTAGATGGATCTGTAGATGGATGAGTATTGGGCTAATATTTGCGCCGATTTTATTCCATTTTGTTTTGATCACTTCTTGATTTCGTTTAAGATTTGGGGTTCGGCTGTTCGGTTAATTTATGCAAGTAATATTGGATCTCAATCAGTTAATTTATGCAAGTAATCATGGGATCTCAATCAGTTATTTTATGCACTAATCAAAAGATATCAACCGTTTAATTTTGCAAATAATCTCGAATGTGTTCAAGTTCAGATCTAGTTCAGATCTAGAATCTGTTTCTTTGCCTATGATGAATGGTTGGGCACAAATTTTTACAGGGAGGGCGAACCATTGCTGTGTACAAATCTGTTGTGCATGAGCTTTAGTTCGCTAACACCTTCCCTGTAGATATATAATCATGTCCACTCTAACTGAGGCTGACTCTGTTTTTCTTAACTTTGTTATCATGTACGTTAGTCATCGTTGCAACTCATTCACTAGTTTCTGTTTGATATGGATCAGATGTCTGGCAGCGACGTCGGCAGCGACGAAGAGGAGGAGGACGTCAAGACTCGCCAGGTGCTGCGGAGGCTGCAGGTCGGCCAGTACATCTCCTACTTCGCCAAGGAGGTCTACAGGTGCCCCTTCTGCACCAGGAGACTCGGCGCCACGGACTTCAACTGCCTCGTCACGCATGCTGAGAACATCAGCACCACCTTCCCCAAGGTCGGCATGACGGTGAACGTCCACTCCTTCCGCGCCAAGCACAGGGCGCTCGGCATGCACCTCCGCAGCTTGCAGCGGGTGGAGATCTCCGCCGGGCGCATGCCTCCGCTCAAGCCCAAGGCTCCCAAGGGGAGCAAGAGCAACAAGTGGAGGCAGAGCCAGATGGGTAGGCGGAGTCCTGGACGTGTGCTGCTGCTGCTGCTGCCTCCTAGTTTGTTGTTGGGATCCCTTTGTTGTTAGCTAGGGATCCCTTGTTGTTATGTTAGTATGATGGTGATGTGAAGAACCTGTTACTATGTTGGCTGCTGTGTATGCAGCTTATTATCTATCCATATTATCTAGGGATTATCTATCCCTAGTCTACTATATTTTGTTGGCCGTACTTAGTTTTCTTGATTTACTATGACTGTGAATTTATCGTACATTATCCTGGAGATTTGCTTCTAGATTTAACTACATACATATGGACCAGAGGGAGTACTAGATTTGCTGCCATATTGGGCAAACAATGAGGGCCAAAAGGCACAAATAATTGAAGAAAGTCAGAAATGCAAGCTTCTCTAGATTTTATACTAATTTGGTGAAAAGGACAGAGAGAAAGAGGGGAAAAGGTGCACTTAATAATGCCAATTTGGGTCGAGAGAGACAGAACCCAGCTCCTGCTCACGTGCAACCAAACGCTTCTCGTCCTATCCCACGCGGTCCCTTTCTACCAGCCCCACGCGACGCGGGCCCACACGACGCGGCCCCACACGTGACAGAACGGTCAACTAAACGGGAATCCTGCCGTCTGAGCGCTTCTGCGGGTTTCAAACAAGGGCTTGGGGAAAACTGAGGAAAACTAAGGAGCTGGGGAAAACTGAGTACAACTAAGGACCTGAGGGCACGAAAATAGAAATCCCATTTATTATTGCCTCTTGGGCATATCTCCAACAGTCTCCCACTTGCACTAGAGTCAATAATCTAGTTTACATTTGTAAAGATATAACACCTTGGCCTTCTGGTGCTTTATCATGTTTTGCTCACGGGAGAGGTTTTAGTCAACGGATCTGACATGCTCAGAAACGTATGTATTTTGTAATTCATTTGCGTCTCAACGCATCACTCATTTCCAAATGAGTCGGCATTAAATATGTTTGGTCTTCTGGTGGAACCTTAATTCCGCGGTCTGAAATATGTCACTAATATTGTCACACACAATATAGCTTCAAAGTTCTGACACAAGTTCTCAAAGAACCTCTTGACTTTAACATCCTTTGTCATTGTCAAAACAATGACATACTCTGCCTTCTTTTGTAGAATCCGTCATAATATTTAGAACTCTTCTAAATCTAGCATAGACAACTTCTAGCTCATTGTGCTACCTTTTATTTTCATATGTGACAAAAACAAATATCGGTGCAACACCTTACAGCGATTTGTTTGTCATTTCTCCATACAAAACTATATATATATATCCTTGGTTCTTCTTAAGTACTCAAGAATATTCTTACTGTTTTTCAATGATCATCACATGAATCATTCTGGTACATGCTCATAACATTTTTAGAGTACGTGATATCTGATTGTGTACATATTATTTGTGATCTAAAATCACTCATGTGTTTTTACTCATTGAGTGTCAGATACACTCAAGTCTTGTTAAACCTTCACATGACAAGAACATTTTCTTAATATTTCTATATTGAACTACTTCAATATCCATTCTATGTACTTTGACTTAAACTTATTATGTGTTTCAATCTATCTTCATAGATCTTGACACTAAATATGTTTTAGTCCATATCCTTTCATTAAAGTTTAATTTTCAATGAAACCTTTTAATCAAGTATATAATTACATCATTTATAACCAACTATATGTCATCTACATAAGTATTATAAATATGTCTCAGCGCTCCCACTCAATTTCTTGCAAATGCAAGCCTCTTCATCGTCTCTGATGAAATAAAAAACTCTTTGACTATTTCATCTGGTGAATAATTCCAACTCCGTGATACTCACTTCATCCAATTGAAGTGTTATATCTATCTAGTATGGAAGCAAAACTCTTGGTTGTATCTTGTATACACCTGAAGGAGATATGCCCTAGAGGCAATAATAAAGTGGTTATTATTTATATCTTTATGTTTATGATAAATGTTTATATATCATGCTATAATTGTATTAACCGAAACATTAGTACATGTGTGATATGTAGACAACAAGAAGTCCCTAGTATGCCTCTTAAACTAGCTTGTTGATTAATGGATGATTAGTTTCATAATCATGAACATTGGATGTTATTAATAACAAGGTTATATCATTATATGAATGATGTAATGGACACACCCAATTAAGCGTAGCATAAGATCTCGTCATTAAGTTATTTGCTATAAGCTTTCGATACATAGTTACCTAATCCATATGACCATGAGATCATGTAAATCACTTATACCGGAAAGGTACTTTGATTACACCAAACGCCACTGCGTAAATGGGTGGTTATAAAGGTGGGATTAAGTATCCGAAAAGTATGAGTTGAGGCATATGGATCAACAGTGGGATTTGTCCATCCCGATGACGGATAGATATACTCTGGGCCCTCTCGGTGGAATGTTGTCTAATGTCTTGCAAGCATATGAATAAGTTCATAAGAGACCACATACCACGGTACGAGTAAAGAGTACTTGTCAGGAGACGAGGTTGAACAAGGTATAGAGTGATACCGAAGATCAAACCTCGGACAAGTAAAATATCGCGTGACAAAGGAAATTGGTATTGTATGTGAATGGTTTATTCGATCACTAAAGTCATCGTTGAATATGTGGGAGCCATTATGGATCTCCAGATCCCGCTATTGGTTATTGGTCGGAGTGAGTACTCAACCATGTCCGCATAGTTCACGAACCGTAGGGTGACACACTTAAAGTTGGATGTTGAAATGGTAGAACTTGAATATGGAATGGAGTTCAAATATTTGTTCGGAGTCCCGGATGAGATCCCGGACATCACGAGGAGTTCCGGAATGGTCCGGAGAATAAGATTCATATATAGGATGTAATTTTATGTGAATTAAAATGATGCGGAAGGTTCTATGGAAGGTTCTAGAAGGTTCTAGAAAAGTCCGGAAGAAACCACCAAGGAAGGTGGAGTCCCGGAGGGACTCCACCTCCATGGCCGGCCAACCCTAGAGGGGGAGGAGTCACAAGTGGACTCCCCCAAGGGGGGCCGGCCACCCCCTCCATGGAAGGTGGAACTCCCACCTCTAGTGGGAGTCCTAGCTTGGGTAGGTTTCCCTATCATATTGGGTTCGGGTCTTATTCGGAGACTTGTAGTCCAACCCTTGGGGCTTCCACCTATATAATGAGGGACAAGGGGAGGGGGCCGGCCACCTCAAGACCACAAGCTGGCCGCACCCCTCAAGTGGCCGGCCACCCCCTCCCAAACCCTAGCCGCCCCCTCTCCTCCATAGCTCCCGCGTGCTTTAGCGAAGCTCCGCCGGAGTTCTCCACCACCACCGACACCACGCCGTCGTGCTGTCGGATTCAAGAGGAGCTACTACTTCCGCTGCCCGGTGGAACGGGAGGTGGACGTCGTCTTCATCAACAACCGAATATGTGACCAAGTACGGAGGTGCTGCCCGTTCGTGGCGCCGGAGGGATCGTGATCAAGATCTTCTACGCGCTTTTGCAAGCGGCAAGTGAACGTCTACCGCAGCAACAAGAGCCTCCTCTTGTAGGCTTTGGAATCTCTTCAAGGGTGAGACTCGATAAACCCCTCGTTGCTACCGTCTTCTAGATTGCATCTTGGCTTGGATTGCGTGTTCGCGGTAGGAAATTTTTGTTTTCTATGCAACGTTATCCTACAGTGGTATCAGAGCCGTGTCTATGCATAGATGGTTGCACGAGTAGAACACAATGGTTTTGTGGGCGTTGATGCTCTTGTTATCTTTAGTTTGAGTACTTTGCATCTTTGTGGCATAGTGGGATGAAGCGGCTCGGACTAACTTTACATGACCGCGTTCATGAGACTTGTTCCTCGTTCGACATGCAACTTGTATTGCATAAGAGGCTTTGCGGGTGTCTGTCTCTCCTACTATAGTGAAGATTCAATTTACTCTTCTATTGAAAACATTAGTATCAACGTTGTGGTTCATGTTCGTAGGTAGATTAGATCTCTCTCGAAAACCCTAAACCACGTAAAATATGAAAACCAAATTAGAGACGTCTAACTTGTTTTTGCAGGGTTTGGTGATGTGATATGGCCATAATGTGATGATGAATATGTATGAGATGATCATTATTGTATTGTGGCAACCGGCAGGAGCCTTATGGTTGTCTTTAAATTTCATGTTGAGTAGTATTTCAAAGTAGTTGTAATAGTTGCTACATGGAGGACAATCATGAAGACGGCGCCATTGACCTTGACGCTACGCCGACGATGATGGAGATCATGCCCGAAGATGATGGAGATCATGTCCGTGCTTTGGAGATGAAGATCAAAGGTGCAAAGACAAAAGGGCCATATCATATCACATATGAACTGCATGTGATGTTAATCCTTTTATGCATCTTATTTTGCTTAGATCGCGACGGTAGCATTATAAGATGATCCCTCACTAAAATCTCAAGATAATAAAGTGTTCATCCTTAGTAGCACCGTTACCAAGTCTTGTCGGTTCAAAGCATCTCGTGATGATCGGGTGTGATAGAATCAACGAGTACATACAACAGGTGCAAGACAGTTTTGCACATGTGGATACTAAGGTGGCCTTGACGAGCCTAGCATGTACAGACATGGTCTCGGAACACGTGATACCGAAAGGTAGAGCATGAATCATATGGTTGATATGATGAACACTTTGAGTGTTCGCCATTGAAATCACACCTTGTCTCGTGATGATCGGACTTAGGTGCGGTGGATTTGGTTCGTGTGATCACTAAGACAATGCGAGGGATATTGTTTTGAGTGGGAGTTCACCTAGATTTTTAATTATGTTGAATTAAAATTTGAACTCAATTTGTCATAAACTTAGTCTAAACTTTTGCAAATATATGTTGTAGAGATGGCGTCCCCAATCAATTTTAACCAGTTCCTAGAGAAAGAAAAACTTAAGAGCAACGGTAGCAACTTCACCGACTGGTTCCGTCATGTGAGGATCTTCCTCTCTGGCGGAAATCTGCAATATGTGCTTGATGCACCGCTAGGTGACCCTCCTGCAGAAACTGAAACCGATGAAGTAAAAGCTGTTTACGAGACTCGGAAAATTCGGTACTCTCAAGTTCAGTGTGCCATCCCACCTGGAATCCGATCTTCAAAAACGTTTTGAGCACCACGATCCTCATGAGTTGATGAAAGAGCTGAAAGCTATTTTTGAGACTCATGCGGCCGTGGAATGCTATGAAGCATCGAAACAATTCTTCAGCTGCATGATGGAAGAAGGCAGCTCCGTTAGTGAGCACATGCTCGCCATGACCGGGCATGCAAAGAAACTCAGTGACTTGGGAATAGTGATTCCTAACAGACTGGGGATTAATCGTGTCCTTCAATCACTGCCACCAAGTTACAAGAACTTTGTGATGAACTACAATATGCAGAACATGAACAAGGAGTTACCTGAACTCTTTGGCATGCTAAAAGCTGCTGAGATTGAGATCAAGAAAGAGCACCAAGTGTTGATGGTCAACAAGACCACCAGTTTCAAGAAACAGGGCAAGTCTAAGGGAAAATTCAAGAAGGGTGGCAAGAAAGCTGCCACGCCTCCTGTGAAACCTAAGAACGGCCCTAAGCCTGATGCTGAGTGCTATTACTGCAAGGAGAAGGGACACTGGAAGCGTAATTGCTCCAAGTATCTGGCTGATCTAAAGAGTGGCCTTGTCAAGAAGAAGAAAGAAGGTATATCTGATATACATGTTATAGATGTTTATCTCACTGGTTCTCGTTCTAGTACCTGGGTATTTGATACTGGTTCGGTTGCTCATATTTGTAACTCGAAACAGGAACTAAAGAATAAACGACAACTACTGAAAGATGAAGTGACGATGCGCGTTGGAAACGGATCCAAGGTCAATGTGATCGCTGTCGGCACACTTCCTCTACATCTACCTTCGAGATTAGTTTTAAGCCTAAATAATTGTTATTATGTACCTGCGTTGAGCATGAACATTATATCTGGATCTTGTTTAATGCAAGACGGTTATTCATTCAAGTCTGAGAATAATGGTTGTTCTATTTTTATGAATAATATCTTTTATGGTCGAGCACCACAAAAGAATGGCTTATTTCTGTTAGATCTCGATAGTAGTGATACGCATATACATAACGTTGATGCTAAGCGAATTAAATTGAATGATAATTCTACTTATATGTGGCACTGTCGTCTTGGTCATATTGGAGTGAAACGCATGAAGAAACTCCATACTGATGGATTACTTGAATCACTTGACTTTGAGTCACTTGATAGATGCGAAGCATGTCTAATGGGTAAAATGACTAAGACTCCATTTTCTGGTATGATGGAGCGAGCTACTGACTTATTGGAAATCATACATACCGATGTGTGCGGACCAATGAGCGTAGCATCGCGCGGTGGTTATCGTTATGTTCTAACCTTCACAGATGATCTGAGTAGATATGGGTATATCTATTTCATGAAACATAAATCCGAAACTTTCGAGAAGTTTAAGGAATTTCAAAGTGAAGTAGAAAATCAACGTAACAAGAAGATTAAATTTTTACGATCTGATCGTGGAGGTGAATATCTAAGTTATGAGTTTGGCATGCATTTAAAGAAATGCGGAATACTTTCACAATTGACACCGCCGGGAACACCACAACGAAACGGTGTGTCCGAACGTCGTAATCGAACTCTCTTAGACATGGTTCGTTCTATGATGTCTCTTACTGATTTGCCATTATCATTTTGGAGTTATGCATTAGAGACAGCCGCATTCACTTTAAATAGAGCACCATCAAAATCCATAGAAACGACACCGTATGAAATATGGTTTAATAAGAAACCTAAGCTGTCTTTCCTGAAAGTTTGGGGTTGCGAAGCCTATGTAAAGAAGTTACAACCGGACAAGCTAGAACCCAAAGCGGAGAAATGCGTCTTCATAGGATACCCTAAGGAAACTATAGGGTACACTTTCTATCACAGATCCGAAGGCAAAATCTTTGTTGCTAAGAACGGAACCTTTCTTGAGAAAGAATTTCTCACTAAAGAAGTGACTGGAAGAAAAGTAGAACTCGATGAGATTGATGAATCTATACTCGTTGATCAGAGTAGCGCAGTACCGGAAGTTGTACCTGTACCGCCTACACCGGCAACAGAGAAAGCTAATGATAATGATCATGAAACTTCGAACGAGGAAACTACTGAACCTCGCAGATCGACAAGGGAACGTGCCACTCCTGATTGGTATGATCCTTGTCTAAATGTCATGATTGTGGATAACAATGATGAGGACCCTGCGACGTATGAAGCGATGATGAGCCCAGATTCCAACAAATGGCAAGAAGCCATGAAATCCGAAATGGGATCCATGTATGATAACAAAGTATGGACTTTGGTAGACTTACCTGATAGCCGAAAGGTCGAGAATAAATGGATCTTCAAGAAAAACAGATGCTGATGGTAATATTACCTGTCTATAAAGCTCGACTTGTCGCAAAGGGTTTCCGACAAATTCAAGGAGTTGACTACGATGAGACTTTCTCACCCGTAGCGAAGCTAAAATCTGTGAGGATTTTGTTAGCAATAGCTGCATTTTTTGATTATGAGATTTGGCAGATGGATGTCAAAACGGCGTTCCTTAATGGAGACATTGAGGAAGAGTTGTATATGGTACAACCCAAAGGTTTTGTCGATCCTAAAAATGCTGACAAAGTATGCAAACTTCAGCGTTCAATCTATGGACTGAAGCAAGCATCAAGAAGTTGGAACCGACGCTTTGATAAGGTGATCAAAGACTTCGGGTTTATACAGTGTCATGGAGAGGCCTGTATTTACAAGAAAGTGAGTGGGAGCTCTGTAGCATTCCTGATATTATATGTAGATGACATATTATTGATCGGGAATGATATAGAACTATTAAGCAGTGTTAAAGGTTATTTGAATAATAGTTTTTCAATGAAAGACCTTGGTGAAGCATCGTATATATTAGGCATCAAGATTTATAGAGATAGATCAAGACGCCTAATAGGGCTATCACAGAGTACATACCTGGACAAGATTCTAAAGAAGTTTAGAATGGACGAAAGTAAGAAAGGGTTCTTACCTATGTTACCAGGCAAGGTCTTGAGTAAGACTAAAGGACCGGCTACGGCAGAAGAAAGAGAAAGGATGAGTAATATCCCCTATGCCTTGGCAGTAGGATCTATCATGTATGCCATGCTATGTACTAGACCGGATATAGCACATGCTGTTAGTTTGACTAGCAGATATCAAAGTGATCCAGGAATGGAACACTGGACAGCGGTCAAGAATATCCTGAAGTACTTGAAAAGAACTAAGGATATGTTTCTTTGTTATGGAGGTGACCAAGAGCTCGTTGTAAGTGGTTACACCGATGCAAGTTGGAACACTGATCCTGATGACTCTAAGTCACAATCTGGGTATGTGTTTATATTGAATGGTGCTGCAGTAAGCTGGGCAAGCTCGAAGCAGTGCACGGTGGCGAAGTCTTCAACGTAATCGAGTACATAGCGGCTTCAGAGGCTTCATCAGAAGCGGTATGGATGAAGAGGTTCATTGTAGAGCTCGGTGTGGTTCCTAGTGCATTGGACCCTTTAATCATTTACTGTGATAACATGGGTGCCATCGCCAATGCACAAGAGCCAAGGTCACACAAGAGGCTGAAGCATATCCATCGAAGATGGAGAAGTAAAGATTTGCAAAGTACACACTGATCTGAATGTAGCAGATCCGTTGACTAAAGCTCTCCCTAGGGCAAAGCATGACCAACACCAGAATGCCATGGGTGTTAGGTATATTACAATGTAATCTAGATTATTGACTCTAGTGCAAGTGGGAGACTGAAGGAGATATGCCCTAGAGGCAATAATAAAGTGGTTATTATTTATATCTTTATGTTTATGATAAATGTTTATATATCATGATATAATTGTATTAACCGAAACATTAGTACATGTGTGATATGTAGACAACAAGAAGTCCCTAGTATGCCTCTTAAACTAGCTTGTTGATTAATGGATGATTAGTTTCATAATCATGAACATTGGATGTTATTAATAACAAGGTTATATCATTATATGAATGATGTAATGGACACACCCAATTAAGCGTAGCATAAGATCTCGTCATTAAGTTATTTGCTATAAGCTTTCGATACATAGTTACCTAATCCTTATGACCATGAGATCATGTAAATCACTTATACCGGAAAGGTACTTTGATTACACCAAACGCCACTGCGTAAATGGGTGGTTATAAAGGTGGGATTAAGTATCCGGAAAGTATGAGTTGACGCATATGGATCAACAGTGGGATTTGTCCATCCCGATGACGGATAGATATACTCTGGGCCCTCTCGGTGGAATGTCGTCTAATGTCTTGCAAGCATATGAATAAGTTCATAAGAGACCACATACCACGGTACGAGTAAAGAGTACTTGTCAGGAGACGAGGTTGAACAAGGTATAGAGTGATACCGAAGATCAAACCTCGGACAAGTAAAATATCGCGTGACAAAGGGAATTGGTATTGTATGTGAATGGTTCATTCGATCACTAAAGTCATCGTTGAATATGTGGGAGCCATTATGGATCTCCAGATCCCGCTATTGGTTATTGGTCGAAGTGAGTACTCAACCATGTCCGCATAGTTCACGAACCGTAGGGTGACACACTTAAAGTTGGATGTTGAAATGGTAGAACTTGAATATGGAATGGAGTTCGAATATTTGTTCGGAGTCCCGGATGAGATCCCGGACATCACGAGGAGTTCCGGAATGGTCCGGAGAATAAGATTCATATATAGGATGTCATTTTATGTGAATTAAAATGATGCGGAAGGTTCTATGGAAGGTTCTAGAAGGTTCTAGAAAAGTCCGGAAGAAACCACCAAGGAAGGTGGAGTTCCGGAGGGACTCCACCTCCATGGCCGGCCAACCCTAGAGGGGGAGGAGTCCAAGTGGACTCCCCCAAGGGGGCCGGCCACCCCCTCCATGGAAGGTGGAACTCCCACCTCTAGTGGGAGTCCTAGCTTGGGTAGGTTTCCCTATCATATGGAAGGTTTTGGGTTCGGGTCTTATTCGGAGACTTGTAGTCCAACCCTTGGGGCTTCCACCTATATAATGAGGGACAAGGGGGGGGCCGGCCACCTCAAGACCACAAGCTGGCCACACCCCTCAAGTGGCCGGCCACCCCCTCCCAAACCCTAGCCGCCCCTCTCCTCCATAGCTCCCGCGTGCTTTAGTGAAGCTCCGCCGGAGTTCTCCACCACCACCGACACCACGCCGTCGTGCTGTCGGATTCAAGAGGAGCTACTACTTCCGCTGTGCGCTGGAACGGGAGGTGGACGTCGTCTTCATCAACAACCGAACGTGTGACCGAGTACGGAGGTGCTGCCCATTCGTGGCGCGGAGGGATCGTGATCAAGATCTTCTACGCGCTTTTGCAGCGGCAAGTGAACATCTACCGCAGCAACAAGAGCCTCCTCTTGTAGGCTTTGGAATCTCTTCAAGGGTGAGACTCGATAAACCCCTCGTTGCTGCCGTCTTCTAGATTGCATCTTGGCTTGAATTGCGTGTTCGCGGTAGGAAAATTTTTGTTTTCTATGCAACGTTATCCTAAAGTGGTATCAGAGCCGTGTCTATGCATAGATGGTTGCACGAGTAGAACACAATGGTTTTTTGGGCGTTGATGCTCTTGTTATCTTTAGTTTGAGTACTTTGCATCTTTGTGGCATAGTGGGATGAAGCGGCTCGGACTAACTTTACATAACCGCGTTCATGAGACTTGTTCCTCGTTCGACATGCAACTTGTATTGCATAAGAGGCTTTGCGGGTGTCTGTCTCTCCTACTATAGTGAAGATTCAATTTACTCTACTATTGAAAACATTAGTAAGAACGTTGTGGTTCATGTTCGTAGGTAGATTAGATCTCTCTCGAAAACCCTAAACCACGTAAAATATGCAAACCAAATTAGAGACGTCTAACTTGTTTTTGCAGGGTTTGGTGATGTCATATGGCCATAATGTGATGATGAATATGTATGAGATGATCATTATTGTATTGTGGCAACCGGCAGGAGCCTTATGGTTGTCTTTAAATTTCATGTTGAGTAGTATTTCAAAGTAGTTGTAATAGTTGCTACATGGAGGACAATCATGAAGATGGCGCCATTGACCTTGACACTACGCCGACGATGATGGAGATCATGCCTGAAGATGATGGAGATCATGTCCGTGCTTTGGAGATGAAGATCAAAGGCACAAAGACAAAAGGGCCATATCATATCACATATGAACTGCATATGATGTTAATCCTTTTATGCATCTTATTTTGCTTAGATCGTGACGGTAGCATTATAAGATTATCCCTCACTAAAATCTCAAGATAATAAAGTGTTCATCCTTAGTAGCACCGTTACCAAGTCTTGTCGGTTCGAAGCATCTCGTGATGATCGGGTGTGATAGAATCAACAAGTACATACAACGGGTGCAAGACAGTTTTGCACATGCGGATACTAAGGTGGCCTTGACGAGCCTAGCATGTACAGACATGGTCTCGGAACACGTGATACCGAAAGGTAGAGCATGAATCATATGGTTGATATGATGAACACTTTGAGTGTTCGCCATTGAAATCACACCTTGTCTCGTGATGATCGGACTTAGGTGCGGTGGATTTGGTTCGTGTGATCACTAAGACAATGCGAGGGATATTGTTTTGAGTGGGAGTTCACCTAGATTTTTAATTATGTTGAATTAAAATTTGAACTCAATTTGTCATAAACTTAGTCTAAACTTTTGCAAATATATGTTGTAGAGATGGCGTCCCAATCAATTTTAACCAGTTCCTAGAGAAAGAAAAACTTAAGAGCAACGGTAGCAACTTCACCGACTGGTTCCGTCATGTGAGGATCTTCCTCTCTGGCGGAAATCTGCAATATGTGCTTGATGCACCGCTAGGTGACCCTCCTGCAGAAACTGAACCGATGAAGTAAAAGATGTTTACGAGACTCGGAAAATTCGGTACTCTCAAGTTCAGTGTGCCATCCTGTGCAGGAATCCGATCTTCAAAAACGTTTTGAGCACCACGATCCTCATGAGTTGATGAAAGAGCTGAAAGCTATTTTTGAGACTCATGTGGCCGTGGAATTCTATGAAGCATTGAAACAATTCTTCAGCTGCATGATGGAAGAAGGCAGCTCCGTTAGTGAGCACATGCTCGCCATGACCGGGCATGCGAAGAAACTCAGTGACTTGGGAATAGTGATTCCTAACAGACTGGGGATTAATCGTGTCCTTCAATCACTGCCACCAAGTTACAAGAACTTTGTGATGAACTACAATATGCAGAACATGAACAAGGAGTTACCTGAACTCTTTGGCATGCTAAAAGCTGCTGAGATTGAGATCAAGAAAGAGCACCAAGTGTTGATGGTCAACAAGACCAGTTTCAAGAAACAGGGCAAGTCTAAGGGAAAATTCAAGAAGGGTGGCAAGAAAGCTGCCACGCCTCCTGTGAAACCTAAGAACGGCCCTAAGCCTGATGCTGAGTGCTATTACTGCAAGGAGAAGGGACACTGGAAGCGTAATTGCTCCAAGTATCTGGCTGATCTAAAGAGCGGCCTTGTCAAGAAGAAGAAAGAAGGTATATCTGATATACATGTTATAGATGTTTATCTCACTGGTTCTCGTTCTAGTACCTGGGTATTTGATACTGGTTCGGTTGCTCATATTTGTAACTCGAAACAGGAACTAAAGAATAAACGACAACTACCGAAAGATGAAGTGACGATGCGCGTTGGAAACGGATCCAAGGTCAATGTGATCGCTGTCGGCACACTTCCTCTACATCTACCTTCGGGATTAGTTTTAAGCCTAAATAATTGTTATTATGTACCTGCGTTGAGCATGAACATTATATCTGGATCTTGTTTAATGCAAGATGGTTATTCATTCAAGTCTGAGAATAATGGTTGTTCTATTTTTATGAATAATATCTTTTATGGTTGAGCACCACAAAAGAATGGCTTATTTCTGTTAGATCTCGATAGTAGTGATACGCATATACATAATGTTGATGCTAAGCGAATTAAATTGAATGATAATTCTACTTATATGTGGCACTGTCGTCTTGGTCATATTGGAGTGAAACGCATGAAGAAACTCCATACCGATGGATTACTTGAATCACTTGACTTTGAGTCACTTGATAGATGCGAAGCATGTCTAATGGGTAAAATGACTAAGACTCCATTTTCTGGTATGATGGAGCGAGCTACTGACTTATTGGAAATCATACATACCGATGTGTGCGACCAATGAGTGTAGCATCGCGCGGTGGTTATCGTTATGTTCTAACCTTCACAGATGATCTGAGTAGATATGGGTATATCTATTTCATGAAACATAAATCCGAAACTTTTGAGAAGTTTAAGGAATTCCAAAGTGAAGTAGAAAATCAACGTAACAAGAAGATTAAATTTTTACGATCTGATCGTGGAGGTGAATATCTGAGTTATGAGTTTGGCATGCATTTAAAGAAATGCGGAATACTTTCACAATTGACACCGCCGGGAACACCACAACGAAACGGTGTGTCCGAACGTCGTAATCGAACTCTCTTAGACATGGTTCGTTCTATGATGTCTCTTACTGATTTGCCGTTATCATTTTGGAGTTATGCATTAGAGACAGCCGCATTCACTTTAAATAGAGCACCATCAAAATCCATAGAAACGACACCGTATGAATTATGGTTTAATAAGAAACCTAAGCTGTCGTTCCTTAAAGTTTGGGGTTGCGAAGCCTATGTAAAGAAGTTACAACCGGACAAGCTAGAACCCAAAGCGGAGAAATGCATCTTCATAGGATACCCTAAGGAAACTATAGGGTACACTTTCTATCACAGATCCGAAGGCAAAATCTTTGTTGCTAAGAACGGAACCTTTCTTGAGAAAGAATTTCTCACTAAAGAAGTGACTGGAAGAAAAGTAGAACTCGATGAGATTGATGAATCTATACTCGTTGATCAGAGTAGCGCAGTACCGGAAGTTGTACATGTACCGCCTACACCGGCAACAGAGGAAGCTAATGATAATGATCATGAAACTTCGAACGAGGAAACTACTGAACCTCGCAGATCGACAAGGGAACGTGCCACTCCTGATTGGTATGATCCTTGTCTAAATGTCATGATTGTGGATAACAATGATGAGGACCCTGCGACGTATGAAGAAGCGATGATGAGCCCAGATTCCAACAAATGGCAAGAAGCCATGAAATCCAAAATGGGATCCATGTATGATAACAAAGTATGGACTTTGGTAGACTTACCTGATAGCCGAAAGGCTGTCGAGAATAAATGGATCTTCAAGAGAAAACAGATGCTGATGGTAATATTACTGTCTATAAAGCTCGACTTGTCGCAAAGGGTTTCCGACAAATTCAAGGAGTTGACTACGATGAGACTTTCTCACCTGTAGCGAAGCTAAAATCTATGAGGATTTTGTTAGCAATAGCTGCATTTTTCGATTATGAGATTTGGCAGATGGATGTCAAAACGGCGTTCCTTAATGGAGACATTGAGGAAGAGTTGTATATGGTACAACCCAAAGGTTTTGTCGATCCTAAAAATGCTGACAAAGTATGCAAACTTCAGCGTTCAATCTATGGACTGAAGCAAGCATCAAGAAGTTGGAACCGATGCTTTGATAAGGTGATCAAAGACTTCGGGTTTATACAGTGTCATGGAGAGGCCTGTATTTACAAGAAAGTGAGTGGGAGCTCTGTAGCATTCCTGATATTATATGTAGATGACATATTATTGATCGGGAATGATATAGAACTATTAAGCAGTGTTAAAGGTTATTTGAATAATAGTTTTTCAATGAAAGACCTTGGTGAAGCATCGTATATATTAGGCATCAAGATTTATAGAGATAGATCAAGACGCCTAATAGGGATATCACAGAGTACATATCTGGACAAGATTCTAAAGAAGTTTAGAATGGACGAAAGTAAGAAAGGGTTCTTACCTATGTTACAGGCAAGGTCTTGAGTAAGACTCAAGGACCGGCTACGGCAGAAGAAAGAGAAAGGATGAGTAATATCCCCTATGCCTCGGCAGTAGGATCTATCATGTATGCCATGCTATGTACTAGACCGGATATAGCACATGCTGTTAGTTTGACTAGCAGATATCAAAGTGATCCAGGAATGGAACACTGGACAGCGGTCAAGAATATCCTGAAGCACTTGAAAAGAACTAAGGATATGTTTCTTTGTTATGGAGGTGACCAAGAGCTCGTTGTAAGTGGTTACACCGATGCAAGTTGGAACACTGATCCTGATGACTCTAAGTCACAATCTGGGTACGTGTATATATTGAATGGTGCTGCAGTAAGCTGGGCAAGCTCGAAGCAGTGCACGGTGGCGAAGTCTTCAACGAATCGAGTACATAGCGGCTTCAGAGGCTTCATCAGAAGCGGTATGGATGAAGAGGTTCATTGTAGAGCTCGGTGTGGTTCCTAGTGCATTGGACCCATTAATCATTTACTGTGATAACATGGGTGTGGCACCCCCGGGATCAGGGTTAGACAAATACCAGATCTTCGTCCGACATAAGCCTAACCTAGAGCTCGAGAGACTACAGTGAGAGAATCGGTAACACAACAGTGACTCTACGACTCAAGAAGTAATACAAGCTCATAACTGAGCGAAGAACCAAAACATTACAAGCAGAGGTCACTGACCTGACATACATCAATCAACGGAAGCGAAGTTATGCTATTAGACATAGCAAGATAGCAAAAGGCCTAAGAGGCCAGGAGCATAACGGTGACGTCCCAGCCCATAGATTCCAGGCTGCCACCTGGGAACCCCAAGCTACTCGTCGATGTCGACTAGAAACCACCATCTGTTGGAGCGACTTCGTCTGAAACAAGAGCATGCAAAGCTGAGTACAGGGACTCAGCAAGACTTAGTACAACCTTTTAGCAAAGCGGGTATGCGGGCTTTCTGTGGAGCTTCTTTTGCGTAAAGCCAGTTTTCCTTTGATAAACAGGAGGGAGAAGAAGCTCGACTACTCAGAACCTTTAAAAAAAGGATAAGAGAGCGACATCTCTATCTCTATTGATCATCATATTGTATCCACCAATCTTCATCATCTCGAACCACTATCCTCGGATCACCCCCTCAACACCCGAAGAAGGTGTCCGTAAACACACATTGTTTGCCAAGTTTTACGATTAGGTTCATGTTCTCTATGATCTCCACGTCCGTTCCCAAGTCGTCCATAACCGTGGACACGGCTTTTCGAAAAGATTTAACCCTGCAGGGGTGCACAACTTTACCCACACGCGCCAACCGACTCTTAATGCCAATATATATTAGCTCTCTTCCTTGGAGAGCCGGCAGAGGGTGGTCGACCACGACCTTTACCTTGCTGTCGCCGAGACCATGAGTCACGCGCTAAGGATTGTTCCGCCGTAACGGGTCAAGTCCCGAAGTCGGTCCTTAACGATGTGAGGCGAGGTGGGTTTCCCCAGGCCGCAACCCCCAGCCACCACGGCCACGCTTACCTACCTGTTATGTACCTTTAACCCCCAAGCAAAATGCAATGCATATGACCAGGTAACGCGCAAACTATGTGACTCATGGAATCTACTAGGCAAGTTAGTGAGTCGAGAGGGTACCATAATAGGGCCTCGTGTGGTTGTACGCTCGGTCTTGGTTCAAGAGGCGAGAACTCGGTTCCTAGGGTCGGCAGAAACGAAACAACCCACCACATCCCAATGTGGCCTCTCGTCTGAGCCTTTAATCATGTTTATCAACATCTCTATACTTACCACGTCAACCTGTCATGCTAGTTTCATTTCATTGTAAGGCTCCAGTCCGAAGACCGGAGTAGTAACAAACTAAGCATGGCTAAGCATAAAGATATAAAGGCTCTAGCGATGCACACATGCCAAACCTAGTTATGCTAGGAGCAGTGGATCAGGGTATTTGAGGCTACAAGGGTGGAACATGCAATAGATAGGGTAACTCTACCTATCGATAAAAGACAGTTGAATCATATGCAATATGTAGGAACCAGAGTAAAAGCATTTCAAAATCATATATGAACCAGGCTAGGGCTTGCCTTGTCCCTCAGCTGACGAGTACTGTTCTTCGGTGGCGTTGACGTCGGACTCCGGCTCAGATCCTATCGCGAAGAACCAAACACCGGAAAGGGAAATAAACAATCACCACATGGCATAATGCAATGCGCATCCAATATGAATGATATGTCGTATTAAAGGAATTAAGTAAACCCTAGGTGCATCGTCAGATTAAAGGGGTTCCGACATCGGACACCGCCATATGAGAGGGGTTCTTTTAGGGTTTCACTACATTTGCAAGTTCAAAGGTTGTAATGATGTATGAATTACTCCTAAACTTGTAGAGAATGTTTTTCTGAACATTTCGGTATATTATACGTCTTTTTCTGAATTAATATGAATTAGTTATGAATTAAACAAGATTTAACCATTTTCTGAAATTTCTGGAAAATAATAAAAGTATGACAAGTTGGACCCACTGTCAGCATTTTAATATTTTAGAAATGATTAAAATCCTGACAGGCAGACCCCACCTGTCATATGATTAAATAAAACAGAAAATGAAATTACATAAAAAGAAAAGGCCGGCTGACGTCATAATGACGTCAGCACGACGTCAGCCTGGCCATGGCCGGCCAGGTCGGGCACGGCCTGGGCGATGCAGGGCGTCAGGGGCCGCGCGGAGGGGCGCGTTCGACGCGCAGCGTCCCCGGGAACCAGAAGAGGGCGGCGCCGCCCTCCAATGGTCGCCGGAGGAGCAGCTCCGACGAGCTCGCGCGGAGGCCGGGGCAGGCGCACGTGGCCGGAGCGCTACGGCGAGAAATCGGCGAGGGGAGGGGCACCATGGCGCTCAGAATCTCACCGCGAGCACGGGAGGCTGGATGGGGTCGCCGGAGATGGCCTGAATCGCCGGCGAACGGCGGCGACTGGCGGCACGGGCTCCGGCCGATTCGGCCGGTAGGGAGCTCCTCGGCGGGCGTGGCTTGGTGGAGGAGGTAGACGGCGCCGAGGCGGAGCTATTGGCGGTGGTGGCTTGGCGCGGGGAGGCGCCAAACGGCGGCGAGCGGCGGAGGCCGGCGCTAGGGTTTCGGGTCCGGCGCGCACAGAAAGAGAGAGGAGAGAGCGCCGGGGGTGGGGAGAGGATGAGGATGAGAGGAGAGAGGGCGAGGGGGCCTCCAGGACGTCTCCTCGTCCAGGGGCGGCGACAAGCAGGAGGTGGCCGTGGCGAGCTCACAGGAGCTGCCACTGCCTGCTCGAGGAAGAAGACAAGGGGCATTTTGCCCAAAACCCCCTAGGGTTTGAGGATTTTTCTGAAAATTAAAAACAGGGCAGGATTTGGGGATATTTGGGGTATTTTGACCCAAATTTCAAGGGGGTTTTTGCACAAAATTTTGTTAGAGCAAAATACAACATTTACAACTTTGTTTCAAACCATTTTGGTGCAAAATTTCACAAATCAAATGCAGATGCATGCATGCTTATGAACAACTTAGCAACATTAATGGATTAACAAACATGGGATGTTACAACTCTACCCCCCTTACAAGAATCTCGTCCCCGAGATTCCTGAGGTAGGAAAAGAGAAGGTAGCAAGGACTACGATGGTCTTCAATGAGCTTGTCGATACCACGATGGTATTCTTTGTTGAAGAAGTTGATCCACAACACCATGAATGAATTTGATCCACTACACCCTGAATGAAGCGCTTCATTTTCTTCCCTTGAGGTTGTTGCTCAACTGCACCTAAAGGAAAGAGGGAATAACTCTGGAATGATGGATCTTCACAAGATCGAGTATCTCATGGTTAACTCATGGGAGGAGTGTTGAAAAACAACTTTTGAGATAACAAACATGAAACACGTCAAGGTAACGGAGGAGACAAAAGAAGTTTCAAATTTTGGTAGGCAATTGCTCCACGCTTGACAAGATTACGAAGGGACAAGGTAGCAAGAAGTTAAACTGCCTTTGATACCATGACGAGGCACTCTTAGAGGGTGACTCGTAGAAGTACAAGTGGTTACCCAACGAGAGAAACTTTGGATTTCAAAATCATAGTCACTTTTCTGGCAAGGGTACATGAAATGATTGTTGTCTACTCAAAAGGCTAGGGCCTAGATGACTGACGAATTCACACAACGTGTGAATTGATTAGAATTTCAGGTAATGACCAACGGAAAGGGAAGGGTACTGGCTAGAGAAGTGCCAAGGATCAGCGGTGAGTGAAATTTCTCCGAACGAAGTTGTTGTCACCGGAGAATGATTTCGAGGGATTGACCGAGAGACACTTAGCAACACTGCTTATGATGTTCTCCTTGATGTTCTAGACACCAATATTAGGCTATTGACTAGCCTTCAATAGGTCATCAAATGAAGGTCAAACTTCGGAATTGAAAAGACATCATAAGGGCAATTCCTAGAATAAGTCGCACAAGATCCTTATGGAGAGTGGTTATTCTTGATGATTCAAGAGATTATGGCATTAGGCCTTCCGACTAATTGTGTTAACCACGACATCAACCTTGTCGGATTTACAAAGAGACCTATGTCAAAAATCCTTGAGAAACACTAACCATCATTGCCGCTTGAGATTCAACTTAGGTTAGGTGTAAAGATATTTCAGACTCAGAATGTACGAATAGAAATTGCAACAACTACCACAAAGGTAAAGTTGCTAGATTCTCAAGATATATACCACCATGTCAAGCTCCAAAAGATCGAGCTAAATTGCGTAATCCATGTGGTTGCGACTGTCGAAGACAATTGCGTGCATATGAACTTACAATGTAACATAAGTGAGTCCTTATGGGAATACCGTAGAAGATACTGAAGCTCTTAAGCTTCTTCTCTTTCTTGAACAAACCAATCAGTGGCTTAGTGTGCATAAAGGAAATTTTCAAGCAAATGGAGGTAACAACCTTCCATCTCAAGAATACTTCGCATATGTCTGACCGACTTGCGATGATTCCCGAGGAAAACAAAGGGAACTCAACTCGGATCCACGGCGACATCTTTCAGCAAATGCACGTGAACCAAAGAAGGTCAATTCCAACATCCAGAACACATACTTCATGATGACACAAAGATGGTTCTCAAAAGTTTGCGATATTAGTGCCAACTGTTCAATATGAATCTCTTTAAGCATGGAGGAAATAAGAATGTCATCGATGGGCTCAATAACAAACTTATCAAGATACTCCAATGAGGGACTCATATTCTATATGAACTCGGCATAAATATTGGTCAGACCAAAGACATGATGGTGTACGAATGCGAAACACCATGAGTAAAAAAAAATCATCAAGATAGTCCTTGGAACTGAGTTTGATTTGACGATAGCCCAAACTCAAATCAAATATGGGGAAGATAGCATATCCATAAAGGAGATACTTCCTGACTTCAACATGAACAAAACTAGACATCCCTTTAAGAATAATCAAGTTGGATAGAGCTCTTGTCTTTCAACTCTCCAAGTTGTTGTTTAAGCTCAACCAACTAATCCAGGGTTATCCAGTACGGGTTTCTTGGAGAAGGAGTAGTTCAACGAACCAATGTACTCATGAACTCGACAACACGGTCATGTAACAACATGGTGATACTTCTAGAAGACAACTAGAATATCACGAACCACTGGTATATCATGGCATTCAAGAGGGAAACTTGCTTTACAAATAAATCGATGTGGTCTTGAGAGCTTCGGTATCAACCTAACTCTTTGACCGAATATGTGCACCTGAACAAATGGACTTGGCAACACACCATCAAACTTTGCTTAATAATTGGCGAACCAATTATGGTAAGAATGACATCAATGTCCTTGGATTTCGAAGCAATAAAAATTGCTTGGAATCTCGGATGGCCACATCAATATGCACACCCCAACATTCCCAAGCACAGACAGCTCAGAGGAAGGGCGAGTAAAGATAGGTAAGAGCATCACTTCATCAATAAGGCCATGATACAAAGCACGACCTCATGATATAGAAGAGGGTGATACTCTACGGTAGAACAGAACAGAAGCTAACGAGGCCTCTTTATCTGCGGATTACAACACTTTGACCAAGTCTTAGAAACGGACGAGGAACTGGAGTTTGTTTCTCCTGACATACTGAAGTGGAATGTCTTGACTAACCACAAGGGTAATATACACTGAAGAACACCAATGCACATTTATAACTGGGCTGCTAACTAGCAGACAAGGTCTGAAAGCGACTAAAGAGGAGGGACACAATCAGGAACATAATTCCTGAGAGGTAGATGCACAAGATAACACTTCGTCAAACTTATGCTGAAAAGGGAGATGTGGCAGAGTCACGGACATAGATGCGAGACTCACAAAGAGCACTCGTGTCGTGATCCATTTGGTTCAGTGAAAGAAACTCTGTGATAGCTAGTGGAAGGGGAAGTCCTTTGTTGCCGCAATTCAATCACGACAAGTAACCACAAGCTTTAAGGATAGCTTGATGTAAATTTAGTCATCCCAGTGTAAGGTTTGAACATTAACACCGGCGTTCAACGAAATGGATCTTGGGTTAAAGGCCAGCTTCATGTACTAAGATTCGCATACTAGAATCTAGCACAATCGGGGACCTTCGGTTCAAATCCGAGGGTTAAAACCCGAGAAAAGGGTAACCACTAAACGAGTGACACGGAGGACACTACGAGGTAGTGATCACGATGTAGCTTCCAGAAGCATTGCATAGCTTCCGAAGTACCCAAGAAAATAAAAAGGAGACATACAAGACAAAAGGAAACCTCGAAGCCTAGAACAGAATGACGTGGAACCCACAAAATGGAGAGATCATGATGGAAAGAAATATCTCTATTAAAACAAAACAAGGAGGATGCACAGAACACACTCGACTCTAGAGAACTCTGCACTAGGTCAACTGGTTTAGGAACGACATGCCTTCGAGGCACCTAAGTTTGAAAGACTAGAAACGATAGGAAAATTTTCAAATAAACACAAGGTAAGGCACCTTAGAATTAGAGCGATACCAGATAAGAAGTAAAAAAAGAAGCCTAATCAGATTTTCGCAAATATTTTTAGCTTTCAAATAGTTTTCACAAACACTAGACTCAACATCGACCAGTAGAAAGGGCTTCCTACAGGCAGTCCTGCTCTGATACCAAAACCTGTGGCACCCCCGGGATCAGGGTTAGACAAATACCAGATCTTCGTCCGACATAAGCCTAACCTAGAGCTCGAGAGACTACAGTGAGAGAATCGGTAACACAACAGTGACTCTACGACTCAAGAAGTAATACAAGCTCATAACCGAGCGAAGAACCAAAGCATTACAAGCAGAGGTCACTGACCTGACATACATCAATCAACAGAAGCGAAGTTATGCTATTAGACATAGCAAGATAGCAAAAGGCCTAGGAGGCCAGGAGCATAACGGCGACGTCCCAGCCCATAGATTCCAGGCTGCCACCTGGGAACCCCAAGCTACTCGTCGATGTCGACTAGAAACCACCATCTGTTGGAGCGACTTCGTCTGAAACAAGAGCATGCAAAGCTGAGTACAGGGACTCAGCAAGACTTAGTACAACCTTTTAGCAAAGCGGGTATGCGGGCTTTCTGTGGAGCTTCTTTTGCGTAAAGCCAGTTTTCCTTTGATAAACAGGAGGGAGAAGAAGCTCGACTACTCAGAACCTTTAAAAAAGGATAAGAGAGCGACATCTCTATCTCTATTGATCATCATATTGTATCCACCAATCTTCATCATCTCGAACCACTATCCTCGGATCACCCCCTCAACACCCGAAGAAGGTGTCCGTAAACACACATTGTTTGCCAAGTTTTACGATTAGGTTCATGTTCTCTATGATCTCCACGTCCGTTCCCAAGTCATCCATAACCGTGGACACGGCTTTTCGAAAAGATTCATAACCCTGCAGGGGTGCACAACTTTACCCACACGCGCCAACCGACTCTTAATGCCAATATATATTAGCTCTCTTCCTTGGAGAGCCGGCAGAGGGTGGTCGACCACGACCTTTACCTTGCTGTCGCCGAGACCATGAGTCACGCGCTAAGGATTGTTCCGCCGTAACGGGTCAAGTCCCGAAGTCGGTCCTTAACGATGTGAGGCGAGGTGGGTTTCCCCAGAGGCCGCAACCCCCAGCCACCACGGCCACGCTTACCTACCTGTTATGTACCTTTAACCCCAAGCAAAATGCAATGCATATGACCAGGTAACGCGCAAACTATGTGACTCATGGAATCTACTAGGCAAGTTAGTGAGTCGAGAGGGTACCATAATAGGGCCTCGTGTGGTTGTACGCTCGGTCTTGGTTCAAGAGGCGAGAACTCGGTTCCTAGGGTCGGCAGAAACGAAACAACCCACCACATCCCAATGTGGCCTCTCGTCTGAGCCTTTAATCATGTTTATCAACATCTCTATACTTACCACGTCAACCTGTCATGCTAGTTTCATTTCATTGTAAGGCTCCAGTCCGAAGACCGGAGTGCAGCGTAACAAACTAAGCATGGCTAAGCATAAAGATATAAAGGCTCTAGCGATGCACACATGCCAAACCTAGTTATGCTAGGAGCAGTGGATCAGGTATTTGAGGCTACAAGGGTGGAACATGCAATAGATAGGGTAACTCTACCTATCGATAAAAGACAGTTGAATCGTATGCAATATGTAGGAACCAGAGTAAAAGCATTTCAAAATCATATATGAACCAGGCTAGGGCTTGCCCTGTCCCTCAGCTGACGAGTACTGTTCTTCGGTGGCGTTGACGTCGGACTCCGGCTCAGATCCTATCGTGAAGAACCAAACACCGGAAAGGGAAATAAACAATCACCACATGGCATAATGCAATGCGCATCCAATATGAATGATATGTCGTATTAAAGGAATTAAGTAAACCCTAGGTGCATCGTCAGATTAAAGGGGTGCCGACATCGGACACCGCCATATGAGAGGGGTTCTTTTAGGGTTTCACTACATTTGCAAGTTCAAAGGTTGTAATGATGTATGAATTACTCATAAACTTGTAGAGAATGTTTTTCTGAACATTTCGGTATATTATACGTCTTTTTCTGAATTAATATGAATTAGTTATGAATTAAACAAGATTTAACCATTTTCTGAAATTTCTGGAAAATAATAAAAGTATGACAAGTTGGACCCACTGTCAGCATTTTAATATTTTAGAAATGATTAAAATCCTGACAGGCAGACCCCACCTGTCATATGATTAAATAAAACAGAAAATGAAATTACAGAAAAAGAAAGACGGACGTCATAATGACGTCAGCACGACGTCAGCCATGGCCATGGCCGGCCAGGTCGGGCACGGCCTGGGCGATGCAGGGCGTCAGGGGCCGCGCGGAGGGGCGCGTTCGACGCGCAGCGTCCCCGGGAACCAGAAGAGGGCGGCGCCGCCCTCCAATGGTCGCCGGAGGAGCAGCTCCGACGAGCTCGCGCGGAGGCCGGGGCAGGCGCACGTGGCCGGAGCGCTACGGCGAGATCGGCGAGGGGAGGGCACCATGGCGCTCCGAATCTCACCGCGAGCACGGGGGCTGGATGGGGTCGCCGGAGATGGCCGAATCGCCGGCGAACGGCGGTGGCGGGGGCTCCGGCCGATTCGGCCGGTAGGGAGCTCCTCGGCGGCGTGGCTTGGTGGAGGAGGTAGACGGCGCCGAGGCGGAGCTTGGCGGTGGTGGCTTGGCGCGGGGAAGCGGAACGGCGGCGAGCGGCGGAGGCCGGCGCTAGGGTTTCGGGTCGGGCGCGCAGAGAAGAGAGAGGAGAGAGCCGGGGGTGGGGAGAGGATGAGGATGAGAGGAGAGAGGGCGAGGGGGCCTCCAGGACGTCTCCTCGTCCAGGGGCGGCGACAAGCAGGAGGTGGCCGTGGCGAGCTCACAGGAGCTGCCACGCACCTGCTCGAGGTAGAAGACAAAGGGGGATTTTGTGAAAACCCCCCCAGGGTTTGAGGATTTTTCTGGAAAATAAAAACAGGGCAGGATTTGGGGATATTTGGGGCATTTTGACCCAAATTTCAAGGGGGTTTTTGCACAAAATTTTGTTAGAGCAAAATACAACATTTACAACTTTGTTTCAAACCATTTTGGTGCAAAAATTTCACAAATCAAATGCAGATGCATGCATGCTTATGAACAACTTAGCAACATTAATGGATTAACAAACATGGGATGTTACAATGGGTGCCATCGCTAATGCACAAGAGCCAAGGTCACACAAGAGGCTGAAGCATATCAAGCTGCGTTACCACTCGATTCGCGAGTACATCGAAGATGGAGAAGTAAAGATTTGCAAAGTACACACTGATCTGAATGTAGCAGATCCGTTGACTAAAGCTCTCCCTAGGGCAAAGCATGACCAACACCAGAATGCCATGGGTGTTAGGTATATTACAATGTAATCTAGATTATTGACTCTAGTGCAAGTGGGAGACTGAAGGAGATATGCCCTAGAGGCAATAATAAAGTGGTTATTATTTATATCTTTATGTTTATGATAAATGTTTATATATCATGCTATAATCGTATTAACCGAAACATTAGTACATGTGTGATATGTAGACAACAAGAAGTCCCTAGTATGCCTCTTAAACTAGCTTGTTGATTAATGGATGATTAGTTTCATAATCATGAACATTGGATGTTATTAATAACAAGGTTATATCATTATATGAATGATGTAATGGACACACCCAATTAAGCGTAGCATAAGATCTCGTCATTAAGTTATTTGCTATAAGCTTTCGATAAATAGTTACCTAATCCTTATGACCATGAGATCATGTAAATCACTTATACCGGAAAGGTACTTTGATTACACCAAACGCCACTGCGTAAATGGGTGGTTATAAAGGTGGGATTAAGTATCCGGAAAGTATGAGTTGAGGCATATGGATCAACAGTGGGATTTGTCCATCCCGATGACGGATAGATATACTCTGGGCCCTCTCGGTGGAATGTCGTCTAATGTCTTGCAAGCATATGAATAAGTTCATAAGAGACCACATACCACGGTACGAGTAAAGAGTACTTGTCAGAGACGAGGTTGAACAAGGTATAGAGTGATACCGAAGATCAAACCTCGGACAAGTAAAATATCGCGTGACAAAGGGAATTGGTATTGTATGTGAATGGTTCATTCGATCACTAAAGTCATCGTTGAATATGTGGGAGCCATTATGGATCTCCAGATCCCGCTATTGGTTATTGGTCGGAGTGAGTACTCAACCATGTCCGCATAGTTCACGAACCGTAGGGTGACACACTTAAAGTTGGATGTTGAAATGGTAGAACTTGAATATGGAATGGAGTTCGAATATTTGTTCGGAGTCCCGGATGAGATCCCGGACATCACGAGGAGTTCCGAATGGTCCGGAGAATAAGATTCATATATAGGATGTCATTTTATGTGAATTAAAATGATGCGGAAGGTTCTATGGAAGGTTCTAGAAGGTTCTAGAAGGTTCTAGAAAAGTCCGGAAGAAACCACCAAGGAAGGTGGAGTCCCGGAGGGACTCCACCTCCATGGCCGGCCAACCCTAGAGGGGGAGGAGTCACAAGTGGACTCCCCCAAGGGGGCCGGCCACCCCCTCCATGGAAGGTGGAACTCCCACCTCTAGTGGGAGTCCTAGCTTGGGTAGGTTTCCCTATCATATGGAAGGTTTTGGGTTCGGGTCTTATTCGGAGACTTGTAGTCCAACCCTTGGGGCTTCCACCTATATAATGAGGGACAAGGGGAGGGGCCGGCCACCTCAAGACCACAAGCTGGCCGCACCCCTCAAGTGGCCAGCCACCCCCTCCCAAACCCTAGCCGCCCCCCTCTCCTCCATAGGTCCCGTGTGCTTTAGCGAAGCTCCGCCGGAGTTCTCCACCACCACCGACACCACGCCGTCATGCTGTTGGATTCAAGAGGAGCTACTACTTCTGCTGCCCGCTGGAACGGGAGGTGGACGTCGTCTTTATCAACAACCGAACGTGTGACCGAGTACGGAGGTGCTGCCCGTTCGTGGCGCCGGAGGGATCGTGATCTAGATCTTCTACGTGCTTTTGCAAGCGGCAAGTGAACGTCTACCGCAGCAACAAGAGCCTCCTCTTGTAGGCTTTGGAATCTCTTCAAGTGTGAGACTCGATAAACCCCTCGTTGCTACCGTCTTCTAGATTGCATCTTGGCTTGGATTGCGTGTTCGCGGTAGGAAATTTTTTGTTTTCTATGCAACGTTATCCTACACTACTTAACTATAATGTCTCGCAAAAACAATCTTCCTAGGATTGCGATGTATGGCATAATAGGCATATGGACTTAAAAATCTTGGTGTTGACATTTATGGGCTAATTGCAACGAAATAAAGACATTTCCTTTTGAAGCCAAATCTATCCTGGCGATCTAGGGGCTTTAGTGGGCATTGGTACGAGCAGAGGTGACCGTACCGTCCGCCCGTACTGCGCGGCGCCGCCTTCCAATTATCAAACCAAACCCTTTCATGAAGGGTATGAGACGAGAAACACAACGCATCAGCCCATTCGCCCCAGAATAGAAGAGATCAGATCTGAAGAAGGAGTAGACCACCTCAAATCCATCGAAGATCAATCTCATCAAGATCACCAACCCATCCATTACACCCCACTTGTACTGAGAGAGAGATTCATACTTATAATATTAGGGATTGAAACCTCTATTCCATCTGGGGTTGTATTTTATTTGATGTTCAACTATTGTGGCTATCTCACTACGGTAATATCGAGATGAACTCCATTTACTTTGCTATGATATCTCCTCTCATGTGTGAGTCGATCCCATTAGCGTGGGAAATGTAGGGGATTGGTGAGATGTGATGTGCCAATTTTATTCCATCCATTTGTGAATTTATGATTAAGATGATTATATATGAGTATGAATGTTTATGTGCACCTAATGTTGTTATCTAATTGAAGGGCCCGGATTTCATGATCTCAAGAACTCATAAACAGGAACTTGTGTGCTAGTGAATCGGCAACCCCCGAGTGACACAGCCGATATCAAAGAGGATCTAGAAATACTCGAGGAATCACAAAGAACCACCAAGCTTAAAGCTTTACTCCAGTTTAACCACCTTAATAGATGCGCTGACCATGGTTTTGGTAACAGGCAGAAGGATTATTGGAGGAAGATGAAATCTACCAGGAGGAGTCTTTCTCTCTTATGGGTTGCTTGCCTTCTCAGATATAAATAGGAATATTCATATTCACTTATCACTTTTATTCCACCAGGCACATTCACTATCGCCGTGAACTGAATCACCCCGCGTCTACCTTTTCATCTGCAGAAACCCATTTATTTCTTATTAGATGTTTACTTTTATGCACTTTACTTTATTGCACTATCAATACTCTAAAATCCTATCATTTACACTCACCATTTTCCATTTCAATTCTTGCATTCAATTCACCTAAGACTTCTGACACCTTGGGCGTGACAGAAACACCACAAATAAACATCCTCCTACGCTTCTTGTTGGGATATGATATAAAAACGGAAATAATACTTCCACGAAAATATGCACGAATGACCCTGTGTTCTTGCAGGACATCACGCTATTTTCCGGCACCGTTGCCGGGGAGCTAAGGCTGGGTGTTTGTTTCTTGACACTTGTAAGTTTAATGATCTCTGTTAAGGATAGAGGTTCCACACTCTCGGGTAGAGTTTATCTACCAGAATTTATTGATCAAGTACCAGACTCTAGACGTCTTGAATTTATTCAAAGTCTAGCTAATTCGCGTGTTGTAGACGTAAACGGTTTAAGTACAATGATAGAAAACTTATCCATCACAGCTAAGGCAGCAAGGCCTAGCAAAATCTTAGGAGAATATGGAACTCCTTCAATGTTAGTTGCAAAAAATCCTATTGATGTTAAGGGCATTGAATACGAAATAGATCCCGAGTTACTAATTATGATGCGAGATCATACCTTTTCAGGAGAAGAACACGAAGATCCAAGCGTTCACTTAACTAGAGTGAATGATATATGTGAGGTAGTTGGGCCTAGGAATTTTCCAAAAGATTTCTTACTTCTTAACTTATTTCGTTGGTCCTTAAAGGAAAAGGCATTCTAATGGTTGCAAGTATTACCAAAAATACTGTTGCTAGCTGGAAAGACTACATTAAAGAATTCATTAATAGATTTAATCCTTTCTACAAGACTATGTAGGTAAAAAGGGAGATTGAAAATTTCTTCCAGAATATTGGAGAGAGCTTTGCTCAAGCTTGGGGAAGATTCTCCGGATTACATATGAGGGTTTTCAACAACGGTTTTGTGGACCATGTTATTCCATAATATTTTTATGGTGGTCTTAATGATGAATCTAAACAAATGGTTGATGCATGTGCAGGAGGAACTCTAAATTCATTAACCTACAAGGAGGCAGTAAAAATTTCACCGAGAGAGCTTTTAATGATGAGCAATACAATCCCTTAGGTGAGGTTGAATCAAACAAAGGTATA
The DNA here is from genome assembly GCA_030979885.1 of Lolium multiflorum. Classification (NCBI taxonomy): domain Eukaryota; kingdom Viridiplantae; phylum Streptophyta; class Magnoliopsida; order Poales; family Poaceae; genus Lolium; species Lolium multiflorum. The sequence continues at coordinate 27,350,190 of CM061753.1, read as the reverse complement.
CTCTTTATAACCCCTAAACTTATGCTTGCAGTTAAAAAATCAATGAAAGAAAAAGGTATACCAACTAAGCTGGCAATTGAAAACAAGACTAATGAACTACATGCTATGGTAGTTGAGAATGATCTTGACATGGAAATGAAAAAATGTTGGTATCAACAAACTGAATTTAGAGAGCTAATGTTTAGACAACTAACGCTCCACAAGAGCGATATAAATGCTTTAGCAGGAACACTAGAAGATTTGAGTCACACAACTAAGCACTTAAGTAAACATCTTGACATGGTTCAAGTACAATGTGACCAAATAGCTAAAGCTCAAGCTTTGATTTTAAGTCAAAAAGATTTTAGTAAAGCTATTTCTACTAATGTTGTTACAAGACGAGGTATAGCTAGAAACGCAGGAACCTACAGGTCCAGTTTGGTATCAAGAAGAACATGCTCGCCAAGCCAAAGAACTGGAAATAATGACCCAAGAGGAGAATGACCTCATCAATCCACAAGATGATATTGCCCTTGAAGAACGAAGAAAGAAGAAGGAAGCCTCGAGAGAGAACCTAGAAGAAAATACTGAGGATCAAGATGAGGTGTATGATTCTGACACTGAGACAGTAGACCCCAGAGAAGAAGAATTGGTAAGACGGGAAAAGGAAGAAGAAGAAATAATATCAAAATAAAAGAAGCTAGAGAAGCATAACGCTAAGCAGAAGCCAAAAGCCAAGGAACCGGAGCCAGCACCAAAGGTAAAACCAAAGGTACCTACTAGGGATCCTTAACTTGATAGAATGAAGGTTGATCATATCCAACACCTTTATGATGCTTTTGCGGATGCTCTTGCTAAACTTTCTTTATAACTTATGTTAGCAGATTCTATATTAGTTCGTACATACACTAAATTTCTTCAAGATATTATTAATAGAAAAAAGAAAGTAACTACAAATGTGGCTATCATGACTATCTATGGAGATAAACTCCTAGCTAAACTAGGTGATCCTGGAATACCTACCATTACTTGTGCAATAGGAAAAACTAGTATACATAATGCTCTTTGTGACCTAGGTGCAGGTGTTAGTGTTATGCCATATGACCTTTATAAGAAACTAGGCCTAAGAGATTATTCTCCTACTTCCATTACTTTGCAAATGGAAGATAAGACAACTAAGAAGCTTGTGGGGTGGTCCTAGAGTCTCTCTTGCGTGAAAAGGAAGACCTACCGGAGGTCTGGACTCGTGATCTAGCCGGAGTGTTGAGTTCCGGAAGGCTCCGCCGGCGAATGTAACAGTGCTTTTGCCTGGAATTTGCTGGATCGGTGGTATTCGGTCGTGCGCACCCATGCTTTTATTCCGACCGATTGGTTCTGGAGGGAGCGGCGCGAAGCTCTTTTTCTGTGTTGACATCAAGTGACTATGGATCCATGATGAAAGTCGGAAGAAGAGAAGTTCATGAAGGCCGGAGGAGGACTAGCTAAGGGAGGTTCAAGTCTTCGCTGTTGAGGGACTTGCTTGGTGTTTCGGGCTTCACAGCAGGGGTATGAAAGTGGGGGCGGCAACACAGGTGAAGTTCAGAGTCCTACCTTTCAGGGTGAAAACCCAAGGTCCGGCCTTAACTGGTTGTGCCTGGCAATGACCTTGTTGGAGGCATTGTTTTGAGAGCAGGGACTATCTTCAGGGTGAAAACCTAAGATCGTTGATCGGGCGACGACGGTGTTAGAGCACTGTTCCCTTCTTGGAGGCGTCGTTTTTGGAGAGTCTGTATTTCAGGTGTTGTCTTGGCGGTGGATGTATTGCTGTTGTTAGGCCCGAGATACTGTAGCGGGACTTTTGTTTCTTAGTTTTCTTTTCCTTTTTTGGCTGTGTGCATCCGTAGTGCCATTAGGGTGGTGCGTTGTTGCAGAGGCTGGTTGTAATTGGTATCTTTTTGATATTAATATATTCCCTTTATCAAAAAAAGAAGCTTGTGGGGATGATAGAAGATGTTTTACTTAGAATTTATAAACATGACATACCCACCGACTTCATAATCCTAGATATACCTCACGATGATAAACTATCTACTCCCTCCGATCCTAAAAAAGTGTCAAGCTGCTAATACATTCACGTTTTGCAGTAAAGCCCTTTTCAAATCAGAAAATCATTCACTACTGTGTGCCTCTGTGCCTGCATCCAGCCAGTAAAAATCCTCCAACTAATGTGGACTGGAGATGCGGCTTGAGAGGACGGCCAGCCAGAGACGAGAGTTGGAGATGGGGTTTCGGAGTACGGCCAGCCGGAGATGGGGCTGGAGGACGGGGCGGAGGAGGGAACCACGCGGCGGCGGCGCCATGGATCTTGGGAATCTCGGGTTTGCCGTGGAGGCGGCGTTTCGGGGATTCTGTGACATGGAATTGGTAGAGGGGGAGGAGCTTGTGCCGGGCGGTGGTTTTGGCGACGAGGCAAGGGGAGCTCGGCGGCATGGCGAGGGGAGCGTGGCGGAGAATCAGCGAGAGAGAGAGAGAGAGAGAGAGAGAGAGAGAGAGAGAGAGAGAGAGAGAAGGAGTGGATCGAGGGGATGCAGGTCAGGGATGGGTTGAGCACTTGAGGGTGAGGTGTAGTGCGGGTCGACACAAAACCAAACAGATTATTCGATACTTCCCGAAGAAACTAGAAGTGGGAAAGAATTTCCCACCTGGTAAGCGCATCCAAGAGGTAAATATTTTTTTATAGTGGACAACTTACAAGAAGTTGCACTCGTTGAAAATATACTTAAAACAACGGGTGAGTCTTTAATAAAATGCTTGATGGGAGTCAAGACATCTTTTTATTTCAACGTAATTTAAATTTCTTACAGTATTTTGTTTATTTCTTATTAGACATTAGGATTTCGCTAATAAATTCCGCTTAGTTTTGATGATCTGCAGAAACTCTCGATGAAAAAGATTAGAACGAGATATTAAAAGGAGAAGGGAAACATGATTGCTGAAATTGTGGTTTTAATGGACGCTGATATGGCGGGGTACGACTGTACCATCCGCCCGTACCATTAAACATCGTCCCCTTGCGATAATGGTCAAAAAAGCAGTAACTTTAGCGAACAATGGTATGGGTAAATCCGCTTGTACCGTCTGCACGTACCGGTTTCAGCCTCAAAACTTCGAAAACTCGTACCAGCAACTTTAGCGGACATCGGTACAGGTAAATCTGCCAGTACCGTCCGCCCGTACCAGTAAGTGATCCTGACCGAACCAACGTATCCAACGGTGGCGACCACTGGTACGGGCTAGTTTGCCTCGTACTGTCCGCCTGTACCGCATGGTCGGCTTCGTCAAGATGACGGGGCTGGCTGGGGGAACCCCCAAACCAGCCATTCTTTCTCTCTTTCTCTCTCTCTCTCTCAAAAACTCAAACCCTAATTCCTAGAATCATCGATTCGCCAATTTCGTTCGTTTGAGTTCAGAATTCTTCACATCGGTACGTTTCATGTGTTACCTGCAGCAATGAATGGTTGAATCTCTCATATTGGATACCTATATGAGTTCATTGTTTTTGAAAATTCTTGTTAATTCTATACGTTCGAATTCAAAGTTTGTGCAAGTAATCGTTTTACAATACCATAGAAACCTAATGCCTATACTTTTTCTATGAATTTTTTTGCAGCACAATGAGCTTTAGCGGTATGTTTTGTAGGGGCTCGGCCAGTAGAAGTGGTGGATCAAGCAGCCACCCTGACTCGCTGAAGAAGCCACGGAGGGAAGTGCTCAAGACCGACTTTCAACAAGGAGTACAAAAGGTTGTCCACCCGCAAAGTACTTCTGACAAAGTGGGTCGACGAGGAGTTTCTCTCCGGCCACGGCCTCGACAACAACTTCACCACATTGGTGAGGAACGCCGGTCTGGAGATTTTCTCGTCACTCAGCTGGGACACGTACAAGCGTGCCACACTCGAGTTTCTTGTGAGCTTCCATGACGACCTCGCCATCCTAGGGAGAGACACCATTGTGAGTTTTCAGTTGAACAATACACCACATGTCCTTAATTTCGAGGATTTTTGTGGTTGCTTCAAGTTCTCCATGGATGGAGGGCTCGAGATTGCTGAGGAGGTTGTCAAGGAGGCAAAAGAAGCATGGCAACGTATTTCTGTACACAGGAACTTGAACTATATGCGGAAGAAGACCGCCACCATCCAGAACCCAGCCATTCTCTACTTCGCCACCTTCTTGGCAAACTCCATCTTCGGCAAGGGAGATACTGGGGCCATGGCTAGCCCTGAGATGTGCGCATCTGCAATGCACTATACCCCAACATGGAGCACAATATGAACCTTGGCGCCCTGCTCATTCAGCACTTCCGCCGACAGAGGTCAGCAAACACAGGTGATATCTAATGTGGTGGGTTAGTTACCCAAATTGCTTAGTTATGTGGTCTCACGATGCCTCCAGGCAATCTCATCATGGGATGTAACTATTTGGATAATAACCATATGGCTCGTACCAAGTTGCTTGGGGTGTACAAGGAGAACACCCAACTTTGTGCCTATCACTTTTATTTTGAGGCTAACGGTGAAATGGTCCAAGAGTTGTTGCCTTTTTCTGGTGCTTTTGGTCTTCCAGGAAAGAACACTTGGGTGATCTCACCAGAGGAGTACCATACTTTGAAGGTGGTGGCTGGACGAGTGCAAGCCCCCGGAGGAAATGTTGCTTGGGAGCAGCAAAATGATCAAGTTGGAGATGATGACCAACAGTGGGGAGATCAGGGTGGGAAGACTACGGTCAAGGCCACCAATATCAGCAGCACGAGCAGCCGCCGCAGCAGCCCTACATGCAGCCACAGCCAGGATACGAATATGTCCCGAGGGAGGAGTACGACACCTTGGTGGGTCGCGTCGGTGACGTGAAGAGCACATTCCATGACGTGAACACCAATGTGTTGTCTCTCACCCAGAGCTTCAGAGAGTTCACCACCAGCTTCCAGACCTACTACCCGCCGCCCGCAAGGTGGTGATGGTGGGCATTGATCCAAGTTAGGCTAAACACCTAAGCTTGGGGAGGTTTAAATCCTCCACCCTTGCATTCATATTTGAGTTTATTATTTTCATTTATTTTCTTTTCTTGTTATTTGCATGTTTACTTCTTGTTTTGCATTTATAATTGAAAACACAAAAAAATTAGTTAAAATTCCCTCGTTTTTAATTGTGTGAATCTCTCTTTGTATTTACTTTAAAATTTCTTTGAGTTATTCACTTCTAGTGGCCTCGTGATGGGAATGGAAGGGAGGAAGACTCGGGTATAAGGCAAGCAAGCGAGATGAGGTATCATTTCTCATCTTCACTCTCATTGTAATTCCATTCATGATCATATGACTATTTACTTGGTTGCACTCTAGTTTCGCTCCCGACTTAGCTCGTTTTCATATAAATTTCATTCCCATGCTAGTGTCACTACTTTGGTTTTGCTTCACAATCATTGAATTAGGTATGAAAAATAAACGCAATTGGATCCAATTCCAATCATTTTTATAACAGGAACAAGCATCTCTTGATGACTTTGGTGCCATATGTTTGTCTTAAGGTTTTAATCTTGGTAGTGCTCAACCACATGTCTCGATGAATTGATTTGATATCACTCATGATAGGAATTGTTTGATTGAACCGAAACCTAGTAGTAGATGAGACATATGCCAAGCTTTAATGTTGTGAATCTTAGTATGATATTGCTTTACACTTGTCAACTAATAAATTTTATTAAAAAGGTCAATCATGACTCTTTCTTGGAAACTATCATTGTAATCCAAATTATCACTTCAAAGTCTTGGAATGGGCTCTTACTATTAGATGGATTTTCTTGAAAGACAATGAGGGGATTGGGTGTTGGAGAGTCATGATTCTTGATGTGGAGGTCAATGATTTGCTCTAAGATTAATTTTCTTTTGACTTACACATGTGCACCCTTAATTTGATCAAAGCATTCATTGCTTAAAATTCCTATTTCACTCTCAATAAGAAGAGAGGCACCGAAACAATGCATTGGCGATCTTAGTCAAACTATTGACACTTTCTATGGGTTTAGAATTTATTTTGATTGATGAACTACACGTGGCTAGGACACGACACTAGGTGCAACCATTTGAATATTTTATGATCATGTTTGAAGTTGCAAGGTTTTTGAAGATGAATTTAATATCGCTTCGGACTTGTGAGCTCTTCTACTCAAGTTTATTTCTCGCTATTATTCTTTTATCACTTTGTCACTCGAGGGCGAGGAACAGCTAAGCTTGGAGATGTTGATAGATTCAAATTTTGATGATTTTCACTATGTATTTTCCACCACTTATCTCTTGGTTTCATTGGGTTTTCATTAGATTTTGTGTTTCAACTAATGCTAATATCGCAATCCAGGTGAAACCTTGCTTTTGAGTTATTATTTCAAGAAACCATCATTTCTAGAGGATCCTAGGCTAATTGCAACTAAATAAAGACATTTCCTTTTGAAGCCAAATCCATCAAGGAGATCCAGGGGCTTTAGTGGGCATCAGTACGGGCAGAGGTGACTGTACCGCCTCCCCCTTATCAAACCAAAACCTTTTTGTGAAGGGCACGAGACGAGAAACACAACGCAACAGCCACCATTCTCCCCAGAACAAAAGAGATCAGATCTGAAGAAGGAGAAGACCACCCTCAACTCCATCGAAGATCATTCTCATCAAGATCACCACATCATCCATTACACCCCACTTGTACTGAGAGAGAGAGACTCATACTTCTAAGATTAGGGATTGAAATCTCTATTCCATCTTGGTTTGTATTTGATTTGATCTTCAACTATTGTGGCTTGCTACGATAATATCAAGATGAACTCCATTTACTTTGCTATGATATCATTATGTTATTCTACTCTCATGTGTGAGTAGATCCCATTGGCGTGGGAGATGTAGGGGATTTGTGAGATGTGATGTGCCAATTTTATTCCATCCATTTGTGAATTTATGATTAAGATGATTATATATGAGTATGAATGTTTATGTGCACCTAATATTGTTATGTAATTTAAGGGCCCAAATTTCATGATCTCAAGAACTCATAAACAGGAACTTGTGTGCTAGTGAATCGGCGAGCCCCGAGTGACACAGCCGATATCAAAGAGGATCTAGCAATACTCGAGGAATCACAAGGAACCACCAAGCTTAAATCTTTACTCCGGTTTAACCACCTTAATAGATGCGCTGACCATGGCTTTGGTAACAGGCAGAAGGATTATTGGAGGAAGATGAAATCTACCAGGAGAAGTCTTTCTCTCTTATGGGTTGCTTGCCTTCTTAGATATAAATAGGAAGAATCATATTCATTTATCACTTTTATTCCACCAGGCACATTCACTGTCACCATGAACTGAATCACCCCGCGGCTACCTTTTCATCTACATAAACCCATTTATTTCTTATTAGTTGTTTACTTTTATGCACTTTACTTTATCGCATTATCAATACTTCAAAACCCTATCATTTACGCTGACCATTTTCCATTTCAACTCTTGTAGTCAATTCACCTAAGACTTGTGACACCTACGCTCCTTGTTGGGATACGATATAAAATCGGAAATAATACTTCCACAAAAATATGCACGAATGACCTTGTGTTCTTGCAGGACATCAGTCCCCGGTGAGTCCTCGAGAAGAAAGTTCCGCAGAAACACTAAAACACCAAAGCAGAGGTAGAACCAGCAAAGATTGGAGGGGGTAACTCCGTCGGAGGTGTTGGAGATATGCCCAAGAGGCAATAATAAAGTGGTTATTATATATCTTTGTGTTTATGATAAATGTTTATATACCATGCTATAATTGTATTAACCGAAACATTGATACATGTGTGTTATGCAAACAACAAGGAGTCCCTAGTAAGCCTCTTGTATAACTAGCTTGTTGATTAATAGATGATCATAGTTTCATGATCATGAACATTGAATGTTATTAATAACAAGGTTATGTCATTATGTGAATGATGTAATGGACACACCCATTTAAGCGTAGCATAAGATCACGTCATTAAGTTATTTGCTATAAGCTTTCGATACATAAGTTACCTAGTCCTTCCACCATGAGATCGTATAAATCACTTATACCGGAAGGGTAATTTGATTACATCAAACGCCACTGCGTAAATGGGTGGTTATAAAGGTGGGATTAAGTATCCGAAAAGTATGAGTTGAGGCATATGGATTAAAAGTGGGATTTGTCCATCCCGATGACGGATAGATATACTCTGGGCCCTCTTGGTGGAATGTCATATAATTAGCTTGCAAGCATATGAATGGTTCATAAGAGACCACATACCACGGTACGAGTAAAGAGTACTTGTCAGAGACGAGGTTGAACAAGGTATAGAGATACCGATGATCAAACCTCGGACAAGTAAAATATCGCGTGACAAAGGGAATCGGTATCGTATGTGAATGGTTCATTCGATCACTAAGTCATCGTTGAATATGTGGGAGCCATTATGGATCTCCAGATCCCGCTATTGGTTATTGGTCGGAGAGAGTCTCAACCATGTCTACATAGTTCGCGAACCGTAGGGTGACACACTTAAGGTTTGATGTCGTTTAAGTAGATATGGAATATGGAATGGAGTTCGAAGTTTTGTTCGGAGTCTCGGATGGGATCCAGGACATCACGAGGAGTTCCGGAATGGTCCGGAGAATAAGATTCATATATAGGAAGTCATTTTATAAGTTTGAAAATGATCCGGTGCATTTATGGAAGGTTCTAGAAGGGTCTAGAAAAGTCCGGAAGAAATCACTATGGAAGGCGGAGTCCCGAAGGGACTCCACCTAGCATGGCCGGCCAACCCTAAGGGGGTGGAGTCCCAGGTGGACTCCACCATAGGTGGCCGGCCACCCCCTTCCAAGGGAAGGTGGGAATCCCACCTTGAGTGGGAGTCCCTCCTTGGGTAGGTTTCCCACCATATGGAAAGTTTTCGGGTTGGGGTCTTATTCGAAGACTTGTAGTCCAACACTTGGGGTTCCACCTATATAATGAGGAGCAAGGGGAGGGTGCCGGCCACACCAAAGCCTTGGCCGCCCCCTATAGTGGCCGGCGCCCCCCTCTCCCCAAACCCTAGCCGCCTCTCCTCCTCCACCTCTCCCTCATACGCTTTGGCGAAGCCCTGCTGGAGATTGATACGCGTACAGCACGCGTCCGTTGGGAACCCCAAGAGGAAGGTGATGCGTGGGCAAGTTTTCCTCGTAAGAAACCAAGGTTTATCGAACCAGTAGGGGCCAAGAAGCACGTTGAAGGTTGATGGCGGCGGAGTGTAGTGCGGCGCAACACAGGGATTCCGGCGCCAACGTCGAACCTGCACAACACAACCAAAGTACTTTGTCCCAACGTAACAGTGAGGTTGTCAATCTCACCGGCTTGCTGTAACAAAGGATTAGATGTATAGTGTGGATGATGAAGTTTGCAGAGAACAGTAGAGCTAGTATTGCAGTAGATTGTATTCGATTAAAAGAATGGATCGGGGTCCACAGTTCACTAGTGGTGTCTCTCCCATAAGAATAAGCATGTTGGGTGAACAAATTATAGTTGGGCAATTGATAAATAAAGAGGGCATGACCATGCACATACATGTTATGATGAGTATTGTGAGATTTAATTGGGCATTACGACAAAGTACATAGACCGCTATCCAGCATGCATCTATGCCTAAAAAATCCACCTTTAGGTTATCATCCGAACCCCCTCCAGTATTAAGTTGTAAACAACAGACAATTGCATTAAGTATGGTGCGTAATATAATCAACGAATATATCCTTATACATAACATTGATGTTTTATCCCTTGTGGCAACAGCACATCCACAACCTTAGAGGTTTCTGTCACTCCCCAGATTTAATGGAGACATGAACCCACTATCGAGCATAAATACTCCCTCTTGGAGTTACAAGCAAAAACTTGGCCAGAGCCTCTACTAGTAACAGAGAGCATGCAAGATCATAAACAACACATAGATGATATTGATAATCAACATAACATAGCATTCATTTATTCATCGGATCCCAACAAACACAACATGTAGCATTACAGATAGATGATCTTGATCATGTTAGGCAGCTCACAAGATCCAACAATGATAGCACAATTAGGAGAAGACGACCATCTAGCTACTGCTATGGACCCATAGTCCAGGGGTGAACTACTCACTCATCACTCCGGAGGCGACCATGGCGGTGAAGAGTCCTCCGGAGATGATTCCCCTCTCCGGCAGGGTGCCGGAGGCGATCTCCTGAATCCCCCGAGATGGGATTGGCGGCGGCGGCGTCTCTGGAAGGTTTTCCGTATCGTGGCTCTCGGTACTGGAGTTATTCTCCACGAAGGCTTAAGTAGGCGGAAGGGTAGGTTTAGGGGCGCCACAAGGGCCCACACCACAGGCCGGCGCGGCCAGGGCTTGGCCGCGCCGCCCTGGTGTGGCGTCGCCTCGTCGCCCCACTTCGTATCTCCCCCGGTGTTCTGGAAGCTTCGTGGAAAAATAAGATCCTGGGCGTTGATTTCGTCCAATTCCGAGAATATTTCCTTACTAGGATTTCTGAAACCAAAACAGCAGAAAACAGCAACTGGCTCTTCGGCATCTCGTTAATAGGTTAGTGCCGAAAAATGCATAAATATGACATAAAGTATGCATAAAACATGTAGGTATCATCAATAAAGTAGCATGGAACATAAGAAATTATCGATACGTTGGAGACGTATCAGCATCCCCAAGCTTAGTTCCTGCTCGTCCCGAGTAGGTAAACAATAACAAAGATAATTTCTGAAGTGACATGCCAACATAATCTTGATCATACTATTGTAAGCACATGTAATGAATGCAGCGATCAAAGCAATATAAATGCAATGAGTAAACAATTGAATCATATAGCAAAGACTTTTTATGAATAGTACTTTCAAGACACGCATCAATAAGTCTTGCATAAGAGTTAACTCATAAAGCAATAAATTAATAGTAGAGGTATTGAAGCAACACAAAGGAAGATTAAGTTTCAGCGGTTGCTTTCAACTTGTAACATGTATATCTCATGGATAGTTGTCAATGCAAAGTAATATAATAAGTGCAATATGCAAGTATGTAGGAATCAATGCACAGTTCACACAAGTGTTTGCTTCTTGAGATAGAGAGAAATAGGTGAACTGACTGAACATAAAAGTAGAAGAAAGGCCCTTCGTAGAGGGAAGCATTGATTGCTATGTTTGTGCTAGAGCTTTGATTTTGAAAACAAGAAACAATTTTGTCAATGGTAGTAATAAAGCATATGTATCATGTATATTATATCCTACAAGTTGCAAGTCTCATGCATAGTGTACTAATAGTGCCCGCACCTTGTCCTAATTAGCTCGGATTACCTGGATTATCACCGCAATGCATATGTTTTAACCAAGTGTCACAAAGGGGTACCTCTATGCCGCCTGTACAAAGGTTTAAGGAGAAAGCTCGCATTGGATTTCTCGCTTTTGATTATTCTCAACTTAGACATCCATACCGGGACAACATAGACAACAGATAATGGACTCCTCTTTAATGCATAAGCATTCAACAACAATTAATTTTCTCATATGAGATTGATGATATTTGTCCAAAACTGAAACTTCCACCATGGATCATGGCTTTAGTTAGCGGCCCGATGTTCTTCTCTAACAATATGCATGCTCAAATCAATCAACTCATGGTAAATCGCCCTTACTTCAGACAAGACGAACATGCATAGCAACTCACATGATATTCAACAAAGAGTAGTTGATGGCGTCCCCAGGAACATGGCTATCGCTCAACAAGCAACTTCTAAGAGATAAAATGCATAAGTACATATTCAATACCACAATAGTTTTTAGGCTATTTGTCCCATGAGCTATATATTGCAAAGATGAAGAATAGAAATTTAAAGGTAGCACTCAAGCAATTTACTTTGGAATGGCGGAGAAATACCATGTAGTAGGTAGGTATGGTGGACACAAATGGCATAGTGTTTGGCTCAAGGATTTTGGATGCATGAGAAGTATTCCCTCTCGATACAAGGCTTAGGCTAGCAAGGCTATTTGAAACAAACACAAGTATGAAGCGGTACAGCAAAACTCACATAAAAGACATATTGTAAGCATTATAAGACTCTACACCGTCTTCCTTGTTGTTCGACCCTTACTGGAAATTATCTAGACTTTAGAGAAACCAATCATGCAAACCAAATTTTAGCAAGCTCTATGTATTTCTTCACTAATAGGTGCAAAGTATATGATGCAAGAGCTTAAACATGAGCACAACAATTGCCAAGTATCAAATTATTCAAGACATTTTACCAATTACCACATGTAGCATTTCCCGTTTTCAACCATATAACAATTTAACAAAGCAGTTTCAACCTTCACCATGAATATTATGAGTAAAGCCTAAGGACATATTTGTCCATGTGCAACAGCGGAGCGTGTCTCTCTCCCACACAATGAATGCTAGGATCCAACTTATTCAAACAAAAACAAAAACAAACCGACGCTCCAAGCAAAGTACATAAGATGTGATGGAATAAAAATATAGTTTCACTAGAGGAACCTGATAATGTTGTCGATGAAGAAGGGGATGCCTTGGGCATCCCCAAGCTTAGACGCTTGAGTCTTCTTCAAATATGCAGGGGTGAACCACCGGGGCATCCCCAAGCTTAGAGCTTTCACTCTCCTTGATCATATTGTATCATCCTCCTCTCTTGATCCTTGAAAACTTCCTCCACACCAAACTCAAAACAACTCATTAGAGGGTTAGTGCACAATCAAAATTCACATGTTCAGAGGTGACATAATCATTCTTAACACTTCTGGACATTGCAAAAAGCTACTAAAAGTTAATGGAATAGAAAAATCCATCAAGCATAGCAAAACAGGCAATGCGAAATAAAAGGCAGAATCTGTCAAAACAGAACAGTCCGTAAAGAAGAATTTCTAAGAGGCACCAGACTTTCTCAAATGAAAATGCTCAAATTGAATGAATGTTGCGTACATATCTGAGGATCACTCACGTAAATTGGCAAAATTTTCTGAGTTACCTACAGAGAATTAGGCCCAGATTCGTGACAGCAAGAAATCTGTTTCTGCGCAGTAATCCAAATCTAGTATGAACCTTACTATCAAAGACTTTACTTGGCACAAGAATGCAACAAAAATAAGATAAGGAGAGGTTGCTACAGTAGTAACAACTTCCAAGACTCAAATATAAAATAAAAGTGCAGTAGTAAAATCATGGGTTGTCTCCCATAAGCGCTTTTCTTTAACGCCTTTCAGCTAGGCGCAGAAAGTGTGTATCGAGTATTATCAAGAGACGAAGCATCAACATCATAATTTTTTCTAATGATAGAATCAAAATGTAACTTCATTCTCTTTCTAGGGAAGTGTTCCATACCTTTCTTGAGAGGAAATTGATATTTAATATTACCTTCCTTCATGTCAATAATAGCACCAACAGTTCGAAGAAAAGGTCTTCCCAATATAATGGGACAAGATGCATTGCATTCAATATCCAAGACAACAAAATCAACGGGGACAAGGTTATTGTTAACGGTAATGCGAACATTATCAACTCTCCCCAAAGGTTTCTTTGTAGAATTATCAGCAAGATTAACATCCAAACAACAATTTTTCAATGGTGGCAAGTCAAGCATATTATAGATTTTCTAGGCATAACGGAAATACTTGCACCAAGATCACATAAAGCATTACAATCAAAGTCATTGACCTTCATCTTAATGATGGGCTCACAACCATCCTCTAACTTCCTAGGAATAGAAGCTTCGCGTTCTAATTTCTCTTCTCTAGCTTTTATGAGAGCATTTGTAATATGTTTTGTGAAAGCCAAATTTATAGCACTAGCATTAGGACTCTTAGCAAGTTTTTGTAAGAACTTTATAACTTCAGAGATGTGACAATCATCAAAATCTAAACCATTATGATCTAAAGCAATGGGATCATTGTCCCCAATGTTGGAAAAAATTTCAGCAGTTTTATCACAGGCAGTTTCAGCAGTTTTAGCAGTTTCAGGCAGTTTTTCACGCTTTGCATTAGAAGTGGAAACATTGCCAACACCAATTATTTTACCATTAATAGTAGGAGGTGCAGCAACATGTGGAGCATTAGCATTACTAGTGGTGGTAATAGTCCAAACTTTAGCTATATTATCTTCTTTAGCATTTTCTTCTTTCTCCCACCTAGCACGCAATTCGGCCATCAATCTTATATTCTCATTAATTCTAACTTGAATGGCGTTTGCTGTAGAAACAATTTTATTATCAATATCCTCGGGTTTAGCAGCCATTTTATTAATTAAAGAAGATTGTGACGCAGACATATATGAGATTCGGTTTTCAGCATTTGCAAGTTTAGTTTGCAACCCAGAGATCTCCATATTCAGATTTTCAAGTTGATTTCCTATTTTTTTCAACAAGGTAGATTGTTCATTCATATTTTTAGTAAACAATTTATTTTGCTCATATTGGGATTGCATAAAGCTCTTAGTAGATCTTTCAATTTCTAACATCTTTTCCTCATTAGGTGAAACATATCTACCATAAGAATTACCATTAGCGGGATATGGCCTAGAATTATTGTAATTGTTATTTTTAATGAAGTTCACATCAACATGTTCTTCTTGGGCAACAAATGAAGCTAACGGAACATTATTAGGATCAACATTTGTCCTACCATTCACAAGCATAGACATAATAGCATCAATCTTATCATTCAAGGAAGAGGTTTCTTCAACAGAATTTACCTTCTTACCTTGTGGAGCTCTTTCCGTGTGCCATTCAGAGTAATTAATCATCATATTATCAAGAAGATTTGTTGCGTCGCCTGTGATGGACATAAAGGTACCTCCAGCTGAATCCAATAGGTTCCGCGAAGAAAAATTCAGTCCTGCATAAAAGGTTTGGATGATCATCCAAGTAGTCAGTCCATGGGTTGGGCAATTTTTAACCAAAGATTTCATTCTTTCCCATGCTTGGGAAACATTCTCATTATCCAATTGTTTGAAATTCATTATGCTACTTCTCAAAGATATAATTTTAGCAGGAGGATAATATCTACCAATAAAAGCATCCTTGCATTTAGTCCATGAATCAATACTATTCTTAGGCAGAGATAGCAACCAATCTTTAGCTCTTCCTCTTAATGAGAAAGGAAACAATTTAAATTTTATAATGTCACCATCTACATCCTTATACTTTTGCATTTCACATAGTTCAACAAAATTATTAAGATGGGCAGCAGCATCATCAGAACTAACACCAGAAAATTGCTCTCTCATAACAAGATTCAGTAAAGCAGGTTTAATTTCAAAGAATTCTGCTGTAGTAGCAGGTGGAGCAATAGGTGTGCATAAGAAATCATTATTATTTGTGGTTGTGAAGTCACTTAGTATTTTCAGGAGTACCCATTTTAGCAATAGTAAATAAAGCAAACTAGATAAAGTAAATGCAAGTAACTAATTTTTTGTGTCTTTTTAATATGGCAAACAAGATAGCAAATAAAGTAAAACTAGCAACTAATTTTTTTGTGTTTTGTTTTAGTGCAGCAAACAAAGTACTAAATAAAATAAAGCAAGACAAAAACAAAGTAAAAGATTGGAGGTGGAGACTCCCCTTGTAGCGTGTCTTGATCTCCCCGGCAATGGCGCTAGAAAACGGTCTTGATACGCGTACAGCATGCGTCTGTTGGGAACCCCAAGAGGAAGGTGTGATGCGTACAGCAGCAAGTTTTCCCTCAGTAAGAAACCAAGGTTTATCGAACCAGTAGGAGCCAAGAAGCATGTTGAAGGTTGATGGCGGCGGAGTGTAGTGCGGCGCAACACCAGGGATTCCGGCGCCAACGTGGAACCTGCACAACACAACCAAAGTACTTTGTCCCAACGTAACAGTGAGGTTGTCAACCTCACCGGCTTGCTGTAACAAAGGATTAGATGTATAGTGTGGATGATGATGTTTGCAGAAGAACAAACTAGTATTGCAGTAGATTGTATTCGATTAAAAGAATGGACCGGGGTCCACAGTTCACTAGTGGTGTCTCTCCCATAAGAATAAGCATGTTGGGTGAACAAATTACAGTTGGGCAATTGACAAATAAAGAGGACATGACCATGCACATACATGTTATGATGAGTATTGTGATATTTAATTGGGCATTACGACAAAGTAGATAGACCGCTATCCAGCAAGCATCTATGCCTAAAAAGTCCACCTTCAGGTTATCATCCGAACCCCCTCTAGTATTAAGTTTTAAACAACAGATAATTGCATTAAGTATGGTGCGTAATGTAATCAACGAATATATCCTTAGACATAACATTGATGTTTTATCCGTAGTGGCAACAGCACATCCACAACCTTAGAGGTTTCTGTCACTCCCCCAGATTTAATGGAGACATGAACCCACTATCGAGCATAAATACTCCCTCTTGGAGTTACAAGCAAAAAGCCAGAGCCTCTACTAGTAACGGAGAGCATGCAAGATCATAAACAACACATAGATGATATTGATAATCAACATAACATAGCATTCATTTATTCATCGGATCCCAACAAACACAACATGTAGCATTACATAGATGATCTTGATCATGTTAGGCAGCTCACAAGATCCAACAATGATAGCACAATTAGGAGAAGATGACCATCTAGCTACTGCTATGGACCCATAGTCCAGGGTGAACTATTCACTCATCACTCCGGAGGCGACCATGGCGGTGAAGAGTCCTGGGAGATGATTCCCCTCTCCGGCAGGGTGTCGGAGGCGATCTCCTGAATCCCGAGATGGGATTGGCGGCGGCGGCGTCTCTGGAAGGTTTTCCGTATCGTGGCTCTCGGTACTGGAGTTATTCTCCACGAAGGCTTGAGTAGGCGGAAGGGTAGGTTTAGGGGCGCCACGAGGGGCCCACACCACAGGCCGGCGCGGCCAAGGCTTGGGCCGCGCCGCCCTGGTGTGGCGTCGCCTCGTCGCCCCACTTCGTATCTCTCCCGGTGTTCTGGAAGCTTCGTGGAAAAATAAGATCCTGGACGTTGATTTCGTCCAATTCCGAGAATATTTCCTTACTAGGATTTCTGAAACCAAAAACAGCAGAAAACAACTGGCTCTTCGGCATCTCGTTAATAGGTTAGTGCCGGAAAATGCATAAATATGACATAAAGTATGCATAAAACATGTAGGTATCATCAATAAAGTAGCATGGAACATAAGAAATTATCGATACGTTGGAGACGTATCACCACCGCCGCCACCACGCCGTCGTGTTGTCGGGATTCCGAGGAGGATCTACTACTTCCGCTGCCCGCTGGAACGGGGAGAAGGACGTCTTCATCAACACCGAACGTGTGACCGAGTACGGAGGTGCTGCCCGATTGTGGCACCGTCAAGATCTTCTACGCGCTTTTGAAAGTGGCAAGTGATCATCTTCTGCAACAACGAGATCTAATCTCGTAGGCTTTGGAAATCTTCAAGGGTTAGTCTCGTTATCCCCTCGTTGCTACCGTCTACTAGATTGCATCTTGGCTTGGATTTCGTTCTCGCGGTAGGAAATTTTTTATTTTCTATGCTACGAATCCCTTCAGTGGTATCAGAGCCGTGTCTATGCATAGATTGGTTGCACGGGTAGAACACAATTGGTTTTTGGGCGTTGATGCTTTGTTGTCTTTAGTTTGAGTACTTTGCATCTTTGTGGCATAGTGGGATGAAGCGGCTCGGGCTAACTTTACATGACCGCGTTCATGAGATTTGCTCCACGCTCGACATGCAACTTGTATTGCATAAGTGGCTTTGCGGGTGTCTGTCTCTCCTACTATAGTGAAGATTCAATTTACTCTTCTATTGAAAACATTAGTATCTACGTTGTGGTTCATGTTCGTAGGTAGATTGGATCTTACTCGAAAACCCTAAACCACGTAAAATATGCAAACCAAATTAGAGACGTCTAACTTGTTTTTGCAGGGTTTGGTGATGTGATATGGCCATAATGTGATGATGAATATGTATGAGATGATCATTCTTGTATTGTGGCAACCGGCATGAGCCTTATGGTTGTCTTTAAATTTCATGTTGAGTAGTATTTCAAATAAGTTGTAATAGTTGCTACATGGGAGAACAATCATGAAGACGGCGCCATTGACCTTGACGCTACGCCGACGATGATGGAGATTGATACGTCTCCAACGTATCTATAATTTCTGATGTTCCATGCTTGTTTTATGACAATACCGACATGTTTTGTTCACACTTTATGTCATTATTATGCGTTTTCCGGAACTAACCTATTGACGAGATGCCGAAAGGCCATTGTTGTTTTCTGCTGTTTTGGTTCCGAAAGGCTGTTCGGGCAATATTCTCGGAATTGGACGAAATCAACGCCAAACCTCCTATTTTTCCGGAAGGCTCCAGAACACCGAAGGAGAGTCGGAGGAGAGCCGGGGCCCCACACCATAGGGCCGCGCGGGCACGCCGCGCCGGCCGGGGTGAGCCACCCTGCCCCTCTGCGCCTCTTCGCCTATAAAACCCCTTTCGACCTAAAAACGCAGTACCAATTGTGAAACTCAGAAAGACTCCGGGCGCCGCCACCGTCGCGAAACTCAATTCGGGGGACAGAACTCTCTGTTCCGGCACCTGACGGGACGGGAATTGCCCCGGAGCCATCTCCACGCCGTCTTCACCGCCATCTTCACCGCCATCGCTGCCTCCATGACGAGGAGGGAGTAATCCACCCCCGAGGCTGAGGGCTCCGCTGTAGCTGTGTGGTTCATCTCTCTCCCATGTACCTCAATACAATAATCTCATGAGCTGCTTTACATGATTGAGATTCATATGAGTTTTGTATCACTTTTCATCTATGTGCTACTCTAGTGATGTTATTAAAGTAGTTTTATTCCTCCTGCACGGTGTAATGGTGACAGTGTGTGCATCCGTGTTAGTACTTGGCGTATGCTATGATTATGATCTCTTGTAGATTATGAAGTTAACTATTGCTATGATGGTATTGATGTGATCTATTCCTCCTACATAGTGTGAAGGTGACAGTGTGCATGCTATGTTAGTACTTGGTTTAGTCGTGTTGATCTTTCATGCACTCTAAGGTTATTTAAATATGAACATTGAATTGTGGAGCTTGTTAACTCCGGCATTGAGGGTTCGTGTAATCCTACGCAATGGTGTTCATCATCCAACAAGAGTGTAGAGTATGCATTTATCTATTCTGTTATGTGATCAATGTTGAGAGTGTCCACTAGTGAAAGTATGATCCCTAGGCCTTGTTCCTAAATACTGCTATCGCTGCTTGTTTACTATTTCACTGCGTTACTACTGCTGCGTTACTACTGCTTGTTTACTATCCTGGACAAAGCACTTTTCTGGTGCCGTTGCTTCTACTTATTTATACCACCTGTATTTCACTATCTCTTCGCCGAACTAGTGCACCTATTAGGTGTGTTGGGGACACAAGAGACTTCTTGCTTTGTGGTTGCAGGGTTGCATGAGAGGGATATCTTTGACCTCTTCCTCCCTGAGTTCGATAAACCTTGGGTGATTCACTTAAGGGAAACTTGCTGCTGTTCTACAAACCTCTGCTCTTGGAGGCCCAACACTGTCTACAGGAAAAGGAGGGCGTAGACATCAAGCTATTTTCTGGCGCCGTTGCCGGGGAGGAAAGGTAAAAGGCACTCATACTCCGGTTCCAGGTAACAGTACTTTTCTGGCGCCATTGTGTTTGTGCTCGAAGCTATTTCCTTTAGATCCTGCAATTGCATCTTTTTGTTTCTTGTTTTACACTAGTTAGGCATAATGGAATATAACTATGAGCTTCTTAATTTATTTCCTAAGCTAAGACATGAATTGTGTGATGCGAAAATTAAAGAACCTATGGAACCTCATTTGCATGCTAGTAGCAATATTATTGGTATGAACGCAATCACTGCTAATGCTATGAATAAGTCTAAGCTTGGGGAAGCTAGTTTCTGTGATCTTTTTGGCTTCCCATCTTTAGGGGAGAAAATTTGTTCTGATAATGCTTTATCTCCCATATGCGATAACTCTAATGATGCTTCTGATATTTTAAATCCACCTGCTGAAAGTATTCCGTATAAAATACCTATGAAAATTATTGAACGCGTTATGGATAACCGCTATAAAGGGGATGGAACTATCCATCCTGGAGATCATTTACTGTTTTTGCATGAATTATGCGGGTTATTCAAGTGTGCAGGTATCTCTATGGATGAAGTGAAGAAGAAGTTATTCTCTATTTCGCTGTCTGGTAAAGCGGCGCATTGGTATAAATTGTTGGAGAATAGTCATTCTCTTGGTTGGGAGGAAATTGTACCTCTCTTTTATTCTAAATTTTATCCTCCTCATGAAGTGCATATTGATAGGAATTATATTTATAACTTTTATCCTCGTGATGGAGAGAGTATTTCTCAAGCGTGGGGGAGATTGAAGTCACTAATGCTCAAATGTCCCATTCATGAGCTCCC
Organism: Lolium multiflorum; assembly: GCA_030979885.1. Taxonomy (NCBI): domain Eukaryota; kingdom Viridiplantae; phylum Streptophyta; class Magnoliopsida; order Poales; family Poaceae; genus Lolium; species Lolium multiflorum. The sequence goes on along the minus strand of CM061753.1, from coordinate 27,329,691 downwards.
CCGTAATGTTATTGTTAATAATTTTTATGCGAGGCTTTCAGGACAACACAAGGACTATCTGGATGCCTGTTTGGAGGGATCTTTCACAAGCAAGGAGGTTGAAGCTAGGTGGGATCTTCTTGATCGGATTGAGGAGAACGCTGAAGGATGGGAGAACGACAAAGGTAAAGAGTCAGGTATAAATTATGATTATGAATGCATTGAAGCTTTTATGGATACCGATAAATTTCAAAATATGAGTGCTACTTATGGTCTTGACTCTCAAGTTGCTGCAAATCTTTATAAAGCCTTTGCTTCTCATTTTGAATTGCCTAAAAATAATTTTGATAAATATCATGAACCTTTTAAAGAGGCTTGCATGAAGAATGAAATTGTTGTTAATTATTGCAATAAGCATGCTCAAACTCCTAAGAATGCTATTTCTTATAAGCATGTTAATTTTTGTGGAATACATAGACCTTGTGGAATTAATCAAATCAAAGATGGATATTGTATCCATCATGCTAATGAAAAAACTAGAAAGTGGTTTAGGGCTTTAGATGATCTTGGTAAAAAAGTTTGTGCCCTCTATCCTTTTATTTGTGAAGTTTGCCATGAAGTGGGTCATTTTAATTTTCAATGCTCCTCCAATGATAATTTGAACCCAATGAGTGCTGCAAATTTGTATTGTGATGATGAAATTACTCCTAATCAGCATGATGAACTTACTTTATTTTTGGGGTGTGAAGAACTGTCGAGAAAAATCTCTTTGTTACATATGAGTGATCTTGATATTGATGATGTCCTGCATGGGTGTTTTTCTTATTGCATTGATAATAGCCATACAAATACTTACATACAAAATATTTTAGAAGATGACACCTTGCCAAAATATGATAGGACCGCTGTGTGTTTTCAACTAATTAATGAAAAGGAGGGATCCTCCCAAGTTTCTTCTATTGTTTCTGAAAGTAAATCAGGTTATGCGGACAAGCCACCCTTCAAGCCTCTTCCTCCTAAAGAAGGGAACGAGGAGAAGGAAGAGAAGAAGAAGAAGAAAAAGGGAACGAAGAAGAAGAAGAAGGAGAATAAAAAGAAAGAGGTAACGGCGTATCCCCGCGTGAATGAGATAACGCTAGGTAACCGTAAGTATGTTGCTCCTAATGATTATTGTGATAATGAATCTGAATACGATGATCTTCCTATGCCCTTTACATACATTAGCAATCATGATTTGAATGAGCACACTACTTTTGATATTGCAAATCTCTGGGAAACTAATTCTGAAAATGATGATGATAATAATTGCCATAGTGTCAGTGCTATCCATGCTTCCTCCCATAATGATATAGAAAGCTCTAAGCTTGGGGAAGAGGTGTTTGAAAATCCTTTTGCTACTGGTCATTATGTTCTTGATACATCTCCTTCTAATAACAATGATGGTGTGGACACAGATAAACCGACTGTGAAAGATAACTATTCTATTTCTTATGATGACACTGTGCCTCCGATCTTTGATAATTATTATAAAGAATGCTATGATATAGGTTATAACTATCATTATGAGGCTTGTCAACCAAAAACAATTCCCTTAATATGCAACTTGTTTACCATGTTCAAATTCTTGATAATAATCTTGCTCCAATTACTATTAATGAGAATAACTCTTCTTATGCCAAATTTAATGATACTTCTATGCATATGAACCATGATAAGAATGTTTTAAGTGATGGGTATATTGTGGATTTCATCAATGATGCTACTGAAAGTTATTATGAGAGAGGGAAATATGGTTGTATGCATCTTAATAATATTAAGTTTCCCCTCTTTATGTTGAGAATCTTGAAGTTACTCGTGTTTTATCCGCTTATGCTTGTCACTTTGTTCTTCATGAATTCATTTGTGTAAAAGATTCCTCTTCATAGGAAGCATGTTAGACTTAAATTTGTTTTGAATTTGCCTCTTGAAGCTCTCTTTTGCTTCAAATACTATTTCTTGCGAGTGCATCATTAAAACTGCTGAGCCCATCTTAATGGCTATAAAGAAAGAACTTCTTGGGAGATAACCCATGTGTTATTTTGCTACAGTACTTTGTTTTATATTTGTGTCTTGGAAGTTGTTTACTACTGTAGCAACCTCTCCTTATCTTAGTTTTGTGTTTTGTTGTGCCAAGTAAAGTCTTTGATAGCAAGGTTCATACTAGATTTGGATTACTGCGCAGAAACAGATTTCTTTGCTGTCACGAATCTGGGCAAAATTCTCTGTAGGTAACTCAGAAAATTATGCAAATTTACGTGAGTGATCCTCAGATATGTACGCAACTTTCATTCAATTTGAGCATTTTCATTTGAGCAAGTCTGGTGCCTCAATAAAATTCATCAATACGAACTGTTCTGTTTTGACAGATTCTGCCTTTTATTTCGCATTGCCTGTTTTGTTATGTTCGATGGATATTTCGATTCCATTGACTTTCAGTAGCTTTGTGCAATGTCCAGAAGTGTTAAGAATGATTATGTCACCTCTGAACATGTATATTTTGATTGTGCACTAACCCTCTAATGAGTTGTTTTGAGTTTGGTGTGAAGGAAGTTTTCAAGGGTCAAGAGAGGAGGATGATACAATGTGATCAAGAAGAGTGAAAAGTCTAAGCTTGGGGATGCCCCGGTGGTTCATCCCTGCATATTTCAAGAAGACTCAAGCATCTAAGCTTGGGGATGCCCAAGGCATCCCCTTCTTCATCGACAAATTATCAGGTTCCTTCTCTTGAAACTATATTTTTATTCGGTCACATCTTATGTACTTTACTTGGAGCGTCTGTTTGTTTTGTGTTTTTGTTTTTGTTTGAATAAATACTTGTGTGGGAGAGAGACACGCTCCGCTGGTTCATATGAACACATGTGTTCTTAGCTTTTAATTTTCATGGCGAAGTTTCTTCTTTGTTAAATTATTATATGGTTGGAAACAGAAAATGATACATGTAGTAATTTGCTAAAATGTCTTGGATAATGTGATACTTGGCAATTGTTGTGCTCATGTTTAAGCTCTTGCATCATATACTTTGCACCCATTAATGAAGAAATACATAGAGCATGCTAAAATTTGGTTTGCATATTTGGTCTCTCTAAGGTCTAGATAATTTCTAGTATTGAGTTTGAACAACAAGGAAGACGGTGTAGAGTCTTATAATGTTTACAATGTGTCTTTTATGTGAGTTTTGCTGCACCGGTTCATCTTTGTGTTTGCTTCAAACAACCTTGCTAGCCTAAACCTTGTATCGAGAGGGAATACTTCTCATGCATCCAAAATCCTTGAGCCAACCACTATGTCATTTGTGTCCACCATACCTACCTACTACATGGTATTTCTCCGCCATTCCAAAGTAAATTGCTTGAGTGCTACCTTTAAATTTCCATTCTTCACCTTTACAATATATAGCTCATGGGACAAATAGCTTAAAAACTATTGTGGTATTGAATATGTACTTATGCACTTTATCTCTTATTAAGTTGCTTGTTGTGCGATAACCATGTTCACTGGGGACGCCATCAACTACTCTTTGTTGAATATCATGTGAGTTGCTATGCATGTTCGTCTTGTCTGAAGTAAGGGCGATCTACCACCTTATGGTTAGAGCATGCATATTGTTAGAGAAGAACATTGGGCCGCTAACTAAAGCCATGATCCATGGTGGAAGTTTCAGTTTTGGACATATATCCTCAATCTCAAATGAGAAAATTAATTGTTGCTACATGCTTATGCATAAAAGAGGAGTCCATTATCTGTTGTCTATGTTGTCCCGGTATGGATGTCTAAGTTGAGAATAATCAATAGCGAGAAATCCAATGCGAGCTTTCTCCTTAGACCTTTGTACAGGCGGCATAGAGGTACCCCTTTGTGACACTTGGTTAAAACATGTGCATTGCGATAATCCCGGTAGTCCAAGCTAATTAGGACAAGGTGCGGGCACTATTAGTATACTATGCATGAGGCTTGCAACTTGTAAGATATAATTTACATGATACATATGCTTTATTACTACCGTTGACAAAATTGTTTCTTGTTTTCAAAATCAAAGCTCTAGCACAAATATAGCAATCGATGCTTTCCTCTTTGAAGGACCATTCTTTTACTTTTATGTTGAGTCAGTTCACCTATTTCTCTCCACCTCAAGAAGCAAACACTTGTGTGAACTGTGCATTGATTCCTACATATTTGCATATTGCATTTGTTATATTGCTTTGCATTGACAACTATCCATGAGATATACATGTTACAAGTTGAAAGCAACCGCTGAAACTTAATCTTCCATTGTGTTGCTTCAATACCTTTACTAAGAATTTATTGCTTTATGAGTAACTCTTATGCAAGACTTATTGATGCTCATCTTGAGAGTACTATTCATGAAAAGTCTTTGCTATATGATTCAATTGTTTACTCATTGCATTTACATTGTTTCGAATCGCTGCATTCATCTCATATGCTTTACAATAGTATGATTAAGATTATGTTGGTAGCATGTCACCTCAGAAATTATCTTTTATCGTTTACCTACTCGAGGACGAGTAGGAACTAAGCTTATGCTGATACGTCTCCAACGTATCTATAATTTCTGATGTTCCATGCTTGTTTTATGACAATACCGACATGTTTTGTTCACACTTTATGTCATTATTATGTTTTCCGGAACTAACCTATTGACGAGATGCCGAAAGGCCAGTTGCTGTTTTCTGCTGTTTTTTGTTTCAGAAAGGCTGTTCGGGCAATATTCTCGGAATTGGACGAAATCAACGCCAAACCTCCTATTTTTCCCGGAAGGCTCCAGAACACCGAAGGAGAGTCGGAGGAGAGCAGGGGGCCCCACACCATAGGGCCGCGCGGCCAGACCCGGCCGCACCGGCCTAGGGTGAGGCCACCCTGTCAGCCTCCCGCGCCGCCTCTTCGCCTATAAACCCTTTCGACCTAAAAACGCGTACCAATTGACGAAACTCCAGAAAGACTCCAGGGGCGCCGCCACCGTCGCGAAACTCCAATTGGGGACAGAACTCTCTGTTCGGCACTGCCGGACGGGAATTGCCCGGAGCCATCTCCACCGCCGTCTTCACCGCCATCTTCACCGCCATCGCTGCCTCCATGACGAGGAGGGAGTAATCCACCCCGAGGCTGAGGGCTCCGCTGTAGCTATGTGGTTCATCTCTCTCCCATGTACCTCAATACAATAATCTCATGAGCTGCTTTACATGATTGAGATTCATATGAGTTTTGTATCACTATTCATCTATGTGCTACTCTAGTGATGTTATTAAAGTAGTTTTATTCCTCCTGCACGGTGTAATGGTGACAGTGTGTGCATCCGTGTTAGTACTTGGCGTATGCTATGATTATGATCTCTTGTAGATTATGAAGTTAACTATTCCTATGATGGTATTGATGTGATCTATTCCTCCTACATAGTGTGAAGGTGACAGTGTGCATGCTATGTTAGTACTTGGTTTAGTCGTGTTGATCTTTCATGCACTCTAAGGTTATTTAAATATGAACATTGAATTGTGGAGCTTGTTAACTCCGGCATTGAGGGTTCGTGTAATCCTACGCAATGGTGTTCATCATCCAACAAGAGTGTAGAGTATGCATTTATCTATTTCTGTTATGTGATCAATGTTGAGAGTGTCCACTAGTGAAAGTATGATCCCTAGGCCTTGTTCCTAAATACGCTATCGCTGCTTGTTTACTGTTTCACTGCGTTACTGCTGCGTTACTACTGCTTGTTTACTATCCTGGGCAAAGCACTTTTCTGGTGCCGTTGCTTCTACTTATTTATACCACCTGTATTTCACTATCTCTTCGCCGAACTAGTGCACCTATTAGGTGTGTTGGGGACACAAGAGACTTCTTGCTTTGTGGTTGCAGGGTTGCATGAGAGGGATATCTTTGACCTCTCCTCCCTGAGTTCGATAAACCTTGGGTGATCCACTTAAGGGAAACTTGCTGCTGTTCTACAAACCTCTGCTCTTGGAGGCCCAACACTGTCTACAGGAAAAGGAGGGGGCGTAGACATCAGAGATCATGCCCGTTGATGATGGAGATCATGTCCGTGCTTTGGAGATGAAGATCAAAGGCGCAAAGACAAAGGGGCCATATCATATCACATATGAATTGCATGTGATGTTAATCCTTTTATGCATCTTATTTTGCTTAGATCGCGACGGTAGCATTATAAGATGATCCCTCTCACTAAAATATCAAGATAATAAAGTGTTCATCCTTAGTAGCACCGTTGCCAAGACTTGTCGTTTCGAAGCATCACGTGATGATCGGGTGTGATAGATTCAACATGTGCATACAACGGGTGCAAGCCAGATTTGCACACGCGGATACTTGTAGGATAACGTTGCATAGAAAACAAAAAATTTCCTACCGCGAACACGCAATCCAAGCCAAGATGCAATCTAGAAGAAAGTAGCAACGAGGGGATTATCGAGTCTCACCCTTGAAGAGATTCCAAAGCCTACAAGATGAGGCTCTTGTTGCTGCGGTAGACGTTCACTTGCCGCTTGCAAAAGCGCGTAGAAGATCTTGATCACGGTGCCACGAACGGGCAGCACCTCCGTACTCGGTCACACGTTCGGTTGTTGATGAAGACGACGTCCACCTCCCCGTTCCAGCGGGCAGCGGAAGTAGTAGCTCCTCTTGAATCCGACAGCACGACGGCGTGGTGTCGGTGGTGGTGGAGAAATCCGGCGGAGCTTCGCTAAGCGTGCGGGATGTGGAGGAGCGGGGCGGCTAGGGTTTGGGGAGAGGGGGCGCCGGCCACTTGAGGTGGTGCGGCCACCTTGTGCTTGGGGTGGCCGGCCCCCTCCCCTTGCCCCTCATTATATAGGTGGAAGCCCCAAGTGTTGGACTACAAGTCTCCGAATAAGACCCGAACCCAAAACCTTCCATGTGATAGGAAACCTACCCAAGGTGGGAATCCCACTTGGGGTGGGATTCCCCCCTTCCATGTGGGGGGTGGCCGGCCCCCTTAGGGGAGTCCACTTGGGACTCCCCCCCTCTAGGGTTGGCCGGCCATGGAGGTGGAGTCCCTGGGACTCCGCCTTCCATAGTGGTTTCTTCCGGACTTTTCTAGAACCTTCCATAGAACCTTCCGGATCATTTTAAATCTCATAAAATGACTTCCTATATATGAATCTTATTCTCCGGACCATTCCGGAACTCCTCGTGATGTCCGGGATCTCATCCGGGACTCCGAACAAATATTCGAACTCCATTCCATATTCAAGTACTACCATTTCAACATCCAACTTTAAGTGTGTCACCCTACGGTTCGCGAACTATGCGGACATGGTTGAGTACTCACTCCGACCAATAACCAATAGCGGGATCTGGAGATCCATAATGGCTCCCACATATTCAACGATGACTTTAGTGATCGAATGAACCATTCACATACGATACCAATTCCCTTTGTCACGCGATATTTTACTTGTCCGAGGTTTGATCATCGGTATCACTCTATACCTTGTTCAACCTAGTCTCCTGACAAGTACTCTTTACTCGTACCGTGGTATGTGGTCTCTTATGAACTTATTCATATGCTTGCAAGACATTAGACGACATTCCACCGAGAGGGCCCAGAGTATATCTATCCGTCATCGGGATGGACAAATCCCACCGTTGATCCATATGCCTCAACTCATACTTTCCGGATACTTAATCCCACCTTTATAACCACCCATTTACGCAGTGGCGTTTGGTGTAATCAAAGTACCTTTCCGGTATAAGTGATTTACATGATCTCATGGTCATAAGGACTAGGTAACTATGTATCGAAAGCTTATAGCAAATAACTTAATGACGTGATCTTATGCTACGCTTAATTGGGTGTGTCCATTACATCATTCATATAATGATATAACCTTGTTATTAATAACATCCAATGTTCATGATTATGAAACTAATCATCCATTAATCAACAAGCTAGTTAAGAGGCATACTAGGGACTCTTTGTTGTTTACATATCACACATGTATCAATGTTTCGGTTAATACAATTATAACATGGTATATAAACATTTATCATAAACATAAAGATATATAATAATAACCATTTTATTATTGCCTCTAGGGCATATCTCCTTCAGTCTCCCACTTGCACTAGAGTCAATAATCTAGATTACATTGTAATATACCTAACACCCATGGCATTCTGGTGTTGGTCATGCTTTGCCCTAGGGAGAGCTTTAGTCAACGGATCTGCTACATTCAGATCAGTGTGTACTTTGCAAATCTTTACTTCTCCATCTTCGATGTACTCGCGAATCGAGTGGTAACGCAGCTTGATATGCTTCAGCCTCTTGTGTGACCTTGGCTCTTGTGCATTGGCGATGGCACCCATATTATCACAGTAGATGATTAATGGGTCCAATGCACTAGGAACCACACCGAGCTCTATAATGAACCTCTTCATCCATACCGCTTCTGATGAAGCCTCTGAAGCCGCTATGTACTCCGATTATGTTGAAGACTTCGCCACCGTGCACTGCTTCGAGCTTGCCCAGCTTACTGCAGCACCATTCAATATAAACACGTACCCAGACTGTGACTTAGAGTCATCAGGATCAGTGTTCCAACTTGCATCGGTGTAACCACTTACAACGAGCTCTTGGTCACCTCCATAACAAAGAAACATATCCTTAGTTCTTTTCAAGTACTTCAGGATATTCTTGACCGCTGTCCAGTGTTCCATTCCTGGATCACTTTGATATCTGCTAGTCAAACTAACAGCATGTGCTATATCCGGTCTAGTACATAGCATGTCATACATGATAGATCCTACTGCCGAGGCATAGGGGATATTACTCATCCTTTCTCTTTCTTCTGCCGTAGCCGGTCCTTGAGTCTTACTCAAGACCTTGCCTGGTAACATAGGTAAGAAACCTTTCTTACTTTCGTCCATTCTAAACTTCTTTAGAATCTTGTCCAGGTATGTACTCTGTGATAGCCCTATTAGGCGTCTTGATCTATCTCTATAAATCTTGATGCCTAATATATACGATGCTTCACCAAGGTCTTTCATTGAAAAACTATTATTCAAATAACCTTTTACATTGCTTAATAGTTCTATATCATTCCCAATCAATAATATGTCATCTACATATAATATCAGGAATGCTACAGAGCTCCCACTCACTTTCTTGTAAATACAGGCCTCTCCATGACACTGTATAAACCCGAAGTCTTTGATCACCTTATCAAAGCATCGGTTCCAACTTCTTGATGCTTGCTTCAGTCCATAGATTGAACGCTGAAGTTTGCATACTTTGTCAGCATTTTTAGGATCGACAAAACCTTTAGGTTGTACCATATACAACTCTTCCTCAATGTCTCCATTAAGGAACGCCGTTTTGACATCCATCTGCCAAATCTCATAATCGAAAAATGCAGCTATTGCTAACAAAATCCTCACAGATTTTAGCTTCGCTACAGGTGAGAAAGTCTCATCGTAGTCAACTCCTTGAATTTGTCGGAAACCCTTTGCGACAAGTCGAGCTTTATAGACAGTAATATTACCATCAGCATCTATTTTTCTCTTGAAGATCCATTTATTCTCGACAGCCTTTCGGCTATCAGGTAAGTCTACCAAAGTCCATACTTTGTTATCATACATGGATCCCATTTCGGATTTCATGGCTTCTTGCCATTTGTTGGAATCTGGGCTCATCATCGCTTCTTCATACGTCGCAGGGTCCTCATCATTGTTATCCACAATCATGATATTTAGACAAGGATCATACCAATCAGGAGTGGCACGTTCCCTTGTCGATCTGCGAGGTTCAGTAGTTTCCTCGTTCGAAGTTTCATGATCATTATCATTAGCTTCCTCTGTTGCCGGTGTAGGCGGGCAGGTACAACTTCCGGTACTGCGCTACTCTGATCAACGAGTATAGATTCATCAATCTCATCGAGTTCTACTTTTCTTCCAGTCACTTCTTTAGTGAGAAATTCTTTCTCAAGAAAGGTTCCGTTCTTAGCAACAAAGATTTTGCCTTCGGATCTGTGATAGAAAGTGTACCCTATAGTTTCCTTAGGGTATCCTATGAAGACGCATTTCTCCGCTTTGGGTTCTAGCTTGTCCGGTTGTAACTTCTTTACATAGGCTTCGCAACCCCAAACTTTAAGGAACGACAGCTTAGGTTTCTTATTAAACCATAATTCATACGGTGTCGTTTCTACGGATTTTGATGGTGCTCTATTTAAAGTGAATGCGGCTGTCTCTAATGCATAACTCCAAAATGATAACGGCAAATCAGTAAGAGACATCATAGAACGAACCATATCTATGTAGGGATTCGTTGCATAGAAAACAAAAAATTTCCTACCGCGAGAACGCAATCCAAGCCAAGATGCAATCTAGAAGACGGGAGCAACGAGGGGATGATCAAGACTAACCCTTGAAGATTTCCAAAGCCTATAAGAGTAGGCTCTTATTGCTGCGGTAGACGATCACTTGCCGCTTGCAAAAGCGCGTAGAAGATCTTGATCACGGTGCCACGATCGGGCAGCACCTCCGTACTTGGTCACACGTTCGGTGTTGATGAAGACGACGTCCTTCTCCCCGTTCTAGCGGGCAGCGGAAGTAGTAGCTCCTCCTTGAATCCGGCAGCACGACGGCGTGGTGGCGGTGGCGGTGGAGATCTCCGGCGGAGCTTCGCTAAGCGTGCGGGAGAAGAGGAGGAGAGAGGGGCGGCTAGGGTTTGGGAGAGGGGGTGGCCGGCCACCTAGGGGTGCGGCCAAGCTATGGGCTTGTGGTGGTCAGCCCCCTCTCCTATGCCCCTCATTATATAGGTGGAAGCCCCAAGAGTTGTAGTCCAAGTCTTCGAATAAGACCCCAACACCAAAACTTCCCAAAGGTGGGAAACCTACTCAAGGAGGGAGTCCTACCCAAGGTGGGACTCCCACCTTTTCCTTAGGTGGGGTGGCCGGCCACCTGGGTGGAATCCACCTGGGATTCCTTCCCCTTAGGGCTGGCCGGCCATGCTAGTGGAGTCCCTCCGGGACTCCACCTTCCATAGTGCTATTCTTCCGGACTTTTCTAGAACCTTCTAGAACCTGCCATAAATGCACCGGATCATTTCCAAACTTGGAATATGACTTCCTATATATGAATCTTATTCTCCGGACCATTCCGGAACTCCTCGTGATGTCCGGGATCTCATCCGGGACTCCGAACAAAATTCGAACTCCATTCCATATTCAAGTTCTACCATTTCAACATCAAACCTTAAGTGTGTCACCCTACGGTTCGTGAACTATGTAGACATGGTTGAGACTTCTCGTCGACCAATAACCAATAGCGGGATCTGGAGATCCATAATGGCTCCCACATATTCAACGATGACTTAGTGATCGAATGAACCATTCACATACGATACCAATTCCCTTTGTCACGCGATATTTTACTTGTCCGAGGTTTGATCATCGGTATCACTCTATACCTTGTTCAACCTCGTCTCCTGACAAGTACTCTTTACTCGTACCGTGGTATGTGGTCTCTTATGAACTTATTCATATGCTTGCAAGATATTAGACGACATTCCATCGAGAGGGCCCAGAGTATATCTATCCGTCATCGGGATGGACAAATCCCACTGTTGATCCATATGCCTCAACTCATACTTTTCGGATACTTAATCCCACCTTTATAACCACCCATTTACGCAGGGAGTTTGATGTAATCAAAGTACCTTTCCGGTATAAGTGATTTACATGATCTCATGGTCATAAGGACTAGGTAACTATGTATCGAAAGCTTATAGCAAATAACTTAATGAAGTGATCTTATGCTATGCTTAATTGGGTGCGTCCATTACATCATTCATACAATGATATAACCTTGTTATTAATAACATCCAATGTTCATGATTATGAAACTAATCATCCATTAATCAACAAGCTAGTTAAGAAGCATACTAGGGACTCTTTGTTGTTTACATATCACACATGTATCAATGTTTCGGTTAATACAATTATAGCATGATATATAAACATTTATCATAAACATAAAGATATAAATAATAACCACTTTTATTATTGCCTCTTGGGCATATCTCCTTCAGTCTCCCACTTGCACTAGAGTCAATAATCTAGTTTACATTTGTAAAGATATAACACCTTGGCCTTCCGGTGCTTTATCATGTATTGCTCACGAGAGAGGTTTTAGTTAACGGATCTGACACGCTCAGAAACGTATGTATTTTGTAATTCATTTGCGTCTCAACGCATCACTCATTTCCAAATGAGTCGGCATTAAATATGTTTGTTCTTCTGGTGGAACCTTAATTCCGCGGTCTGAAATATGTCACTAATATTGTCACACACAATATAGCTTCAAAGTTCTGACTCTGTCGGAACTACACCAAGTTCTCAAAGAACTTCTTGACTCAACATCCTCAGTCATTTGTCAAAACAATGACATACTCTGTCTTCGTTTGTAGAATCCGTCACAATATTTAGAACTCTTCTAAATCTAACATAGACAACTTCTAGCTCATTGTGCTACCTTTAAAACAACACTTAGTCTAATTTGAGATTGAAATTCTATTTTTATATGTGACAAAACAAATATCGGTGTAATCACATTACAGCGATTTGTTTGTCATTTCTCCATACAAAACTATATATATATCCTTGGTTCTTCTAAAGTACTCAAGGATACTCTTACTGTCGTCCAATGATCATCTCATGAATCATTCTGGTATATGCTCATAACATTTTAGAGCACAGGACATCTGATTGTGTACATATTATTCGTGATTCATAATCACTCATGTGTTTTTACTCATTGAGTATCAGATACACTCAAGTCTTGTTAAAACTTCACATGACAAGAACATTTTCTTAATATTTCTATATTGAACTATTTCAATATCCATTCTATGTACTTTGACTTAAACTTATTTTGTGTTTCAATCTATCTTCATAGATCTTGACACTAGATATGTTTCAGTCCATATCCTTTCATTGAAATTAATTTCTCAATGAAACCTTTTAATCAAGTATATAATTACATCATTTATAACCAACTATATGTCACCTACATAAAGTATTATAAATGTGTCTTAGCGCTCCCACTTAATTTCTTGCAAATGCAAGCCTCTTCATCGTCTTTGATGAAATTAAAAACTCTTTGACTATTTCATCTGGTGAAGATTCCAACTCCGTGATACTTACTTCATCCAATTGAAGTTCGTATACCTATCTAGTATTCTACGGACCAGCAAAACTATTGGTTGTATCTTGTATACACCTTTAATACACACTTCTGATAAGTAATGTATTTTGCCATCCTACTAACATATCTCATAAAGGAAATATGTAGTGATTACTAGAATAATCCATATAGACTTTAAGCATTGCTACGGAAGATCTAATCTTGTCGTAGTCAATTCTTTGAACTTTGTCGTAAACAACTTTTCGACAAGTCAAGCTTCTTCAAGGATATTTCATCCAAGTCCATCAATTTTATAGATCCATTTACTTTCAAAAAGTATTCATCTATCTTGGATTTCATGGCGTATAGCCATTTTAACGGAGTCAGGGCCCATCATAACTTCTTTGTTTTTAGTTGGTTTATCATTGTTCAAAATCAATCCTTTGTCCACAAATCATTTATTTGATCACAAAGTAAACCATACCTACAAGGTTCAATATGTACTTCGATCTCCATGGCTAAAACACTTTGTAGTCATGGGAGCCATGATCATCGTGGCCGCTTCCGGAACCATTTCCAATGCTGCGCTACTCTGATCATTATGCTCAGGTTCATAAACCTTATCAAGTTCTATTGTCCTCCCACTCAAAAACTTCGCTAGAAACAATTTCTTGGAAATAAGCAAGTAACATTAACAAACACTTTTGTCGTTTACTTCATAGTGGAAAGAATTCCCAATCAATTCTTTGGGATAACCAACAAAGACATTCATCCGTTTTTGGTTGTAAACTTTTAGACCAAAATTTAAAGAAAGGACTATTAGGGTTTTGTTGGCGTCCGAAACCCACCGGCGAGCTACGGCTGGCAACACGAAGAGCCGGGAACAACCTTAGGGCTGCGGCTGGCCCTGGTCCCTCCGAGCGACGGCCCGCAAAGCTCCTGGTACACACGTCCCGATGCTGGTGCGAGGGCGTGCCACCTGATCTATACCTGATCAGGAAGGTGATGGATTTGCTTCGCTTAGTTTCCTGCATGGCATACACGTAAACATTAAATACGAGCCTCGATCGGCTCTCGGTTGTCCCGTGAATCGGCTCAAGGAGCCGATCCACCCATGACTCGTATAGGGTTTACGATTGCATGGTGGTCCTGCTCGATCAATATGTAGCTAAAACGACCTACGACGATTTAGGGTTTTCACCACATAATCGGAACATCCTACTCGTGATTGAGCCTGGCAGCTACGCACGGTGATAATAAACCGACCCTAGACAAGGCCTAAAAACCAACATTAAGTTGATCCCCGGAACATCTTGTCTAGGGTTAGCAAACTACACCCTACGTACTACTGGATCATTCAACCCGTTTGTAAGGCCTAACTATGCAGATGTTAAACTAGTCCTTGAAGAATCAAGGAGCAATCATAACGGATCGGATCTACTAAACAATGATCAAGCAAGGTGCCGCCCTTACACCTAAGAAAGGTGTAAGGACGGCTAGACGTCTAAGGGTTGCATGGACGAAAGCATGTAGCGCGGTAGAACAATGCTAACCCTAACACATCTAAGATAACTACGTTGCTCGCCATCAAAAAGGCTTCAGTACGAGCAATGCATGAACAACGAATAAACGTATACTGCCTAGCTCGCAAGATGTAGCTAGCAGTGATAAATCCTGTCAATAAAATAGATCCTAATGAAAGTCCATCGATTCCCAATCTCCAGTGGAAATCGAAGATATCTATCCATTTATAATCCTCCTTTAATTGGATTAAAGGATCCTCCAGTTGGAAATGATAGCAGAATGCATAAGTCATTAGAAGGAATTCTAATAAACAAATGGATATAGTATACCACCTAACTATTTTGAGTAACTATTTCCTAGATACCTATGCACGGTACTTTACGGTTGAATAAATCAAAAAATACCTAAAAAAGGCCTAAAGTTAAAGATTTATCAATGGGTAATGTTGCTCCAATACCCAACCAAAGAGCTACTGCAGTACCAATTAAAAAAACGGTCGTAGCTACTGGGCGGCGAAAGGGATTTTGGAATTACCCGGAAGAAACCCTCGAAACAAGGGGTCGGCGATGCGCCAAGATTGGTTTGTGATGAACGTGATTGTTGTCTTTCTTGATAACCCTAGATACATATTTATAGTCCGTAGACTTTCTAACGTGGGAATAATCCCAACCGTGCACGAGCCAAACTCTAACTAACCGACACGTATCCTACTAGATTTACAGATACAAGGGCAAACTAGCCCAAACTTCGTGTACAAGGCCGGTTCACGTATTCCTTCCATGTATATTCTTCAAGCCCAATCTTGATCGCGGCCCACCTATGACTCGGTCAAATTCTGGTGATAACACATGCCCCCCTGGTTTTGGAATTGATAATTCCAAAATCACTCTGCTTTTTCTTCGTCGGGTCATGTCGTGGCAGAGCAAAACCGTCGCAGTATCCTTCGTCATGATTCCTTGCCTTCTCAACTTCTCCGCGTGATTTGACCGTTGTTTTTTTTTCTTTGGGCACCACCTCCTCGGAAACTGCTGTGGCATTGAATCTCCACTATATCCCCTTTATTTAACCACGCCGAACAGTTCACTTCTTCATCCCCTTCGCATTAGTACTCCAAAAGCCCTCCTCTGCCACCATGTCTTCTTCCTCCTCTCTCGGGTCTTTCCACCCAGTCCTCCCCCCTCCGCGAGCCGACGCCGGAGTGGGACCCGAGGAGGCCCACGAGGCCCACATTCGCCGCGCCATAGAAGACGGGGACGAGTCCAGCCACGACTTCTCCGTCTGGTCTGAGGACGACAAGTCCTCGACCGACGGGGAAAGTGACCTCCCTTCCTTGCCGACGGGGAAACGGAGGAGGAGAGCGATGACGATCGCTTCTCCTGGGACGACTTCACCTCCTTCGAGGAGGAGGAGGAGGAGGAGGAGAGGAGATGACAAGGCCAAACTGGCCTGGCCGGGGAACCTCAGCGACTTCGACGGCAGACCCGACGAGGGGACGAGGACAACGAGGGCCCTGCCGGCGGCCGCGGCAGCAGCGACGATGAGTCAGCCGGGAGTAGCACCGACAGCGGCGACGACGGCGACGACGAGGGCAGCAACGGCCCGTAGACTAGGACCTAGTAGCATAGGCCTAGCAGTAGTAGTAGATCGGCCAATAGGCCTTTCTTTTGTTCTTCCTTCCTTGAGCAATCGGCTCTTTCTTTGTAAGAAATCCTTTATTAATGAAGAAATATTCCCCAAATAATTTTGCTTCTTTGTCGATTTTTCCGATTGTCAAACGAAGGCGATGCACAAAGAACCGATGGCAGGGCATCGGCTTATGCCATAAACATGCTTTAAGGCCATAAAAGTTGCCTACTCACACGGTCAACAAATCCAATTCGTGTCCACGCCATCTCCTGGTCTCAAACGCACAGATTCAGCAAATCCAACGGGAGAATCATCTCAGATGCCATGTACTCTGTTAATCCGCTCCATTGAGTTCTGTTCCTCTAGAGTCGATGGCTACGCATCGGCTTTTTCATTATTCTAAAGTCGATGTCCATGCATCGGCTGTACTGATATCTATTTCTCAAGTCGATGTCTGCGCATCGGCTATGATTTGTATATAAAAAAATTTTACTGGCCGATTTCATGAATCGGCCCCCATATTTCATTTACTGGTCATCCCACATGCTTGGGAAATATTTCTTGAGATGTTGACCGTTGACAGCTACTGGGAACTTAGCACCGTCCAGCTGCTCTAGCATGTATGCATTACCCTTCAAGGCTTGAACGACTTTGTATGGACCGTGCCAATTAGGAGACCATTTGCCATATGCTTTATCCTTGGTTCCTAATGGCAACACTGCTTCCCATACTAGATCACCAACTTGGAACTCCTTTGGTCTCACCTTCTTATTGTATGCACGAGCTACCCTGGCTTTATTCTCTTTAATCTTTTCCAACGACCAAAGTCTAAGTTCCGTTGCATCCTCAATAGTGTCACTCATCAAAGCTGCATATTCTTCAGCTGTTAGATCATTCTGAAACGTGACACGTCTTGATCCAGCCGTAATTTCCCAAGGCAATACGGCTTCCTGCCCATAGACAAGCTGGTAAGGCGAAGTCTTTATGGCTCCATGGCATGACATGCGGTAGGCCCACAAAGCTTCTGACAGTGTTTCATGCCAAACCCTAGGGTTCTCGTCAATCTTCCTCTTGATCAGCTTGATCAGGCTCTGATTAGACGCTTCAGCTTGCCCGTTGGCTTGAGCATAGTATGGAGATGATCGGATCAGCTTAATCCCCATGTCATCGCAGAATTTTCTGAATTCTTTAGAAATAAAGACCGAACCCCCATCGGTCGTGATTGTTTGGGGAATCCCGAACCTATGAATGACATGTTCTTTGACAAATTTGATAACATCTTCTGATTTTACCTTCTTCATAGGAACGGCCTCCACCCATTTGGTGAAGTAGTCTGTAATGGCCAGGATCCACTCGTGGCCTTTGCTCGACGCAGGATGGATTTTGCCGATCATATCCATGCCCCAACCTCGGAATGGCCAAGGCTTGATGATGGGATTCATTGCTGATGCGGGTACCATCTGAATTTTCCCGAACATCTGACACGCTTGGCATCCCTTGTAGTACTTGAAGCAATCTTCAAGCATAGTGGGCCAATAAAACCCTGATCGCCTAATCAGCCACTTCATCTTATGAGCCGATTGGTGAGTTCCACAGGCGCCTTCATGCACCTCATGTAAGAGCCGATTAGACTCAGTTGGTCCCAGGCACTTGAGTAGTAACCCTTCCAACGTCCTGTAGAACATGTCATCTCCAATAAGGACATATTTCATAGCCTTGTATCTTATCCGTTTAGGTGCCCCCGAGCCGAATCCTTCAAGTAATTGAAGATATCGGCTCTCCAATCATCCTGTTCCAGGAACTGCACCTGAACTTCTGACCCATCTGGTATGTCCTTGTACCCTGACGCCATTTGCGCGAGATCATTGGCGTCGGTATTCTGAGATCTTGGGACCCAATTGAAATTGATGTACCAAAAATGTGTCATCAGCTCACGACATTCCATCCAATATGGGAAGAGCGACTCACTCTCGCACTTGTATTCGTCCGTGAGCTGGGAAATCACCAACTTCGAGTCTCCAAAAAGCTCCACCGCTTCTGCCCCGGCTTCCAGCAGCAACTCCAGTCCCTTGCGTACTGCCTCATACTCAGCGACATTGTTTGTGCAAGGGGTAGATAATCTGATGGAGAAGGAGTATGTCGCCCCCCGAGGCGACACGAGCAGAATGCCGATGCCACAACCATCGTCACAAGCCGATCCATCGAAGAACATAGCCCATGCACGTATAGATAGTGCCGCTATATTAGTATTGATCCGTTCAGCTATGAGATCGGCCAACGCTTGTCCCTTGACTGCTTTCGCAGGCTGATACCGGAGATCAAACTCCGATAACGCAAACATCCACTTACCAAGTCGGCCTTTCAAAACAGGAGCCGACAGCATGTGCTTGACAACGTCTGACTTGCATATGACGATGATTTCTGCCGTCAAAAGGATGTGATGGAGCTTGGTGCAGGTGAAGAACAGGCAGAGGCATAACTTCTCGACCTCAGGATACCTTGTCTCTGCATCCAACATCCTCCTGCTGAGGTAGAACACAACCTTTTCAACGCCCTCGTAGAGTTGCACCACCACTGAAGCAATGGACGTGTCAGCTACTGATAGGTAGATGTAGAACGGCCTGTCCTGCTGAGGCGGAACTAGCACAGGCGGTGTTGTTAGATACCGCTTAATCTCATCAAACGCCTGCTGCTGTTCTGCCCCCCAGTGAAACTCGTCATCAGATTTAATCTTGACCAACGCCATGAACGGCTCAATTCGTCCTGAGAGATTAGAGATGAATCGCCGGACGAAATTGATCTTGCCGATCAGACGTTGGAGCTCCTTCTTCGTGGTAGGCGGCTGCATGGTACGTACTGCCTCCTGACTTTTCAGGCCGATCTCAATTCCTCGTTCATGAACAAGAAAACCTAGGAACTGACCGGCCGTCACACCAAAAGCACACTTCTTTGGATTCATTCTGAGTCCGAACTTCCGAGTTCGGTCTAGGATGCGTCGCAAATCATCCAAGTGTCCTTCCATGGAGACAGACTTGACCACCACGTCGTCGATGTAGATTTCCACCAACTTGCCGATCAGATCATGAAAAATATAATTCATGGCTCGTTGGTACGTTGCACCGGCATTCTTCAAACCAAAAGTCATGACCACATATTCGAACAAGCCTACTGATCCTGGTACTCGGAATGCAGTCTTGTGTATATCTTCTGGGGCCATGAAAATCTGGTTGTAACCGGCATTGCCATCCATGAAACTCAACACCTTGTGGCCAGCAGCTGCGTTGATCAATGTTTCTGCCACAGGCATTGGATATTCATCCTTTGGAGTGGCTCTGTTGAGATCTCGGAAATCTATAGCCACACGCCATCGGCCGTCCTTTTTCTCCACAGGTACAATGGAGATCCATTCAGCATACCTGCATGGCCTGATGAACCCGGCGGCTAACATTTTCTCGATCTCTTTCTTGACTTCTTCGAGAATTTCGGCCTTCATCTGACGTGCTCGTTGTTGGAATGGCCGAAATCCTTTCTTGAGAGGGAGCCGATGCTCAATAATGCTCCTGTCTAACCCAGGCATCTCTGTGTAATCCCATGCAAAGCAATCTGGGTACTCTTTTAACAGAGCTATCATCTGGCTCCTGAGATG
Organism: Lolium multiflorum; assembly: GCA_030979885.1. Classification (NCBI taxonomy): domain Eukaryota; kingdom Viridiplantae; phylum Streptophyta; class Magnoliopsida; order Poales; family Poaceae; genus Lolium; species Lolium multiflorum. Next base: position 27,309,710 of record CM061753.1, on the reverse strand, counting down.
TGGATCTAACTTCTTGCTGATGAAGGTTGGTCGTGGCTTATCCCCAGGACCAATGTCGACTTCTTCTAGCTCATCAGCCGATGTAAACCCATACCCTAGCTTTCCGTCACCTGTTAGATCGACACTGAACACAGGGAAAACGTGTGGCGAGGATAATATGGGCCGATTGCTGGAATCGGCCCCCATCTTGATTGCATTGCTCAAAAGAGGTTTACATCTTGTTCGTGCCTCACTATGACTACGTGACATGGTTGAGACAAGATCATTACTTTTTATTTTTTGGGGCCGATCACAAGGATCGGCCTTCCCATGTACGTTCATAGACTTTGCTCTTGTTACACGGTCAGGCCAGTGGATAAGACCAGCCTCACCCCGTTTTTTGACACGTCGATGTACTCGCAGTCGTCCAAAGTGATGCCTGAGAGTGGCTCTTGGCCTTCCGTCTCCCAAACGTTCATGCCAGCCGTTGAAACCTCGGCTGTATCGTCTGCATGGACGACTTCTACTTCATCTCCATCCCACTGGATTAGGCATTGGTGCATCGTAGATGGAATGCAACAGTTGGCGTGGATCCAATCTCTCCCTAGCAGGACAGCGTAAGTGCTCTTGCTGTCGACAATAAAAAACGTCGTAGGGATGGTTTTCCTCCCTACTGTTAGATCCACGTTCAGAACACCTTGTGCATCAGATGCTTGGCCGTTGAAATTGCTCAGTGTAACGTTGGTCTTGATCAGATCCGAGCTAGAGCGTCCCAACCGACGTAGCATGGAGTATGGCATGATGTTGACTGCCGCTCCGGTGTCCACCAGCATCCTATTGACAGGCTGCCCATTGATATAACCTCGTAAGTACAGGGCCTTCAGGTGTCTGTAGCTTCTTTCATGTGGCTTCTCAAAGATAACCGGCCGTGGGCCGCAAGTTGTGCCACAGGTGCTTCGTCTAATCCTGGAGCACAAAACTCCGCTGGAAGGATGAACACCATGTTTGTACTAGCCGATGTCTCATCATCGGCTTTCCTTTGCTTGGGGCGCCACTCCATCTTTTGTGGTCGTCCCTCTTCGTCTAGGGTTCGTTGAATTTTCGCGGCCAGATCGGGCCGCGCCTTCCTTAACGTGTGTAGGTACAACCTTTCGGCTTCCTCCAAGCCACGCAGTCGCTGAACCCTACGCTTTTGGGAACGGCTGAGTCCATCAGGGCACCACCTTGGCCGGTGGTACTTGTCCTCTTCTTCTTCATAGTCATCTTCCAACTCCTCGAGGTCTTCTTCCCGAGAGGACTCAGTTTGCTTGTTCCTAGATGGGAGAGGCCCAAGACGTTTGAACACTGACACGTCTGTTGCACCCTTCTTCTTCTGTCTACATTCTGGGCAGTTGCCAATTGTAGGCAATCGGCTCATTCCTGAATCCCAGCAGTGTTTGAAGAAAGGCAGTCCCAGTGCTTGTCCACGTCGTCTTGTTCTCTTGACCTTTCCTTGGCACGGCGCTCGTATCTCTCCTCATCGCGATCATGCCGACGATGTCTCCTGGCGTCCCTGCTAGCTAGACGATCCCTTTCATCGTCGCTGTTGTACCGCCGGCGTTGGTCGTACTGACTTACATATTTGTTGAGGAGATGATCAGAGAGAGGTCGTTGATATCGCACATTCCTCACTTCTCCCTCTGTGATGTAGCGTTGCCATCGTGCCGGAGCCGATCGCGTGGAGCGGCTTCCTCTTTGTCCTTGCTACGAGAGCGGCTGCTCGCCTTTGTCCTTACCAGAGTAGTGCCCAGGCTCGACCATGTTAATGCTTAACGAGAAACCTGGCTGGCACCCTTGGGTAAGCGTATTCCATGTTAACGGCGGGGAAGGGGTGTGTGTCGACTTTCATGGCGTACTGGTTGAAAATTAGACGTCCTTGTTCTATCGCCATTTGGATCTGCTGACGCCACACCCTGCAGTCGTTGGTGGTATGGGAGAACGTGTTATGCCATTTGCAGTATGGCTTTCCGTTCAGCTCCTGTACCGTGGGGATTTTGAGGCCTTCGGGTAACTTCAGCTGCTTCTCCTTAAGTAAGAGGTCAAAAATTTGCTCAGCTTTCGTCAAAATCAAACCCTCTGGGCGGTCCTTGTGGCTTAACCCATTTGCAGGACACGGGGTTGCCCCCGAGTCCACTCAGCCACTGCTACCTCTTGATCTCCCGCAGACCCTTCATCTTCTCTGTTTCAACCAGGACTACTGCACGCTTGAATTTGTCCTGGTACAGCTCTGGGTGGCGCTGTTCATATAATGACAGCTTCTGAACCATGTGCGCCAGTGAAGGGTAGTCTGCTTGGGAAGCCATATCCTTGATGGGTGATGCGAGACCCACCACCGCCAATTCGACTGCTTCCTTTTCAGTCAAACGAGCCGAATAACATCGGTTCCTTACGGTCCTGAAGCGCTGGATGTACTCTGACACTGTTTCCCCGCGCTTCTGTCGTACTTGGGCTAGATCGGCAATGCCAGCCTCGGAAGCTTCTGAGTGATACTGCATGTGGAATTGTTCCTCCAACTGCTTCCAAGTCCGGATCGAGTCTGGTGGCAGTGATGTGTACCACCCAAAAGCCGATCCTGTGAGGGACTGTGCAAAGAACCTCACGCGTAGTGCATCTGCAGCTGAGATCGTGCCCAGCTGCGCCAAATATCGGCTTACATGCTCGATAGAGCTGGAGCCATCTGACCCACTAAACTTGGAGAATTCAGGAGCCGATATTTGGGTGGTAGCGGGATCAAATCGTAGTCGTTGGGGTACGGCTTGGAATAGCCGATTGCCCTCCTTTTCGGCACCATGCCGAACTGGTCTCTCAAGATCGTGCTGATCTGATCCGCAGTGCTAGCTGCAGGAGTGGAGCTCCGAAGATTCGCTGGTGTGGCATACTTAGCCAGCCACGCTTGCTTCTCAAGATCTGAGCTAGCTGCAGGAGTTGAGCTCTGGACGTTCGTCGGAGTGGCATACTTAGTTAGCCACGTCTGCTTCTCAAGATCTGATCCAGAAGCTCCTCCTGCTGTTCCAGAAGTCCCTGCTGTTGCAGCCTGGTTCGTGAGTGCCCAGTTACTGCTCTGGCACGTATGTGCACGTGTATCCGTGAGGGATCTCCTTAGGCGCCTCATACAAGAACTGGTAGTCGCTAGGATCGCCACCGATCTTGTAGACGACGAATGCCGGTGTACTCGGCACCTCTGGTGCTGCCAGCGCGAACGGCAGCGGTCGGCTCTGGAGTGGCGGCTCTCCTTGGTGAGTCCCTAGAGCAGGTCCTGACGGAGAGTACTGATGCCTCAAGATTTCATGGAGCACCCGAAGGGCGACACGCTCCAAAGTGTTCACCAGGCTCTCAGAATGGCGGTGTAGCGAATGAGCCACCATGAAATTGATCTCCTGATGCAAGGACCTGGTGCGTTCTTCCGAAGGGGTGGATAGGTCCACTCCACCGAGCGCGCCTTCAGGTGTGAACCCTCTCCACCTGATGCCGTGCGAGCGGGTCCTGTGGAAAGAGCCGATGAGGTCGGCTTCGAGGATAGCTTTGACATCGTCGTACTTCTTCTTGAGCTCCTCGGGCAGATCCTCGTACGTGACTGGAGTACCTTCCGCCATCTCAGATGTAGATGGCGATGCAGTTGATGTCGAAGACTGTCCCACCGGGCATGCCAGAATGTGTTGGCGTCCGAAATCCACCGGCGAGCTACGGCTGGCAACACGAAGAGCCGGGAACAACCTTAGGGCTACGGCTGGCCCTGGTCCCTCCGAGCGACGGCCCGCAAAGCTCCTGGTACACACGTCCCGATGTGGTGCAAGGGCGTGCCACCTGATCTATACCTGATCAGGAAGGTGATGGATTTGCTTCGCTAAGTTTCCTGCATGGCATACACGTAAACATTAAATACGAGCCTCGATCGGCTCTCAGGTTGTCCCGTGAATCGGCTCAAGGAGCCGATCCACCCATGACTCGTATAGGGTTTACGATTGCATGGTGGTCCTGCTTGATCAATATGTAGCTAAAACGACCTACGACGATTTAGGGTTTTCACCACATAATCGGAACATCCTACTCGTGATTGAGCCTGGCAGCTACGCACGGTGATAATAAACCGACCCTAGACAAGGCCTAAAAACCAACATTAAGTTGATCCCCGGAACATCTTGTCTAGGGTTAGCAAACTACACCCTACGTACTACTGGATCATTCAACCCGTTTGTAAGGCCTAACTATGCAGATGTTAAACTAGTCCTTGAAGAATCAAGGAGCAATCATAACGGATCGGATCTACTAAACAATGACCAAGCAAGGTGCCGCCCTTACACCTAAGAAAGGTGTAAGGACGGCTAGACGTCTAAGGGTTGCATGGACGAAAGCATGTAGCGCGGTAGAACAATGCTAACCCTAACACATCTAAGATAACTACGTTGCTCGCCATCAAAAAGGCTTCAGTACGAGCAACGCATGAACAACGAAGATGCGATCTAGGCAGCATGATGCTTACCCGGAAGAAACCCTCGAAACAAGGGGTCGGCGATGCGCCAAGATTGGTTTGTGATGAACGTGATTGTTGTCTTTCTTGATAACCCTAGATACATATTTATAGTCCGTAGACTTTCTAACGTGGGAATAATCCCAACCGTGCACGAGCCAAACTCTAACTAACCGACACGTATCCTACTAGATTTACAGATACAAGGGCAAACTAGCCCAAACTTCGTGTACAAGGCCGGTTCACGTATTCCTTCCATGTATATTCTTCAAGCCCAATCTTGATCGTGGCCCACCTATGACTCGGTAAAATTCTGGTGATAACAGGTTTATACCCATGCCATAACTCGTATGGTGTCATTTCTACGGATCATGATGATGCTCTATTTAGTGTAAAAGCGGTAGTCACTAAAGCATAATCCACAAAAAATATAATGGCGTCATAATATTTTATCTCATCATTAATCCAACAAGTTTTGGATACGTCTTTTGGATACTTCATCATCACTATGATACTCCAAGAAACGTGAGTTGTAGAACAACTTCATAACTCTCTTAGATGTTCGCTAAAACTCGTAATTCAAATATTTCCACCATGATCCAATCATAGATATTTGACTTTTCTATTACGTTGATTTCCACTTCATGCTGAATTTATTTGAATCTATTCAAATGTTTCAAACTTCTTCCTTATCGAATATATCCACATATATATACTCAATTAATTGTTTGAAGTTTTCATGAAGTAGAAGAATCTCCCGCACACAACTATGCCTAGTGAACCACATACATCATCATGTATTTTTCCACTAAGTTTGTTGCCCGTTCAACTCTTGGCCTATGAACGGTATTTTAATCATTCTCTTTAGAAAAGATTTGCAAGCACCAAATGATTCAAAAATCAAATGACTCCAAAAATCCATTTGCATGGAGTTCCTTCATGCGTTCCTTTCTAACATGACCTAAATGGCGGTTCCACAAATAAGTGGAATTCAAATCATTTGCCTTATGGCATTTTAGCGTCAGTGTTATGTATGTGTGTTTCACCATTAAGATTTATAATAACTTATCCATCGTACATGGAGTAATGTCATAATTTAAACAACTCATTGTTTTCATTTGACCAGAGCAAAATAACAATTATTAAGTTCTTTATTATAAATTCTAAGGGCTAGATAGAATGCCAACGACGAACATAATAACACTTTATTTTGTTCCAGACGTGCATTCCTATCATATTCCTTGTCAGTCACTTAGGCCATTGTATTATTGTATTGCGTTGTTTTGTATGACATTTCATACCAACCAGTATAGTACTAATACCCAAGAATTTCATAGTGTGACTTAACTAGGAATACAACCATAACATGTATATCATTTATATACACACCGAGCTAGACTTTCTAGTCTTTTCTTTTCTTTTTGCCAAAATATCTTTTGCAGTTTCTCTTTTAGCTTTCCTCATTATTCAGAAAAACACATCAACTTCAATAACTTCTCGGTTTGTTGGTCAAATACCAATAACCTTGAGGTTCTTACTTTGAAGTTGATCATCATATGACAAGTGTTCCGGATTTCACTATTAGTAACCTTGTAATATGATGAACAATTTCACTCATAATTTTATCCATTGTATCATGATGACTTTCTGAGACCATGTCTGTACATGCTAGGCTCATAAAGTTTTAACCTTGGTATTCGCATGTGCAAATCTGGCTTGCACCCGTTGTATGCACACGTAGAATCTATAACATCCGATCATCACGTGATGCTTCGAAACGACGAGTCTTAGCAACGGTGCATACTAAGGACGATCACTTCATGGATATGCGAATATCGTTAGTGCCCCAATAGTTGGAGGATTGGGACGCCTTGCGTCTTCAACCTTCGTACATTCCCATAAATCTTATGAGTTTATGTAGTCTCACCAAATTATATTCTATCATCTTGCAATAAGGTCTTAGATATCACATATATCTCATACCTTGATTATTTCTGAAAACTAAATTTTCAGCTCCTTACTTTTCAAACAGATTTGAACTTCAAGTTTCACGGAGACAAGATAACTTTAGGTACTAATTGAAACCATAGCTCTTTGAATCAACAATGTGAGGTTTACTAAAAGTTTGCAATAGGACTTAATCAATTCTTGATTCTTTAACAATACGGTACCAATCCATAAAGTTTCTTGTCAGATTTTAACAGTATTTCTATCTCAATAACAAGACTAGCGCATGGTAGAAAACGGATGCCAATACTACAAAATAAATTCAAAATACTACTCAGACTATGTTTATGATAATTAGTTCATGTTTTAATCTAATTACTAATGAACTCCCACTTAATACAACATCCCTCATAGTTGTTAAGTGGTACACGATCCAAATTCACTACACCAAAACCGATCATCACGTGAGATGATGTAGCTTCAATGGTGAACATCAACATGTTGATCATATCATCCATATGACTCGTGTTCAACCTTTCGGTTTCCGTTGTCCCGAGGCCATGTCTGTACATGCTAGGCTCGTCAAGCAAACCCAAGTATTCCGCGTGTGCAACATGGGTTGTATGTTGAGTTTATCACACCCGATCATCACGAGATGCTTCAAAATGACGAACAATGCAATGGTGCATACGAGGGGAGAACACTTTATTATCTTGATATTAACGTGAGGGATCATCTTATAATGCTACCGTCGCAATCTAAGCAAAATAAGATGCATAAAGGATTAACATCACATGCAGTTCATATGTGATATGATATGGCCCTTTTGTCTTTGCGCCTTTGATCTTCATCTCCAAAGCACGGACATGATCTCCATCATCAACGGGCATGATCTCCATCATCGTCGGCGTAGCGTCAAGGTTCATGGCGCCGTCTTCATGGTTGTTCACCTCATGTAGCAACTATTACAACTACTTTGAAATACTACTCAACATGAAATTTAAAGACAACCATAAGGCTCCTGCCGGTTGCCACAATACAATAATGATCATCTCATACATATTCATCATCACATTATGGCCATATCACATCACCAAACCCTGCAAAAACAAGTTAGACGTCTCTAATTTGGTTTGCATATTTTACGTGGTTTAGGGTTTTCGAGAAAGATCTAATCTACCTACGAACATGAACCACAACGGTGATACTAATGTTGTCAATAGAAGAGTAAATTGAATCTTCACTATAGTAGGAGAGACAGACACCCGCAAAGCCTCTTATGCAATACAAGTTGCATGTCGAACGAGGAACAAGTCTCATGAACACGGTCATGTAAAGTTAGTCCGAGCCGCTTCATCCCACTATGCCACAAAGATGCAAAGTACTCAAACTAAAGACAAAAAGAGCATCAACGCCCACAAAACCATTGTGTTCTACTCGTGCAACCATCTATGCATAGACACGGCTCTGATACCACTGTAGGGATTCGTTGCATAGAAAACAAAAAATTCCTACCGCGAGAACGCAATCCAAGCCAAGATGCAATCTAGAAGACGGGAGCAACGAGGGGATGATCAAGACTAACCCTTGAAGATTTCCAAAGCCTATAAGAGTAGGCTCTTATTGCTGCGGTAGACGATCACTTGCCACTTGCAAAAGCGCGTAGAAGATCTTGATCACGGTGCCACGATCGGGCAGCACCTCCGTACTTGGTCACACGTTCAGTGTTGATGAAGACGACGTCCTTCTCCCAGTTCCAGCGGGCAGCGGAAGTAGTAGCTCCTCCTTGAATCCGGTAGCACGACGGCGTGGTGGCGGTGGCGGTGGAGATCTCCGGCGGAGCTTCGCTAAGCGTGCGGGAGAAGAGGAGGAGAGGGGGCGGCTAGGGTTTGGGAGAGGGGGTGGCCCACCTAGGGGTGCGGCCAAGCTATGGGCTTGTGGTGGTCAGCCCCCTCTCCTATGCCCCTCATTATATAGGTGGAAGCCCCAAGAGTTGTAGTCCAAGTCTTCGAATAAGACCCCAACACCAAAACTTCCCAAAGGTGGGAAACCTACTCAAGGAGGGAGTCCTACCCAAGGTGGGACTCCCACCTTTTCCTTAGGTGGGGTGGCCGGCCACCAGGTGGAATCCACCTGGGATTCCTTCCCCTTAGGGCTGGCCGGCCATGCTAGTGGAGTCCCTCCGGGACTCCACCTTCCATAGTGCTATTCTTCCGGACTTTTCTAGAACCTTCTAGAACCTGCCATAAATGCACCGGATCATTTCCAAACTTGGAATATGACTTCCTATATATGAATCTTATTCTCCAGACCATTCCGGAACTCCTCGTGATGTCCGGGATCTCATCCGGGACTTCGAACAAAACTTTGAACTCCATTCCATATTCAAGTTCTACCATTTCAACATCAAACCTTAAGTGTGTCACCCTACGGTTCGTGAACTATGTAGACATGGTTGAGACTTCTCTCCGACCAATAACCAATAGCGGGATCTGGAGATCCATAATGGCTCCCACATATTCAACGATGACTTAGTGATCGAATGAACCATTCACATACGATACCAATTCCCTTTGTCACGCGATATTTTACTTGTCCGAGGTTTGATCATCGGTATCACTCTATACCTTGTTCAACCTCGTCTCCTGACAAGTACTCTTTACTCGTACCGTGGTATGTGGTCTATTATGAACTTATTCATATGCTTGCAAGACATTAGACGACATTCCACCGAGAGGGCCCAGAGTATATCTATCCGTCATCGGGATGGACAAATCCCACTTTTGATCCATATGCCTCAACTCATACTTTCCGGATACTTAATCCCACCTTTATAACCACCCATTTACGCAGTGGCGTTTGATGTAATCAAAGTACCTTTCCGGTATAAGTGATTTACATGATCTCATGGTCATAAGGACTAGGTAACTATCTATCGAAAGCTTATAGCAAATAACTTAATGACGTGATCTTATGCTATGCTTAATTGGGTGTGTCCATTACATCATTCATACAATGATATAACCTTGTTATTAATAACATCCAATGTTCATGATTATGAAACTAATCATCCATTAATCAACAAGCTAGTTAAGAAGCATACTAGGGACTCTTTGTTGTTTACATATCACACATGTATCAATGTTTCGGTTAATACAATTATAGCATTATATATAAACATTTATCATAAACATAAAGATATAAATAATAACCACTTTTATTATTGCCTCTTGGGCATATCTCCTTCAATCTAAGAGAGTTCGATTACGACGTTCGGACACACCGTTTCGTTGTGGTGTTCCCGGTGGTGTCAATTGTGAAAGTATTCTGCATTTCTTTAAATGCATGCCAAACTCATAACTTAGATATTCACCTCCACGATCAGATCATAGAAATTTAATCTTCTTGTTACGTTGATTTTCTACTTCACTTTGGAATTCCTTAAACTTCTCGAAAGTTTCGGATTTATGTTTCATGAAATAGATATACCCATATCTACTCAGATCATCTGTGAAGGTTAGAACATAACGATAACCACCGCGCGATGCTACACTCATTGGTCCGCACACATCGGTATGTATGATTTCCAATAAGTCAGTAGCTCGCTCCATCATACCAGAAAATGGAGTCTTAGTCATTTTTCCCATTAGACATGATTCGCATCTATCAAGTGACTCAAAGTCAAGTGATTCAAGTAATCCATCGGTATGGAGTTTCTTCATGCGTTTCACTCCAATATGACCAAGACGATAGTGCCACATATAAGTAGAATTATCATTCAATTTAATTCGTTTAGCATCAATGTTATGTATATGCGTATCACTACTATCGAGATCTAACAGAAATAAGCCATTCTTTTCAGGTGCTCGACCATAAAAGATATTATTCATAAAAATAGAACAACCATTATTCTCAGACTTGAATGAATAACCGTCTTGCATTAAACAAGATCCAGATATAATGTTCATGCTCAACGCGGGTACAAAATAACAATTATTTAGGCTTAAAACTAATCCCGAAGGTAGATGTAGAGGAAGTGTGCCGACAGCGATCACATCGACTTTGGATCCGTTTCCAACGCGCATCGTCACTTCATCTTTCAGTAGTCTTCGTTTATTCTTTAGTTCCTGTTTCGAGTTACAAATATGAGCAACCGAACCAGTATCAAATACCCAGGTACTAGAACGAGAACCAGTGAGATAAACATCTATAACATGTATATCAGATATACCTTCTTTCTTCTTCTTGACAAGGCCGCTCTTCAGATCAGCCAGATACTTGGAGCAATTATGCTTCCAGTGTCCCTTCTCCTTGCAGTAATAGCACTCAGCATCAGGCTTAGGGCCGTTCTTAGGTTTCATAGGAGGTGTGGCAGCTTTCTTGCCACCCTTCTTGAATTTTCCCTTAGACTTGCCCTGTTTCTTGAAACTGGTGGTCTTGTTGACCATCAACACTTGGTGCTCTTTCTTGATCTCAATCTCAGCAGCTTTTAGCATGCCAAAGAGTTCAGGTAACTCCTTGTTCATGTTCTGCATATTGTAGTTCATCACAAAGTTCTTGTAACTTGGTGGCAGTGATTGAAGGACACAATTAATCCCCAGTCTGTTAGGAATCACTATTCCCAAGTCACTGAGTTTCTTCGCATGCCCGGTCATGGCGAGCATGTGCTCACTAATGGAGCTGCCTTCTTCCATCATACAGCTGAAGAAATGTTTCGATGCTTCATAGCACTCCACGGCCGCATGAGTCTCAAAAATAGCTTTCAGCTCATTCATCAACTCATGAGGATCGTGGTGCTCAAAACGTTTTTGAAGATCGGATTCCAGACTGCACAGGATGGCACACTGAACTTGAGAGTACCGAGTTTTCCGAGTCGCGTAAACATTCTTTACTTCATCGGTTTCAGTTTCTGCAGGAGGGTCACCTAGCGGTGCATCAAGCACAAATTGCAGATTTCCGCCAGAGAGGAAGATCCTCACATGACGGAACCAGTCGGTGAAGTTGCTACCGTTGCTCTTAAGCTTTTCTTTCTCTAGGAACTGGTTAAAATTGATTGGGGACGCCATCTCTACAACATATATTTGCAAAAGTTTAGACTAAGTTTATGACAAATTGAGTTCAAATTTTAATTCAACATAATTAAAAATCTAGGTGAACTCCCACTCAAAACAATATCCCTCGCATTGTCTTAGTGATCACACGAACCAAATCCACCGCACCTAAGTCCGATCATCACGAGACAAGGTGTAATTTCAATGGCGAACACTCAAAGTGTTCATCATATCAACCATATGATTCATGCTCTACCTTTCGGTATCACGTGTTCCGAGACCATGTCTGTACATGCTAGGCTCGTCAAGGCCACCTTAGTATCCGCATGTGCAAAACTGTCTTGCACCCGTTGTATGCACTTGTTGATTCTATCACACCCGATCATCACGAGATGCTTCGAAACAACAAGTCTTGGCAACGGTGCTACTAAGGATGAACACTTTATTATCTTGAGATTTTAGTGAGGGATCATCTTATAATGCTACCGTCGCAATCTAAGCAAAATAAGATGCATAAAAGGATTAACATCACATGCAGTTCATATGTGATATGATATGGCCCTTTTGTCTTTGCGCCTTTGATCTTCATCTCCAAAGCACGGACATGATCTCCATCATCTTCGGGCATGATCTCCATCATCGTCGGTGTAGCGTCAAGGTCAATGGCACCGTCTTCATGGTTGTTCGCCTCATGTAGCAACTATTACAACTACTTTGAAATACTACTCAACATGAAATTTAAAGACAACCATAAGGCTCCTGCCGGTTGCCACAATACAATAATGATCATCTCATACATATTCATCATCACATTATGGCCATATCACATCACCAAACCCTGCAAAAACAAGTTAGACGTCTCTAATTTGGTTTGCATATTTTACGTGGTTTAGGGTTTTCGAGAGAGATCTAATCTACCTACGAACATGAACCACAACGTTGATACTAATGTTGTCAATAGAAGAGTAAATTGAATCTTCACTATAGTAGGAGAGACAGACACCCGCAAAGCCTCTTATGCAATACAAGTTGCATGTCGAACGAGGAACAAGTCTCATGAACGCGGTCATGTAAAGTTAGTCCGAGCCGCTTCATCCCACTATGCCACAAAGATGCAAAGTACTCAAACTAAAGATAACAAGAGCATCAACGCCCACAAAACCATTGTGTTCTACTCGTGCAACCATCTATGCATAGACATGGCTCTGATACCACTGTAGGATAACGTTGCATAGAAAACAAAAAATTCCTACCGCGAACACGCAATCCAAGCCAAGATGCAATCTAGAAGACGGTAGCAACGAGGGGATTATCGAGTCTCACCCTTGAAGAGATTCTAAAGCCTACAAGATGAGGCTCTTGTTGCTGCGGTAGACGTTCACTTGCCGCTTGCAAAAGCGCGTAGAAGATCTTGATCACGGCGCCACGAACGGGCAGCACCTCCGTACTCGGTCACATGTTCGGTTGTTGATGAAGACGACGTCCACCTCCCCGTTCCAGCGGGCAGCGGAAGTAGTAGCTCCTCTTGAATCCGACAGCACGACGGCGTGGTGTCGGTGGTGGTGGAGAAATCCGGCGGAGCTTCGCTAAGCGTGCGGGATGTGGAGGAGCGGGGCGGCTAGGGTTTGGGGAGAGGGGGGCGCCGGCCACTTGAGGTGGTGCGGCCACCTTGTGCTTGTTGGGGTGGCCGGCCCTCCCCTTGCCCCTCATTATATAGGTGGAAGCCCCAAGTGTTGTACTACAAGTCTCCGAATAAGACCCGAACCCAAAACCTTCCATGTGATAGGGAAACCTACCCAAGGTGGGAATCCCACTTGGGGTGGGATTCCCCCCTTCCATGTGGGGGGGTGGCCGGCCCCCTTAGGGGAGTCCACTTGGGACTCCTCCCCCTAGGGTTGGCCGGCCATGGAGGTGGAGTCCCTTTGGGACTCCGCCTTCCATAGTGGTTTCTTCCGGACTTTTCTAGAACCTTCCATAGAACCTTCCGGATCATTTTAAATCTCATAAAATGACTTCCTATATATGAATCTTATTCTCCGGACCATTCCGGAACTCCTCATGATGTCCGGGATCTCATCCGGGACTCCGAACAAATATTCGAACTCCATTCCATATTCAAGTTCTACCATTTCAACATCCAACTTTAAGTGTGTCACCCTACGGTTCGTGAACTATGCGGACATGGTTGAGTACTCACTCCGACCAATAACCAATAGCGGGATCTGGAGATCCATAATGGCTCCCACATATTCAACGATGACTTTAGTGATCGAATGAACCATTCACATACGATACCAATTCCCTTTGTCACGCGATATTTTACTTGTCCGAGGTTTGATCATCGGTATCACTCTATACCTTGTTCAACCTCGTATCCTGACAAGTACTCTTTACTCGTACCGTGGTATGTGGTCTCTTATGAACTTATTCATATGCTTGCAAGACATTAGACGACATTCCACCGAGAGGGCCCAGAGTATATCTATCCGTCATCGGGATGGACAAATCCCACTGTTGATCCATATGCCTCAACTCATACTTTCCGGATACTTAATCCCACCTTTATAACCACCCATTTACGCAGTGGCGTTTGGTGTAATCAAAGTACCTTTCCGGTATAAGTGATTTACATGATCTCATGGTCATAAGGACTAGGTAACTATGTATCGAAAGCTTATAGCAAATAACTTAATGACGTGATCTTATGCTACGCTTAATTGGGTGTGTCCATTACATCATTCATATAATGATATAACCTTGTTATTAATAACATCCAATGTTCATGATTATGAAACTAATCATCCATTAATCAACAAGCTAGTTAAGAGGCATACTAGGGACTCTTTGTTGTTTACATATCACACATGTATCAATGTTTCGGTTAATACAATTATAGCATGGTATATAAACATTTATCATAAACATAAAGATATATAATAATAACCATTTTATTATTGCCTCTAGGGCATATCTCCTTCAATACTAATGTTGCCTTGACGAGCCTAGCATGTACAGACATTGTCTCGGAACACGGGATACCGAAAGGTAGAGCATGAATCATATGATTAATATGATGAACACTTTGAGTGTTCGCCATTGAAGTTACATCTTGTCTCGTGATGATCGGACTTGGTGTAGTGGTTTTGGTTCATGTGATCACTAAGACAATCCGAGGGATATTGTTTTGAGTGGGAGTTCACCTAGATTTTTTATTTTGTTGAATTAAAATTTGAACTCAATTTGTCATAAACTTAGTCTAAACTGTTGCAAATATATGTTGTAGATCATGGCGTCCCCATCAATCAATTTTAACCAGTTCCTAGAGAAAGAAAAGCTTAAAGAGCAACGGTAGCAACTTCACCGACTGGTTCCGTCATGTGAGGATTTTCCTCGCTGGTGGAAACCTGCAATATGTGCTCGATGCACCGCTAGGTGACCCACCTGCAGAAACTGAAACCGATGAAATAAAGAATGTTTATGAGACTCGGAAAACTCGGTACTCTCAAGTTCAGTGTGCCATCCTATGCAGTCTGGAAGCCGATCTTCAAAAACGTTTTGAGCACCACGATCCACATGAGTTGGTCAATGAGCTGAAAGCTATCTTTGAAACTCATGCGGCCGTGGAATGCTATGAAGCATCGAAACACTTCTTCAGTTGCATGATGGAAGAGGGCAGCTCCGTTAGTGAGCACATGCTCGCCATGACCGGGCATGCGAAGAAACTTAGTGACTTGGGAATAGTGATTCCTAACAGACTGGGGATTAATCGTGTCCTTCAATCACTGCCACCTAGTTACAAGAACTTTGTGATGAACTACAATATGCAGAACATGAACAAAGAGTTACCTGAACTCTTCCCCATGCTGAAATCTGCTGAGATGAGATAAAGAAAGAGCACCAAGTGTTGATGGTCAACAAGACCACCGGTTTCAAGAAACAGGGCAAGCCTAAGGGCAACTTCAAGAAGGGCGGCAAGAAAACTGTCGCGCCTCCTGTGAAGCCTAAGGCTGGCCCTAAGCCTGATGTTGAGTGCTATTACTGCAAGGAGAAGGGACACTGGAAGCGCAATTGCTCCAAGTACTTGGCTGATCTAAAGAGCGGCCTTGTCAAGAAGAAAAAAGGTATATCTGATATACATGTTATAGATGTTTATCTTACTGGTTCTCGTTCTAGTGCCTGGGTATTTGATATTGGTTCGGTTGCTCACATTTGTAACTCGAAACAGGAACTACGGAATAAACGAAGCCTATTGAGGGATGAAGTGACGATGCGTGTTGGAAATGGATCCAAGGTCGATGTGATCGCTGTCGGCACGCTCCCTCTACATCTACCTTCAGGATTAGTTTTAAACCTCAATAATTGTTATTTAGTGCCTGCGTTGAGCATGAACATTATATCTGGATCTTGTTTAATGCAAGACGGTTATTCATTCAAGTCTGAGAATAATGGTTGTTCTATTTTTATGAATAATATCTTTTATGGTCACGCCTGAGAAGAATGGTTTATTTCTATTAAGTCTCGATAGTAGTGATACACATGTTCATAACATTGATGCTAAGCGAATTAAATTGAATGATAATTCTACTTATATGTGGCACTGTCGTCTTGGTCATATTGGAGTGAAACGCATGAAGAAACTCCATTCCGATGGATTACTTGAGTCACTTGACTTTGAGTCACTTGATAGATGCGAAGCATGTCTAATGGGAAAAATGACTAAGACTCCATTTTCTGGTATTATGGAGCGAGCTACAGACTTATTGGAAATCATACATACCGATGTGTGCGGACCAATGAGTGTAGCCTCGCGCGGTGGTTATCGTTATATTCTAACCTTCACAGATGATCTGAGTAGATATGGGTATATCTATTTCATGAAACATAAATCCGAAACTTTCGAGAAGTTTAAGGAATTCCAAAGTGAAGTAGAAAATCAACGTAACAAGAAGATTAAATTTCTACAATCTGATCGCGGAGGTGAATATCTGAGTTATGAGTTTAGCATGCATTTAAAGAAATGTGGAATACTTTCACAGTTGACACCGCCGAGAACACCACAACGAAATGGTGTGTCCGAACGTCGTAATTGAACTCTCTTAGATATGGTTCGTTCTATGATGTCTCTTACTGATTTGCCGTTATCGTTTTGGGGTTATGCATTAGAGACAGCTGCATTCACTTTAAATAGGGCACCATCTAAATCCATTGAAACGACACCGTATGAATTATGGTTTAATAAGAAACCTAAGCTGTCGTTCCTTAAAGTTTGGGGTTGCGAAGCCTATGTAAAAAAGTTACAACCGGACAAGCTAGAACCCAAAGCGGAGAAATGCGTCTTCATAGGATACCCTAAGGAAACTATAGGGTATACTTTCTATCACAGATCCGAAGGCAAAATCTTTGTTGCTAAGAACGGAACATTTCTTGAGAAACAATTTCTCACTAAAGAAGTGACTGGAAGAAAAGTAGAACTCGACGAGGTTACTGAACCTTCTCTCGTTGATCAGAGTAGCGCAGTACCGGAAGATGTTCCTGTGCCGCCTGCACCGGTAACAGAGGAAGCTAATGATAATGATCATGAAACTTCGAGCGAGATAGCTACTGAACCTCGCAGATCGACAAGGGAACGTGCCACTCCTGATTGGTATGATCCTTGTCTAAATGTTATGATTGTGGCAACAATGATGAAGACCCTGCGACGTATGAAGAAGCGATGGTGAGCCCAGATTCCAACAAATGGCAAGAATCCATGAAATCCGAAATGGGATCCATGTATGATAACAAAGTGTGGACTTTGGTAGACTTACCTGATAGCCGCAAGGCTGTCGAGAATAAATGGATCTTCAAGAGAAAAACAGATGCTGATGGTAATATTACTGTCTATAAAGCTCGACTTGTCGCAAAGGGTTTCCGACAAATTCAAGGTGTTGACTACGATGAGACTTTCTCACCTGTAGCGAAGCTAAAGTCTGTGAGGATTTTGTTAGCAATAGCTGCATTTTTCGATTATGAGATTTGGAAGATGGATGTCAAAATGGCGTTCCTTAATGGAGACATTGAGGAAGAGTTGTATATGGTACAACCCAAAGGTTTTGTCGATCCTAAAAATGCTAACAAGGTGTGCAAACTTCAGCGTTCAATTTATGGACTGAAGCAAGCATCCAGGAGTTGGAACCGACGTTTTGATAAGGTGATCAAAGACTTCGGGTTTATACAGTGCCATGGAGAGGCCTATATTTACAAGAAAGTGAGTGGGAGCTCTGTAGCATTCCTGGTATTATATGTAGATGACATATTATTAATTGGGAATGATATAGAACTATTAAGCAGTGTAAAAGGTTATTTGAATAAATGTTTTTCAATGAAGGACCTTGGTGAAGCAGCGTACATATTAGGCATCAAGATTTATAGAGATAGATCAAGACATCTATTAGCGCTTTCACAGAGTACATACCTGGACAAGATTCTAAAGAAGTTTAGAATGGATGAAAGTAAGAAAGGATTCTTACCGATGTTTCCAGGTAAGGTCTTGAGTAAAACTCAAGGTCCGACTACGGCACAAGAAAGAGAGAGGATGAATCAGATCCCCTATGCCTCGGCAGTAGGTTCTATCATGTATGCCATGATGTGTACTAGACCGGATATAGCACATGCAGTTAGTTTGACTAGAAGATATCAAAGTGATCCAGGAATGGAACACTGGACATCAGTCAAGAATATCCTGAAGTACTTGAAAAGAACTAAGGATATGTTTCTTTGTTATGGAGGTGACCAAGAGCTCGTTGTAACCAGTTACACCGATGCAAGTTGGAACACCGATCCTGATGACTCTAAGTCTCAGTCTGGGTACGTGTTTATATTGAATGGTGTTGCAGTAAGCTGGTGCAGCTCAAGCAGTGCACGGTGGCGAAGTCTTCAACAGAATCGGAGTACATAGCGTCTTCAGAGGCTTCATCGGAAGCGGTATGGATGAAGAGGTTCATTGTTGAGCTTGGTGTGGTTCCTAGAGCATTGGACCCACTAGTCATCTATTGTGACAACATGGGTTCCATCGCCAATGCACAAGAACCAAGGTCACACAAGAAGCTGAAGCATATCAAGCTGTGTTTTCATTCAATTCGCGAGTACATCGAAGATGGAGAAGTAAAGATTTGCAAAGTACACACTGATCTGAATGTAGCAGATCCGTTGACTAAAGCTCTCCCTAGGGCAAAGCATGACCAACACCAGAATGCCATGGGTGTTAGGTACCTTACAATGTAATCTAGATTATTGACTCTAGTGCAAGTGGGAGACTGTTGGAGATATGCCCAAGAGGCAATAATAAAGTGGTTATTATATATCTTTGTGTTTATGATAAATGTTTATATACCATGCTATAATTGTATTAACCGAAACATTGATACATGTGTGTTATGTAAACAACAAGGAGTCCCTAGTAAGCCTCTTGTATAACTAGCTTGTTGATTAATAGATGATCATAGTTTCATGATCATGAACATTGGATGTTATTAATAACAAGGTTATGTCATTATGTGAATGATGTAATGGACACACCCATTTAAGCGTAGCATAAGATCACGTCATTAAGTTATTTGCTATAAGCTTTCGAACATAAGTTACCTAGTCCTTCCACCATGAGATCATATAAATCACTTATACCGGAAGGATACTTTGATTACATCAAACGCCACTGCGTAAATGGGTGGTTATAAAGGTGGGATTAAGTATCCGGAAAGTATGAGTTGAGGCATATGGATCAACGGTGGGATTTGTCCATCCCGATGACGGATAGATATACTCGGGCCCTCTCGGTGGAATGTCATCTAATTAGCTTGCAAGCATATGAATGGTTCATAAGAGACCACATACCACGGTACGAGTAAAGAGTACTTGTCAGAGACGAGGTTGAACAAGGTATAGAGATACCGATGATCAAACCTCGGACCAGTAAAATATCGCGTGACAAAGGGAATCGGTATCGTATGTGAATGGTTCATTCGATCACTAAGTCATCGTTGAATATGTGGGAGCCATTATGGATCTCCAGATCCCGCTATTGGTTATTGGTCGGAGAGAGGTCTCAACCATGTCTACATAGTTCGTGAACCGTAGGGTGACACACTTAAGGTTTGATGTTGTTTAAGTAGAAATGGAATATGGAATGGAGTTCGAAGTTTTGTTCGGAGTCTCGAATGGGATCCAGGACATCACGAGGAGTTCCGGAATGGTCCGGAGAATAAGATTCATATATAGGAAGTCATTTTATAAGTTTGAAAATGATCCGGTGCATTTATGGAAGATTCTAGAAGGTTCTAGAAAAGTCCGGAAGAAATCACTATGGAAGGCGGAGTCCCGAAGGGACTCCACCTAGCATGGCAGGCCAACCCTAAGGGGTGGAGTCCTAGGTGGACTCCACCATAGGTGGCCGGCCACCCCCTTCCAAGGGAAGGTGGGAATCCCACCTTGAGTGGGAATCCCTCCTTGGGTAGGTTTCCCACCATATGGAAGTTTTTGGGTTGGGGTCTTATTCGAAGACTTGTAGTCCAACACTTGGGGGTTCCACCTATATAATGAGGAGCAAGGGGAGGGGCCGGCCACACCAAAGCCTTGGCCGCCCCTATAGTGGCCGACGCCCCCTCTCCCCAAACCCTAGCCGCCTCTCCTCCACCTCTCCCGCATACGCTTGCGAAGCCTGCCGGAGATCTCCACCACCACCGCCACCACGCCGTCGTGCTGCCGGGATTCCGAGGAGGATCTACTACTTCCGCTGCCCGCTGGAACGGGGAGAAGGACATTGATACGTCCAAAATGTATCTACTTTCCCGAACACTTTTACTATTGTTTTGCCTCTAATTTTGTGTATTTTGGATACAACTAACACGAACTAACGCTGTTTTCAGCAGAATTGCTCTGGTGTCTTGTTTTTGTGCAGAAATTCAACTTTCGGGAAAATCCTCGGAATTTATACCAAAGGGCCTATTTTACCAGAAGACTCACGGAGCCGAAGGGCAGGCCTGGGGAGGCCCAGGGCCCCAGACGCTAGCCGGCGCGGCCCTGGAGGGGCGCGCCGCCCTAGCGTGTGGCCCCCTCGGCTGCCCTCTGACGCCCTCCTCTGGACTACTTAAAGGTTTCGATCTAAAAACGCGAGGCAGGAAGTCGAAGTCGCCAGAAACCTCCCAGTACGCCGCCACCGTCGCGAAACTCGGTCTCGGGACCAGAAACTGTTCGGCACTCCGGGGACGGGGAATTGGAGGAGATCATCGCCATCATCACCACCGACTCTCCATCGACCAGCAATGTTTCCCCCATCCATGTGTGAGCCCGCTGTAGGCTGAAGGGGATGGTAGGGATTGGATGAGATTGGTCATGTAATAGCATAAGATTGTTAGGGCATAGTGCCTAGTGTCCGTAATTGGTACTTTGATGATATTGTTGCAACTTGTTATGCTTAATGCTTGTCACTAGGGCCCGAGTGCCATGATCTCAGATCTGAACATGTTATTGTTTCATCATGATATGCATTGTTTTATGATCTTACCTGCAAGTTGTATACACATGTCGCTGTCCGGAACCCGAGGCCCCGAAGTGACAAAAATCGGGACAACCGGAGGGGAAGGCGATGTGAGGATCACATGTGTTCACGGAGTGTTAATGCTTTGCTCCGGTACTCTATTAAAAGGAGTACCTTAATATCCAGTAGATTCCCTAGAGGCCCGGCTGCCACCGGCTGGTAGGACAAAAGATGTTGTGCAAGTTTCTCATTGCGAGCACGTACGACTATATACGGAACACATGCCTATGGATTGCTTTATACTTGGACACCGTTTTATTATTATCTGCAAATGCCCTGCTTTGATTGTTACATGAGTTTCTCTCATCCATGCAACGCCCGTCATCCATCCCTGTGCCTACAGTATTTTAATCCTGTTGTTTACTAAAATCACTACTGCTGTCTCTGTTACTCTGCTATTATTTCACTACTGCTGCTATAAACATTACTGATAAACTCTTGCGAGCAAGTCTGTTTCCAGGTACAGCTGAATTGACAACTCCGCTGTTAAGGCTTTCAAGTATTCTTTGTCTCCCCTTGTGTCGAATCAATAAATTGGGTTTTACTTCCCGCGAAGACTGTTGCGATCCCCTATACTTGTGGGTTATCAAGACTATTTTCTGGCGCCGTTGCCGGGGAGCATAGCTTTATTTGGAAGTTCACTTGGATTGATATTGTTCGCTGCAAATTCTCCATCATGTGTAAATCTCGCGATCCTAAAGTTGCCATATTACCATCCACTACAAGAAAAGGTACAACTCTAAGTACCTCTGCTGCTCTTGATTCACCATCTGTGATGATTCAACTTGTTTCACCGCCGCAAGCTTCACTTGCTGGTACTTCTGCTGAATCTGAAAACTCTCATAATATTGATAATGTTTCTGCTGTGCTTGATGATAGTGGTTCATTGGGATCTTTTCTAGATGCTACAATTGCTAGGTCTAGACAAATTGAAAATACTGGAACTCCTAATGCTGCTACACTTGTTAATTCACCTGAGTCTGTTGATTATTCTAGCGATGATCCTGATGAGGATTATGTGGAGCTTAATGATGATTTTATTGATGAATGCAATGCTATTACTGATGCAAGAAAAATTAAAAAGTTTCTCGCACAACATACTGTTAGATATAAGCTATCTCCTGATCCTAAATTTGCCACATCTCCTATAAACATTAAGGATAAAGATTATGATTTTTCTCTTGATCTATCTCATATAGCTATTGTAGAGAAAGCACCTTTTGTGGTACTGAAAAAGAAAGTGTGTAGAACATATGAATGAACTTTCTTCTATGAGTAGCTTGTTTTCTGATGATGTCAAGATGCGTACTTATTTTGTTGCTAAATTTTTCCTTTCTCATTAAAGGATGATGCTAAAACTTGGTATAATAATTTGCCTCCTGGTTCTATTAAAAGTCCAGGTGATTTGCTTAATGTTTTCTTTTGGAAATACTTTCCTGCTAGTGCTCAACATGCTGCTTTACAGAAAATTTATAGCTTTGACCAGGAAGATGGAGAGAAATTGCCTGAAGCATGGGCAAGATTTTGCTCTCTTATCAGAGCTCGACCTGGACATGATTTGGAAAAGCATGATTTACTTGATATATTTTATAGTGGACTAACCGTTGAGTCTAGAGCATATTTGGATAGTTGTGCTGGTTGTGTTTTCAGGAAAAGAACTCCAGACGAAGCTGAAGAATTATTGGCTAAAATAGGCCGGAATCATGATGATTGGACTACACCTGAACCAACTCCGACACCAATATTGAAGAAGAGGGGTTTGATTAAATTAAATGATGAAGATATGAGGGAAGCCAAGAAGTCTCTTAAGGAGAAAAGTATTAAATCCGAAGATGTGAAGAATCTACCTCCCATAGAAGATTTATGTGAGATAATTCCCCCTTCATCCATAATTGAGGTAAACTCCCTTCAACGCTTTACTAGGGAAGATATTCCGTATTCAAAACCTCCTGCTCAATGCTTAGATGAGTTTGATAATTATATTGTTAAGCAAGAAAATTTTAATATGAGAGTAGAGAATCATCTAATGGAAAATTCTCAAGCTATTAGCAATTTGCATGATATTGTGGAGAGAACCTCCAATGATGTTAAGATGCTTGTTAAACATTTTCAAATGGTGCAAACTCAAATTGATCAACTCACTAAAGTGCAAATGACTTGTTAAAAAATAATTCTAAAGAGAAACATGCTTATGAAGTAACAACTAGAGGCGGTGTTTCTACCCAGGATCCTCTATATCCTGAAGGGCATCCCAAAAGAGTTGAACAAGATTCTCAACGAATTGAACCTAGTGTTCCTTCTAAGAAAAAGAAGAAGAAACATAAAAATGTTGTAGAATCCTCTAAACCTGTTAATGATCCTAATAGTATTTCTATTTCCGATGCTGAAACTGAAAGTGGTAATGAACATGATAATGATAATGATAAGAATGATGCTTCTGATAAAGAAGAGGTTGAAGATGAACCTAAAAAGCATGCTAAAAATAAAAAGTATACTAAAGAAGATTTTATTGCTAAGAAACATGGTAATGAAAGGGAACCTTGGGTACAAAAGCAAATGCCTTTTCCTGCTAAGAAACTAAAATCAAAGGAAGAAGAACACTATAATAAATTTTGCGATTGGATGAAACCTTTATTCTTGCAAATCCCTTTGACTCATGCTATTAAATTGCCTCCTTATTCAAAGTATATGAAAGATATTGTCTCTAACAAAAGGAAAATTCCTAATGAGGAGATTTCTACTATGCTTGCTAATTACTCTTTCAATGGCAAAGTTCCAAAGAAGTTGGGTGACCCAGGTATACCTACTATTCCTTGTTCTATTAAGAATAATTATGTTAGAACTGCTCTATGTGATTTGGGAGCCGGTGTTAGTGTTATGCCTTTTTCTCTTTATAAGAGACTTTATTTGGATAAGTTGATACCAACTGATATATCTTTGCAAATGGCTGATAAATCTACTGCTATTCCTGTTGGTATATGTGAGGATGTTCCTGTTCAAGTTACTAATAACTGCTTGATATTAACTGATTTTGTTGTGTAGGAAATGCCTGAAGATGATAATATGTCTATTATTCTTGGGAGACCTTTTCTTAACACCGCAGGGGCTGTTATTGATTGCAATAAAGGAAAAGTTACTTTCAATGTTGATGACAAGGAGCATACCGTCTATTTCCCCAAGAGGATTGATAAAGTATGTGGAGTTAATACTATTTCTAATGTGAGAACTATCAAAGTTGGAACTATTGATTGTCCTATATATGAGCCTAAAGAAGGATATCAACATATTATGATTGGATCCATATCAATACAATTCAAGGTAACATGATTGATTTGAGGTTTATTTCTTCTTATGCTATGTAAAATTTATTTGGTGGCAAGACTTGATCAACCTTGTTAACAAATATTTTTTATATGCATAGAGGAGGTAAACAACATCTCTTTCTTTCTCCACTTGTTCTACTTGCTGTAGCACTTTTGTTTTGCAAAGTTCCTTAGTTAATTAGAGATTTCAAAATCATTTCCTGTCCAGTAATAATAAACTTAATACCCAGAAATGTGCATTTTTCAAAGTTTTCAAAAATTCACAAAAATTATACCGTTGGTCCTATTTTTCAAGACGCACCTGGAGCACCCGGGGATGACCAGTAGGGCACCCCGGTGGCACCCCACAGGTGCGGCCAGGGGGGCGCGCCTGGTGGTGTGGGTCCCCCTTTGCCCCACTTTTTCATCTCTTCCTCCCACTCTCTCTCTCTCCCGAAAAAACTCGCACCAGTTTCTCTCACTCGCGTTTCTGCTCAAGAGCTCAAGATTTCTCGATCTCTTTGCTCAGCCCAGATTTCTGTCTGAAATTTGGCATATTTGCTCTCCGGTATGTGACTCCTCCGATTATCCAAGTAGAATTTTGTTTGGTTGAGTATATCCTGAATATTTTGCTGTTGTAGGTAACATGTTTAGTGAGCTTGCATGCTTGTTCTAAGTTGTAGAAACTAGTTTTGATGCATGATTAGTACTCTAGCAAGTTCCTATGGTAGTTTCCCTCAATTATATGTCACCAAATCAAATTTTATAATGATTGTTGAAAATTTCAGAAAATGGAGTGGAATAGACATCAACTAAACCAACAAGAATTGGAGTTGCAACAAGTCATGAGAGTGAACCGCGAAGAGGGAGTATATCCCTCTTACTACCCGTGCACAGATTTCATGAGAAGTGCAGGAATCTTGGGAGATGTTCAGAATCTAATTTCTCGTGCAGGGTTGAATGATTTTGTTGACGGAGAACCATGCCAATATGCAAAACTGACTATGTCTGTTGTGCAGGATTTTAAGTTCAATTGGTTGCAATCTAACCCTATGGTTCAGTACAAAATTTATAATAAAACTGTCAACTTGCCATTCGATGATTTTTGTACAGCAATTAGAGTGCCGCAATGGGGATCATGCAAAAAGATAAGGGGATCGCCGCAAGAGCTCTTGAACCTCTTTGAGATGATTTGTCATGGAAGGAGTTTCTTGGAGGATGGTGGTAAAATCAGTAGCATTCAACTCCAAGCTATTCGCTACTTTGCTTATTTCATTACTAAGTGTGTTCTTGCTAGAAAGAATGCAAGTAAATTATCTATCCAGGATTTAGCTTTTCTAGCTGCTGCATTGCAAGGTAATAAGACCTACAATTTAGGTGCTTTGATAGCCTATAGACTTGCTACTAACCGTGAGAAGGGCGGAATTTGCGGAGGTCTCATCGCCTCTCGTTTATTAGCTATGCATTGTGTAGAACCTCATCATCTTGATATTCAGCTTCCCATAGAGAAACTTGACATAGTATCCATGATTAAACATGAATTTGTTTCTGATTCATCTAATTTGGGAAACCTGTCTTACAAGATAACATTTTACAAGAAGACTTGGAGAACAACTAATAAAACTGAAAAACTAGTAGGATTGCCTGCACCTGTTCTATTTAACCTTGATTCCAGGGAGGATTGGTCAGTCACGGAAGGTGCACTGAATGCATACATGGAGGGAGGAGGCCATCATGCAAGAGACAACACGGAGGAGGCCGAGGAACACCTCGACTCGTCATCCGATGCAGCAAGTTCTTCGCATCAACATTTTGGGCATGTGGAGCCTCCACGCTTTTCTTCTGCATCGGGACCTCACTATGACTACGCCATGTATGATCCACCGGCGTGGCGACCCTCGTGGGGTTGAACTCCACTTAGGCCAAAAGCCTAAGCTTGGGGGAGGTATACCGGCATCACTCATTCTTTGCATATTATGGTTGCTGGATACTTGTATATACTTGTTTAGTTTTTTAAGTGGTTTTCTAATAAGAGGGAGATGATATTTGGGGAAGTGCTGTCTGAAAACAGATTCTGGACTGTTACTAAAAAAATCTCAAAAATAGCAAGAACGTTATTTTGCGAAGCCAATTTTTTTGCATGTTCCCCAGGTTGTTATCTAACTTTCATTAGTTGAACACTTTTCGATTTGAGCAGCGTAAGAATTTCTTAAAAATCGATTACTGTACTACTGTCAAGTTTGACGAATTCCTGCTGCTTTGTGTTTGTGTGACTCTTCTAGTTTTCATTTTCTTGTTTTTGCTTTGTTTCTTTCCTAAAACACAAAAAGACCAAAAATATTTTTGTTTTTTCTCTTCACCACTTGTTTATTTTGGTTTCTTGCTTTTATTTTGCTTTATTTGCTATCGTTGGTTTGCTATAAGAAAATCCAAAAAGATTTTGCTTTGTTTGTTTGTTTCCTCTTGTTCTTGTTTCCAATTCGAAAACACCAAAAATATTTGATGTTCTTCTTTGGTTTTGTAAAGTTCATTATGATTTCAATGGTCTTCGGTGGCTGGAGCGTGGTTTTCATTTCATGTTATCCAAGCTACACAAGTGAAAGGCAATAATGACGATCTACGACAATTCGATTGTGGTGAGAGGCTGGTATGAACTCTATTTGTTTTCATTTTTGTACATATACTCATCCGTGTGAGCATACTTAGTTGGTTCATGTGAGGTATATGTCATTTAAGAGAGCCTAGTAGTTCATGATCTCTCATGTTTAGCTCCAACTTATTAATATGAGTAGCATGTCATGGATGTTTGCTTGCATTGTTCTATTCATAAATAGGTATGACATTGTGGTATCCTCCTCTGAATAATTCATTTGAATCGACTTGGCACATGCTCACGCATGCATATGACTGAACAAAAGTCAATTAAGCCTCTATGATTTACATTGCTTCAGAGTTCTTGTATCACTTTTATGCCTCCGTTAATTTATTTTGCCGCAAGCATGATTATGACAGTGACTGCTCTCTTGATTGTCGCTCCCCAGTCTATTGCTAGCCTTCACTTGTACTGAGCGGGAATGCTGCTCGTGCTTCCAAACCCCTGAAAACCAAGTTATTCCAAAGTGTCCACCATAAATACCTATGCATGGTATTTCAAACCATTCCAAATTCTCATGCGCTACCTTTAAACCTTCAAAATGCTTCTCAATTTGTGTTAATGTTTTGTAGCTCATGAGGAAGTATGTGGTGTTTATCTTTCAACCTTGTCATTTACTTTTGACGGACTTTCATAATAAGAGCTGGCGACGGGGTGCCCAGCCCCAATTAATAACTTCATTAATAATTCTCTTCACATGTTTTACCCTGATTCATCAGTAAGCAACTTAATTTTGCAAATAGACACTCCTCCATGGTATGAGATTGATGGTAGGCACCCGAGGATTCGGTTAGCCATGGCTTGTGTAAGCAAAGGTTGGGGGAGTGTCACTCATAATAAAAACTAAAGTACGTGTGTAAACAAAAGAGAAGAGGGATGATCTACCTTGCTGGTAGAAATAACGTCCTTCATGGGAGCCGCTCTTGAAAGTCTGGTTGGCGAGGTAGTTGGTGTACCCATTACCATTCGTTGACAACAACAAACACCTCTCAAAATAATTTTACTCCTGTTTTAAAAATGAAAAGCTCTAGCGCATGTTAATCCATGCTTCCCTCTGCGAAGGGTCAATCTTTTATTTTCATGTTGTGTCTCCATCCTTTCTTTGAGCACTTTCTTGAGAGCACAACTGTCATTCTTAGTATAATATGCTTGTCCCAAAATATGATTGACTGTGGTATAACTTTGATGCTTTTATCTTTGACAATCTCTATTTCTAGTCTTTCTATGAACCTCAGAGGTGCCTGGGCATTTATATTTTGCTGTTCAAACTCGAGCAAGCGAGATACCACTTTATCATACCCTTTTATGAACATTGCAATCATGCTTATAGACATGATTCATGATGCTTATTATTTATTGTTGGTACCTTTCCATGATTGACATAGCTATTAGATGATCTTATTTGCATGTATCTTATTATGAACTGCCTAAGTGTTAGCCATATCATGAGAATATTTACATCATATGAGCAAATGTGTTCGTGAAAGTTCTTTTATCGCACTCAGTTGTTAACTGAACTAGTTGAATGCCCGTGCGTTGCCACGGCTCCTCTTGGTTGTATATTAAGTATGCTAGTAAATGTGAAAAATTATGAGTATAGTTTTTTTGCATAATACACTGTAAACATTAATATTTTACTCCCTTCAGTTTTTTTTTGGGTAAAAGCTAATTCAAAGTTGTATAGAAAGCAAATGCTGACTACTTGTGTGATTTCTACCATTCATATTGAAGTGATATTTCAAGATCATTCACTTACTGAAACGTGTACACGGACTTGGATCACCGAACAACATACTTGTCCTATTGCATATCATTCGATACATAACTTCACTACGATTTTTTTGTCAAATAGTACGAGAAATATATAGATCGTCCGCTCTCTGCATAGTTCAGAGGCACACACAACATGACTATAGTTTGTGATTCGGCATCCGACAAAAACAAAAGATTTAGCTAGTGATAATCCAATTTTACAATGGTTGTACCACAAAACTGAATTTGGCATACATCCATTTTTGCAGCTCAAACCAGAAACATATTGTAGTTGTACAAATTCGCCATCCATATCTTTTAGATCAGACATTTTTCTACAACGGAATTCCGGATTGGTAGATACCAAAAAATTGCTTGAAGATGCACATTTTCTTTCCAACCAAAAAGCACACTATTTTCAAAAGATTCATCACTATCACGCGAGGATCGAAATGCTTGCAGGATGCGCAGAAGGCCCCAGATATACTCGTATCATTATAAACATGGCAGGGATGCAAAGTACGAATACCAGTGTAAGTGGGACATGGATGCAATGTGCTCAATTCAACATACCCGACAGTCCTGCTCGTGTCTGGCAGTCGGAAAACAGAAATAAGCAAATCATCTAAACGGGATATGAGCCAAAAGTAATGAATGTCGTTCTAATTGGAAGTGTTAATTAATCAGTAACAAGATCCTAAATTTCACAGATAATAGTTTGTTAATGAATAGTTGTGAACACAAGGTGTTTTTTGGCAGGCAACCATTTTGGCCATGACTTCCACCTAAACACCATCTTGGATTACTATAAGAAGCCTTGCACATTTATGAAGAAGAAAAAAAAAACAAGCCAAGTAGTATTATAGAAGCAATCGTAACCTCCAATTGTTTCAAAAAGAAGCTACTCCGTACCTCTAAAAAAAGGTACCACTAACTAACATCATATGTCTCTATTCTACAAGGTAAATAGTTGTTCCAGTGCTTCATTCTTTTTATAGAAAAGCTTGATGTCTTCATTCCTACAAAAAAAGGATCATCTTTTCAGGACTGAAAGAGCAATGTAGAACTTACATCAAACAGAATTTAGTATTGTGAGGATTGCGGGAGCACTGTACTATCCATATTGATGTCCATGTCAAGATCAAATATATTAAGGGTTGAAACAATATACATATAGTTACTTCAGAATATCCTTTAGTGTTCTCCTTCTCCAAGAAAGCAACAACAAACATTAGAAAACTCTACTAAAATCATCGGACGATAATAGCTCAGCTTCATTTGAAACTCAAATTAAGATGCCAGTTTATTTATTCTTTGTACATGATGCTTTCATGAGAGTGTGGCTCGGTTTATATATAGCCAAGGGCATTTGAGAGAAAAAAGAAGTCAAAGTGTTATCTATGATACCCCAGGTTGGATTGCAATACAAAACATCCAAGATTGCGGAATACAGGAAAAGGTAGATAAACACGAAATCTGTGAACTAATTTTATCAAGAGATCTTACAACACCCTCCAGATCACACGGGAAGACTGAGATTTGTATATAATCTTGTACACATTGTTAATAGCAAGTACCTGGAGATGCTACAGAGAATACATAGAGTTAACCTCTTCAGAATTTAAATAAGTTATGATCAGGGACTAATGATTACAAATAGTATTCTCGAGTTCATTAAACTAATTGGAGTAGAAGGAAGACAAACCTATATAACTGACTATAGTTAGAGAATCGAGAAGTCCAACCAGAAAGTTGTACCACATCAGCATGGCTATGAGTTCTGGGAAAACATCTTACACTTTGTTCTACATGTTCCTCTGCAAGATAATGAGAAATGATTTCATGAACTGAAAGTAAAGAACAACCGTTTACGACGAACTGAACTATCTGTCAGTAGAGCATGTGTTTATATTTTGCTAAATGCTAATCAGATAAATAGATTGTACAAGCATGTACTCTCTTAGTACACAATATCGCTGCTTCAAAATTAGCACTTCCCAGGAAACAGATAAGTTATTCTGTTGTTAAAACCAGCGAAAAAATGTTATTAGGAATGTTTGTTAAAACAAGGAGAATGTGGGTACTATTCTCTCTGAAATCAACCGGTCAACAATACATCGTGAACAATTTTTTAAAGAAAATGGCCTGCAGGGGTCTGTGTAAGTAAGCCTTCGCACATTGAACCTTACACAATTAAATAGCATTGTCGAAGCATTACAGAAACAATACCTCAACACAGTGCATATTTATGGTGGTGTATAAACTGGCTTTTTGAAAATGATGGCATACCTTTGCGTCTTTGTTCGGCTTCATTATGCATTTAAGTGAATGGACGCAGAACATAGCACTACCAATCTGCTTTGCAAAGGACCATCGACATGCTGCATGTTCCCAATATAAGATCGAAACGTTGAAGGAATTCTGAAATTCAGCCATGGCATTTCGACAAAGTTCAAACATGAACAAATTGGATCTGAACACTATTTGAATGCAGAACAAAAACAAATGAGGATGAACACAGACGAACGGTTCGAGTCTACCGGTGATGCCCGTAGTCGACGGCCTTGGCGAGCGCCGAAGTGAGCAGTTCCATTCCCGCAATGGGGCGAGCAAATCGGCGGCGGCTCTGCCCCATTCTCCGTCCCCAACTGGCTGGTGGTGGTGACGTGAACTATGACAAAGTAGTCGCGGCAAACAGCAGCCTTGGCGAGCGCCCAAGTGAGAAGCTCCCTCCCACCGTCACGGCGGCACACCCACCGTCTGTTTGGGAGGTGGAGGACGACAGTGATGCGGGAGACGTGGAGGGCGTAGAGGCAGGCGAGGGCCTTCGTGATGCCGCCCACCAGGAGAGGCCCTCCGAGATGCGAGGTGAGACTTGAGAGAGGAGACAAGGGAGAGGAAGTCGGAGGCCACGGCGACGCAAGCACGAGGTGTCGCGGCGACGGCTTTCGCCGGCGGAGGTGAGCACGAGGGACGGCTGAGAGAGGGAGGGCGCGCAGGTGTTGTGCGAGCATGGGTCGAGGAGTGTAAAACAACGTTGTTGTGGTAACTTGCTCAACCCTCTAGGGGTGGCATATCTCATATATATATAGGGGTACAACGTACATATACACGTATAATACAAAGGCAGCTATACAAAGTCTAACACCCCCCTCAATCTCAACTCACTCCTGATGTAGCATGAAGGTTGAGATTGCGCCTACAGACCTCAAACATGGGTAAAGGTAGAGGCTTGGTGAAGATGTCCGCAAGTTGATCCTTTGATGAGATGAACTTGATTTGTAGTAGCTTCTTCGAGACACGTTCCCTCACAAAATGAAAATCAATTTCTATGTGCTTGGTCCGTGCATGAAACACCGGATTAGATGAAAGAAACATGGCACCGATATTGTCGCACCAAAGGACCAGTGGACGAGGTTGAGAGACACCCAATTCCTGAAGAAGGGACTCAACCCATATGAGCTCAGCAGTTGCATCGGCAACAGCCTTATATTCAGCTTCGGTACTGCTGCGAGAAACAGTGGCTTGCTTGCGTGCTCTCCAGGCGATCAAATTAGGACCTAGGAACACAGCATAACCCCCCGTGGATCGCCTGTCGTCTGGACACCCAGCCCAATCAGCATCAGAGAACGCAGACAGAACACCTGATGAACTAGCCCGAAGATGAAGACCAAACGAGGACGTGTGACTGACATAACGCAAGATGCGTTTGACAGCAGACCAATGCACATCAGTAGGAGCATGCAAATACTGGCACACTCTGTTGACAGCATAGGACAAGTCCGGACGTGTGATGGTCAGATACTGCAAGCCACCAACAATACTGCGATACTCCGTGGCATCCTCAGAAGATAGGAGAACACCATCAGTGGCTGAGAGCTTGTCCGTAGAAGACATGGGCGTGGGCGACATCTTACACTTGAGCATACCAGCACGGCGCAAGAGATCCAGAGAATACTTCTTCTGAGTGAGAGCCAGACCAGTAGACTGATGAGCAACCTCAATACCCAAGAAGAAATGCAATTGCCCCAAATCTTTGACAGCAAAATCAGCACCAAGAGCAGAAATGAGAGCAGTAGCAGCTGTCGGTGAAGAACTGACCAAGATAATATCATCGACATAGACCAGTAGGTACATAGTCACACGAGGTCGCTGAAACAGAAACAGCGATGTGTCGGCCTTCGAGGGGATGAAGCCATGAGTATGAAGAGCAGAAGCCAGGCGAGCGTGCCAAGCACGCGGTGCTTGCTTCAATCCATACAGAGCCTTAGTCAGTCGACACAGATGATGTGGCTGATCAGGACTAACAAATCCTGGGGGCTGCCGCATGTAGACTTCTTCCTCAAGAAGACCATGAAGAAATGCATTTTGAACATCCAGCTGTCGAAGACACCAACCGCGGGAGACTGCCAAAGACAGGAGGAGCCGAATGGTTGTAGGCTTGATAACGGGACTGAAGGTGTCCTCATAGTCAAGCCCATGACGCTGTTTGAATCCCTTGGCAACAAGACGAGCTTTGTAGCGCTCGATAGAGCCGTCAGCATGTTTCTTCACTTTGAATACCCACTTTGAGTCAATGACGTTGACACGTGGGGGAGGAGGAACAAGCGTCCAGGTCTCATTCTGAAGAAGAGCCTGATACTCCTGCTCCATAGCAGCCCGCCAATGGGGAATGGTCATAGCGGCTTGATAACTGCGAGGTTCAGCAGTGGGATCATCCACAGCATGCGCCATGCAAGCTGCCAGCCATGCAACAGTGCCGTCGGTGCGCTCCTTAGGGCAAACAATGCCACTGCGACTGCGCGTATGAGGTCGCGAGTCAGCAGGTACGGGTGGAGGCGGTGCTGCCGGTGGTGGAGACGCTGCTGATGAAGGCGACGGCGAGGCAGGCGCGGCCGACCCAGGCGTAGTGGGCGGCGACGAATGCTGGGCGGACCTGGGCGAAGCAGGTGGAGTCGCCACCCGAGGCGGCGTCGAGGGCGACGAGGGCCTAGGCCCAGGCGAGCACGGCCCGGGCGATGGGGAGGCGGGGCGGGCCAGCGGCGACACGGGCTGGACCGTGCGCGCGGACGCCGTAGGCGTGCCAGGTGAGGAAGCACCAGGGGGCGATGGCGCCATGACGGGCACGGGACCCGGGGCATGCACATGCATGGCCGGATCGACGTGCGGCACCGGGGGAGCAGCGCAGTCGGGAAGAAGCTCCAGGCGTGCTCCGCGACCAATACCTGCACCATGATTAGGCAACAACACAGGCGCATATGCAACATATTCAAATTGGCCAGGCAGAATGGAGGATGAATGCATTAGTGTATCGCTAGTGGATGGTTGTGGCATGGTAGAAAATGGGAAGACATTCTCATCAAAAACAACATCTCGTGATATGTAGACACGATTGGTCGGTACATGAAGGCACTTGTAGCCTTTGTGAAGAGAACTATACCCAAGGAATACACATTTTTTAGAGCGAAACTCAAGTTTGCGACTATTGTAGGGGCGAAGGTGAGGCCAACAAGCACACCCAAAAATCTTGAGAAATGTGTAGTCAGGAGTTTCATGCAAGAGAAGCTCAATGGGGGTTTTCATATGAAGCACTCGTGTAGGTAGACGGTTAATGAGAAAGCATGCAGTAGCAAATGCATCACTCCAAAACCGAAAAGGTACAGAGGCATGAGCAAGAAGAGTAAGCCCAGTCTCAACTATGTGACGGTGTTTACGCTCAACGGCACCGTTCTGCTGATGTGTATGTGGGCATGAGACACGATGAGAAACTCCAAGCTTGCTAAAGAATGTGTTGAGGTTGCGATACTCGCCCCCCCAATCAGACTGAACATGAATAATCTTATGCTGGAGAAGTCGTTCAACATGCTTTTGAAACTGAACAAATATATCAAACACATCAGATTTGCGCTTAATGAGATAAAGCCAAGTAAAGCGACTATAAGCATCAATGAAACTCACATAATAGTTGTGACCACTAACAGAGGTTTGGGCAGGACCCCATACATCTGAAAACACAATCTCAAGAGGACTCTTTACTTCTCTAGTAGAGGAAACAAATGGTAGCTGATGACTCTTGCCTTGTTGACAGGCATCACACACACCTAACTCTTTATTGCTAGACTCTAGTGGCAGCTCATGACGGTGGAGAATATGGCGCACTATGGGAGTGGCAGGATGACCAAGGCGAGAGTGCCACTGTGATGATGATACTCGAATCCCGCTGAAGACACGAGAGAGAGTAGGATCCTCCAGGCGGTACAACCCTTGGCTGAGGCGACCACTAAGCAGAACGTCCCGGGTGGCTCGATCCTTAATAAGAAGATCAAACGGGTGAAATTCACATAGGACATTATTATCAAGAGTGAGTTTTGGAACAGATAACAAATTACGAGTGACCGAGGGAACCCGTAAAACATTGCGAAGATGAAGCTGTCTACTAGGGAGACTAGTCAAAAGAGATGCTTGGCCAATATGAGAGATGGGCATACCTGCGCCATTGGCGGTGTGAACCTTATCGGTACCATAGTAGGGCTGGTGGGTGGTAAGCTTTTGAAGCTCACTCGTCAGATGGTCGGTGGCGCCAGTATCCATGTACCACGCAGGATCGATGGGGTAGGACGGAGTGGACCCCTGGACATGCTCCTTTCCCTTAGTCGCGGCAAAGGCAGCAGGGGCGGCAGGGGGAGGGCCAAAGTCGGCGAGCTGAGCCTGGCGTTCATTGCCCTGCCCATTGTTGCCGATGCCCAGAAAACTGCGCTGAAAACGGCGGTGGCACTTGGAAGCGAGGTGCCCCGGACGTCCGCACAGCTGACAGACGCGAGTGTCGCCGGCTCGCCCGCCACCCGTGGTCGGTGCAGGGGGTGGGGCGGGTTTGGCCGCCGGCGGGGGCGCCGAACCAGCGCCGGGAGGCGCGGGCGGACGCTGGCCACGGTTGGCCCAGTGCGCCGCGGACTGGTTGGTGATGACACCAGCGGCGCGACGGGCCTCGACGCGCTGCTCCGTGAACATGAGGCGCGAGTAAAGCTCGTGGGGAGGCAGCGGCGTCGTGGCGCCATTGACTGCCTCCGCCAGGTTGTCGTAGTCGGAGTCGAGCCCTTGGATGATGAAGCAGGCGAACTCCTCATCGCGGAGTGGCTGACCAAGCGAGGCAAGCGTATCCGCCACCACCTTGATCTTGTTGAAGTAGGTGGAGGCAGAGGAGTCGAGCTTCTTGATTTCACCGAGCTGCCGACGAAGGGCCATGGTGCGGGAGGTGGAGACGTTGGCGAACGCGTGCTCCAGCGTGGTCCAAGCGTCCCTGGAGGTGGCGGCGAAGAGGACGAGACCAGCGACTCCCTCACCTAGGGAGCCCTGGATGGCGGAGAGGATCGCCTGGTCCTGCTGAACCCAAACGCGGTGGTCTGGATTGATGGCGGGGCCTTGCATGGTCATGATCACCTGAGGAGGACATGGAAGAGAACCATCAACATACCCAAGAAGCTCATGGCTGCGGAGCAGCGGCAACACCTTAGCACGCCAGAACAAATAGTTATCCGGGGTTAGCCGGATGGTGATCTGGTTGGCGAAGTGAAACGGCGCCGCCGGTACCGCGGCCGACCCCGGTGCAGCCGTGGCGTACACGGGAGGCGCGACAGCAGGGGCCGGCGCCAAGGGCGCGGGCATGGGTGGAGGAGGCTGCATCCCGGGCGAGGCCGAGGCAGCGGAGCCCCCCGACGCCGTCGGCACGACGGAGAGGGCAGTTGTTGCGACCCCCGTGTCCAACGTCGGGAGGGCGGTGGCGGGTGAACCCGCTGTGGCGGATGTTCCCGCTGTGGCGGCGCCGAGAGACGCCGTGGAGGCCGCAGACGAGGCGGCGAGAAGAGTGGCCGCGGCAACGGTGCTCGGCGGCGGAGGCGGTGCCGAGTACATGGAGCCAACGGCGGTGGTGCCGAAGAACTGCGGCGCCTGGGGAGCAAGCGGGGACGGAGGCGAGTTGAGGAGGGCAGCGAGCGATGCGGGAAGAAGCCCGGAGCTCGTGGTGCCCGATGCGGAAGCGGTCATGGTGGGGAGAGGCGGCGGCGCGGCGCCTAGGGTTTAAGGCGGCGGCGGCGCTAGGGTTAGAGTAGGCGGATCGGTGTTAGGCTGATACCATGTAAAACAACGTTGTTGTGGGAACTTGCTCAACCCTCTAGGGGTGGCATATCTCATATATATATATGGGTACAACGTACATATACACGTATAATACAAAGGCAGCTATACAAAGTCTAACAAGGAGAAAGGGGCGAGGGATCAGGTGGAGGTGTGGGAGTCAGGGGCTCGGCGGCGGTCCCGTTCTAGCATGCCGATCTCCAAAGCATCGGGCCCGATCGTGGCGGCTTGAACGCAAGGTCGCCAAGGCTGACCACACCACCGCCGCTTGCCACCATCACCAGAGCGCTGCGTTTTACAGATCGTTTGCGGCGATTAAGGAAGATGGTTTTAATTGGCGTGACACAGAGCAGGAGGAAGGACGGGATCACGTTCCCATTTTTTGGCAATAATAATAATGATGTAACTTGGTTAGCGGAAACGAGGGAATCACATCCCAAGTTTTTTTTGAACGGATCGTGTTTTACAAGGAAAGAGAAGATTGTATCCAGACTTTGTTTTCACGGACGGTGAGATTGACGTTTAAAAGATCGGATGGACAAGATGATCCCAATCTCCTTCATCAAACGTGTTGTACGACCTACGACCAACTCCAATATAATAGTAAAGATTGCTTGAGGACAAGCAATAAGCTAAGTTTGGGGGAGTTGATACGTCCAAAACGTATCTACTTTCCCGAACACTTTTGCTATTGTTTTGCCTCTAATTTGTGTATTTTGGATACAACTAACACGGACTAACGCTGTTTTCAGAATTGCTCTGGTGTCTTGTTTTTTGCAGAAATTCAACTTTCGGGAAAATCCTCGAAATTTATACCAAAGGGCCTATTTTACCAGGACTCACGGAGCCGAAGGGCAGGCCTGGGGAGGCCAGGGCCCCGACGCTAGGCCGGCGCGGCCTGGAGGGGGCGCCGCCCTAGCGTGTGGCCCCCTCGGCTGCCCTCTGACGCCCTCCTCTGGACTACTTAAAGGTTTCGATCTAAAAACGCGAGGAAGGAAGTCGAAGTCGCCAGAAACCTCCCAGTATGCCGCCACCGTCGCGAAACTCCGTCTCGGGACCAGAAACTCCGTTCTGGCACTCCGCCGGGACGGGGAATTGGAGGAGATCATCGCCATCATCACCACCGACGCCTCTCCATCGACCAGCAATGTTTTCCCATCCATGTGTGAGTAATTCCCCCGCTGTAGGCTGAAGGGGATGGTAGGGATTGGATGAGATTGGTCATGTAATAGCATAAGATTGTTAGGGCATAGTGCCTAGTGTCCGTAATTGGTACTTTGATGATATTGTTGCAACTTGTTATGCTTAATGCTTGTCACTAGGGCCCGAGTGCCATGATCTCAGATCTGAACATGTTATTGTTTCATCATGATATGCATTGTTTTATGATCTTACCTGCAAGTTGTATACACATGTCGCTGTCCGGAACCCGAGGCCCCAAGTGACAAATCGGGACAACCGGAGGGGAAGGCAGTGATGTGAGGATCACATGTGTTCACGGAGTGTTAATGCTTTGCCCGGTACTCTATTAAAAGGAGTACCTTAATATCCAGTAGATTCCCTAGAGGCCCGGCTGCCACCGGCTGGTAGGACAAAAGATGTTGTGCAAGTTTCTCATTGCGAGCACGTACGACTATATACGGAACACATGCCTATGGATTGTTTTGTACTTGGACACTGTTTTATTATTATCTGCAAATGCCATGCTTTGATTGTTACATGAATTTCTCTCATCCATGCAACGCCCGTCATCCATCCATGTGCCTACAGTATTTTAATCCTGCTGTTTACTAAAATCACTACTGCTGTCTCTTACTCGCTGCTATTATTTCACTCTGCTCGCTATAAACATTACTGATAAACTCTTGCGAGCAACTCTGTTTCCAGTGCAGCTGAATTGACAACTCCGCTGTTAAGGCTTTCAAGTATTCTTTGTCTCCCTTGTGTCGAATCAATAAATTGGGTTTTACTTCCCGCGAAGACTGTTGCGATCCCCTATACTTGTGGGTTATCAGACGTCTTCATCAACACCGAACGTGTGACCGAGTACGGAGGTGCTGCCCGATTGTGGCACCGTCTAGATCTTCTACGCGCTTTTGCAAGTGATCATCTTCTGCAACAACGAGATCTAATCTCATAGGCTTTGGAAATCTTCAAGGGTTAGTCTCGTTATCCCCTCGTTGCTACCGTCTACTAGATTGCATCTTGGCTTGGATTTCGTTCTCGCGGTAGGAATTTTTTGTTTTCTATGCTTCGAATCCCTTCAGGAGGGGTCTCTACCTTCTCCAAGAGTTGTTTTTCACCATTATAGCATTGCTGCTATGAATGTTATTCAAGTCAATAGCCGAAATCCAAGAGTTTTCTCTATGAGGATCGTTCGTAGGTCAGAGGAGTTGTGACAAACTAGGAGTGCCAAAAATATTTGGGGAATGAAGCAACGTTATTCTTTTGATTGATAAGTCAAAATTTTAGCATGCTCTCAGTCACTACTAAACATTCATTCCATCAGACAAAAACCCTTTCAAAAGTATCATGAAGTCTACCACCATATCTATGTGGTTGAGTATCAACAAGGTTAAACCCTTAAGGCAATTACTTAACACACAAGTCATAATTCTAGACCTTTTCTTGTTATAATTGTTTGGCAATATTATTTCCATGGCAAGACTCGGTTAACTACAAGAACTAGAGTAAGAGGCTTACACAACAAATTATCCATTCAAATAAAATGCTCTACTCTAATTTCCATGGTTTACTCCCACTAATACAACATTTCAAAAATAATAATAAATGCATAAACATTTCAAACTTCCAAAATGGGAGAAACGTGAAGACATAGCTCTCACAAGTGACTTCACAATTCTTTTTCTTATGATGTGTTCCTTCAAAACTCAGAGTAGATCATTCTCATTAGTATTAAATTAAAAGAGGCAAATGGCAACGCACTTCTCACAAAACATGAAAGGAATTTTATTTTGTATTTTTGTTAATTGGGTTTAAAGGAAAGAAAGGATTGGCGAAAAAAGTAATGTAAAGGAAACATAAAAGAGAAATGGAAAACAAATGAAAAGCAAAGTGGTGGAACAAGTCCAACATGAGTGTTTCAAAGCTCACGTGGAGCTGAACTACAACCTCATTATTACATAAATAAAATGCTAAGGGAACACATCCCCAAACTTAGTCTTTTGCAAGCCCTCTTGATGGCCATTGTGGCGGTGGAGGAAAGACCTCCAAATTCCATCGGCCAATCCAATGGCTAAATTTAGACGTGAGGTTTGCGGTGGAATCTCGATGGTTTATGACGATGTTGCTCGTTTTCTGGATGTTGCCTTCGAGCGCGTACATGTCTTCATACGTGGTGTAGGGGTTTGGCGGTTGCTGCTCTTGTTTTGGTCCTACTTGTTCTTCTTCTTCATCTTCTTCCAGGTAAATTTGCTTCAACCTACGCATCATAATGCAAGCGTCCATCCTCGATAGAGAATAGACCATTATGCATAGGAGCGGCGATCAAGTGATCAGCTCTAATATGATAAGAAAATATCTACTTGTCTTTTCTTAACCATGCCACAAGCATAAAGAGTAGGTAAATCAAGATGATGTCAACCTACCAACAATTCATAAGAGCATCTCCAGTCGCGTCCCCCCAAACCGCCCCCCAAAGGGATCTGGGGCACGCCGGACAAAAAAACGTTCGCCGCGCGGCCCGTGATACGTGATACGTCTCAAACGTATCTATATTTCTTATGTTCAATGCTACTTTTATGATGATACTCACATGTTTTATACACACTTTATGTCATTATTATGCATTTTCCGGAACTAACCTATTAACAAGATGCCACAGAGCGTTCTGTTTTCTGTTGCTTTTGGTTCCAGAAAGGCTGTTCGGACAATATTCTCGGAATTCGACGAAACAAAGACCAAACATCTTATTTCACCAGGAAGGTTCCAGAAGTCCGAGGGGGAGACGAAGATGGTCCAGGGGGGCCCCACAGCACACCTGGGCGCGGGCCCAGGCCTGGCCGCGCCACCAGGTGGGGAGGGCGCCCTGGTGACCTTCTGACGCCGCCTCTTCGCCTATATAAGCCCTCGTGACCTAAAACTTCGACACCAATTGACGAAACTCCAGAAAGACTCCATGGACGCCGCCGCCATCGCGAAACTCCGTTTCGGGGGACAGAAGTCTCTGTTCCGGCACGCGCCGGACGGGAATTGCCCGGAGTCATCTCCATCGACACCACCGCCATCTTCATCGCCGTTGCTGAATCCCATGATGAGGAGGAGTAGTTCTCCCCGAGGCTGAGGGCTCTACCGGTAGCTATGTGGTTCATCTCTCTCTCCCATGGTGTGATCTTTATGTGATCATGAGCTTTGTATCACTATTAATCTATGTGCTACTCTAGTGATGTTATTAAAGTAGTCTATTCATCCTCCATGATGTAATGTTGACAGTGTGTGCATCATGTAGTACTTGGCGTAGGTTATGATTGTAATCTCTTGTAGATTATGAAGTTAACTATTACTATGATAGTATTGATGCGATCTATTCCCCCTTTCATAGCTATTGTTGACAGTGTGTATGCTATGTTAGTATTCGGTCTAAATTGCAACGGTCTATTATGCACTCTAGAGGTTACTTTAATATGAACTCTGGATGTTGTGGAGCTTGTTTACTCTGGCTTGAGGTGTGCTTTTATAGCCCTACACAACGAATGGTGTTTATTATCCAACAAGAGAGTGTAGAAAGTAGCATTTATTTATTCAGTTATGTGATCAATGTTGAGAGAGTCCACTAGTGAAAGTATGA
Organism: Lolium multiflorum; assembly: GCA_030979885.1. Classification (NCBI taxonomy): domain Eukaryota; kingdom Viridiplantae; phylum Streptophyta; class Magnoliopsida; order Poales; family Poaceae; genus Lolium; species Lolium multiflorum. Next base: position 27,268,008 of record CM061753.1, on the reverse strand, counting down.
TCCCTAGGCCTTGTTTCCAAATATCGAATCACCGTTTATTTACTGTTCTACTGCATGTTTACTTGCTGCCATATTTATTTCAGATTGTTATTACCACTCATATTCATCCATATCACTTGCATTTTACTATCTCTTCGCCGAACTAGTGCACCTATACATCTGACAAGTGTATTAGGTGTGTTGGGGACACAAGAGACTTCTTGTATCGTAATTGCAGGGTTGCTTGAGAGGGATATCTTTGACCTCTACCTCCCCGAGTTCGATAAACCTTGGGTGATTCACTTAAGGGAAACTTGCTGCTGTTCTACAAACCTCTGCTCTTGGAGGCCCAACACAGTCTACAGGAATAGAAGCGTGCGTAGACATCAAGCTATTTTGCGCCGTTGTGGGGAGGTAAGGTAAAAGGTATTCACATCCTCCGACTACTAAGCTATTTCATAGCACTGTTGCCGGTGTGTGAGTGCTCGAAGCTATTTCCTTTAGATCCTGCAATTGCATCTTTTTGTTTCTTGTTTTTATTTTTCACTAGTTAGGCATAATGGAAAACAACAAAGCTTTTTAATCTATTTCCTGAGTTAAGACATGAATTGTGTGATGCGAAAATTAAAAAACCTATGGAACCTTATTTGCATGCTAGTAGCAATGTTATTAGTATGAACGCAATTACTACTAATGCTATGGAGAAGTCTAAGCTTGGGGAAGCTAGTTTTTATGATCATTTTAGCTTCCCATCTTTAAGGGAGAAAATTTGCTCTAATAATACTTTATCTCCCATATGCGATAACTCTAATGATGCTTATGATATTTTCAATCCACCTATTGAAAGTATTCCATATAAAATACCTATGAAAATTATTGAACGTGTTATGGATAACCGCTATGAAGGGGATGGAACTGTCCATCCTGGAGATCATTTACTGTTTTTGCATGAATTATGCGGGTTATTAAAGTGTGCAGGTATCTCTATGGATGAAGTGAGGAAGAAACTATTCTCTATGTCGCTGTCTGGTAAAGAGGCGGATTGGTATAAATTGCTGAAGAATAGGCATTCTCTTGATTGGGAGGATATTATGCCTCTCTTTTATTCTAAATTTTATCCTCCTCATGAAGTGCATATTGATAGGAATTACATTTATAACTTTTATCCTCGTGATGGAGAGAGTATTTCCCAAGCATGGGGAGATTGAAGTCACTAATGCTCAAATGTCCCATTCATGAGCTCCCCCGTAATGTTATTATTAATAATTTTTATGCAAGGCTTTCAGGACATCACAAGGACTATCTAGATGCCTGTTTGGAGGGATCTTTCACAAGCAAGGATGTTGAAGCTAGATGGGATCTTCTTGAAAGAATTCAAGAGAATACTGAAGATTGGGAGAACGACAAAGGTAAAGAATCAGGTATAAATTATGATTATGAATGCATTGAAACTTTTATGGATACTGATAAATTTCGAAATATGAGTGCTACTCATGGTCTTGACTCTCAAGTTGTTGCAAATCTTTATAAAGCTTTTGCCTCTCATTTTGAATTGCCTAGGAAGAATTTTGATAAGTATCATGAACCTTTTAAAGACGCTTGCATGAAGGATGAAACTGTTATTAATGATTGCAATAAACATGCCCAAACTTCTGAAAATTCTATTTCTTATAAGCATGTTAATTTTTGTGGAATGCATAGACCTTGTGGAATTAATCAAATCGAAGATGAATATTGTATCCATCATAGGAATGAAAAAACTAGAAAGTGGTTTAGGGCTCTAGATGATCTTGGTGAAAAAGTTTGTGCCATCTATCCTTTTATTTGTGAACTTTGCCATAGAGTTGGTCATTTTAATTTTCAATGCTCCTCCAATGATAATTCGAACCCCATGAGTGCTGCTAATTTGTATTGTGATGATGAAATCCTTCCTAATCAGCATGATGAACTTACTTTATTTTTGGGGTGTGAAGAGTTATCAAGAAAAATCTCTTTGATACATATGAGTGATCTTGATATTGATGATGTCCTGCATGGGTGTCTTTCTTATTGCATTAATAATTTCCATACAAATACTTACATACAAAATATTTTAGAAGATGACACTTTGCCAAAATATGATAGGACCGCTGTGTGTTTTGAACTTATTAATGAAAAGGAGGAATCCTCCCAAGTTTCTTCTATTGTTTCTGGAAATAAATCAGGTTATGTGGAGAAGCCTCCCATCAAGCCTCTCCCTGCTAAAGAAGGGAACGAGGAGAAGAAGAAGAAGAAGAAGAAGAAGAAGAAGAAGAATAAGAAGAAGAAGAAGAAGAAGGGAACGAAGAAGAAGAAGAGGGGGAATAAAAAGAAAGAGGTAACGACATATCCTCGCGTATATGAGATAACGATAGGTAACCGTAAGTATGTTGCTCCTAATGATTATTATGATAATGAATTTAAGTACAATGATCTTCCTATGCCCTTTACCTACATTAGTGATCATGATTTGAAAGAGCACACTACTTTTGATATTGAAAATCTCTGGAAACTAATTCTGAAAATGATGATGTTAATAATTGCCATAGTATTAGTACTATCCATGCTTCTTCCCATAATGATATAGAAAGCTCTAAGCTTGGGGATGAGGTGTTTGAAAATCCTTTTACTACTGATGATTATATGTTTGATACATCTCCTTCTAGTAACAATGATGGTAAGGTTACAGATGAACATACTGTGGAAGATAACTATTCTATTTCTTATGATGATATTATGCCTCCAATCTTTGACAATTATTATAAAGAATGCTATGACATAGGTTATAATTACCCTTATGAAACTTGTCATAGTTATGATGGGATTGCCAAAAACAATTCCCTTAGTATGCAACTTGTTTACCATGTTCAAATTCTTGATAATGATCCTGCTCCAATTACTATTAATGAGAAGAATTCTTCTTATGCCAAAATTAATGATACTTTTATGCATATGAACCATGATAAGAATGTTTTAAGTGATGGTTATATTGTGGATTTCATCAATGATGCTACTGAAAGTTATTATGAGAAAGTAAACATGGTTATATGCATCTTAATAATATTAAGTTTCCCCTCTTTATGTTGAGAATCTTGAAGTTACTCGTGTTTTTATCTTCCTATACTTGTCACTTTGCTCCTCATGAATTTATTTAGGTACAAGATTCCTATGCATAGGAAGCAGGTTAGGATTAAATTTGTTTCATACTTGCTTTTTGATGCTCTCTTTGCTTCAATTCTCATCCTTATGTGAGCATCATTAAAATTACTGAGCCCATCTTAATGGATATAAAGAAAGCACGTCTTGGGAGATAACCCATGTTTTTATTTTGCTACTGCTTTGTTATCTCTTGGAAGTTGTTACTACTGTAGCAACATCTCCTTATTTTTATTTTATTACATTGTTGTGCCAAGTAAAGTCTTTGATAGTAAGGTTGATGCTAGATTTGGATTACTGCGCAGAAACATATTTCCTGCTGTCACGAAATTGAGTAGCCCCTCTGTAGGTAACTCAGAAAAATCTGCCAATTTACGTGCATGATCCTCAGATATGTACGCAACTTTCATTCAATTTGAGCTTTTTCATCTGAGCAAGTTAAGTGCCCCAGAAAAATTCGTCTTTACGGACTGTTCTGTTTTGACAGATTCTGCCTTTTATTTTGCATTGCCTGTTTTGCTATGTTGGATGGATTTCTTTGTTCCATTAACTTTCAGTAGTTTTGGGCAATGTCCAGAAGTGTTAAGAAAGATTGTGTCACCTCTGAACATGTGAATTTTTGATTATGTACTAACCCTCTAATGAGTTTGTTTTGAGTTTGGTGTGGAGGAAGTTTTCAAGGGTCAAGAGAGGAGGATGATACAATATGATCAAGAAGAGTGAAAAGTCTAAGCTTGGGGATGCCCCCGTGGTTCACCCCTGCATATTTCAAGAAGGCTCAAGCATCTGAGCTTGGGGATGCCCAAGGCACCCCCTTCTCATCGACAACTTATCAGGTCACCTCTAGTGAAACTATATTTTTATTCCATCACATCTTATGTACTTTACTTGGAGTGTCTGTGTGCTTTTATTTTCGTTTTGTTATTTTCATTCTCTGAATAAATTCATGCTTATGTGGGAGAGAGACACGCTCCGCTGTTTCATATGAACACTGGTGTTCTTAGCTTTACTTTTAATGTTCATGGCGAAGGTTGAAACTACTTCGTTCATTGTTATTTGGTTGGAAACAGAAAATGCTTCATGTGGTAATTGGTATATGGTCTTGAATAATTTGATACTTGGCAATTGTTTTGCTCAAATAGATCATGTTTAAGCTCTTGCATCATGTACTTTGCACCTATTAATGAAGAACTACCATAGAGCTTGTTAAAATTTGGTTTGCATGATTGGTCTCTCTAAAGTCTAGATATTTTCTGGTGAAGTGTTTGAACAAGGAAGACAGTGTAGAGTCTTATAATGCTTGCAAATATGTTCTTATGTAAGTTTTGCTGTACCGGTTCATACTTGTGTTTGCTTCAAACAACCTTGCTAGCCAAAGCCTTGTACTGAGAGGGAATTCTTCTCGTGCATCCAAATCCTTGAGCCAAAACCTATGCCATTTGTGTCCACCATACCTACCTACTATGTGGTATTTCTCTGCCATTCCAAAGTAAATTGCTTGAGTGCTACCTTTAAAATTTCATTCCTTGTCTTTGCAATATATAGCTCATGGGAAAATAGCTTAAAAACTATTGTGGTAAAGAATATGTCGCTTATGTATCTTATTTCTTATAAGTTGCTTGTTGAGCGGTAACCATGTTTCTGGGGACGCCATCAACTATTACACCTTTGTTGAATATCATGTGAGTTGCTATGCATGTTCGTCTTGTCTGAAGTAAGGGTGATTTATCATGATCAAATGGTTTGAGTATGCATATTGTTAGAGAAGAACATTGGGCCGCCAACCGAAGCCATGTATCATGGTGGAAGTTTCAGTTTGGACATTAATCCTCAATCTCTTATGAGAATATTATCTGTTATTGAATTATGCATTAAAGAGGAGTCCATTATCTGTTTTCTATGTTATCCCGGTATGGATGTCCTTAGTTGAGATCTATCAAAAAACGAGAAATCAAATGCGATCTATCTCCTTAGAACTTTGTACAGGCGGCATAGAGGTACCCCTTTGTGACACTTGGTTGAAACATATGATTATGCAATGATAATCCATGTAAATCCAAGCTAAGTAGGACAAGGTGCGAGCACTATTGGTATTATATGCATGAGGCTTGCAACTTATAGGATGTCTTATGCATAACACATATGAATTATTACTAGCGTTGACAAAATTGTTTCTATGTTTTCAAAATAAAAGCTCTAGCACAAAATAGTAATCCATGCTTGATACGCGTACAACACGCGTCCGTTGGGAACCCCAAGAGGAAGGTGTGATGCGTACAGCGGCAAGTTTTCCCTCAGTATGAAACCAAGGTTTATCGAACCAGTAGGAGCCAAGAAGCACGTTGAAGGTTGATGGCGGCGGGATGTAGTGCGGCGCAACACCGGAGATTCCGGCGCCAACGTGGAACCTGCACAACACAACCAAAGTACTTTGCCCCAACGAAACAATGAGGTTGTCAATCTCACCGGCTTGTGTAACAAAGGATTAGATGTATAGTGTGGATGATGATTGTTTGCAGAGAACAGTAGAACAAGTATTGCAGTAGATTGTATTTCAGTATAGAGAATTGGACCGGGGTCCACAGTTCACTAGAGGTGTCTCTCCCATAAGATAAACAGCATGTTGGGTGAATAAATTACAGTTGGGAAATTGACAAATAAAGAGGGCATGACCATGCACATACATATTACGATGAGTATAGTGAGATTTAATTGGGCATTACGACAAAGTACATAGACCGCTATCCAGCATGCATCTATGCCTAAAAGTCCACCTTCAGGTTATCATCCGAACCCCCTCCAGTATTAAGTTGCTAACAACAGACAATTGCATTAAGTATTGCGCGTAATGTAATCAGTAACTACATGCTTGAACATAGCACCAATGTTTTATCCCTAGTGGCAACAGCACATCCATAATCTTAGAGATTTCTGTCACTTCCCATTCACGGAGACATGAACCCACTATCGAGCATAAATACTCCCTCTTGGAGTTACAAGCATCTACTTGGCCGAGAGCATCTACTAGTAACGGAGAGCATGCAAGATCATAAACAACACATAGACATAACTTTGATAATCAACATAACAAGTATTCTCTATTCATCGGATCCCAACAAACGCAACATATAGAATTACAGATAGATGATCTTGATCATGTTAGGCAGCTCACAAGATCCGACAATTAAGCACAATGGGAGAAGACAACCATCTAGCTACGCTATGGACCCATAGTCCAGGGGTAGACTACTCACTCATCACTCCGGAGGCGACCATGGCGGCGTAGAGTCCTCCGGGAGATGATTCCCCCTCTGGGTGCCGGAGGCGATCTCCTGAATCCCCGAGATGGGATTGGCGGCGGCGGCGTCTGGAAGGTTTTCCGTATCGTGGCTCTCGGTACTAGGGTTTCGCGACGGAGGCTTTAAGTAGGCGGAAGGGCAGGTCAGGAGGCGGCACGAGGGGCCCACACCCTAGGTCGGCGCGGCCAGGGCTTGGGCCGCGCCGCCCTATGGTGTCGCCACCTCGTGGCCCCACTTCGTCTCCGGTCTTCCGGAAGCTTCGTGGCAAAATAGGACCCGGGCGTTGATTTCGTCCAATTCCGAGAATATTTCGTTACTAGGATTTCTGAAACCAAAAACAGCAGAAAACAAGAATGGCACTTCGGCATCTTGTTAATAGGTTAGTTCCGAAAATGCACGAATATGACATAAAGTGTGCATAAAACATGTAGATATCATCAATAATGTGGCATGGAACACAAGAAATTATCGATACGTCGGAGACGTATCAGCATCCCCAAGCTTAGTTCTGCTCGTCCCGAGCAGGTAAAACGATAACAAAGATAATTTCGGAGTGACATGCCATCATAACCTTGATCATACTATTTGTAAAGCATATGTAGTGAATGCAGCGATCAAAACAATGTATATGACATGAGTAAACAAGTGAATCATAAAGCAAAGACTTTTCATGAATAGTACTTCAAGACAGGCATCAATAAGTCTTGCATAAAAGTTAACTCATAAAGCAACACAAAGGAAGATTAAGTTTCAGCGGTTGCTTTCAACTTGTAACATGTATATCTCATGGATATTGTCAACATAGAGTAATATAATAAGTGCAATATGCAAGTATGTAGGAATCAATGCACAGTTCACACAAGTGTTTGCTTCTTGAGGTGGAGAGAAATAGGTGAACTGACTCAACAATGAAAGTAAAAGAATGGTCCTCCATAGAGGAAAAGCATCGATTGCTATATTTGTGCTAGAGCTTTGATTTTGAAAACATGAAACAATTTTGTCAACGGTAGTAATAAAGCATATGTATCATGTAAATTATATCTTACAAGTTGCAAGCCTCATGCATAGTATACTAATAGTGCCCGCACCTTGTCCTAATTAGCTTGGACTACCGGATCATCGCAATGCACATGTTTTAACCAAGTGTCACAAAGGGGTACCTCTATGCCGCCTGTACAAAGGTCTAAGGAGAAAGCTCGCATTGGATTTCTCGCTATTGATTATTCTCAACTTAGACATCCATACCGGGACAACATAGACAACAGATAATGGACTCCTCTTTTATGCATAAGCATGTAACAACAATTAATAATTTTCTCATATGAGATTGAGGATATTGTCCAAAACTGAAACTTCCACCATGGATCATGGCTTTAGTTAGCGGCCCAATGTTCTTCTCTAACAATATGCATGCTTAACCATAAGGTGGTAGATCTCCCTTACTTCAGACAAGATGAACATGCATAGCAACTCACATGAAATTCAACAAAGAATAGTTGATGGCGTCCCCATTGAACATGGTTATCGCACAACAAGCAACTTACTAAGAGATAAAGTGCATAAGTACATATTCAATACCACAATAGTTTTTAAGCTATTTGTCCCATGAGCTATATATTGCAAAGGTGAATGATGGAATTTTAAAGGTAGCACTCAAGCAATTTACTTTGGAATGGCGGAGAAATACCATGTAGTAGGTAGGTATGGTGGACACAAATGGCATAGTGGTTGGCTCAAGGATTTTGGATGCATGAGAAGTAATCCCTCTCGATACAAGGTTTAGGCTAGCAAGGCTATTTGAAACAAACACAAGGATGAACCGGTGCAGCAAAACTCACATAAAAGACATATTGTAAACATTATAAGACTCTACACGTCTTCCTTGTTGTTCAAACTCAATACTAGAAATTATCTAGACCTTAGAGAGACCAAATATGCAAACCAAATTTTAGCATGCTCTATGTATTTCTTCATTAATGGGTGCAAAGTATATGATGCAAGAGCTTAAACATGAGCACAACAATTGCCAAGTATCACATTACCCAAGACATTTTAGCAATTTACTACATGTATCATTTTCCAATTCCAACCATATAACAATTTAACGAAGAAGAAACTTCGCCATGAATATTATGAGTAGAGCCTAAGGACATACTTGTCCATATGCTACAGCGGAGCATGTCTCTCTCCCATGGTGAATGCTAGGATCCATTTATTCAAACAAAACAAAAACAAAAACAAACCGACGCTCCAAGAAAAGCACATAAGATGTGATGGAATAAAAATATAGTTTCAGGGAAGGAACCTGATAATGTTGTCGATGAAGAAGGGGATGTCTTGGGCATCCCCAAGCTTAGACGCTTGAGTCTTCTTAGAATATGCAGGGGTGAACCACCGGGGCATCCCCAAGCTTAGAGCTTTCACTCTCCTTGATCATGTTGCATCATACTCCTCTCTTGATCCTTGAAAACTTCCTCCACACCAAACTTAGAACAACTCATTAGAGGGTTAGTGGACAATAAAAATTAACATGTTCAGAGGTGACATAATCATTCTTAACACTTCTGGACATTGCATAAAGCTACTGGACATTCATGGATCAAAGAAATTCATCCAACATAGCAAAAGAGGCAATGCGAAATAAAAGGCAGAATCTGTCAAAACAGAACAGTTCGTATTGACGAATTTTATCGAGGCACCAGACTTGCTCAAATGAAAATGCTCAAATTGAATGAAAGTTGCGTACATATCTGAGGATCACTCACGTAAATTGGCATAATTTTCTGAGTTACCTACAGAGAAAACAGCCCAGATTCGTGACAGCAAAGAAATCTGTTTCTGCGCAGTAATCCAAATCTAGTATGAACTTTACTATCAACGACTTTACTTGGCACAACAAAACACTAAACTAAGATAAGGAGAGGTTGCTACAGTAGTAAACAACTTCCAAGACACAAAATAAAAACAAAGTACTGTAGTAAAAACCATGGGTTGTCTCCCATAAGCGCTTTTCTTTAACGCCTTTCAGCTAGGCGCAGAAAGTGTGTATCAAGTATTATCAAGAGATGGTGTGTCAACCTTACCTTGGGCTTTACCCTTACCTTTCTTATTGTTTTTCTTTCCCTTTGATTTAGGAAATATATGATTTCCCCCCGGTGTAGAGGTGAATTCCAGGGTGCCTTCTCCCACATCAATGACTGCTCCCAATAGTTTCAGCAGGGATCTTCCGAGTGTGATTTTTCCTGTCCCTACACATTCAATAACAAGATAATCAATGGATATTGTTCTTCCAAGAATGGTTGTATGCACACCTGCGGCTATTCCCTTAGGAATTATAATAGAGTTATCAATGAGAGTTATTTCTTCTCCTCCTTCATCGACTCCCCAAAGTTTCAAAGATTTATAAATGCTCTCAGGTATAAGGCAAAATTCAGACATAATATCACAGTTGGCACGAAGAGTTCGATCACCGATAATAATTTTAATAGTAGGATCCCATAATGAAAGTTTAGAGTTCACTAAAACTTGTTCAAGACGATTACGAACATGGCAATAGTTGTCATCCAAGCGAGATGTACTTATCTCGAGATTGTTTAATCTATTATAAATGCTAGTGAGGGCTGAATCAAAGTTATTAGCTGAATCATGTGATGCAACCAACTTCTTTATGGCATTAAAAGCTTGATCACCATTGCAATGAAGGAAATCTCCTCCCACTAAAGCATCCAAAGCATATCTATAGCGAATCATAAGACCAAAATAAAAATTACTAAGGAGCAAACTTAGAGTCATTTGAGGTTCAGTTTTACGATAAGAAGTAAAAATTCTAGACCAAGCATCCTTAAAACTCTCCTCATCCCCTTGTTTAAAAGTGAAGACTAATTCTTCAGGTGAAGAAGTAACAGGTTCAGAGCTAGATATGGTAACAAAAGTAACTAATTTTTTTATATTTTTAATGTAGAGTGCAAGATAGTAAATAAAGCAAACTAGATAAGGTAAATGCAAGTAACTAATTTTTTTTGTGTTTTTGATATAGTAAACAAGATAGCAAATAAAGTAAAACTAGCAACTAATTTTTTTGTATTTTGATTTAGTGCAGCAAACAAAGTAGTAAATAAAACTAAGCAAGACAAAAACAAAGTAAAGAGATTGGGATGTGGAGACTCCCCTTGCAGCGTGTCTTGATCTCCCCAGCAACGGCGCCAGAAAAAGAGCTTGATACACGTACAACACGCGTCCGTTGGGAACCCCAAGAGGAAGGTGTGATGCGTACAGCGGCAAGTTTTCCCTCAGTATGAAACCAAGGTTTATCGAACCGTAGGAGCCAAGAAGCACGTTGAAGGTTGATGGCGGCGGGATGTAGTGCGGCGCAACACCAGATTCCGGCGCCAACGTGGAACCTGCACAACACAACCAAAGTACTTTGCCCCAACGAAACAGGTTGTCAATCTCACCGGCTTCTGTAACAAAGGATTAGATGTATAGTGTGGATGATGATTGTTTAGAGAACAGTAGAACAGTATTGCAGTAGATTGTATTTCGGATAGAGAATTGGACCGGGGTCCATTCACTAGAGGTGTCTCTCCCATAAGATAAACAGCATGTTGGGTGAACAATTACATTTGGGCAATTGACAAATAAAGAGGGCATGACCATGCACATACATATTATGATGAGTATAGTGAGATTTAATTGGGCATTACGACAAAGTACATAGACCGCTATCCAGCATGCATCTATGCCTAAAAAGTCCACCTTCAGGTTATCATCCGAACCCTCCAGTATTAAGTTGCTAACAACAGACAATTGCATTAAGTATTGCGCGTAATGTAATCAGTAACTACATCCTTGAACATAGCACCAATGTTTTATCCCTAGTGGCAACAACACATCCATAATCTTAGAGATTTCTGTCACTTCCCAGATTCACGGAGACATGAACCCACTATCGAGCATAAATACTCCCTCTTGGAGTTACAAGCATCTACTTGGCCAGAGCATCTACTAGTAACGGAGAGCATGCAAGATCATAAACAACACATAGACATAACTTTGATAATCAACATAACAAGTATTCTCTATTCATCGGATCCCAACAAACGCAACATATAGAATTACAGATAGATGATCTTGATCATGTTAGGCAGCTCACAAGATCCGACAATTAAGCACAATGGGGAGAAGACAACCATCTAACTACTGCTATGGACCCATAGTCCAGGGGTAGACTACTCACTCATCACTTCGGAGGCGACCATGGCGGCGTAGAGTCCTCCTCGGAGATGATTCCCCTCTCCGGCAGTGCGGAGGCGGTCTCCTGAATCCCCCGAGATGGGATTGGCGGTGGCGGCGTCTCTGGAAGGTTTTCCGTATCGTGGCTCTCGCTGGGGGTTTCGCGACGGAGGCTTTAAGTAGGCGGAAGGGCAGGTCGGAGGCGGCACGAGGGCCCACACCCTAGGTCGGCGTGGCCAGGGCTTGGGCCGCGCCGCCCTATGGTGTCGCCACCTCGTGGCCCCACTTCATCTCCTCTTCGGTCTTCTGGAAGTTTCGTGGCAAAATAGGACCCTGGGCGTTGATTTCGTCCAATTCCGAGAATATTTCGTTACTAGGATTTCTGAAACCAAAAACAGCAGAAAACAGGAATGGCACTTCGGCATCTTGTTAATAGGTTAGTTCCGAAAATGCACGAATATGACATAAAGTGTGCATAAAACATGTAGATATCATCAATAATGTGGCATGGAACACAAGAAATTATCGATACGTCGGAGACGTATCATGCTTCCCTCTGCGAAGGGCCTTTCTTTTACTTTATGTTGAGTCAGTTTACCTACTTCTTTCTATCTTAGAAGCAAACACTTGTGTCAACTGTGTGCATTGATTCCTACATACTTGCTTATTTGCATTCATCATATTACTTTGTGTTGACAATTATCCATGAGATATACATGTTGAAGTTGAAAGCAACCGCTGAAACTTATATCTTCCTTTGTGTTGCTTCAAAACTTTCTACTAAGAATTTATTGCTTTATGAGTTAACTCCTATGCAAGTCTTATTGATGCTTGTCTTGAAAGTACTATTCATGAAAAGTCTTTGCTATATGATTCAGTTGTTTAATCATTGTCTTTACCATTGCTTCGAATCACTTCATTCACCTCATATGCTTTACAATAGTATTGATCAAGATTATGATAGCATGTCACTTCAGAAATTATCCTTGTTATCGTTTACCTACTCGAGGGCGAGTAGGAACTAAGCTTGGGGATGCTTGATACGTCTCAAACGTATCTATAATTTCTTATGTTCCATGCTACTTTTATGATGATACTCACATGTTTTATACACACTTTATGTCATTATTATGCATTTTCCGGAACTAACCTATTAACAAGATGCCACAGAGCCAGTTCCTGTTTTCTGTTATTTTTGGTTCCAGAAAGGCTGTTCGGGTAATAATCTCGAAATTCGACGAAACAAAAACCAAACATCTTATTTCACCGAAGGAAAGTTTGAGGGGAGACGAAGATGGGCCGGGGGGCCCACACCACAGGCGCGGGGGCCTGGCCGCGCCACCGGGTGGGAGGGCGCCCTGGTGCCCCTCGACGCCGCCTCTTCGCCTATATAAGCCCTCGTGACCTAAAACTTGACACCAATTGAGGAAACTCCGAAAGACCCGGGACGCCGCGCCATCGCGAAACCGTTTCGGAGAATCTCTGTTCCCGCACGCCGCCGGACGGGGAATTGCCCCCGAGTCATCTCCATCGACACCACCGCCATCTTCATCGCCGTTGCTGACTCCCATGATGAGGAGGGAGTAGTTCTCCCCGAGGCTGAGGGCTCTACCGGTAGCTATGTGGTTCATCTCTCTCTCCCATGGTGTGATCTTTATGTGATCATGAGCTTTGTATCACTATTAATCTATGTGCTACTCTAGTGATGTTATTAAAGTAGTCTATTCATCCTCCATGATGTAATGTTGACATGTGTGCATCATGTAGTACTTGGCGTAGGTTATGATTGTAATCTCTTGTAGATTATGAAGTTAACTATTACTATGATAGTATTGATGCGATCTATTCCCCTTTCATAGCTATTGTTGACAGTGTGTATGCTATGTTAGTACTCGGTCTAAATTGCAACGGTCTATTATGCACTCTAGAGGTTACTTTAATATGAACTCCGGATGTTGTGGAGCTTGTTTACTCTGGCTTGAGGTGTGCTTTTATAGCCCTACACAACGAATGGTGTTTGTTATCCAACAAGAGAGTGTAGAAAGTAGCATTTATTTATTCAGTTATGTGATCAATGTTGAGAGAGTACACTAGTGAAAGTATGATCCCTAGGCCTTGTTTCCAAATATCGAATCACCGTTTATTTACTGTTCTACTGCATGTTTACTTGCTGCCATATTTATTTCAGATTGTTATTACCACTCATATTCATCCATATCACTTGCATTTTACTATCTATTCGCCGAACTAGTGCACCTATACATCTGACAAGTGTATTAGGTGTGTTGGGGACACAAGAGACTTCTTGTATCGTAATTGGGGTTGCTTGAGAGGGATATCTTTGACCTCTACCTCCCCGAGTTCGATAAACCTTGGGTGATTCACTTAAGGGAAACTTGTTGTTGTACAAACCTCGCTCTTGGAGGCCCAACACTCTACAGGAATAGAAGTGCGTAGACATCGTCGGCGGCCCAATACGGTGTCCGGCGTCCCGAGCCTGTCCCCGCTACACATGGGACGCTCCGGGCATGCCGGACACAACGAAATAAGGGCGAGGAGGCGCGGGCCCGACGCGTCAGCGGCTCGGATGCTCAACCGCCGCCTACGTAGCGACAATGCAGTTGCCGGGAAGCGGAACCGTCGCATTGGCAACCGCGTCGACCGATGCACCAACCGCCGGAATGGAGCGCGGACTCCTCGGAAGAGCAACCGCCGCCCTCTTCGACTTCTGCGTCGCCGTTCATCCGCGTTCAATAAGACCCGTACATCGGCGCTTTTGGATCTTCAACCGGCCGCCATTCATCCAAGCTCCCATCCGACACCTCCAGCGACGATGAGCTACATCTCCGAGCTTTCATCCGACACCTCCAGCGAGGGCAAGCCTGCTGGATGGTGCCATTGGTGGGACAATACCCGGATGCCCAGCAGCGGCGACGATTCCCCGCCGCCAGTTGACGCGGAGGAAGGGCTGGGCGTGGAGGAGGACGTAGAGGAGGAAGGGTCAGAAGAGGCGGCGGCGGCCCGTGCGAAGGCGGAGGCGGACACGAAAGCGAAGGCCAAGGCGCAGCCGGCGAGCACCGGCGACGACGAGGAGGACACTAGTTCCTCCGACGCGTCGGCCGGCACCGCCTCTTCAGAAGAGGTGACGAGCATGAAGCGCCACCGTGATGACGACGACGAGGCGGGGCCATCATCGAAGAAGAAGAAGTAGTTTAAAATAATTTATATGTAATTTAATTATATTTTTTCAAATTTTTATATGTAATTTATTCATGTTGAACTGATTTGAATATTAGTAAAGAGTTTTCTTCTATCTATTTAAATTATTTTTAATGTTTAGGAGCGGCGTTTGGGGGCGCGTCTGGGGAGCGACGTCCCCCAAACGCGGCACGAATAAAACACGTCCCACGAACGCTCGATCCTGCGCGATTTAGGGGACGCGACTGGAGTTGCTCTAAGCTGGAAAGGTGATGATGTTGCTTCCTGCGCTATGCTCCTCAGAGACAAAGGGTGGCCCTGCCGTGTGTCTCAATGTGCTAAGAAACTCAAGTGTCAACTGGACACAATGTTCCTCCTACGGTGATAAACTTTTCCTCCCGTCTCTCCTCTCAGCCGCGGCTTAACCCTAGCCGCCTCCAGTTCTTCCTCCTCCATAGATTGGTTTCTCCTCCTTCGGTCGGCTTCGCCGGCGTTGGGAGGAGTGGGGAACCCGATCTATGCGTGGAATTTCGAATAAAAGTTGTTTTCATTAGATTATGTTAGGATTTTGGTAGCCGTCTTCTTGTTGGTTTCCCCTCAATGGAGATGGCATCGTCTGCAATAAGTGATCTTCGGCCTTTCGTTCGGCGACGAGATCTTCTTTCCGGCGTCAATTGTGGTGTTGAACGATCACAATTTTCTAGCTATGGGCCTTCGGATCTTACTTCGCCAGATCGATTTTGGATCTTTTGTCGTTGTTGCCGCGGGGAGGATTATCCTCGCAGTTTTTGTCCCGGCTGCTATGTCCTCGACAATGGTGATTCGTACTCTCGGCTCTCCATCGACGATGACAAAGCTAGTCGGTTATTATTCACTGATATACTGGTGTTGGTACTCTTGCCGATGTTGTATAACTGATTTAATGGTTGGGTGCGACATTATTTCTAATACTCCGTAGTAATGATCATGTGACATACCTCGCATCCACCGGCACCAAAGTAATCAAGATGATGTTGCTCGACGTGTCAATTGGACATTGTTTTGGTCTAACAAAATATTCATACCGTGTCTAGTGTGATGAAGAATTCTGTTTCCAGCACATACAAGATATGTTTTTGATCGACTAGAGAATCGTTCAGATGGTTTCCCCGTGGATGGTTCATTGAACCCAGCTTGAAAAGACGGACGAGATGCACCAAGACGAGCACAGAAATCAGTAGTTGTGGTCAAATGCTTGTTTTCCTAATTTGTTTTGCAAAAAGTCCACTAATTCTTTTCTTCTTCTTTGAACAGCAAAACGCCTGTAATGTATGTTTCCCTAAGAAGCCGTTAATAATCGAGTAAATCAATTCATAAAAGTCACCGGCCTCCACCGCGGCCCTGGCTCGTTCGTTTCCACCCTCCACCTCTGACACGCGGGAGGAAGAAGACGGCTTCCGCCCCCGTCGTGGCATCGCGAGCCGAGGGAATATGCGGCGCTGTGCCTGTGCGAACACCCCCAATGAATCACTGGCAATGAGCTGCGGATACGGTTTCCGCCTTGCCTTGCCTGGCCGCCGGCGGTCGCCGTCGAATCGGCCGCTTCAACCCATGGCTTTCTTTTTTACAATTTCTTTCCAGCGTCTCCTCCTCCTTAGTCCTCCGCCACGCCGCGCGCCCCCCACCTGAACCCTCTTTTAAACCCGCCACCGCCTCCTCATCTCACACAAAGCTCCTTGCTTTCTGCACGGCCGGCCGGGGACTAGCAGCAAGAGCGAGCTCGCGAAGCGGCGGTCGGATGGCGGGGCTGGCGGTGAAGGCGGGGAGCAGGCCGCCGTGGCTGGGGCTGGGGGCGGCGGTGTGGGTGCAGGCGTCGGCGGGGACCAGCTCCGCCTTCGCGCTCTACTCGCACGCGCTCAAGGTCGCGCTCGGCGCCGACCAGAGCCAAATCGCGCTGCTCGGGGTCGCCTGCAACGTCGGGGACAGCCTCGGCCTGCTGCCCGGCGTCGTCTGCAACAAGCTCCACCCGGCGCTGCTCCTGCTCGTGGCCGCCGCTTCCGGCTTCCTCGGATACGGCGCCACCTGGCTCGCCGTCTCCGGCATTGCGCCCGCGCTGCCCTACTGGCTGGTGAGTGCTCAGATCTCCTCACTGTTTGAACCCTTGATCTGTAGTTCTAGCCTCTAGGTCCTGACATGGCATACTTGGAACTGCTCTGCTGGATTCTAGTGTAAGTTACTCGGGGCAAAATTAATTTATCCATTTTATATTAGCGGGGACCAGTTAAACAAGTGTCTCTTTCTAAAAAAGAAATCTTGGAACAGAACTATTCTAATGTTAGCAACAAGTAGGACTAATTTGGCTTCATTTGCCGGCAATATGCACATAGCCACATAGTATTTAGAACTGCTTACCTAATTTACCCGGAAGATTTGGCCTTTACTATGCTACCTTCTTTGCTTTTGCCATTTTACAGATATGGATTGCATTATGCGTTGGTTCAAACAGTGGCGCGTGGATGTCGACCGCCGTTTTAGTAACCAACATGAGGAACTTCCCCCTAAGCAGAGGTGCTGTCGCTGGAATCCTCAAAGGCTATTCTGGTTTAAGTGCTGCTGTCTACACAGCCATCTACACCGGCGCCCTTCACGGTTCAGCTGCGAACCTCTTGCTTTTTCTCACTCTGGGAGTTGCTACCGTCTGTCTTCTGGCAATGTACTTTGTGAGGCCTTGTGAGCCTTCTCTGGTGGAGAATTCCTCGGAGAGAGTTCACTTCCTTTTCGTACAAATCAGCAGCGCTCTTCTCGGGGTTTATCTTGTCGCCGCCACAACATTGGATAATTTTGTGACTCTTTCCCCCGCTTTGAACTATTCCCTGCTTGCTATTATGGTCATTCTCATTCTTTCACCAATAGCAATACCCGTGAAAATGACATTGTTTCGAACTAACCAAAGGAAAGGCTCTTCTGCCGCTGATAACGATCATACAGAACCATTTATTCTGCCTTCTTCCACTGAACCGAACTTGGGCAATATTGAAGATGAGGATCCTGCTGATATTGACGTTCTCTTAGCTGAGGGTGAAGGGGCTGTAAAGCAGAAGAGGAAGAAACCAAGAAGGGGAGAGGACTTCAGGTTCCGTGAAGCTCTGCTGAAGGCAGATTTCTGGCTGCTCTTTGGAGTGTTTTTTATAGGTGTTGGATCTGGAGTTACCGTTCTCAACAATCTAGCACAAATTGGAATTGCAGCTGGTTCTGCTGACACAACTATAGCAGTCTCTCTCTTCAGTCTGGGCAACTTCTTTGGCCGCTTAGGAGGTGGTGCGGTTTCTGATTATCTTGTCAGGTAATACAATCTCTGTTTTTATTCAATTGCAAGATATGATATACTTTCATCTACCTGTTCAAGCACCAGTTTGTTTTTTGGATCAAGTGTGGCATGCCAGGTTAGCTATGCAGCCAATAGATTTTTCAACAAAATATATTTCGTCTGCCATTTTCCTGATAGAATTGTTAAAGCCTTCATTCCAGCTTCAACTTCCAAGCCAATAAGAATGGCTGACATTCTTCTCTCTCTTTGTCAGCTGAATAGCTGATTTTTTTACATATAAGAAGGAGCACGTTATCCCTGCCACGCATTATGGATCAAACTGTTTCTCTAACTGAATTAGCCAATAAATAACGGGTTGACAATATATTTCTCAATTATGGCTGGAACAGTTCTTTTCCAAACCATTTAAAGCTTGAAGAGTAAAGGTGTCAGCTAAATAGCAGATTTTTTTATATCCCTACCACGCATTATGGGTCAAACTGTTTCTCTAACTGAATTATTAAAGCCTCCATTCCAACTTCAGATTAGTACAAGCCAATAAATAATGGGTTGACAATATATCTCTCTTTATGGCTGGAACAGTTTTTTTTTCTAAACCATTTAAAGCTTGAAGTATAAAGAAGGTTCCCTGTAGCATGAAATATAAATATTCAATCAGAAACTTTCTTGTTTGGATGCAATGCACGGTTGAATGTGCCCACGTTTTGAAGTTGATACATTCATCCTACAGTTAGTTAACCAAGCTTCTTTTCCAGGTCAAGGACGATTCCACGTACAGTGTTGATCATAGGCACCCAATTGGTGATGATAATCAACTACCTAGTATTTGCATTGGGTCTCTATGCTACGCTCTACATCTCCGTAGGCATACTTGGCATCTGCTATGGTGTCCATTTCTCGGTGATGGTGTCGACTTCATCGGAGCTGTTCGGGCTGAAGCAGTTCGGGAAGATCTACAATTTCATCTTGCTAGCGAACCCACTCGGTGCGCTCGTGTTCAGCAGTCTTGCAGGGTATATCTATGACCTTGAAGCTGCAAAGCAGCACAGTGCTGGAGCAGTGGGGGACTCTGAGAATGTCACGGTATGCTACGGGCCCAGCTGTTTCAGGCTCACGTTCTGTGTTCTGTCAGGCATGGCCTGCTTGGGAACGTTGCTGGGTGTGGTTCTGACCGTGAGGATCCGACCGGTGTATCAGAAGCTCTATGGAGGTAGCCAGCCCAGGATCTCTGGACATTGATGGCCCGTGACTGGTGAGCTTGTTTGTGATCTGTTGTAATGTATTGTACTACTTGAAATATGAGCACGTGTTTATTTTCATTTTTTTTTGGGTGCTCTGTATTGCAATTTTGGGACCTGGTTCTTGATTAGTTCAGTCTTGGTCTCTGTATATGGTGAGGAATGATATATGTTTTTTTTTTTTGAGGTTTCTGGTTGATCCTCTGGAGCATGAACCTGAAGATATAAATATATTAACTGAGGTCTGACGTTTGTATGTAATAGCATATTAGCACTTTTCATTTTTCATTTCCTTATGCACCTACTCATCATGTATTCTTAGGATGGTGTTTATGTTTTCAGAAACCAACCCTGTTCAATGGGTTCTCGGACTTGTTCCTTACAAGCTTACCTGTAACTGAAGTTCTTAGTTGGAAGACTGTGCTCCTACAAGTTTTTTGTTGAGAAATAAGATCATCTCTCTGGTGCTTTCGAGACCACCGCTTGTTTGTAGTTCTGAAAATTAACATCGAATGACAAATTGGCAGCTGGTCTTACTTCTTTGCAGTTTGATTCACTCCCGACTGCAACTGTTCAACTGGGATGTACTAAGGTTGAACCTAGAAGAAACTAATTAGTTTGCATGCAGGAGGCTAAGTTCAGGGACGGGGAGAAGAGATCAATGACATCTACGAGTACCAGTTTAACATCAGGAAGGACCTCGATGCACAGATCTTCTCCAGGTGATTGCAGAACCCATTAAAACCTAATATTTCAGAAACTTTATTTGGGAGCCAGTGCCAATGAAGAGTACTTTTTTTTACAAAATAACAAGGCAAAAGACTTGCCATTTTTCATTGATTAAGCAGAAGAGAGTTGGCCGGTTAATTAGCTGTAGTGGATTCGGAGAGTGGGGATGATGTATAGCTATCTGCGGTCTCTGAATTAATCAATTAATTCGATGGATTTTGTGAAATCAGGTAATTTGAACAAGGCATTCGTGATACCAGCATGGCCAAAACCCAGAAACCGAGCAGTTCGTGTATGACTAGTTTTTACAATATGGGTCGATGAGCGTACTAGACTACTACTGTATATCTTGACGCATTGCTTGATAATGTAAAATCTAAAGATAGGAATACTACATAATGCATCCAAGGATTATGCACTTTTGCTACAAAACCTGTGAAAACTGGTGTACATTCTTCATTTGTTGCTCCACAAACAGTACGGTCAGAGTCTCTCAAAGGCACCTCGCTCCAGTCATGAAATAGGAGGATTAGCCAAGGTGGGATACATGGTGCGGTGAAAGTTATCACAGCTCTTTATTTACACTTAGTATTATTTAATTTTATTAAACACTGTCTTGACTAGCTTTGAATCTTATTTTCATGTGTTTTTAGGTGGTTAGCACATACTAGGACTGTCTAGGCTACTGCTACTCATGATGGAATTCGGTTTAATTAGGTTCCACCATTCCAAAGGCTCCCTGATGCTTTGTCAGGATCCATGCTTGCATATGAAACGTTGATGGGTTCCTTTAAAGACTTCAGATCTTAGGACAACTTTGAATGGTAAGCTTTGTTGTCTCTGCAATTCTTCCTACAGTTGTTTCCGTCACTCGTTAGTTCTTGTCTTCTTTTGCATGTGTACTGGCTTTTACTTCTATAGCGCGCATGCCCTGGCATGCTTACTTGAACCAACTCATTGTGTTATTGTTAAATGTTATCTAATACTATTATATGCTTGTAATTTTATTAATTCATTCCAATATTTAAAAAAATCATTGATGTAAAATTAATTCATCTCATTAGAATGTTTGGAGATTGCGGTTTGTGAAAAAACACAAGTACTGAATTCATCAATCTGTTTTTATGTACCCAACTATATGTTCATCTGTTACATTAATCATTAGAAAGTTTGAATTATGATGTATCTAAGAGAAACCACTTTTTAACAGCAACAACTATGTATACAAGACTACCTTATAGAAGGAAAAAGAGCATTACCATATAAGATTGTTTGCGAGTACACAGTTTTGAGGAACTAATATAGAACTCCAACATATTGCATCTTTCTTTTAAGAAATGTAGTCTCAGAAGATTCTAAAATTACAAGGTGGATCGCTCCATTTTAGGGGTACATCATCATTTGGCATTCAGCTTGTGTACCACCAACCTATCATTATCCACTGAAAACGATGTCTGAAAACTACATCTGCACGGAATTAACAAGTTCGCAAAAAGCATGATAATAAGCGTCTTCGGTAATACCCCATCCGTCCTATAATATAAGATGTTACTACAATCTATATACGCACATATTAGTTGTAATAACATCTAATATGGATCATATTTCGTGATCCTTGGACAGAAAACTGGCGTTGTAGTTGCTATATGTTTCTGGCCTTCTCTCCCTGGTCTCACTTGCCTATGCCAACTAGTAATAAATTAAGAAAATAATTTATATTTTCTAGAATATCAAATAGCAAACTTTTGTGAACCCTGGCCTTTGTCTCTTGATACTGGAGCTACAGTATCTTGATCATATCAAACAGATTTGGTTTATCTTCAAGCTACAAGAGGTTGGACATACCAAGTAGATTTGGCAAATCTTTAGGCTACAAGAAGAGGTTACATTCGGTCTGTTGTGAAGCTACAAGTGGTTGGTCATCCAAGTAGATTTGACATAACTTGAAGCAACAAGAGATATATACTGAATTGAAACTAAAAGTAATGCTACTAAATTTGTCACTATTTACTTGCACAACCTTTGTCCTGTACTCATAGATCATCGACGAGCGGTCTTAGCTGTCGAATTGCCACATATCTGACGTTGGGCACCCTCTTTTTCTCAAATCATGACATTAATAAGCTTTTCCTTGCATCCAAGAGACATTCGTTCATGCATTAGTAGCTGTGAAGGGTGAGCCGGCCTCCTGACCTTTCTCCGTTAGCCCCACCAACAGCTAAGCCATTGCCACTATTATGGATTAACCATGTCGCATTCGCTGCGCTGCGCCCACTAGGAAAGCGAAGGAGCAAGGGGCTCCATCTACAGTTAGCTCGGGTCGTTTTAGGATTGGGGTAGAGATGAGGAGGACCAGTGGATTGTGGGGATTTCCATGTGATCGCCTGATCGGCCATACGTATCCAGCCAGCTCCGTCGTCCACCTTTGAAGACTGGTTGTACGTAGCAGATGGCGCAATAAATCGACTCACCTGTATGGACAACTCAGAGATTTTCGTCGTCTCTTCCAAAGCGTATGGAGCTCACCGGCCATTGCCGGCCCGCGGGAATGGCGTCACGAGCGAAACTGAATGCTTGCATTGCTGTATGATCCAAGGTGTTCGTGACAAAGGCCTTCTGTATTTCCTTGAAGACAAAATCCAAGCTGTCTGTGGCATGATCCTCGTGTGCAAAAGGAACTAAATTCCAGGATCTATAATCCAAGTTGTTCGTATCATGTTCGGGGCACCAATCGTGCATCTTTGAATAGATTATTACACATTCCCTGAAACAGTCCTGAATAATTCTTGCCCACTATACTCTGGCCTTAACTAATTGAAGTTTTGGACATGGAGAACGGAGCGTCGCTCTGGTGGCTTGAGGTGCGGGAGCGCACCCAGCCCGCCCCGGTTCGAATGCTGGATTCGACGGGGTGCTCATGGAGTTTTTCTTCTATAAAAAAATGCCAACGGGTGCTAGTGCCTGGGTTGATCTCGTTTTTTGAAGTTTTGGACATGGAGGTTTCAGTGCGTACACTTGGCTATTATTGCTCAAATGGAAATGGATATGTCGGTGAAACATTATTGCAGTATTTCTCATCTCAGATGGCACCTGTAAGATTTAATCAATTTACATAACATTACTTCCACTCGACCAAAAAGAATGTCGCGGATTTATCTAAATTTAGATGTATCTATATACTAAATAGTACAAATTTAGATAAATCTTGAGCATTCTTTTCGGAATAGGGGTACTTTTGTTATAAACTATCAAAATATGGGAAGTTCGACATCCCGACGTCATGGACTGATTTCTATATATATTTATCTCCACAAGAAATTGAATTTATTTGCATGATTTACCGACTAAGTTTTTTGTAATGACCTTTGTTCCTAGTTATACACCACAAAGGATGTGTTACTCTCGCTCACACACACACACACACACACACACACACACACACTTTTAAGGTTTAACTATGATCATTTGTTTGATTCAGTAAAGGAAAGGGAATTTAAGTGTTTAAAAAATCTATAAAACCTTGAGTATATGTATGTGTCTTTTAAGTGTCCTTAAAAAAATTGTGAAGAAAAAACATTTGGTGTCATAGGTAAAAAAAAATGTCTCGTGGAAAGTCCTTCTGTAGCACCAAAAATAATATTTGTACATGGTTCGTAGAAAATATCTTTTTCTATAAAGCCTTATATGTGCGTCTAGAATATGTAGATGTGCATACAAGATATTTTCAGATTTTGTAAACCTTTTAAATTTGTTTTTTTTTTTACAATATGAGCATCTAGTCCGGCAAGCCAAAATGGAGTTTTGGGGACAATGGGACTATTTGTCTATTCCCTCTTAACACCAGAAAGCTCAAAGGCAAGGAAGAATGAGTAAGTAAAATTCATGAGCATGTAGAGCAGGCCCCAACCACAGAGCTGCAATTTCATTACTGCAGTAGTCCTCCACACTACTGCACCACCCACCACCTTCAGCAGCGCCGCTACAGCAACAAATCGGCCTCACCCTGCTGTCACGTCCTCTCATTTCACGCAGTCAAAATCCAGCCTCTGACCCCCGAAACCGCGCTAACCGCCACCCGCCGAGCTTACCGCACCGCCCATCAGGCATCCAGCAGCTCGAAAATGGCGGTGAAGATAGTAGCTAGGACAGCGGATCGAAGTAACCGAGCACGAGCAGCGAGTGAGAGTGAAGAGAGTGGCGCCCTGGCACTCCACCCACACTGTCGGGCCGTCGATGAGGCGGCTTAGAGCTAGACCTACCACGACCCCTGCCTCCCCCCGCGCCTTATCTCTCCTCTCCTGCGCCTTGGCATCTTCCCATTTACTATTTAGCCGGCGTGTAGGTGGCCGGCTGGGAGGTCGGTCGATCGATCGAGCGCGCCATTGCCCTGCCAACCCCTGACTGCCCCGTCGTGTGCAGTCGCTCTGCCGTCAGCTGCAGTGGCGAGGGTGTTGCCCTGCTCTGCTCTGTCATGGCCGGGTTGCGGTTTTTAGTTGGGAGCCTCTGGTTCTTGGCGTTGCTGCGGTTGGGCGCCACGGCGGAGGCGGCGACGGCGGCGGCGGGGGTCGTCAGCGTGGACGGGCGGCGCGCCATTGCGTCGACGGGCGAGGACTTCGTCTGCGCCACGCTCGACTGGTGGCCGCCGGAAAAGTGCGACTACGGCACCTGCGCCTGGGGCCGCGCCTCCCTGCTCAACCTGGTGACTGCCGACATCCCCTCCCGTCTCTAACGTGGCTGTCCCTCACCGCCGGCGAATTGACGCCATCTTTTATTTTTTGTGCAGGATCTCTCCAACAAAATCCTGCTCAATGCCGTCAGAGGTAGGCGACGATCCCAACAGAATTTTCTTGGCGCCCATGCGCGGGCTTGTATGTCACTGAAGCTGAATTCTTCTGTTCTCCTCACAGCCTTCTCGCCGCTGACGCTCCGACTGGGAGGCTCGCTGCAGGACAAGGTGGTGTACGGCACCGGCGACTTGCAGGGGCCGTGCGCGCCGTTCGTCAAGAACGCGTCGGAGATGCACGGCTTCACGCAGGGCTGCCTGCCCATGCGCCGGTGGGACGAGCTCAACGCCTTCTTCCAGAAGTCAGGGTAATTTAATTTTTTAGATTAGACGAATCCTTCTGCCTGCGTTTCCTTCGAACCATTTCAGTAATTCTTGGTTCTGTGAGGATCACGCGGCGTTAATTTCTCTGAATTGACTGCAGCGCCAAGATTGTGTTCGGGCTCAACGCTCTCAACGGCCGGGTTCCTCTGCAGGACGGGTCCATGGGAGGGAACTGGGATACCACCAATGCAGCATCGCTCATCCGTTACACTGTCAGCAAGGGCTACACAATCCATGGATGGGAGCTCGGTATGTCCTCCTTGCGCAAAACAAAACAAAAAATCACCACAGTTACCAGAAATATACAGGGCCTCACTGTACGCCCGGATTTCTTAACCAAAAAATCTGCCATGAAACATGAATCCTGCTTCAGTCAGAAAGTGTTCATATAATTTCAGTCAGATGGTGGATATTCAAATATGATCACTTTGCAGGAAATGAGCTCAGTGGCAATGGCGTCGGAACCCGGGTCGGGGCTGACCAGTACGTCAAAGACGTGATCGCCCTCAAATCGACAGTCGACAACGTATACCGAGGCAGTTCGTCGAAGCCGCTGGTCCTTGCTCCGGGAGGCTTCTTCGACGCAGGCTGGTTCAACGAGCTCATCGTCAAGACCAGGCCAAACCTTGTCAATGTGGTCACTCACCACATCTACAATTTAGGACCAGGTACGCAAATTCGCCGCGACACCCTGACATAACATTTTCAGGCAGAAAAATATAGTAGCTGAGCAAGTTTGTCGAACTATCGAAGGGGTGGACACGCACCTCGTGGACAAGATCCTCAACCCGTCATACCTCGACGGGATGGTGAGCACATTCAGCAGTCTCCAGGGCTTGCTGAAAGCCGCAGGGACATCGGCCGTCGCCTGGGTCGGAGAGGCTGGAGGGGCTTACAACAGCGGACACCACCTTGTCACCGACGCCTTTGTGTTCAGTTTCTGGTAAGATGTGAGATTGTTGGACGTAAAATTCTGTACTAGTATTTCTTGATCATCTTGTTCTAATGGAGGTTGGTTGTTTTTCAGGTTCCTGGATCAGTTTGGGATGTCGGCAAAGTATGACACCAAGAGTTACTGCAGACAGAGCTTCATCGGTGGGAACTATGGCCTGCTAAACACGACAACGTTCCAACCAAATCCTGACTACTACAGGTAAGATTCAGTATGTTATGGCTTATGCTCTGCACTAGAAATGATCGCTAACGCAAACAACAATTTTACTACACATGAACTTCCTAAACCGAACTATGCAAAGAAGTGTCTAACCACTGACTTACGTGACCTTTCTTCTTTTTGTGTTCTCCGTAGCGCTCTTTTGTGGCATCGCCTCATGGGAACCAGAGTTCTAGATGCAAAATTCAACGGCACCAACATGGTCCGCACCTACGCGCATTGCGCAAAACATTCTGTAAGCAGTCCACATGAATGATTCAGCACATTTTCATCAAAATAACAACAACCTCACCTACTGATCTCTTCCTCCCGTGTTCCAGCCAGGAATAACTCTGCTGCTGATCAACCTCCATGGCAGCGCCATAAACCGAGTCTCTGTGACAAGTGAAGGTGCACATGGACACACTTCAAGGAGGCATGGCAGGAAGTTTGCTCAGGCAGCTAGCGCCATGAGAGAGGAGTACCATCTCACCCCCAAAGACGGCGATATCCAGAGCCAGGTGATGATGCTGAATGGCAGGGCCTTGGTCACTGATGCAGATGGGAACATCCCCAGGATGGAGCCTGTCAGAGTTGCTGCCGCGCAGCACATTGTCATTGCACCTTACTCCATTGTTTTTGCTCACATCCCATACTTCCGTGCCCCTGCTTGTAGTTAGGTTTTATTTTGTGAGATTCTTTGTTGTGATGGGTAGATAAGCGTGTCCATCCCAAGAAAAGTGTGCGGTGTTGTGTTATAACTGTGATAGGTTGGAGGGGAAATTGATAATGGTGCAGAAGAGAGATGAATCAGATTCCTTCAAGTTCAGGACCTTCAGTACTTTGAGTGGGAAACATAGTGAAAAGACAAGCAGAAATGGGTCAAAAGTTTCGGAGGAAGCTTCCTGATGATCTATATATAAACTTTTGGGAAGCACAAATTTCATTGTAATTAGTATGTTCCCTACGAGTAAATACAAACCCATAATTTACAAGCATTTCAACAAGACAGGAGAACGTTCCAATATTCCAAACAGGAACTAAGGTGGTTGATCAGCAGTAAGTGCATACCCCACCGGGTTTTCAACATTTCAAGCAAGTCAGCCGATCTAGCTAACTAAACAATTCAAAGTTTCATGTTGATCTTCTATAGATGAAGCAGTTCGTTCAATCAGTGCAATTTTATGCCCAAGACATCAGCATCTAGCTAACTATAGATGAAGCAGTTCATACAATCAGTGCAATTTTAGGCCAAAAACATCAACAATTTTGTGCCAGTCATAATGTGACAGATACACACATATTAGGTGAAAAACAAGACTTGCTACAAGTGACATGCAACAATCATGATATCATTGTTCAAGAGTTCAACATTATCGTCGTCATCATGGGACGAGGAAAATTTGCCAGACACATACCAAAGAGGGAGGACATCTGGTCTCTTCTACATGGAGCTACAAGCCGTAAGAGTGAGACTACCGTAACACCTCCAAGAGGCCAAAGAAAAGGTAACACAATCCGGGAATAACATGACAACCAAAAATAACAGTGCACAACATACGAACGGACAAGGAGTTATTCATGATGACGTCCATAGATCGTAGTTCTGCTTAACTTGGCATCTGTGCTCTTTAGATGTACTTGAACAGCAGGCCACCGTACGTGGCAAAGAACGGCGCAAACACAAGGGACTCAACAGCCATGAGCTTGATGAGGATGTTGAGGGATGGGCCAGATGTGTCCTTGAGGGGGTCTCCAATGGTGTCACCGATCACGGCGGCCTTGTGGCAGTCTGACCCCTTGGGGCCAAGGGACCTAGCATGATCACTGTTGCCAGCCTGAGAAGTAGCAAAGAAGGTGATGACAAAGTTAGAAACATGACAAACATTGGTTCCTCAATAGTCAATATACCTCAGTGTCAATCAATCAGGAATTCAAGAACATTTACCTCAATGTACTTCTTTGCATTGTCCCATGCACCACCAGTGTTGGAAGCAGAGATGGCAATCTGCAAGGGTGAAAATGAATAAATGCCTAGAATTTACAATTCAGATATACCAAGGAAGAAAATAAATCCAATGGTACCTGTACTCCAGAAACAAGAGCACCAGCCAAAACACCAGATAGAGTTTCCACGCCAAAGAGGGTCCCAACAATGAGGGGCGTGAGCATAACCAAAGCACCAGGAGGAATCATCTCCTTGATAGAAGCATCAGTAGAGATCTTGACACAGGTGGCATAGTCAGGCTTGGCAGTTCCCTCCATCAGTCCAGGAATGGTGTTGAACTGCCTGCGAACCTCCTCAACCATCTTGAGAGCAGCACTTCCAACACTCTTCATGGTCATCGCTGAGAACCAGTAGGGAAGCATGGCTCCAACAAGCAAGCCAATGAATACCTTTGGAGAAAGGACATCAACGACCTGCACACCGGCTCTGCTGACAAAAGCACCGAAAAGTGCCAGGGACACCAGAGCAGCTGATCCAATGGCGAAACCCTACAACATTATATGCATGGTTACAGTTACATAACTAATACAGCAGCTTTCACTATAAACCATCTCACACTGCCTAATTCCTGCTAATCTAATAGCTCACATATTTATCATATGCTTATAACTTCATGATGTGCTATAAATAACAGTAGTGGAGAAGAGTTAACCAACAAATATGCAGCAAGGAAATTTACCTTCCCAATAGCAGCGGTTGTGTTTCCAGCAGCATCAAGAGCATCAGTTCTCTCACGGATTCTGTGGCTCATGCCGGCCATCTCAGCAATTCCACCAGCATTGTCACTAATGGGACCATAAGCATCGATAGCAAGACCAGTTGCCATTGTGCTTAGCATGCCAAGAGCAGCCATTGCAATGCCATACATTGCAGCAATAGAGAAGCTGACGTAAATGCTGACAGCAATAGCGAAAATTGGGATGATAACTGACTTGTAACCCAGAGCAAGCCCAAAGATGACGTTAGTAGCAGCACCAGTTCTGCAGGAATCTGCAACATCTTGCACAGGGCTGCGACAAGGAAATAATTTGGATGATAAGACACTGACATAGAATGATGAAGAAATAATATAACTGAAACTAACAAATTGCTCACCTGTAGGCATTGCTAGTGTAGTATTCAGTCACAAACCCAATAATGAGACCAGCCCACAGACCAATTCCAACACAGAAGAACAAGCCCCTGAGAAGTCAAGACAACATAATCAGAAGAGAGTTCACATTTCAGACAGTAACAAAGATTAAGTAATATATTACCAGTTGGCCACTTCCTTCTGGGCACCGAAGTTGAAGATGGTGAACTTAGCTGGAAGAGCCAACCAGCTGATTATCGCAACACCAACAGTCATTAAAGCAGTGGAGATGATGAGCTGCTTCTTTAGAGCAGGTTCAATTTCATTTGCAGCCTTGATCTCAAAGAAATCAGTTGCAAAGAGTGTGGTAATCAAGCAGACAATGATGCCAACAGAGCTCACAAGCAGCGGGTAGCACATGGCGGTGAAATCATGGCTGATTCCAAAAGATGAGATAGATGCAACAACAAGAGCAGCGCAGGAAGATTCTGCATATGAACCGAAGAGATCTGATCCCATTCCAGCGATATCACCAACATTGTCACCAACGTTGTCAGCTATCACCTGCAAACAAGAGGGCCAAGTTTAGCAACAATATTCATGAACCATGATAGTCACCATATAATTAGAAGCATTGTCAGACAATCTGCCTAAAACTATTAGCCAAAAGCAGAGAGAGGAGAACTCACAGCTGGGTTCCTGGGGTCATCTTCAGGAATGTTCCTTTCAACTTTGCCAACAAGGTCAGCACCCACATCAGCAGCCTTGGTGTAAATACCTCCACCAACTCTTCCGAAGAGAGCCATGGAAGAGCCACCAAGACCATACCCAGTGATAGACTCGAAAAGACCTTCCCAGTCATCACCGTAGTAGAGCTTGAATACGTTGATGGTAATGTAAAGAACCACGAGACCACTTGATGACAGCAAGAAGCCCATAACTGCACCAGACCGGAAAGCGGTGATGAATGCCTTTCCAACACCCTTCCTTGCTTCCAGTGTGGTTCTGGCATTGGCATATGTGGCGATCTTCATCCCAAGGAAACCAGACACCAGAGATGTGATGGCTCCAAGCAAGAAAGCCGCAGTGCTGAAGAGAGCGGTGTAAAGAGCTGGCTTGCAGGTTCCCGTGCTATAGGTGCAGGGCTGGCTCTTTGTGCTGAATCCCTCGATCGATCCGAGGAATACAAAGATCAAGAGAGCGAAGAAAACCATGAATAAGCCAACATACTGGTACATGGTGAAAAGAAACGATGTTGCTCCTGCTCATCATAATAAGAAATAATTGTTACACAGAAATCATATGATTTAACTCAAACAGAATTCAGTAACATCAGCATTTTGTTATACTTATTAACGGTGCAGGTAATATAGATTATTATAGCCTTGGTCTAAACTGCATCTTTCTGAGATTCCTAATTAACAAACTATGATCTACCTACAGACTGACACGATTGGCAAACCAATGTCACCACCCATTGCTATTTCACATATAAGTGAAAAGGAGCAAGCTACATATCCAATCCTAGCAGACAGTTCCAAAAGTAGCCATCCCAATCAAAGAAGAAACGCCTGAGGTCAATATTGGTGAATTTGTGACACCAATATTAAAATGCAACATCAGCAATTGATAACAGGTTAAAATGCTGGCCATCTTTCTGAAATTAGTAAGTAATTTGACACGATTGACAAACAAATGTCACCACCCACTACTATTTCAGATTTATTCAAGTGAAAAAGCAGCAAGCTACATATCCAATCCTAGAAGACAATACCAAAAGTATCCATCCCAATCAAAGAAGAAACGCCTCAGGTCAATATTGGTGACACCAATCACCACATCCCACAAAATAGGACACGTATCTGATAAGCATTAGTTAGGCTGATTAAGATGGCAATCTCAGAATGCTAGGGACAAACTGAGACGGCGGTGACAGATGGCCGAGATCCTTATCCCAGAACATGACGTTTCAGGCCTAGATCTACCTAGACCCAGGAGAGTGGAGTAAAGGTCGAGTTAGGCAAATCACAACGTGTCGAGCTTGTTGCGTTTGGCAGATCCCTCAGGCACCTTCCACGAGCAAGTTAATATTTCTGATTATATATGAAGAAAAGAAAGCGACGGGTAGATGTGCCACTGAAAGCTACATCTTTACTACAGCACCGACACACATAGTGTAGCAAGCGCAGCGGTTGATGAAGCATTAAAAGAAGTGTTTATTGAACCTCGATTTAGCTCAAGAATACAAGCATCTAATATGAATTTTCAGATATAAAAAAGGCAAGATGTGGATCTGCTGCTAGCCCCGCACGTGGAGCCGCGTAAACAGAAACCTAACAAGAAGCAAAAGTAACGCAGGAGCCCACTTTGAAATCATATGGAGATTTGGAGGTAGCTGGGAGTGAGTGACTAAAGAATATCACAGGAGCTCATAGTTCGGCGAGAAAACGACACTAGTATTTTGGAGCGCCCGCGCACGCAGGAACCAAAAGCTCCAGCGCACGGATTTGGCTTTGTTTTGCATACAACAAGGAGTAGTAACTTTTAGCGTCGCTACAGTCGAGCTCTTTATCGTGTGGTTTTTATCCATCCGTAAAAGCCTGTGAAAAGTGCAGGCAGCATTTGCGGAGCTCGCCGAGCTAGAATTCGAAAGCTCCCTCACCAGATCAGCGCTAGAAGAGGCTCGCGCTAGAATCTACCGAGCAGCATATGCGCGGAACGGGCAGCCATAAAAATCGCAACTTTCTAAATGCGCCGGCCGAAGGAAAAGTTCCCCGGCGAAAGAGGCCCCGGCTCGTACGGCCGGGGAACGCGCGGATCTACGGGGGGCGGGCGAGTGCCGTGCCAGATCTGGGGGAAGGACAGAGGGATAGAGAGGTTACCTTCGGAGATGGCGGTCTGGATCTCGGCGCACTTGACGACGACGTTGTGGTCGTTGAGGCCCTCCTCCTCCTCGATGAGGTAGTCGCCGTATCCGTTCTTGGCGCCGGCTGAGGCCGCGGCGGCGGCGCCGGGCGTGACCTTGACCTTGGAGACGAGCACCCACTGCGCGACGGCGAAGGCGATGCCGATGAGGCCGGCGACGGGGATGAGCACCTGCGTGCCGAGCTCCCCGAGGATCGCCATGGGCGTAACGGACGCGAGCGGAAGGCGGCGGCGGGTGAGGGAGGGAGGATGACGCGCCTCTCGGTCGCTCTCTGCGTGTGTGTGTGGAGCTACCCCGATGGCGCGTGGCTTATATAGCGGCCGAGGTGCGGTGGCGAGGACAGGGAAGCGGGACCCGCACGTGGTTTCGAGGAGTTTGAAGGGGCTACGTGTAAGAGTCCTGTTTGGTCAGGCGTGGCGGAGCGAGACGTGATTACGGAGGACTCCAGGGGCCTGCGTGCGAGAGTCCGCGTAGGTTTATCTTCTGCGTGTGGGCAGTGGCTCGTAATTTTCTGCGCTTTTGCTGGTCCCGATGGCAGGTGGGCCCCCGGGATAAGGTATCAGCTTTTTATCCGTTGGTGATGCGATGCGAGTTGCGAGATGAGAATCAATCCATCGGAGCGGCGAGGGCACGAAGAAGAAACCCACGGGAGCGAACGGATTAGCATCTGACGAATTGCATCGGTGTTAACTTAATTAACAGTCTCTTTCTCCCTCTCCCAACTGACACGAAACCACGGCTGCATCCTACCGTATCGTCTCATCCAGGGTATTCGTAAAACCGAGGTACCAATTCCTGCATCAGCACACTTGGCAACCAAAGATTATCCTTGCCAAAGTAACACTTGTGCTTTGCCACCTCGCTAAAATATCACATTTTTAGTGCATTGAAGATTTTGGAGCCATGACCAACTAAACTACTTCCTGTGTTGCATAGTTTTATTTTTACAATCAATATTCATAGTAGTAACAAATAGTAAATGATACTCCCTCCGTTTCTTTCTATAGTGCCTATAGATTTTTGGCATTTGTTTTACAGTATAAGGCTATAGCTTGGCTTTTTTCAATTACCCCTCCACCGGTCAACTCCCACACGACATGCATAAAATAAAATCCATACAAAATAGAAAACAAATAATTAAGATTCCTAATGCATGGCCCCAAGGATTGCTTAGATTTAGGAAGTAATGTTTTTCTTTTCTTAATTAAAATTGGCTGCACATATATGGAGAGTCAACCAGAAAGATTTGTGGGATTTGTTACGGTAAGTTAGGAAGTTATCGATTTCCCTAATTTTAGTCTGATCTCAAATCGTTTAGCCAGGGGGTCTTGTGTAAAAATACTCTTGCGCTAATTTCTGTGCCAAAAATCTATAGGCACTATAGAAAGGAACGGAGGGAGTAGTAGATAGAAATACAGGAGCTGCAAAATAAAGTCTAAAAAGATACCAACAAATTTTTGAGGTCTTCAAATTCTTTCTTCTTCCAAAATGCAATCGTATACTCTTGTGAAGGCAGCCAAAGGTAGATAACAAATCATAGACATGTAAAT
The DNA here is from genome assembly GCA_030979885.1 of Lolium multiflorum. NCBI lineage: Eukaryota > Viridiplantae > Streptophyta > Magnoliopsida > Poales > Poaceae > Lolium > Lolium multiflorum. Next base: position 27,234,036 of record CM061753.1, on the reverse strand, counting down.
ACCGACGAATGTTCTCCCATAATTTTAATTTGTGCCGCAATGCCAAGGATGCGTGCACGCGCGCAACCATTAAAGCATTCATTCAACATCGGCAAGATTACCAACACCGCTATGTCGGTGAATAACAACCGACTAGCCTTGTCGATGTCGATGGGGAGCTGAGAGTACGAATCACCATTGTCGAGGACGTAGCAACCGAGACAAAAACTGCGAGGATAATCGTCCTCGCTAAAACAACGAGAAAAGATCCAAAATCGATCTGGCGGAGCATGATCTGAAGGCTCATACCTAAAGGATTGTAATCTTTCAACACCACCATTAACGTCGGGAAGAAAATCTCGTCGTCGAACGAAAGTCCGAAGATCACTTATTGCAGACGATGCCATCTCCATTGAGAGGAAACCAACAAGAAGACGACTACCAAAACCCTAACATAATCTACTGAAAACACTAATTTTATTTCAAACTCCACGAATAGATCAGGTTCTCCACTCCTCCTGACACCGGAGGAGGGGGAACCGATCTATGGAGGAGGCTGAAGTGGAGGCTAGGGTTTTCGAGAGGCGGCGGCTGTCTTTTTACGTATTAGGGTCGATCGGTATGATCGCCTGGAGGCTCGTGCTATCTACAGAGAATGACAGCCCATTGTCGCCCTCCCATCGACCCACCGTGTTCAACCAACCGTCTTTATCCCTCCCACATTCTAAAACGCCTCTAGCGACCTAGCCCTTCTCGAAAACCCATGGCAATGTACCAACCCGAAATTTGTAGAAAAAGTGAGTGACATAACCTCGTATGATGGTTCTCTCATAGCTTCTACTCCCCTACATATCAAGCCGGCTAGGTTTGATTTGGTTTGTTAAGTTAAACCATGTACTTCGAATTAAAATCTTGATGAGCTTGATGGCTCATGGGCCACCGCAATAGCTCAATCCTGGCGAGTCTAAACACATTGGCGGATGACAACCGCACACCATTAGTTGGATAGAAATCTTTGGGTATCACCATAAACATGGTAGCTATACAGACTGTAGACTATTCAAGATCAAATTAGTTAAAATACATTATATTAGTTACTTTTATGAGCCGAGTGAGCAATAGGAGACTCGTCTAGGATTCCCCTTCCCCCGGGCCGCTCCTCTCTTTCGGGCGACTCGGGTGACGATCCAATCCTAGCGCTGCCACCCCTTCCCCAACCTCCCTCCCCGCTGCTACCAAAGGTGACCGCCCGGCTCCCGTGCGGCCGCTGAGGAAGGTAGCGGCGAGGATCTCGTCACGCCGCTCCTCTCTTTAGGGAAACTCTGGATGTCGAGGCAGCGGCCTCGGGTGGTGAGGCGGCTCTTGCTTGGCGGCGAGCGGCACGCGCGGGTGCTGGTCTTCCCCTTGGTCGTGAGGACGGCGAGGAGATGACGAGCATTGGCCGTGGAGCGGGGGATGCTCCAGATACGAAGGAAGGCAACTCCTAATGCACCCCGCCCTGCTGATGATGGTCCTTAGTAGCTATTGGTCGCCATATATGTGGCATGGCATGGCGTTGGAAGTGGGGACGAGAACCGGGAGAAATCCCTGGATGTCGGTCAGCCGCGACGGTGGCGACGCATGCGGGCGCCCTCTTCCTCCCTAGAGGCTAAGGTACTCTTCCCCTCCCTCCCTTCCCCTCCCGTTACCCGGGAGATATCCTAAATCGCAGGATTGGGCGGCAGCGGCGCCCTTTGCGCCGTCACCTTCTTCAAGGTGCTTCCTTGGGTGAGAGGGGTAGTGGGCGTGCTCCGGTCTGGTTGTTAGTGTCGAGGTTGGAACCATGGTGGAAGCGCTTCTAGTGTTGGGTCAGACCCCTACATCCTTTTTGGGTGCTCTCGGCCCGCGCCTTGCGCTCGCTCACTGGCAAGGTCGGTGCCGCCGTGCCTGGGCAGGGAGGAAAAGGGTTCCCCTCTCCCATTTGGAGTGGCGTGAGCATGGTGCTTCATGCGGGCTATGTTCCTGCTGTTGGCGACATGGCTTTGGCTCCTCTTCTTCACACCTTCTACCTCAATGACTTCTCCAAGGAGCTTCCTTTCCTCGTGTTTGACACCATGTTAGGCGGCATGTCTTCACGTGGTTGGCTCTGTGCAGCGTGGTGACATGTCTAGTGTCTGGGCCTTTTGTCAGTTTCGTTCCTAGTCCTCGCTCTGCTCTAGGGTGAGCATTCCCATGGTCGACGGTTCGACGCCCCCTGAGCCAGTCCGAGGGGGCACGGGTCCCTCTTTGGGCATGGAGTGGAGGAGGTTGGTCAGGCGATGGCTTGCCCTTCCTGGTGCATGTGGTGGCGTGCTCTACCTCGCTCGCTGGAGTTTCTACCTGAAAATCGTCTTCGTCCTACCATGGTGCTTCGGCTGCGGGCGAGAGAATCGACAAGCTTCTGATGTTGTTTCTCATGTTGTAAGTTGTTCTTCAGCACCTTGTACCTGCCGTGTGCTCCTGGTTGCCGTTTTCTTTTGTTGTGTTGCATTATCGTGTGTTCTGTTGTGACGTATGCTCTTGTGTATTCACTGATCGATTGAGGGCTTCGCTCATTCAAAACCAGACTCGTCTCGAGCCTTCCATTTGAAAATAAGAGACTCGTCGCTTTGGAGGTTTTCCACGCATCTACAATGTTGTGAGCTAAAAAAAAATTTGTTGAGTATGAAAACATCTTTTTTTCGTAAAGGAATTATCTCATCTTGCTTAGCGGATTATTATTTCCCTATTACATTGTTAACCTAACTACGATGGCACAAATGGATAACCTTTTGCACAATACACCATCGAGGTGGGGTAGAATGCATAAGAGAAATTACCTTCTCATCCCCTCGAGATACCCTCTATTTTCATCACCATTGTTACGAATAGGGTCAAGTAGATTTTCAATATTACTTTCTGAGAATATATAGCGATGTTTTAGTGAAAACTAAGTTGCCGCCTACCCAAGTCATCCTATTTTCAACGGTTATCTTTGGCCACACTATTCGAAGAATTATAGTTGATGGTCCATGGTTAATCTGCCCGCCCCTCCACCTCCATGGAACTATTAATTGCAACATAATCTAAAAATAAACAAAGATGTATTTTTGGCCTCTTACTATTGTGTCGGTGTAAGTTTGGTCCATCAACTTTTAAGCCCGATACTATTTTACATGACTTTAGATGATATGGTATTTCTCTCAGGGAACTTAGCTTTAGATATTACTCCCTTCGCTCCAAATTAAGTGACGTAGTTTTTGTAAAAAAAAAACGAACCTACACACTAAAACATGTATAGATATATATGTATCTAGACCAAATCTGACCAAAACTACGTTAATTAATTTGGAACGAAGGCAGTACATACTTCCAATTCCTTAAAGTGATTTTGACCATTTGATTTTGTTCTTCTACGTCAAGATGTCTACATGTAGAACAGATCGTCAAACACGGTCAAAACGTCACAGATTTCCTTAGAAAAAAGTATATTTTAAATCAGAAAAATGGTGTACGAAAGAATGAGAGAAATAAAAGCAAGAAAAGAGGAAACCATATGTTAACTAGAAACGGTATACTACGGTTTTTCTAATAAACTTGAAATTCAAGCCTTGAAGGTCAAGAAACGAATAATAAAATATGGACATGGGGAAGAAAAGAAAATTCTCATCAAAATTCAAATTATGTTCCTCTATTTTTTTTCAATTTAAAGAGTTATTACTAGGTCGATCGGCTATGGAGTGGTCAAAACAACTTCGCTAGGAGTTAGAGGGCCAAAATAACCTTCATACATTAGGGACATCATATGTGCACTAAACGGATGGACAAAAACACACATTTATCAGTGGTTGAACGTATGTATGGATGGATAAGTTATTGGCTCAATGTAGTAAGTATATATGGATGGATATGTTGAATCTAAGGCAAAAGCAGGAGCACTTATGAAAGAATATCACGTTTGCCTACACACCCATGCATGTTGGGGTCGAAGAGACGACCAGCGGTATCGGCGAAGCCCGCCTATACCGTACGTCCGTACCATGTGGCATCGGCTCCGCAAGGTCAGACGCAGCAAGTTCTGTGAACGGACCTATATATTTCGAGACTCCAGTCGTCGCAGAGAGCCGCTATTACCAGATTGCATCAGAACCCCCCAAGGTAGATCCACAACTTCACCATCACGATTGTCCCCCCATCCTCTTCATAGCCATAGCGATCATTTTGTACTTGAGACTCCTTGTGATTTGACGACCATTGTAAGAATAATTGATTTCAATCTAAGTATTTTGCACAATGTTTTCTATCCTTGATCTTATTGTTATGAGTGACTATTCCTTACGGGCTACGGGTTGAGGTGAAATCTCGCTGCGATTATGTGCATATAATACATGGAAATATTTGTGTGGTGATTGAATAGAAGATATGTATCTTGTTTCTTTATCTCTTGTCTCGGTCCATGGACTTGTAGGTACCCTAGATCTCAGGGATTGATAAAGATGAGAGGTGAGATGAGTGGTGAACGGGCGACCTCATGCGAAACCCAGTGACAATAAGGGGAGTACGGTCTTCATTCAAGGATCCGTTTGGGAGTAACAGTAACATCACCATACTTAAGGCTTTGATCTGTACTTTACTCAATAATTGTTATAACTCGGTACTTTGTGGTATAACAGTTGGATCAAAAGATTATTTATATGCCTGTGACTCACATGGCTTTAGTATTTTTGGATGCGATGCCCACAATCCTATCTATATTAGATCATTCCACACATGAATGTGCTTATTATTATCTTTTATCCCATATGTATGTGTAGCTGCAGGAAAATCTTCAACGCTGACCTATCTTCATGCATTGCAACAACCAACGATTCAAAGTAACTAGAAAGCTCCAGTAAACATAAAACAAAACGAGTAAACAAGTCTTGTAGAAGTTCCTTAGATTTCCATTCAACAAATGTTTCTCATGGTTCGGTAAACCTAGATCTACTAGCAAAAAAGCTATTGTACTACATCCGTAATCCGGATCGAAGGTATTAGGTGCCGTGGCAGGTTGGGGATCGGGCGATTTTTTTTTAAATAATACACATTTTTTTGTTTATTTCAGAAATAATACTCGGTTTTGAGATATTTCAGAAATAATACACTGTCGGGTTCAGGAAACCCGAAATTTGAAACTCGGGGTAGAGGAACCCGAAATTTCAAAAATCGGGGTAGAGGAACCCGACTAATCCTGTTTCCGCGCGAAAAAGAAGGAATTGGGGTAGAGGAACCCGAAATTTCAGAATTAGGGTAGAGGAACCCGAAATTTCAAAATCGAGGTAGAGTAACCCGAAATATGCGGGAATCTCGGGGTCGCCTAACCCGATTCACTAATATCGGGTTTCTAAAACCCGATTCTTTCTTTTCCTTTTCTTTCTCCTTCTTCGCCTCTCGCCAAAAGAATGAGTCGGGTTCCTCTACCCCGATTTTGAAATTTCGGGTTCCTCTACCCCGAGTTTTAAATTTCGGGTTCAACGAACCCGACGGTGTATTATTCGTGAAAAAACCTAAAAACGAGTATTATTTCTAAAATAAACAAAAAAAGTGTATTATTTAAAAAAAATGCGCGGGGATCGGGGTGCCAAGCCTTGGTGAGGTGGTTCTGACTAGATCTAGGTCTGTTGGGGCCGATATGGGCCTAGTGGGTCATGTCTAGAGCTCGCAGTACCAGGTGGCACTCCTTGCCGACGTGCATCTTAGCATCATACCCGGCCGCGTTGCCCGGAACTGTGTGGTGAGACTTGCAGGTGACACGTCAGTGGTTGTAAGCTCGTCACTCCTGTCCGGCATGCAATGTCTAACGATGTATTCCTACGTCGGTACTGCTTGGCTCGCTACGGTGATGTTTGCCGCTCCCCGACTGAGGTCTTGGAAGGTAGACTACGCAGTTGGCTCTAAACGTGGAGGTGATGACGGTCGGTCTTTCACTTTGGTCATGTGGATGGCGAGGAGCCGGCGGCGAGGGATTCTGGTGTTGGCGGCGAGGGATTCTGGTGTTGGCGGCGCTTCGGCAAAGGCCGCTCCCAGATCGCATTCTAGAGGCTTGGCTCAGGGCCGATGGGCGATCCGAAGTACCGGGAGTGGTCTGAAGGTTTTTCCGGGCCAATGGCCGCTCCCGTATCGGTCTCGATGACAGTGGCGCGTTGTGTCGTCAGTCATCTCCCTTTTGGAAGCGTCATCGTGGAGCAACGAGGGTGTCGTCATGGAGCTCCGGTACCGCTCAATCTCGCTACGGTGGCTTTGATGGCAAGTTTAGTTCTCCATGCTTTGTTTTTTGTTTTTTTTAGTGTAAGAGGGTTCTCTCGTCATTTCGTATTGAACTGGCCGTTTCTCTTTGTTTTGTAAATTCGACAAAAGCCTATTTAGAGAAAGTATCTATGGATGATTGAAGCTAGAGATGCGTGCGTCAACGGTCGTGTTGCCCCGCTTAGATTTGACCTTGACCAAATTTTGCTCATCGGATGCCTAACCAAACCAATCCCCGTCCAGACAAGCGCTGCTCCTGCTCAAGTAGTCGAGGCAACTACCATCACACATATGACAAAGAGGAGCACCGACAAAAATGTAGCATCAACACATAAACAACAATATATCTACAGCTGTAGGAACGCTGTCCGTCGAGCTAACCCCACTGTAAATCAGTAACTCGATTAAATGTACAGCTACACGGATATTCCGGCATAGATACTTCGATTTAATCTGTTTTCTTCCCCCGTAAAGCCACGTAGTTATCTGAGTGGCACGCAACAGATTTTGGGAGGTTCGTTACGGGGTACACGTCAGATAGAGGGTGGGCAGTTAGTTTATGGTGACCTTTCTCTCGTAGCTGGGCTGGCTGTTCGGTACACACTAATGGCTTGACGTTGATGGAGAGTTGTTAGAGCATCCCCACTCGTTGGAGCTCCCCACGCCCAAATCCGGCGATATTTTCGTCCGGATTGGAGGAAGATTTGATGGGAGCGCCAAGTTCCACCGTCCCCGGCAGAAACCCTCAACCTCGACCATTTGACATATTTCAAACGAATTTAACATTAAATTTAACAAGTTCGGCGACCCACAGTACGAAAATTGTGAAACAAATTCGGCGAAAATAATTGTACAATGTTTAACAAGTGCTGAAACAAATGAAGCACACAATTTCACAATTTTTCAAACAAATTAGACAGACTAGTTGGCGTCGGCGTTGGCGTTGCCTCTGAGCCTCCATATGTGCTCCACTAGATCATCTTGCAGGTGATGCATTGTAGAGTCTCGAATCTCCCGACGCATAGCAATGAAGGCGGCCCATGATGGAGGCACTGGTGATTAGGTGTGCAAGAGGACCTCTCTCTCATATGGTGCTTCTTGCTCACCAGAGGAACCGGATGCTTTCGCTCATTTTCAATAATCATATTGTGCAGGCACACACAGCAGTTCATCACCTCCCACATCCGATCTTTGGACCAAGTCGAGCGGAACCGGACGACAAGAAATCTCTGGAGGACACCAAATGCACGCTCGACGTCTTTTCGGCAAGCTTCTTGTCTCTTGACAAACTCGCAAAGTTTGGGGGTGCTAGGATTCGAGATAGTCTTCACAAATGTTGCCCACTTTGGATAGATACCGTCTGCAAGGTAGTATCATTTGTTGTAGTGCCGACCATTGATCACATAGTCCACCGGGGAGCATGACCCTCAACAAGCTTGGAAAAGACCGGGAGCAGTTTAGGACGTTGATGTCATTGTTGGATCCGGCATACCAAAGAAAGAGTGCCAAATCCAGAGATCATGGGTAGCCACTGCTTCAAGTATCACAGTGCCTTTTTTGTGACCCTTGTACATTCCCCGCCACGCAAACGGACAGTTCTTCCATTGCCAATGCATGCAGTCAATGCTTCCAAGCATCCCTGGAAAACCTCTAGCTTCATTTGTTGCAAGGATCCTCTCAGTGTCTTCGACAGTGGGTGATCTCAATAGTCCCCGAACACTGCTATGACGGCCTGCAACCGGTAGAAACAATCAAGGGCGGTGGACTCCGCCATCCGAAGATAGTCATCTGCAGATCACCGGGAGCTCCATACGCCAGCATCCTCATTGCCACCGTGCACTTCGCAGTGACGAAAATCCAACCAAACCAAGTGCAATCCGCCTTGCATCCGAAGTAGGGATCAAAGTGGCGGATGGCATACACAATTTGCAGAAATAACGCTCATCCTGAAACGACGCGGAAAACACTCTCACCGTGCAACGGATTGTCGGCGAAGTAGTCGGCGTACAACATGCGGTAGCCCTCCATTCGTGTCTCGGCTTGCACTTCCGGCGACCTGGTGCCGACCCACCACGTCGACTGCCGTCCGGCGTACATGCTTGCCAAGCAACCGAGGATCATCATGTGCTCCTCGTCTTGGGCGGCTGCTGCCATCTCTTCTTGCATAAGCTCGACGAACATCTGCTCCTCCTCTTCGTCCGAGTCCATGGCCGGCGAGGCAAATGGACGAACACCCGACGGGCGTGGTCGAGGCAACCCGAGCGAGCGGCGAGGAGCAAGCAGCCGCGAAGAGCAAGCAGCCGGCGAAAGAGCAAGCAGACCGGCGGAATATAGGCAGTGGGGCGAGGGCGGCGGAATCTAGGCAACAAGCCGGCGGGGTGGTGCCGGCGGCGAGAGAGATACGAGGGGTGGGGGACATTTTGAGCGACGTGGCGGTGGGGTTCGTGCGTCGAGTCACCGACAGATCGGGCCCTTCCCCGCTTTTCACTCGTCCGGAGTCCCCGGGGCCGGGGGTGGCGTGGGCTCGCCGGATGGATGAAGGGCCAAACCGGACGAAACGAGGAACCGGGAGCGCGACTGGGCCGATTTACGCCGTCCGGATGTAAAAAACGCTCGCCGGGGGCCTGTTCGGGGGGACGAGTGGAGATGCTCTTAGAGCTAGCTAGCACACACACCAGATCGTTGGTGTGGTACACTGCACTTCACTGCTTATCTATAAATCAGTGGTTGCATGCCACTGCAACCGTTCATGTCCTTTCCGTGTTTCAGTTCAGATATGAATGCAGGCTAAGTTGAGAGTCTGTTAACTTACTTACAGCTTGACTAACATTGCTTGAACTATATTTGTTAGCCAATTTTGTTTTCTCGAAAAGAGAGCATAGCCACGGACACATACAACTAATTTAATTTAAAGTTTTACGTACAGTTTAAAGTTTACCATTCATGAGTCGCATAAGGTGCACATAAAGATCAACCATCGGAATAGTATAAGCATAAGACGCCTACGTATTTTGTAATTTTTTTTCTAAAAGTTGTCATCCAACGTAGTTGAAAAAAATGCATCCAGACTCGATATTTGTTCGCTGCGTCTTCGGAAGTTGGTTTTTTGTCTTCTAAAGTCGTTCTGAATTCTATATTTAGAGGTACCTCAGAAAGCACATGGGCGACATAAACGTGTTTGCTGGACAGGTGCGCCTGTTTTGGATGATGTGCGCATGTGGTTAGGACACCGGGTCCTAATTATGGTCACCTCGTTCATCAAGCTTGTAGGTGTTGTGTTTATCACAAAGAAGGTTGTGTCATGTTGATCGATGTATTATCTTGTAGGATTTTAATAAATAATTTAATAAAAGAGTTGTGTACATTATTTTGATAGAGCAGTCTGATACACAATTTATTTCTAAAAAAAATGTTATAAAGGGGCCGATAAAGCAAAACCAAGTTCTTGGTCTCGTTTTAGGAATTTTTGAAGTTGTTGTACTAAACTGCTCCAGCGTTAAAGTCGTTCTAAGTTTCTATATTTAGAGGTACATTCGAAAGCACATTGGCGGCATAAACGTCTTTGTTGGACCAGTACGCCGGTCTTAGATGATGTGTTTAGGTTTTTGGTCAGAACACATGGTCGTGATTATGGCCACCCCTTCATTAAGCTTGTAGGTGTTGTGTTTATCATCAAGGAGGTTGTTTCAGGTTGATCCATATATTGTCTTGTAAGGCTCCGATGAATAATTTAATAAAAATGCTGTGTACATTATTTTGCAGCAGCCGGATAAGACAATCCATTTCAAAAAAAAGGAAAATGTTATGAAGGGGTGGATAGAGCAATCCAAGTTCATGGTCTCGTTTAAGGCATTTTTGAAGTTGCTGTACAAAATATTAATGTGGATAGAGCAATCCAACATTATTGATCTAAGTCTTCTAGAACATGCAACATATTTTCTGTGATTTCTCAACAGCAAAGAATTGAAAAGTAATGATCGATACGCATGCTTCAACAAACCTGTCACTCTGCAAAAGATCCAAGTCACTGACGTCCTAGCTAGCGAGCGAGCAGATGAGATCTCAGATGTATCAGCAGCACCAAATCGAGGCATTCGAGCAGTAGAAATAGCTCAGTCAATCCTTCCTGCCTTGAAGTATCACGCAGTACATAATAAGATAAACAGCGTCGGCCTCATCGATCGATCGATCGCATCGGCCATCGGGGCTGGCTGTCACAGCTCAGAAACATGTGGGAAATTTCGACAGCACGCCGTGAAATCGCGGGGATCGCGGGGGAGAGACGGAGACGCGCGCGTTTTAGAGAAAGACCGATGGACCGACAGAAAGTAGCTTGGGATGCCGGCATCACGCTTAGCTGGAGCAGCTGGTAGAGATCCATCCATGGATAGATCGGGGCAAGACGACGATCGACGGCGTGCATGATTGGAGTTGGTGGCCGGGGAAGGAAAGTGGGGTTGGAATTAACAAACGCGAATCCTCAGCAGTGGCACGCAGCGTCGATCGCAGGCTAGCTTGCGGGGTCCGGCGGCGGCGTGAATGCGCGCGCGGCAACCGCCGCCGCGATTATTTGGGGCGCCGTTCGGTACCGTGCGCCGGTGGGGTTGAGGTGGAGGTGGAGCAGAGCAGATGGATCGGCGCGGCGGCGATACAAATGCGCCAAGGTCATCTCTACACAACTCCTCGTAAGACTACACTAGGAAGTAACTTCACTAACTAAGTGTAATTAATGAAAAATGGGCAATGATGAGGGATGAGAAATATGCTAAGATCGAACTGTTCGACAAATAATGCCCAATGACATTTGTGATACTGTGACCACTGAAAGTAACATGTAGTAACATGTTACTACTCTACGTTACTTTCCACTATGACTAGCCTAAGGAGGACACATGAGAATGATACTCTACATCATTTCTTTCGACTTGAACGTGACAAGGATATATGGTCAACACGTGGGAGCAAGTGCTAGTACACCCTGTGATTCATATTGATTGCCACAAGTATGGATGTATCTATAACTAAAATATATCTAGATATATCGGTATTAGTGAAACTGGAAATTAATATGGATCAGAGAAAGTACATTAATTTAACTCTTTTTATGAGCGAGTACTAGTATAGTATAACTAATATTACTACCTTTTACGGAAGGTCCGCTGCCCTTCCTCCCTTTCAAGATGGTGAGAAATGCATCTGCCTATAACAAATGATGTTTGTCGTAATGCGTTGGACATATTATTGAGCCACTTGGACACGTATATATACATGTATAAGAGCATCTCCCCCCACCCACCCACACCGAGGGACAATAGAAAATAAAACATAAGTGAAACCCCGCACTAGCTTCTACACACTTCTATTATATTCTAGGTAACATGGTCCTCTAGTTATATGTGTTGTACTGGTTTCGATAGTATTCTAGTATAAGTGGTAACTAGAATATTTGTAGTTCTTTTCCTAGATTGTATAGTGTTCTCTAGAACACTTTAATTGTAAGTAAAGCTATGTAGAGAAGGCTCATGTAGCCTATAAATAGAGGTCCAACATCTACCTATGTAATGAGATTGTGTACCCACTACCTATGAAATGAATGAAACCTTGTGTTCCGTCTTAGATCTTGGACTAGATCTTGTGAGTTGAGAGTTTTGTACTAAACTCTTGGCAGCTCCCGCCCCTAGAGCGATATCTTGCGTAACACATTGAAGTGGTTCCTTCAACATTTGTGATGTCCATGTTGTAGCAACATGGTGGAGCTGTTCCTCCACAACATTGTGCTGCTTTAGGTGGTATCAGAGCCCTGCACGTTGGTTCCCTCATTGAGAGCGAGCCGCAACAAGCAATGGAGGAGTTGGCAAAGAGAATAGATGCTACGGGACAACAAATCCAAGCGCAACATGAAGATCTTAACCGGAGATTTGATCAACTGGTTGAGATGGGAAGAAACTGTGTTCCTCCTGTTGCCAATGACGAATCATCATAGGAGGCAGATGATAGGCGTCGAAGAATGGGGGTCGTCTTGAAGCAAAAACACCTCATCCACATGGTGTTCGACGTACTTCAAGGTGGTCAATGTATGCGGAAGAAGGAAATGAATATGATGAGGGCCTTACATGGGTGTAGCATTGTGTACAATCCCAACTATTTTTGCCCTTGATCATACTTTTCGTCGGCTACCTAGTTTGGTTGATCGGTCTATGAATTCACCAGTGCTCCCATGTCCTGAAAACCCAAGTCCATCATCAATGGGCATTTACAAGGTTACCCCTTGTCAGCATCGCCTTTATGAAGATCATAGAATAAGAGGAGAACCTCGTGTGAGATCTTGGTAACAAATGAAGAATCATATGAAAGGGAGATTTTTACGTGCAGATTACGATCATATCCTATTTATTCAGTTTCAGAACTATGCTCAAGGAAATAGGACAATTTCAGAATACACTGAGGAGTTCCTAAGGCTGCAAGTGAGGTGCCGCCTTGCTGAAACTGATGATCAACATGTTGCAAGATACATCAATGGTCTCAATGGTGTTATCCAGGATTGTTTGATGATGCGGCAAATTTGGTCCCTTGATCAAGCAAAAGCTATAGCCTTAAAGGATGATAGGTTGGTGAAGACAAGAAGTAAGGCTCCATATCCTCATAGAGAAGGCTCATCTAACTCCCATATGGTTGAAGAGAAAACCGTTCAACCTAAGGCAAAACAACTTGTCCAAAAGAAAGCTAGAGGCAAGGGTAGGCCATAATGAGTGATAAAATGCTATATGCGGTGAAGAGGGACATGTGTCTAGAAACTACCCATTGAGAAAAATTTCAACATGGCAATCTGTTGGAGATATGCCCAAGAGGCAATAATAAATTAGTTATTGTTATATCTTAGCGTTCATGATAAATGTTTACATCTCATGCTATAATTGTATTAACCGAAACATTGATACATGTGTGTTATGTAAACAACAAGGAGTCCCTAGTAAGCCTCTTGTATAACTAGCTTGTTGATTAATGGATGATCATGGTTTCGTGATCATGAACATTGGATGTTATTAATAACAAGGTTATGTCATTAGGTGAATGATATAATGGACACACACCCAAATGAGCGTAGCATAAGATCAAGTCATTAAGTTCAATTTGCTATAAGCTTTCGATACATAGTTGCCTAAGTCCTTCGACCATGAGATCATGTAAATCACTTACACCGGAAGGGTACTTTGATTACATCAAACGCCATTGCGTAAATGGGTGGTTATAAAGATGGGATTAAGTATTCGGAAAGTGTGAGTTGAGGCATATGGATCAATAGTGGGATTTGTCCATCCCGATGACGGATAGATATACTCTGGGCCCTCTCGGTGGAATGTCATCTGATTAGCTTGCAAGCATATGAATGGTTCATAAGAGATCACATACCACGGTACGAGTAAAGAGTACTTGTCGGTAACGAGGTTGAACAAGGTATGGAGATACCGATGATCGAACCTCGGACAAGTAAAATATCGCGTGACAAAGGGAATCGGCATCGTATGTAAATGGTTCAATCGATCACTAAGTCATCGTTGAATATGTGGGAGCCATTATGGATCTCCAGATCCCGCTATTGGTTATTGCTCGGAGAGGAGTCTCGACCATGTCTGCATAGTTCGCGAACCGTAGGGTGACGCGCTTAAGGTTCGATGTCGCAAAAGTAGATTCGGAATATGAGATGGAGTCCGAAGTTTTTGTTCGGAGTCTCGGATGGGATCCAAGACATCACGAGGAGGTCCGGAATGGTCCGGAAAATAAGATTCATATATGGGAAGTCATTTTCAGGGTTACCGGAAAAGTTCAAGATTTTTCGGTATTATACCGGAGGTTCTAGAAGGTTCCGGAGGGTACCATAGTGGGGCCCACCTATCCCGAACGTCCAACATGGACCGGAGGGGGTCACATAGGCCCACATGGGCCAGGCACACCAGCCCCCAAGGCCCATGTGGCTGGATCAAGTGGATAAGATCAAATCCCTTGAAATTAGGGACTTAACTTGGGGGGAAGTTGCCCTCCTTGTTTTGGCCGACCCAAAGGCTTGGAGGGGGGCCCCCCACGCCTATATAAGAGGGAGGGGAGGGCTGGGCGCAGCACATGATTTCCCCAAGCCCTAGCGCCCTCTCTCTCCTCCTCCTTCTTCGGGCTTGGCGAAGCCCTGCAGGAATTTCTCCTCCACCTCCACCACCACGCCGTCGTGCGCTGGGATTCCGAGGGGATCTACCACACCTCCGCTGCCCGCTGGAACGCGGAGAGGAAGGGCTTCATCGACACCGTACGCGCGACCGAGTACGGAAGTGCTGCCGGATTGCAGCACCGGGACGATCGTCTACACCAACAACGAGATCTAATCTCGTAGGCTTTGGAAATCTTCGAGGGTTAGTCTCATATCAATCTCGTTGCTTCGATCTTGTAGATTAGATCTTGGGTGTTCCATAGATTAGATCTTGGATTTATTCGTCTTGCGGTAGGAAAATTTTTGTTTTCTATGCTACGAACCCCATCAGTGGTATCAGAGCCATGTCTATGCATAGATCTGCACGAGTAGAACACAATGGTTTTGTGGGCGTTGATGCTTTTGTTGCTTTAGTTTGTGTACTTTGCATCTTGCGGGATGGTGGGATGAAGCGGCCCGGGCTAACTTTACATGACCGCGTCTCATGAGACTTGCTCCACGCTTGACATGCAACTTGTATTGCATAAGTGGCTTTGCGGGTGTCTGTCTCTCCCACCATAGTGAAGATTCCAATTTGCACTTTATATTGTCAACACTAGTATCACCGTTGTGGTTCATGTTCGTAGGTAGATTGGATCTTACTCGAAAACCCTAAACCACGTAAAATATGCAAACCAAATTAGAGACGTCTAACTTGTTTTTGCAGGTTTTGGTGATGTGATATGGCCATGATGTGATGATGATTATATTTGATGTATGAGATGTTCATTATTGTATTATGGCAACCGGCAGGAGCCTAATGGTTGTCTTCAAATTTGTTAAGACCTGCGTGTCTATTCATCATGTAATAGCTTTATTTCAAGTAGTTGTTGTAGTAGCTATAAGTGATGGACAACCATGAAGCGGCGCCATGGACCTTGGTGCAATGCTGGTGATGATGGAGATCATGCTCATGTGTTTTGGAGATGGAGATCAAAAGCACAAGAAGAAAGGCCATATCATATCACATATTATGAATTGCATGTGATGTTAATCCTTTATGCATCTTATCTTGCTTAGATCGCGACGGTAGCATTATAAGATGATCCCTCACATTAATATCAAGATAATAAAGTGTTCTCCCTCGTATGCACCGTTGCTACAGTTCGTCGTCTCAAAGCATCTCGTGATGATCGGATGTGATAGATTCTACGTTCACATACAACGGGTGTAAGCCATGTTGCACACGCGGAAATACTTGGGTTTGCTTGACGAGCCTAGCATGTACAGACATGGCCACGGGACAACGGAAACCGAAAGGTTGAACACGAGTCATATGGATGATATGATCAACATGTTGATGTTCACCATTGAAGCTACATCATCTCACGTGATGATCGGTTTTGGTGTAGTGGATGTGGATCGTGTGCCACTTAACAACTATGAGGGATGTTGTATTAAGTGGGAGTTCATTAGTAATTAGATTAAAACATGAACTAATTATCATGAACATAGTCTGAATAGTATTTTGAATTAAATTTGTAGAATTGGCATCCGTTATCTACCATGCGCTAGTCTTGTAATTGAGATAGAAATACTGTTAAGTCTGACAAGTAACTTTACGGACTGGTACCGTATTGTTAAAGAATCAAGAATTGATTAAGTCCTATTGCAAACTTTTAGTAAACCTCTCATTAATGATTCAAAGAACAATGGTTTCAATTAGTACCTAGAATCATCTTACCTCCGTGAAACTTGAAATTCAAATCTGTTTGAAAAGTAAGGAGCTGGAAATTTTGTTTTCAGAAATAAGCAAGGTATGAGATATATGTGATATCTAAGACCTTATTGCAAGATGATAGAATATAATCTAGTGAGACTACATAAACTCATAAGTTTTATGGGAATGTACGAAGGTTGAAGACGCAAGGCGTCCCAATCCTCCAACTAGTTGGGCACTAACGATATTCGCATATCCATAAAGTGATCGTCCTTAGTATGCACCGCTAAGACTCGTCGTTTCGAAGCATCACGTGATGATCGGGTGTGATAGATTCTATGTGTGCATACAACGGGTACAAGCCAGATTTGCACATGCGAATATCGAGGTTAAACTTTACGAGCCTAGCATGTACGACATGGTCTCGGAAAGTCGTCATGATATGATGGATAAAATTATGAGTGAAATTTTTCATCATATTACAAAGTTACTAATAGTGAAATCTGGAACACTTGTCATATGATGATCAACTTCAAAGTAAGAACCTCAAGGTTATTGGTATTTGACCAATGGACTTAGAAGTCATTGAAAGTGAAGTGTTTTCTGAGAATGAGGAAAACTAAAAGAGAAACTACAAAAGAAATTTTGGCAGAAAGAAAGAAAAGACTAGAAAGTCTAGATCAGGTGTATATAGATGATATACATGTTATGAATGTATTCCTTGTTTGGTCACAAAATGGAATTCTTGGGTATTAGTACCATATTGGTTGGTATGAGGTATCATACGAAACAACGCAATACAAGAATACATTGGCCTAAGTGACTGAAAAGGAATGTGATAGGAATGCACGTCTGGAACAAAAATAAAGTGTTATTATGTTCGTCGTTGGCATTCTATCTAGCCATTCAGATTTATAATAAAGAACTTTATAATTGTTATTCTTGTTCTGGTTAAATGAAAACAATGAGTTGTTCAAATTGTAACAACATTCCATGTACGATGGATAAGTTATTATAAATCTTATGGTAAAGCACACATACATAACACTAACGCTAAAATGCCATAAGGCAAATGATGTGAATTCCACTCATTAGTGGAACCGCCATTTAGGTCATGTTAGAAAGGAACGCATGAAGGAACTCCATTTGAATGGATTTTTGGAGTCATTTGATTTTTAAATCGTTTGGCGCTTGCAAGTCTTTTCTAAAGAGAATGACTGAAATACCGTTCATAGGCCAAGAGTTGAACGGGAAACCAACTTAGTGGAAACATACATGGTGATGTATAGGTTCACTGGGTATAGTTGTGTGCGGGAGATTCTTCTACTTCATGAAAACTTCCAACAATGAATTGAGTATATATATATATATGGATATATTCGATAAGGAAGAAGTTTGAAACATTTGAATGGATTCAAATAAATTTCAGCATAAAGTAGAAATCATCGTAATAGAAAAGTCAAATATCTATGATTGGATCATAGTGGAAATATTTGAATTACGAGTTTTAGCGAACATCTAAGAGAGTTATGAAGTTGTTCTACAACTCATGTTTCTTGGAGTATCATAGTGATGATGGAGTATCCGAGAGATGTATCCAAACCTTGTTGGGTCAATGATGATATAAAATAAAATGATGCCATTATATTTTTGTGGATTATGCTTTAGAGACTACCGGTTTTACACTAAATAGAGCATCATCATAATCCGTTGAAATGACACCGTACGAGTTATGGCATGGGTATAAACCCTAATAGTCCTTTCTTAAATTTTGGTATGCATAGCATAAGTAAATAAGTTTACAACCAAAATTGGATGAATGTCTTTGTTGGTTATCCCAGAGAATTGATTGGGAATTCTTTCCACTATGGAGACAAAGATAAAAGAGTTTGTCGATGTTTCTTACTCATTTCAAAGAAATTGTTTCTAGCGAACTATTTGAGTGGGAGGACAATGAAACTTGATAAGGTTCATGAACCTGAGCATGATGATCAGAGTAGCACAACATCGGAAATGGTTCCGGAAGCAGCTACGAAGATCATGGCTCCCATGTCTACAAAGTGTTATAGTCATGGAGATCAAATTACTTATTGAACCTTGTAGATGTGGTTTATTTTTGTGATCAAATAAATGATTTGTGGACAAAGGATTGTTTTTGAACAATGATAAACCAACTACATACAAAGAAGTTATGATGGGCCCTGACTCCGTTAAAATAGCCATGCGCCATGAAATCCAAGATAGATGAATGCTTTTTGAAAAGTAAATGGATCTATAAAATAGATAGACTTGGATGGAATATCCTTAAAGAAGCTTGACTTATCGAAAAGTTGTTTACGACAAAGCTCAAAGAGTTGTTTACGATAAGATTAGATCTTCTGTGGCAATGCTTATAGTCTATATGGATTATTCTGGTAATCGCTACATATTTCTTTTATGAGATATGCTAGTAGGATGGAAAAATACATCACTTAACAGAAGTGTGTATTAAAGGTGTATACAAGATACAACCAAGAGTTTAGCTATTCCGTGGAATACTAGATAGGTATACGAACTTCAATTGGATGAAGTGAGTATCACGGAGTTGGAATCTTCACCGGATAAAATAGTCAAAGAGTTTTTGATTTCATCGAAACGATGAAGATGCTTGCATTTGCAAGAAATTAAGTGGGAGCGCGAGACATATTTATAATACTTTATGTAGATGACATATCGTTGATTATAAATGACGTAATTATATACTTGATATGAATAAAAGGTTTCATTGAGAATTAACTTCAATGAAAGGATATGGACTGAAACATATTTAGTGTCAAGATCTATGAAGATAGATTGAAACACAAAATAAGTTTAAGTCAAAGTACATATAATGGATATTGAAGTAGTTCAATATAGAAATATTAAGAAGATGTTCTTTTCATGCGAAGGTTTAACAAGACTTGAGTGTATTTGACACTCGATGAGTAAAAACACATGAGTGATTTTAGATCACGAATAATATGTACAAAGTCAGATGTCCTGTGCTCTAAAGTGTTACGAGCATATACCAGAATGATTCATGTAATGATCATGGGACAACAGTAAGAATATCCCTGAGTGCTTTAGAAGAACCAAGGATATATATAGTTTTATATGGGTAATGACAAACAAATCACTGTAAAGTGTTACACCGATATTAGTTTGATCACATATAAAAATAAAAATTTCAATCTCAATTAGGCTAAGTGTTATTTAAAAGGTAGCACAATGAGCTAGAATGTGTCTATGCTAGATTTAGATGAGTCCTAAATATTGTGACGGATTCTACAAACGAAGGCAGAGTGTGTCATTGTTTTGACAATGACTGAGGATGTTAAGTCGAGGAGTTCTTTGAGAACGTGGTGTAGTTTCGATAGTGTCAGAACTTTGAAGCTATATTGTGTGTGACAATATTAGTGACTTATTTCAGACCGCGGAATTAAGGTTCCACCAGAAGACTAAACATATACAATTAATGCCGACTCATTAGGAAAATGAGTGATGCGTTGAGACGCAAATGAATTGCAAAATACATACGTTTCTGAGCGTGTCGATCCGTTGACTAAAACCTCTCCCGTGAGCAAAACATGATAAGCACCAGAAGGCCAAGGTGTTATATCTTTTCAAATGTAAACTAGATTATTGACTCTAGTGCAAGTGGGAGACTGTTGGAGATATGCCCAAGAGGCAATAATAAATTAGTTATTGTTATATCTTAGCGTTCATGATAAATGTTTACATCTCATGCTATAATTGTATTAACCGAAACATTGATACATGTGTGTTATGTAAACAACAAGGAGTCCCTAGTAAGCCTCTTGTATAACTAGCTTGTTGATTAATGGATGATCATGGTTTCGTGATCATGAACATTGGATGTTATTAATAACAAGGTTATGTCATTAGGTGAATGATATAATGGACACACACCCAAATGAGCGTAGCATAAGATCAAGTCATTAAGTTCAATTTGCTATAAGCTTTCGATACATAGTTGCCTAAGTCCTTCGACCATGAGATCATGTAAATCACTTACACCGGAAGGGTACTTTGATTACATCAAACGCCATTGCGTAAATGGGTGGTTATAAAGATGGGATTAAGTATTCGGAAAGTGTGAGTTGAGGCATATGGATCAATAGTGGGATTTGTCCATCCCGATGACGGATAGATATACTCTGGGCCCTCTCGGTGGAATGTCATCTGATTAGCTTGCAAGCATATGAATGGTTCATAAGAGATCACATACCACGGTACGAGTAAAGAGTACTTGTCGGTAACGAGGTTGAACAAGGTATGGAGATACCGATGATCGAACCTCGGACAAGTAAAATATCGCGTGACAAAGGGAATCGGCATCGTATGTAAATGGTTCAATCGATCACTAAGTCATCGTTGAATATGTGGGAGCCATTCCCGCTATTGGTTATTGCTCGGAGAGGAGTCTCGACCATGTCTGCATAGTTCGCGAACCGTAGGGTGACGCGCTTAAGGTTCGATGTCGCAAAAGTAGATTCGGAATATGAGATGGAGTCCGAAGTTTTTGTTCGAAGTCTCGGATGGGATCCAAGACATCACGAGGAGGTCCGGAATGGTCCGGAGAATAAGATTCATATATGGGAAGTCATTTTCAGGGTTACCGGAAAAGTTCAGGATTTTTCGGTATTGTACCGGAGGTTCTAGAAGTTCCGGAGGGTACCATAGTGGGGCCCACCTATCCCGAACGTCCAACATGGACCGGAGGGGGTCACATAGGCCCACATGGGCCAGGCACACCAGCCCCCAAGGCCCATGTGGCTGGATCAAGTGGATAAGATCAAATCCCTTGAAATTAGGGACTTAACTTGGGGGGAAGTTGCCCCCTTGTTTTGGCCGACCCAAAGGCTTGGAGGGGGGCCAAGGCAGCCCCCCACGCCTATATAAGAGAGGGAGGGCGCAGCACATGATTTCCCCAAGCCCTAGCCGCCCTCTCGTCCCTCCTCCTTCTTCCCCGCGCTTGGCGAAGCCCTGCAGGAATTTCTCCTCCACCTCCACCACCACGCCGTCGTGCTGGGATTCCGAGGGGATCTACCACACCTCCGCTGCCCGCCGGAACGGGGAGAGGAAGGGCTTCATCGACACCGCCGCACGCGCGACCGTAAGTGCCGGATTGCAGCACCGGGACGATCGTCTACACCAACAACGAGATCTAATCTCGTAGGCTTTGTAAATCTTCGAGGGTTAGTCTCATATCAATCTCGTTGCTCCGATCTTGTAGATTAGATCTTGGGTGTTCCATAGATTAGATCTTGGATTTATTCGTCTTGCGGTAGGAAATTTTTTGTTTTCTATGCTACGAACCCCAACACAATCCAGGATGGCGAAGATGATGAAGGATATGAATTTGAACATGTAGAAGGATAAGATCTTTGTGAACAAGAGGGACAAGAGGTGATACGTGATTAAACACCTCTTGTGCTCAACACCGCATCCCAGCGACACACAATGGAAGAAAATATTTGAGAGTATATGCACGGCGAATGGCAAGGTATGCAAATTACTGATTGATAGTTGCAACTGTGAGAATTATGTGAACCAATTAAAACTTGAGACTCATGATCGCCCAAATCTCTACACTATTGGATGGACTACGAAAGGGGAGAATATGAGGGTCACCAAAAAATGCAACCGGCCTCTCTGTTTGGAAAGTACTATCGCTGAAATGTGTTCTGTGATGTTGTTGATATGGATACCAGCCATGTTCCTCTTGGGAGACCTTGGCAATTTGATGTAGATACAACACACAAACTGAAGGAAAATGCTTACTCTTTCACTTGGAACAAGCAGAAGATCATTGTTCTACCAAACCAATAAAATCGTGATAGCTCTAAGGAAAAGGAGAAATTGATTGCAAACGGAGGCTAAAATCATTCCAAGTTGGTGATAAGGTGATGGTATACCTCCGAAAAGAAAGACCGCCATTAGAAATAAAGAGAAAGTTAGACGTCGAAAATATGGACCCTTCTCTATTCTAAGGAAGATAAATGATAATGCTTATGTGATAGATCTTTCAGCTGGAATGAAAATATCCAACATGTTCAATGTGGTAGACTTGGCTCTTTATCATCTAGAACAAGCACTCTATGCAGATAACTCGTGGTCGAGTACAAAACAAGGGGATGATGATGAGGGGCAGCCGAAAATAAAACATAAGTAAAATCCCGCACTAGCTTCTACACACTTCTACAATATTCTAGGTAATATGATCCTCTAATTTGCGTTGTAGTGGTTCCCACAGTATTCTAGTATAAGTTGTAACTAGAATATTTGTAGTTCTTTTCCTAGCTTATGTCGTGTTCTCTAGAACACTCTAGTTGTAAGTAGAGCTAAGTAGTGATGGCTCGTGCAACCTATGGAAAGAGGTCCAACATCTACCTATGTAATCGGACTATGTACCCACTACCTATAAAATGAATGGAGCCTTGTGTTTTGTCTTAAATCTTGGACTAGATCTTGTGAGTTGAGAGTTTTGGACTAAAATCTTCACAGCCCCCGCCCCTAGAGCGATATCTAGCTTACGCCTCTAGAGCGATATCTACCGCAACACGTTGAAGCGGTTCCTTCAACATTTGTCTTGTCCACGTTGTAGCAACGCGGTGGAGCTGTTCCTCCCCAACATTGTGCTGCTTCACACACCCCACCCACCAGCGAGTCCACCAAGTTCCTGACGCGCATGGCCGCTCCTACGCCCAGGCCATGCACCAGGGGCCGATCTCAACCATGCCAGGAGAGAGATAGAGAGTGGGGTGCGACCTCGAAAACGGCCACGATTGGGCCGCGTCCCACTGCATGGCGCGAGGTCGACGGCGAGGGCACGGGGTCCAGCCACGCGTCGGTGAGCTCAATGAGACGATCCTCCTAGTGCAGCCACATGCGAGTCCACCAAGTTCCCGACGCTCTTGGCCTCTCCTGTGGTCAGGCCAGCCACCAGGGGATCTCAGCCACGCGATGAGACAGACAAGGAGTGGGGAACGACCTCCAGGACGTCCAAGCGCGCAAACGATGACACCGTGGTCGAGAGAACGCATGCGATATCAGCTTCCTGTAGCGAGGCACGCGACGAGAGCATGCATGAAGTGTCAAGAAGCTTGGCCGGCATCCCACTACCTGGGATTCTTAGGGCAGAATTCTCGGCTCGGCCGGCATCCCACGAGAGCACATACACATGCAGTGTCCAGTGGCTTGGTTGGCATCCCACTACTTGGGCTTTGTGGAGAGTGCGCACGAGCTCTATGGCGAGTGGCAGCGCGAGAGCGTAACCTCACAACGGCACACACGCGAGGTCGACGGCGAGCCCACAAACTGTTTGTCAAAATGCATCTTTTGGTATTTGGTGGCATCCCCCCATAGCCAAAACAATTGCCCCCTCCAAGGGGTAAAAAAACGTTTCCACCGAACCCCGTATTGGCGTGAGGGCTTGAGATGCTCTAAGAGATTGGTTTGCAGTAGAAGACAAGAAACAAATCCTATCTCTATCTCTAGGGCGACGGTTCCCTAGGCAGTGGCATGCGAGATGTCTCGGCTCCTCTACGGCTTCCCCACATGGCCATGTTAATGCACACCACGGCTCCTTCTCGCCGGTACCGCCTTTGGACGACGCCTCGTTTGACTACGGAAAAGTTTAACATGGAGGAAGCTCTGCGGGAGGCGGTGGCGGAGCAGTGGGGGGAGGAGCCGCTACCGGCGGACGCGAGAAAGGCAATGCTCGTCGCCACGCCGGTAGAGTAACACCTCCCAAGCACCAGAGTATATGAAAGTGACACTCGTAGACCGCACCATGGAGATTTCCCGCGAGAGGGCACATGCGGAGGAGTTTGCTCGGTTGCTTATGTTCGCCGAGCGGCACATGATTATGGAGATGAACGTCCAACGTGTCGCTTATGCCGCCGTCCGCGAGGACCAGTGGGTTGACCTCAACAGGGAATCCCACCAAGCACGCACTGCACTTAAGGCTCTATGGCGCAGCACTTAAGGCTCTATGGCGCAGGGAAGCTCCGTGCACACCAGCAACAGAGGCGCATCGGTAGTCGCTCGAACGCAGGGTGGAGCGGCACGCCAATGGGTGCTAGAACCCGCCACCTAGATAGACGAATAGGAGGCGAGGAGATGGGGACTGTAGACAAAGCCGAGAGGCGGGTGCAGGATAGGTAGGCGAAGAACGACGACGATGAGGCTGGTGGTCTCGCGTCTAGACCGACTGCGAGTAGATTGGATGTTTGTATAAAACTTAGTCAAACTACATTCAAATTTGTAATACATATATACCGTATCAACTTTGAAATGTAATTCAAATTTAGTTTGAATTCTTAATTTTTTTGCTAGGTTCATGGCTAGGCGGAGGCGTCCCGTGCGCCGGAAGCGACAGGTGAAGCCATCACTGTCACCATAGACATAGAGGAGTAGAAGTAGAGGGAGAGGAGAGAGGACCTCAATCGCGCCCTCGCTCGCGCGCGCCAACTTGCAAAAGGTGCTCACCGGTGTAGGTACGTAGGCGGTAGGCCGAACTAGATAGCAGCAAGCCCGAGACGCAACGGCGCGCACACGGCAACCTGTTTTGCATGCACGTCGGCGTTTTCTCTTTGTTTTAGCCGCCGCCGCCGCTGTCCACGTCAAGCCGTCGAGACGAGAGGGATGGGTCACGCTGGGCGTTCGGGATTTCCCGAAATTTCGGGACGGGTAATTCGGGATATGTCTAATTCGGGTTTCTAAAAATGACATCCGAAATTTGTCTAAATTTTCTGACACCCAAAAATTCGGGTACCCGACTATTCGGGATCGGGTTCGGAAATTCCCGGATTGCCCGATATACAATAAAGTTACACAGAGAAGATAAATATGCATGTGTGTAGTTCATACCTACTTTTATTTCTTCCTCTTGCTCGATCGATCGAAAATATGCATGTGTGTAGTTCATTGTTTAATTTTTATTATTTCCAGCTAGCTAGTTAGTTTAACAAATGCATGATGGTTAATCCTATACTTTATATAATAATAATGCAGATGAATCGGCAAAGGATGTACAGTAACCGACTTTCCGGCGAGTTCATTACGAGTTTGAAAGATTTCCTCGTAGTGGCTAATACGAACAAGCAGGGGGGTTTTGTTATCTGTCCAAGTGTTGCCTGTAAGAATCAGAAGGGTTACTCTTCCTCAAGAAAAGTTCACATGCACCTGCTTCGGCACGGTTTCATGCCAAGCTATAATTGTTGGACCAAGCATGGAGAAAGAGGGGTTAGAATAGAAGAAGATGAAGAAGGAGATGATATCATCGATGACAACTATCCAAATCATTTTGGTGATATTTTCATGGAGGATGCTGATGGTGGGGAAGGTGAAGGGGAAGGTGAAGGGGGCGGTGAAGGGGAAGGTGAAGAAGAGGCACGTGATGAGCCCGCTGATGATCTTGGTCGGACCATTGCTGATGCACGGAGACGCTGCGAAACTGAAAAGGAGAGGGGGAATTTGGATCGCATGTTAGAGGATCACAAAAGTCGTGTACCTAGGATGCGATAATGGTCTGAAAAAGCTGGGCTGCACACTGGATTTGCTGAAATGGAAGGCACGGGAAGGTGTAGCTGACTCAGGATTTGAAAATTTGCTGAAAATGTTGAAAAATATGTTTCCAAAGAATAACGAGTTGCCCGCCAGTACGTACGAAGCAAAGAAGGTTGTCTGCCCTCTAGGTTTAGAGGTTCTGAAGATACATGCATGCATTAACGATCGCATCCTCTACCGCGGTGAATACGAGAAATTGAATGAATGTCCGGTATGCACTGCATTGCGTTATAAGATCGAGGCGATGCCCTGGTGACGATGTTGAGAGCGAGAAACTCAGGAAGAGGTTTCTCGCCAGGGTGATGTGGTATGCTCCTATAATACCACGGTTGAAACGTCTGTTCAGGAACAAAGAGCATGCCAAGTTGTTGCGATGGCACAAAGAGGACCGTAAGTCGAACGGGGAGTTTTATTTTTCTGCATTTTTTGATATATTATTTGTATTTTTAAGATTTTGAAATGAATTAGTTTTATTTTTCTACATTTTATATATATTATTTGTATATTTGATATTTTGAAATGAATTATTTTTATTTTTCTGCAGTTTTTGATATATTATTTGTATTTTTAAGATTTTGAAATGAATTAGTTTTATTTTTCTGAATTTTTTCATATAATATTTGTATGTTTAAGATTTTGAAATGAATTAGTTTTATTTTTTGAATTTTTTTATATATTATTTGTATTTTTGATATTTTGAAATGAAAAGAATTTTGAAAAAGACCTTTAGTCGCCGTTGGCCTCGCCAACCGTGACTAAAGGGTATTTCCGCGGGAACCGCTGAATTTGGGCAAAAACACCTTTAGTCGCGGTTGGTGTGGCCAACCACGACTAAAGGCTAGCCTTTTGTCGCGGTTGGCGACACGAACCGCGACTAAAGGCCCATCGCTATAAATTTCCCGCGGCCGCCCAGGCAGCGCCCGTTCACCCGGGGACCTCCTCGGGATCAGCCGAGCGAGGGAGCTCCCAGCGACATGGCAAAGCTCCGCCGCCCTCGACGGCCTCGCGCTGGTGCCTGCCGTCGCCGCGCCGCAGCTACGGGTCCCTCCCCACGCCCACGCCAGTCCTGCGCCGTCGACTCCTCCGCCGTCACCGGACCGCCCTGCCCTCCGCCGCCCGCCCCCGTACTCCATCTCCTCCCCGCCGTCCGCCCAAGCACAGCGCCCGCCGCCACCCACCCCAATGCCGCGTCGCCCACCGCCGGCCCGCCGCACACGCAGGGCGCGCCGCCTCGCTCGATCCTTCGAATTTTTTTTTGTTTTGCTTAACTTAACCTTAACAAAATTTAAAACCCGCACCCTAACCGGTTTAACCAAATCGCCGCCACCCCCGCGCCGCCGTCTCGTCGTTTCTGCGCCCGTGTGTCTTCGCCCTCACCCGCCGCCTCGATGCCGCCCTCGCGCCCGCGCCGCCGGTCCGCACGACCCGCACGTCAATAACAAAAATCTTAACTTTCAAGTATCCCCGACGCTCGCCCCTCCGACGCCGCAGCGCCGGTATTTTTTACGAGAGAGAGAGGATCGGAGGGGGCAGCGAGGGGGTGGCGCGCGCACTACTGCCCTTTCGCCACTGCCATCGCCCTTTCACCACCGCCCCCCTTTCGCCACCGCCACCGCCCCCTTCTTTACTACATGTTTTCAGGAGTGACATATGGCGGACGATAGAGCCGACCCGATTAGGGGAAACTATGATGCGGAAGCTGAGGAACATCTTTTCGGCATCATAAACGGCGACATTCCTTATGTGCCGGCAGAAGAAGATGAAGAAGATGATGTCTCTTCTTATCTGAACCTTGAAGATGAAGGTCGTCAACAAGGTGATGACGAAGGAACGGACACTGTCGATGGAGGTCAACCGTCGACAAACGACGATGGAGATATGCAAGTATCAACCACCTCCGGCGAGGTATATATATACATTGAGCCTCTGGTGATACAAACTTACTGATTTGAATAAATATATGTACTAACGCGACTCTCTTTCTTATTTTAGCCCTCGGCCGGATCGTCAAAAAAATCGAGTATGGCGTCAAAGTGTGGCGCAACCAAGACGATGAAACCAGGAGAAACATATAACATCGATGTTATCAGTGCAACCGGCAGGCCGCTGCAGCCCGAAAAGCATTATACAAAGTTCATCAACCAATGTGGAGTTGTTGTTAGAGACAACGTCCCGATCACCGTCCAGGAATGGAATGAGCCAAAGAAGGCAGGTGTTGGTTTCAGTTTTGTCCACAAGAGAACGAAGAAGGATTGCTGGAGAAAGCTTATGGAGCATTTCGTTCTACCTCCAGAATTATACAAATACTATGAACAGGGGAACGAGGTAGAGGGGGGACGTCAGAGGAGGAGGCTAGTCAAAGAGTTCGCTCTTCAGAAGATGGGCGAAGCATTCCGGACCTACAAGAAAAATTTACGCCGTGACTTTATCTCCCAGAAAAAGACTCCGGATTTCAATGGACAATATGAGAAACTGAAAATTCATTGGCCCGAATTTGTCAAGCAAAATCAATTGGATCATTTCAAGGCCATATCGGAAAAAAACAAGGAAAAGTGGCAGAAGATGGAGGACGACCCGAGGGAGCGAGGAATCCCTCTAGGTGCAGAGGGATGGGACCCAAGGGCCAAAAGCTGGTGGTACGGGCATGGGGGAACGCTAGACCCGGTGACAGGGCAGTGTGTTCACCGGAATAAAACGTTTAAACCCACCCAAGCCCTTATTGACACAATGATGGATGCTCAAGAGGGGAAGATCAAGTTCAACAGAGAGAATGACGAGCTGACAAAAGCCCTCGGGAATCGTGAACACCCAGGACGTGTACGAGGCAAAGTCCTAGTTCCGTGGTCCGTCGGGTTTTCCCAGGACGATGACCCGTACTGTTACAGAAGCCGTAAGAGAAAGACGGATCAGGATGTAGATTTTATGGAAAAGTTGGCATCGGAACTCGATGAGGTGAAGCAAATTGTGCATGTACTAGTACAAGAAAGATCGGCAGCTGGGACGCATGAAGATCATGCATTGGATCTCGGAAGCCAGCAGCGGAGAAGTAGCGTGGCTTCCACGGAGGCCCTGGCTGGTGCTAATGCACCCTTCACCTCGGCTGGTACTAATGCACCGACGATCGAGATTCGTGCACCGGAGCCTCACTACCCCGTGGATGATATAAATGCGATGAAAGAATGTGATCTGCATTATCCAGTGGGGAACATTCCACGAAGGTAGCTATCGGCAGTGCTTTACCTGTACACCTAGAGCACTCCACCACAACAACCCCATTCCAGATGGCTATGCTCGTGTCACGGTGGAGGACATAGTCCAAGGGTTTGAGGACCTGGAGATTGACTATGCTACACCCGAAGGGGAGAGAAGACTTGGAGATGTCAAGCGCCAGTTCATTCTATGGAAAAAGAAGTACATAGTGTTTCTAGGCGAGGCGCCAAGGCCAACAAGTCCACCCCCCTTCCGGTGGTGGTGGTGGTGGCGGTGGTGCTGGTGCTGGTGCTGGTTCACCTACACCTCCTTCACGTCAGCCGACGCCGCCCCCCAATCCACCTCCGGCGGGTAAGCAGCCGCCCCCAGTCCGCCTACAGCGGGTACGCCGCCCCCCAATCCACCTCCGGCGAAGAAGCAGAAGCAGTCATGGACTATTAACCCGGACCCTTATGTACCTAAGACCACAAAGGGACACGGCCGCGGCTGCTCACCATGAGAAATGGAAGGCGGAAATGAAGGCGAAAAGAGAGCCTCAGCCCAAGCCAGTATTTTCTGAGAAGGAAAGAAGTGGGCTAAGTCATTTTTGAGCACACCGTCCCAAGCCGAGAAGAATATGCCTGACGACTATGGACGTGAACTTCGTAGGCAAGCACTCATATTGAAGGAGAAGAAAGCCTTGGCGGAGAAGGAGAAGAAAGCCTTGGAGGAGGAGAAAGAAGAAAGTAAAAAAGCGGGAAACAAGTTGCCCAGCTCGGGGAACAAAATAAACAATTGATCCCCCCGCTCATAGTGAAAGCTGCCGGTCCGGATGCTGAACTAATGGACCCCGCTATCATAGCAGCTGCGGCAGCACAGGGAATGACTGTAACGGGTGTCAGAGAAAAAGTGGCCGAGATCAGTATGACTCTTCGTGTAGTGTTAGGCCTTGAGGAGGCACCAATGAGTGAGGTAGCAATTACATATGTGCCGAATGGGCCTCTCGTCGAGCCTGCGCAGGAAGAGGATCTACCAGCACAAATGTGAAATCTGCTACGTCGGTACAAGGGTTACATAAAAAATAACACCGACAAATAATATATTTATGCGGAAGTTAGACATGAGCATCACTTCAAATATTACTATGTAACAGTTCATATGAGTGAATTGTTCCAGTTGTTCAATCTGCGCGAGCTCGACAAATCTATCATCAGTTGCTACGTTCTATAAGTGATTTATTTCTACCTCATCTCGTTCATTGCCTGCACTATATATATTGTCCTAACTATATTGTTGTGTACGCTATTATGCAGAATGAAGATTGGGGAATGCCAAAAAAGGAACATCCATGATGTTGGGTTCATTGACCCACAAATCGTTAATGGATATGTGTTAGAAAGACACCCCCGCGACGTGGAGCAAGACCTGTGGGATTTTCTTACAAAGCAGCAACTCAAAAATCAAATTCTATTTCCTTACCATTTTGGGTGAGTGTTTCTGTCTTGAGCACATTCTCTTTTGTTTACTCCATGCATGGTATGTCTAATAAATGAGTTATGCATGACTGTGCATGTATTGTGTCCGCATGTTCCACTGGATTCTGCTAATAATTGAATTTCACACCTCCAGAGTTCTCATCATGGACTCTCTGAATATGGATCCAAAGCTTTGGGTCAACATGAGAAATATGCTGCAAAAGTAATTATTTTCAATCATTTGCGCTCTATATCGATCGGCCTCTTTCATTCATTTCCTAATATGAAGTAACTAATAACTCCCTTGTTCATTTAATTTTCTTTGCCCTGTAGGGTTTGGAGACGGTTCTCAGATCAAACGGTCGGTGAATTCAAAAAAGAGCTAGAATTTAGAAGGTTACTGTCTGGGGATATTCAGCCACCGGGGACCAATCTATGTGGATACTATGTTTGTGAGTTCATCCGGAGATACACCTCTGAGCGGAAGCCGTCGGATAACAACGTCAAGAGGAATAACTTCCGGAGGACGCTTAGTCCAGAAGCTCGCTTCCGACCAATTCAAGAGGAACTAGTAGGATTTTTGATGAGGAAAGTGAATGGATCGTAGCAAACAAGAGGGGGGTGAATGGTTGCTACGTCAAGTTTTAGTCTTTTTCAATTTTAGTGCAACGGAAGGTAAAGGTGATTGCTTTAGTCGTGTTGGTGATCCTACAATGATCCTAGAACAAGTGCAACAAGTAAAGGAACAACACAAGATAGTAAGAGTAAGGAGCGGGACAACCGGAGGGCACGGAGACGAGGCGAGGTTTGTTTTCGCAGTTCCTCCCACAAAAGGGAGTACGTCTGCGTTGAGGAGGTGCTAGCCTCACACAAGAGGCTAGACGGCCACACCACGAAGGAAGGCCTCACCTTCTTCCTCGAGAGAGCTCCACGAAGGTGCTCCCCCTTCTCCACTAAGGCACCGGTCGAGGCGGTGATTCCTTCACAAGGTTGGGGCGAGCTCCACACCACAAGGAGGCTCCCAACAATCCATGGAGCTAGTACAACACCAAGCTAGCCTCCATGGATGCACTTCTCCAATGTCCCACAATAGGAACCCTACCACCAAGGTCCACTAAGGAATAGCAAGGATTGGTGAAATCTCTCTTGGTAGAACTATAGATCGGGGTCTCCTCCACCACTCCTCAAAATTTGAGCAAGATTGGTTGGATGGTTGGGGAGATCCTCAAGGATTAAGCTCAGCAACAATGGAGGAGAGAGAGAGAAGAGATAAAAACGAGTTGGGGAAGAAGGAGCCCTTATATAGGCTCCTCCAAATCCAACCGTTATGTCCAGTTTTTGCCTAAGCGGTACTACCGCTTTTGGAAAGCGGTACTACCGCTCTGAGTTCCCCAGATCTGGTCCAAGTGGACGCAGAGCGGTACTACCGCTAGAGGTACCGCAATGGGGTCCAAACCACTGGATCCAAAGCGGTACCGGTATCGGGATACTGCCTAACTAGTTATGGTACTGGGCGGTACCATGGGCGGTACGCGTGAGCGGTACTACACTGCCGCAGAGTACCGCAACTGTACCGAGGGACAAATTTAGCTCGAACCAGAGTGGTACCGTGGGCGGTACCTATAGGGGTAGCGGTACTACCGCTACAGGTACCGGTAGTACCGGCCTGGCTAAAACTGGTTTTCTCCCCTTTTTCTCTCCAGCCATGTCACCTCCCTACACACACACAAAACCAGAAAACCCTACCTATAACTACGCTTCAGTCCTCCGATCTTGACGTGTCCAGCGAGGTCACCGTGCACTTGCAAATCTAGCAATGATACTCAAGACACACGGTGAGATAACTCAAGTGTTGTCATCAAACACACAAAACACGGGGTTTAGACTTTGCTCTTACAATCTCCCCCTTTTTGGTGTTTGATGACAACACAAGACTTTTCAAAAGCATATGATATTATGATGAGATTCTTTGATTTGCAAAAGCTCGACGGAGCTCCCCCTAAACGTGTGCATATTTTGAATATGTATTTGAATACAAATACACACGTCTTAGAGACATAACTCCCCCTAGATTTTACAAACCAAGCACATGTAGCAAGGATATAAGATCATGTACAAATAACATGTGCGCAATATGGAGGCAAACATAAGATCATGTAAGGATATTTGGGTGAAGTTATCATACCATAGCCTTGAGAATACCCAAACTCACCATAAGATACCTCCATAGAGTTGTTGATGTAGCCACAAGACAAGATAAGCAACTAGGATCACAAGGCTACAAACAACAAATGTCCCCATCCACATAGGAACTTCTCCCCCTTTGGCATCGGAACACCAAAAAGGAGGGTAGAGAAACTAGAAGGATGGAGAAAAAGAACATACAAACAAGCTTGCAAAAACCAAAAGGGAAAACAAGCTTGAATGAGGTTCTCCAAAAACATGAATAAAAAGATAGCAAAGAAGAAGGACAAAAAGAAGGTCACAAAGAAACACAAAGAACCGAAAAACTCCTCAAGGAGGAGGTTGGTGGCCGAAGCCACCGTGTAAGAGTGAGTAGTGTGAGGTCGCGTAGATGTATCTAGGACTCACGGCTACAACTCAACATGAAGCTCATAGTCACTTAATTGACAAATAGCATATGTTTTGGATTTCTTTATGCATTATGGGGGGAGGGATAGCTCAATATATTTAAACCGCACTCCCCCTATGTTCATGCGTGCCTTTCATCTAGATATATAGTTTGAGAGTGGTATGTGTGCACGACGGTCAAGCAAAGTTCGACGGATCAATGATATTTAGCTCATGCCTCAACTCAATGAAACGCTTCTCGTCCAAGGGCTTCGTGAAGATGTCCGCCAATTGCTCCTTGGTTCCAATGAAGGATAGGACAATATCACCACGTGCAATGTGGTCCCGGATGAAGTGGTTCCTTATCTCAATGTGCTTCGTCTTGCCATGAAGAACCAGATTGTAGGCGATCTTGATTGCGCTCTCATTATCACACAAAAGAGGCACCTTGCTATACTCGAGTCCATAATCCCGCAAGGTTTGCCTCATCCATAAGATTTGAGCGCAACTACTTGCCGCGGCAACATACTCGGCTTCCGCGGTGGAGACGGAGACACAATTTTGCTTCTTCGAGGACCAACACACCAAGGATCTTCCAAGAAAGTGACAAGCTCCGGATGTGGACTTCCTATCAACCTTGTCGCCCGCCCAATCGGAGTCGGCGAAGCCAACCAAAGCAAAGTTCATGTCCCTTGGGTACCATAGTCCGAAGTGTGGGGTATCAACTAAATATCTAAAGATCCTTTTGACCGCCACAACGTGGCTTTCCTTCGGACTTGCTTGAAACCGTGCACACATACCAACGCTTAACATTATATCCGGGCGAGAGGCACAAAGGTAAAGAAGCGAACCTATCATCGAACGGTAGAGCTTGGGATCCACCATCTTGCCGGTCTCGTCAAGAGAGAGTTGACATTTGAGATGCATTGGAGTTCCAATTCCCTTGGCGCCCTTCATGTCGAAGCGGTTGAGCATGTCTTGGAGATACTTTGCTTGATTGATGAAGGTGCCTTGTTCCATTTGCTTGATCTCAAACCCAAGGAAGTACTTAAGTTCACCCATCATTGACATCTCAAACCTATTTGTCATCAACATAGCAAACTCATCATTGAATTTTGTGTTAGTTGAGCCAAGTATGATGTCATCTACATAGAGTTGGCATACTGTTATCACCAGATTTTGGCCAAATCAGGAGATGGGCCGTAAGTGAAGATGGGCTTGAAGGATATACGCGTGGAGCATCTTTGAAGCGGCCTTGCACGAAGAAGTTTGGGCTAGATTGCCCGTGTATCTGTAAACATAGTAGATTGCATCTTAGTTTAGAATTAAAAGATAGAGTTTAACCCGTGCACGGTTAGGTGCACGCCGAATTAGAAAGTCCCTTGGACTATAAATATGTATCTAGGGTTATCGAGAAAGAAGGACAATCACGTTCACAACAAACACAAATCAGGCGCATCGCCACCCCTTCTTTCGAGGGTTTCTTCCGGTAAGCATCATGCTGCCTAGATCGCATCTTGCGATCTAGGCGTACGCGTTTATTCGTTACCTTGTGTTGCTCGTGTGAAGCATTGTTGATGGCGAGCAGCACTATTTATCATAGATGTTTTGGGGCTTGCATGGATGCTTTTCTTATGCATATTTGCTTAGCTATGCCGTCCCTCGATATCTAGCTGCCCTTATACCTATCTAGGTGTAAGGGCAGCACCTTGCTTGTTCGTTATTTAGTAGATCCAATCTATTATAGTTGCTCCTTGATTCTTCAAGGATTGTTTTAATATCTGTATGGTTAGGCCTTGCAAACGGGTTGAACGATCCGTAGTACGTAAGGTACGGTTTGTTAGTCCTAAGAGGGATGTTCCGGAATTAACTTAATGTTGGTTTTTAGGCCTCTTTTAGGGTTAGTTTTCCATTATCTTTCGTGTCTATTAGGCTCAACTACGCGTAGGATGTTCCGATCATGCGGTGAAAACCCTAAACCTGTCGAGATTGGTTTAACTTTATATTGATCAAGCAGGAGCCCCATGTCATCGTTATCCCGACGAGAATCATGGGGCGATCGGCTTTGAGCCGATCCACGGGCAACTGAGAGCGATCGGGCTCGTATTTAATGTTTACGTGTCTGCAGGAAACTAATCGAAGCAATCCAACACCTTCCTGACCAGGTATAGGTCAGGTGGCACGCCCTTGCAACCGCCAGGACGTGTGCCGGAACATTTGCGGGACGACGTCGAGGGACCCGGGCCCTGCGTCTTGAAGCCTCCGGCTCTTCGTGTTGCTTAACCACCGCCGGTGGGTTTTGGTGCAACACATTCTGGCATGCCCAGTGGGACAATCTTCTGCCACAACCACATCAACATCCGAGATGGCGGAAGAACCGATCAAGTACGAAGATCTGCCTGCTGAGCATAAGAAGAAATATGATGATCTCAAGGCCATCTTCGAAGCCGATCTCATCGGCTCTTTCGAGAAGACCCGTTCGCACGGGATTAAGTTCAAAGGGTTCCAACCCGAAGGCGCGTTAGAGGGACTAGATCTATCTCTCCCTTCGGAGGACCGTACAGAGCCTGCGCCAGAAATCAACTATGCTGTGGCTCATTCCTACATCGGCATTCCGAGAGCCTGGTGAACACTATGGAGCGCGTTGTGCTTCATGTGGTGCAAGAGATCATGAAGCATCGGTATTCTCCGTCAGGACCTGCTCTAGGAACTCATCAGGGAGAAATACCGTTCTACACCAGGCCACCACTGCCGTACACGATGGCAGCTCCACAGCAACAAGGTTCACCGGCGTACGTCGTCTACAAGGTTGGAGGTGATCCTGGCGATTACCAATTCCTGTATGAGCCGCCCAAGGAGATTCCACATGGATACGTGTGCACGTACGTGCCGGACTGCAACAAGCAAATCAGATTACGGCGGGAGGGGTCGCCGGAAGGAGTAGTTGCGGGGAGGCGCCTGGAGCAGATCTTGAGAAACGTGGCTAGCTAAATATGCCACCGGAACAAGTCGAACGCTCAACCTCTCGCAGCTCCTACAGTGGATCAGATCACTGCAATCTTGAGAGATCAGTTCGGCATCCTGCCGAAGAAGAGAATGATCGGCTATTCCAAGCCGTATCCCAACGAGTATGACCTAATCCCGCTACCGCCTAAGTATCGGCTCCCTGACTTCACAAAATTCAGTGGATCAGAAGGAACCAGCTCAATTGAACACGTGAGCCGATATTTGGCACAGTTGGGCATGGTCTCAGACGAGCTACGTGTGAGGTTCTTTTCACAATCTCTCACGGGTCCGGCCTTTGGGTGGTACACCTTGTTGCCACCAGATTCGGTTCGAACATGGAAGCATTGGAAGAGCGTTTCACATAAATATCAGAAGCTAGCTGGCATTGCCGTTCGACCCAGTTCGGCAAAGGCGAGGAGATACCGTGTCTGAATACATCCACGTCAGACCGTCAGGAACCGATGTTATTCGGTTCGTTTATCCGAGAAGGAAGCAGCGAGCTGGCGATAGCAGGTCGCCGCTTAAGGATGTGACCTTCCAAGCAGACTACAATTCATTGGCACATATGGTTCAGAAATTGACATCGTATGAACAGCGCCACCTAGAATTGTACCAGGACAAGTTCAAGCGCGTCGCCCTGATCGAGACGGGAGAAGATGAAGATTCTGCAGGAGATCAGGAAGTCGCTGTAGCTGAATGGACTCGGGGGGCAAAACCCGTGTCCTGCAAATGGGTGAAACAACCAGGGCCTCAAAAGGGTTTGACTTTGATTTAAGCAAAACGGAGCAAATTTTTGATTTGTTGCTGAAGGAAAAACAGCTGAAGTTACCCGAAGGCCACAAAATCCCCATGTTACAAGAGATGAACGGCAGGCCATACTGCAAATGGCATCACACGTTCACCCATGCCACCAACGATGCAAAGTCTTGCGCGGACAGATTCAAATGGCGATAGAACAAGGCCGATTACTCTTCGGTCGTTTGCCATGCGAGTTGATACGAATCCATTTCCCGACGTCAACATGGTGGATCTCGCCATTGCATAAGACGCGAGCCAGGTTTCTCTTTTGGGATCAACATGGCAGGGCTTGCAGATCGCCATAGCAAGGATAAAGCTGAAAGCAGTCACTCCCGTGGCAAAGATGAAGAGGAGGCCGATCCACGCGACCGGCCCAGTATGATGACAGACGGTATTTGACCGAGGAAGAGGTGAGAAGCGTGCGGTATCAACGACCACTTTCCGCGCACCTCCTTAACAAATATGAGCAGCAGTATGACCGACGTCGGCGCTACGACGTAGATGATAAGAGAGATCGTCGGTCTGATGCAGATGACAGGAAATACCGTCGATATGATAGAAACAATGAAGGGTATGAGCGTCACGCTAGAGGGAGGTCAAGAGAGCAAGAGGACATGGATAGGCATTGGAACCGTCCTTTCTTCAAACACTGCTGGGACTCAGGAATGAGCCGATTGCCTACAATCGAGAACTGCGCCAGAATGTAGATAAGAGGAAGGGAACAAATGAAGTTTCAGTGTTCAAGCGTCTAGGACCTCTCCCACCTCAGAATAAACGAGCTGAGTCATCTCGAGATGAAGACTTCGAGGAGTCAGAGGAAGAAGATAGATATCACCGGCCAAGGTGGTGCCCTGATGGACTCAGCCACTCCCAAAAGCGCAGAGTACAACGGCTACGAAACTTGGAGGAAGCCGAGGCGCAGTACTGTACACGTTGAGGAAGGCACGGCCCGATCTGGCCGTGAAAATTCAGCAGACGTTGGAGATGGAGACTCGCCCACCAAAGAAAGTGTGGCGACCCAAGCAGACAAAAGCCGATGAGGCATCGGCTGATACAAACATGGTGTTTATACTTCCGTCAGAGTTTTGTGCTCCGAGAGACGAGTGTCGGCAGCACTTGACTGCCCACGACCAGTTATCTTTGAGAAGCCACGAGAGAGGAGCTACAGCATCTGAAAGCCCTATACCTGAAAGGTTATATCAATGGGCAGCCTATCAGCAAGATGCTGGTTGACACGGGAGCAGTCAATATAATGCCGTACTCCATGTTGCGATGTTTGGGACGTTCCAATGAAGATCTGATCAAGACCAACGTCACATTAAGCGATTTCAACGGCCAAGCGTCATAAGCCAAAGGTGTCCTGAACGTAGACTTAACTGTCGGCCGAAAAACCATCCCTACGTCGTTCTTCATCGTCGACAGCAAAAGCACTTACGCTGTCCTGCTAGGAAGGGATTGGATCCACGCTAACTGTTGCATTCCATCCACAATGCATCAGTGCATCATACAATGGGATGGAGATGAAGTGGAGGTTGTTCATGCAGATGATTCGATCAAAATCTCTTTGGCCGCCATGAACATCTGGGAAGCAAACGACCAAGAGCCGCTCTCTGGAATCAATCTGGACGGCTGTGAGCGCATCGAAGCTTCAAAAACGGGGTGAGGCTGGTCTTATCCACTGGCCTGACAGAGTAGCAAGACCCAAGTCTATGGACGTACGTGGCGAGGCCGATCCCTGCGATCGGCCCCAAAAAATAAAAAGCAAGGATCTCACCTCGAGCATGTCACGTAGCTATAGCGGAGAACCAAGAAGTTGTGAACCCTCATTAAGCATTGCAATGAAAAAGGAGGCCGATTCTAGCAATCGGCCAAAATTAGCCTCAACATGCCTTCGGCCTGTGTTCAACATTGATTTAGGCGATGGAAAGCTGGGGTATGGGTTTACATCAGCTGATGAACTAGAAGAGATTGACATTGGTCCTGGGGATAAGCCACGACCGACATTTATCAAAAAGTTGGATCCACAGCTGAGGAGCCGATTGATAGCCCTGTTGAAAGAGTACCCAGACTGTTTCGCATGGGATTATACAGGTGAAGTATAGACCTTTACTACACGATACAACTGCAAGGGAGGCCGATTCCAGCAATCGGCCAAAATCATTCTCACCACACTTGCTAGTCGCTGTGCTATTTAGCATGGTGAGTGGTGTGACAGGCTTATAGTTGGCTGGAAAGCCGATATCTTCAATCACTTGAAGGATTCGGGGGGCATACACACAGAGAAGGTACGAGGCCACGAAGTATGTACCCAGGAGGAGCCGATTCATGAAATCGATCGGCTAATAAAAAATCGAAAATAGAAAATTTTTAAGCACAGCCGATGCTCGGACATCGACTTAAGAATAAAAAGCCGATGCACAGCCATCGACTCTAGAATTACAGAGTTTGAACTGCCACTTGAGCAGGCAACGTCACGACTGGCCGGAGCTTCAACTGCAGCGTCACTGGGACGTGGGGCTGGATTTCTTCAAGGATGTTCTTCACCTCCTCATAGTTTTCGACCAATGTTTCAATGGGTGAAGAAAGCAGAGCTTTGAGGCGTTGGAGTTGGGCAGCGATGACGTTGGGACTTGGTTCATCACATGCTGTGGAGGGGCCGGCTCGATAGATTCAGGGTCGAACGACAGCAAGCCTGAGAGATCACAACCCTGACAAACAACAAGAGCAGCATAAGCATGCAGATCAGGGTAAGGGCGAGCCCAACAAAGGGAGCATACCTCTCCTAGGACCATGGGAACAGCCGATGACGATGCAATCGGCTGTGGCGTTTTTGCCTGGGGTTTGGCCAAGGTGGCGACTTGGTCGATGTCACCTTTAGAGGTTGATACGTCCAGAGTTATGGAGGGCATCAGAACTTCATCAACATCCCCACTGGAAGTTTCATCGGTCTGCAAAAAGATGGTGAGCCGATCTGAGCAGCAAAGCACAAGAATTGAGCTAGGAGGAGTTGGAGAGCCATTACATTTGAAGCTTCTTGGTTCGAGGAAAGGGTTTGCTGATCCTTCCGAGCCCTCTTGGTGCATCGACTCTTTGTGCGTAAGTTTTCCTGGCAGCCACCTTTCTCACTGTTCTCGCCCTGACTGAGGCTCGGGGGGCAGCTGGCCCTGAAGATCCATAACCAGGTTTTATGATCCTGTTTGAGGTGCTCATGCCAACTGGGAGGAAGCAGGGACGGATCATGATGGAATATAACTGCCGAGTGCTGTCGTCATCGGCAAAGCTGTCTAAACCTGAAGGAGACCGGATTTTAAGGCTTTGCCCTGGTGATTTGGAGCGGCTAAGGATTACCTTCAGGGTCGCGCGGCTGCGGGCTGGACTTGTTCGATTGAAAATTTGGGATCTGAATTTGAGCAAGGGTTGCAGGTTACCGTTTGAGGGGATAACTGAATTGACCTGTCTTGCAATTTATCGTGAAGGACTGATGCGTTGCCATCGGCTCATTGAGCATTGACCAAGTTGACAATCGGCAAAGTCAGTATGAGGGGAAATCGGCTAAAGGAAATCGGCAAAATCAAAGGGAGTTCTTCATTAATAATGGGATTTCTTACATAGAAGAGCTGATTGCTCTCAAAAGGAAGAACCAGGGGATACATTGCCCCATCTACTACTACTGGTCCTATGCTAAGGATCCTATCTATGGGCCGTCTGCCCTCGTCGTCGCCGTCGCCGTCGTCGGCACTATTCCCGGCGGGCTCGTCGCTGCTGCCGCCGCGCCGCCGGCGGGCCCTCGTTGTCCTCATCCTCCTCGTCAGTCGTCGCCGTCGGTCGCCGAGGCCCGGCCAGGGCAGAAGCGCTTGGCCGGCGCTCGTCGGAGGAGGTGTCGTCCTCCTCGTCCTCTTCCTCCGCCTCCTCCTCGAAGGAGGTGAAGTCGTCCCAGGAGAAGCGATCGTCATCGCTCTCCTCCTCCGTTTCCCCATCGGCGAGGAAGCGGAGGTCACTCTCCCCGTCGGTCAAGGATTTTTCATCCTCGGACCAGACGGAGGAGTCGTGGTCTTCGTTGTCCCACGCTGTTGGGGCGAGGATGTCATACGCCGCCTGCGTACCCCACTCTGGTGTCGACTCTCGAAGGGGAGAGGACACGTAGGAGAGACCCAACGAAGATGAGGAAGAAGAAGAAGACATGGTGGCAGAGGAGGGCTTTTGGAGTGCTAATGCGAAGGGGGTGAAGAAGGGAACTGCAAGATGCGGTTAAAATAGAGGCGATATAGTGGAGATGATTCAATGCTGCAGCGGTTCCCGAGGATGTGGTGCCAAAACTGTCAAATCGTGCAGAGAAGTTGAGAAGGCAAGGCGTCATGATGAAGAATACTGCGACGGTTCCGCTCTGCCACGACATGACCCTTCGAAGGAAAAACGTGGTTTTGAAATTATCATTACCAAAACCGGGGGGCATGTGTTATCACCAGATTTTGGCCAAATCAGGAGATGGGCCGTAAGTGAAGATGGGCTTGAAGGATATACGCGTGGAGCATCTTTGAAGCGGCCTTGCACGAAGAAGTTTGGGCTAGATTGCCCGTGTATCTGTAAACATAGTAGATTGCATCTTAGTTTAGAATTAAAAGATAGAGTTTAACCCGTGCACGGTTAGGTGCACGCCCGAATTAGAAAGTCCCTTGGACTATAAATATGTATCTAGGGTTATCGAGAAAGAAGGACAATCACGTTCACAACAAACACAAATCAGGCGCATCGCCACCCCTTCTTTCGAGGGTTTCTTCCGGGTAAGCATCATGCTGCCTAGATCGCATCTTGCGATCTAGGCAGTACGCGTTTATTCGTTACCTTGTGTTGCTCGTGCTGAAGCATTGTTGATGGCGAGCATCACTATTTATCATAGATGTTTTGGGGCTTGCATGGATGCTTTTCTTATGCATATTTGCTTAGCTATGTCGTCCCTCGATATCTAGCTGCCCTTATACCTATCTAGGTGTAAGGGCAGCACCTTGCTTGTTCGTTATTTAGTAGATCCAATCTGTTATAGTTGCTCCTTGATTCTTCAAGGATTGGTTTAATATCTGTATGGTTAGGCCTTGCAAACGGGTTGAACGATCCGGTAGTACGTAAGGTACGGTTTGTTAGTCCTAAGAGGGATGTTCCGGGAATTAACTTAATGTTGGTTTTTAGGCCTCTTTTAGGGTTAGTTTTCCATTATCTTTCGTGTCTATTAGGCTCAACTACGCGTAGGATGTTCCGATCATGCGGTGAAAACCCTAAACTGTCGTAGATTGGTTTAACTTTATATTGATCAAGCAGGAGCCCCATGTCATCGTTATCCCGACGAGAATCATGGGGCGATCGGCTCTTTGAGCCGATCCACAGGGCAACCTGAGAGCCGATCGGGCTCGTATTTAATGTTTACGTGTCTGCCATGCAGGAAACTAATCAAAGCAACCCAACACCTTCCGACTGTATAGGTCAGGTGGCACGCCTTGCAACCGCCAGACGTGTGCCGGAACATTTGCGGGACGACGTCGAGGGACCAGGGCCCCCATTCTTGAAGCCTCCGTCTTCGTGTTGCTTAACCACTGCTCGCCGGTGGGTTTTGGCAGGCAACACATACGAAAAGCTCCCCATTGACTTTCTTAGTAAAAAGAGTGGGATCGATTTTCCCCACTTCGAAACCACGGTCTTCAAGCAACTCCTTTAGATGCTCATACCAAGCTCTAGGAGCTTGTTTGAGTCCATATAGGGCCTTTTTGAGCTTGAAGACATGGTCCGGGAAATGGGGGTCCTCGAATCCCGGGGGTTGCTTCACATACACTTCCTCTTGTAGAGGACCATTAAGAAAAGCACTCTTAACATCCATTTGTTGCAACTTGAAGCCATGATGGGAGGCAAAGGCCAAAAGGATACGGATGGACTCAAGCCTTGCAACGGGTGCAAAGGTTTCACCAAAGTCCACTCCTTCGACTTGAGAATAGCCTTGTGCCACCAATCTTGCTTTGTTGCGGATGACCATGCCATGTTCATCTTGCTTGTTCTTGAAGACCCATTTAGTGCCGATAACATTGCGGCAATGATCGGGTCGCTTCATGAGAGTCCACACATCATTCCTCTTGAAGTTGTTGAGTTCCTCTTGCATTGCATTCAACCAATCGGGATCTTCAAGAGCTTCATTAACTTTGAGAGGTTCCACCATAGAGACAAAGGCGTGGTGCTCACAAAAGTTTGCTAGTTGCCTCCGGGTGGTTACTTTGCTCTTTAGATCACCAATGACATTACTCAAAGAATGAGACTTGAGGCGCAAGTGTCTTGCAATAGGATCTTCACGGCGAGTGACGGCTAGAGGAGTAGATTCTTGTGGGTCCTCTTGGCTTTCATCACGGTTTAGGTCCTCGCCTTGACCTTCATTGTTGTTGAAGTGAGCATCATCATCATGAGATCCGGATGACTCGGGGGTACTAGGAATGGTATTGTCCATATAGATCATCCCCGAACCATTCGGAGAAGAACTTGAAGCTTGGCCTTGGTCACTTGATGTCGGTTGTTGTTGTAGATGAGCTTGTGGTAGATGTTGTTCTTGAGCTTGTTGAGGTGAGCTTGTACTTGATTGTTGTTGTAGATGTTGAGGTTGAACTTGAGGTTGTGGTAGAGGTTGGCTTGCATTTGTAAGATCAACGGAAGAAGCTTGGCCTTGTGGTGTAGATGGCTCCACTTGGGTGGAACTTGGTCCTTCCCCGGTACACATAGAAGGTAGCTCTTGAGGTCGGCGAATGCCAACACCCATCCTTCCTATGGCATCCGGGGGAATTGCATCTCCTTTCTCACAAGAAGCACTTCGCTCCTCCAAAGACCTATCATCTTCATCGAATGTCACGTCACAAGATTCTACAACCCGCCCATTTGACTTGTTGAAGACTCTATAGGCGTGAGAATCCGTAGCATAGCCAACGAAAATTCCTTCTTGGGCTCTTGAGTCAAACTTGGATAGACGTGTGTCTTTGATAAGCACATAGCATTTGCATCCGAAAACCTTGAAGTAAGACACATTGGGCTTGTTTCCGGTGAGGATCTCATATGGTGTCTTCTCTAGGCCTTTGCGGAAGTAGAGACGATTAGTAGCATGGCATGCGGTAGAGATAGCTTCCGCCCAAAAATTGTAGTTGGACTTGTACTCCATCATCATGGTTCGAGCGGCTTCGATCAAGGTTCGATTCTTCCTTTCGGCGACCCCATTTTGTTGGGGAGTATATGGCGTGGAGTATTGGTGTTGGATTCCTTCTTCGCCGAGGAAGTCATCCAAAGTATAGTTCTTGAACTCCGTTCCATTGTCGCTCCTTATTGCGAGGATCTTGTTGTCGTACTTGCGTTGAACTTGATTGGCAAACTCCATCATGGTCCGTTGAGTCTCACTCTTGTACTTGAAGAAGAATACCCAACAATAACGTGAATAGTCATCAACAATGACGAGGCAATACTTCTTTCCTCCAAGACTTTCATGAGACGGTGGACCGAAGAGATCAACATGTAGGAGCTCCAAGCATCTTGTGGTAGAGATGATAGTCTTAGCCTTGTGAGGAGCTCCATGCATTTTTCCTTGTACGCAAGCCCTACAAACACGATCTTTACAAAAAGAGACATCTTCTTTTAGTCCGAGAATGTGGCCACCCTTGTGGAGACTTTGCAAAGTCCTCATGTTGACATGGGCTAGTCGGCGATGCCATAACCAACCCTTGTCACCTTTGGCGAATAGGCAAAGAGCGGAAGATGTTGTCTTTCCGGAGAAATCAACAACATATAATCCGTTCTCTACATATCCAACAAAAGCTACACGGAGTGTCTTGCTC
This sequence comes from Lolium multiflorum, assembly GCA_030979885.1. NCBI lineage: Eukaryota > Viridiplantae > Streptophyta > Magnoliopsida > Poales > Poaceae > Lolium > Lolium multiflorum. Next base: position 27,189,381 of record CM061753.1, on the reverse strand, counting down.
CACAAGAGGACCACCATATGTTCATCAAAGAATGTACATAGACCCATGCGAGCAATTTGATGAACGGAGAGTAAGTTATAACCAAGGGTCTCGACAAGGAGGACATTCACAAGTGAGATGTCGGGTGTTACCACCACCTTGCCAAGACCCAATACCTTAGAGCACGTGTTGTCGCCATATGATACGGTAGAGTAGGAAGGCTCGAGGTCGACAACAATATTCTTGCTTCCGGTCATATGACTTGTGGCTCCACTATCAACCACCCATTTAGCACCACCGGAAGCATAGTCCTACAAGAAATCAAGTCTTGGATTTAGGTACCCATTTTTCAATGGGTCCTAACATGTTAGTAACAAGGGGTTTGGGAACCCAAATAGTCCAATCAACATTGTCCTTTTGAGGACCAATAAAGCGAGCACGAATATGTCCATAGTAATCAACAAAAAGAACATGAGAAGGGTTGTTAGAGCCGGCGAAACCCTTCGAGGCGGAGTTGGGTACTCCATCCCTTCTTGAGCTAGCATCGCTCTCCTCAAGGTTGATCTCCATGTTCTCCTTGTTCTTCTTCTTCTTGGTCCTCTTGTTTCTCTTCCTCTTTGGCTTGGTAGCCACTCCTCCTTCATTGCAAGAGCTCTCTTTGGCTCCAATGACTCCTTCCAAGTACTTGGTTTGAACTTGGAGTCTATCAATCTTGGCCTTCAAACGATTGACTTCATCTTCATGCTCCGGGTGTGGATGACAAATATCAAACACTTGGACTTCCTTTGCTTTGTTCACCCGGAAATGTTCCATCAAAGCTTCTTCTTGGAGTGCATTCATCTTCATGAGTATGCGCTTGTCACTCTCCAACTTGGCAATGTCACTTTCATGAGTGCCGCACGCACGGTCCTTGCTCAAAGGAAAATACTCCTTCAATGCTTCCTCTTGCATGGAATTGACCTCCATGAGCTTGGTTTCCCTTCTCTTCAAGGCGGCTATTTCTTCCTCATGATCACAACAAGTGGCCTTCTCCTTGCTCATACGGAGACATTCCACCAAAGACTCTTCTTGCATGCTACTCAAACTCAATAGCTTGGCCTTGGTGGTCTCAAGAGTGGCAATTTCTTCTTCATGATTGCAACATGAGGTCTTCTCTTTGCACAAGCGGTAATATTCATCCAAGGCTTCTTCTTGAAGAGCATTGACCTCCAAGAGAAGAGCATTGTGCTTTCTCAAAGAAGTAACTTGATCAACAAGCTCGTCATGGCAAGCTTTGGGGTCTTCATTGTCTTTCTCTTTGTTAGCTTCCTCGAGAGAGAGCATCTTCTTTTTGAGCTCACCCATCAAACCAAGAGCATGGTCTCGGTCCTTGATGAGTTGGGAGACAATAGCCTTATTGGAGTCTTCAAGGACGATGACACTAGCTTCAAGAGACATGCGCAGATTTTGTTCATCTTCAAGCTCTTCTTTGAGAGAGGCAATCTCATTTGCCGCTTCCCTTTCCAATCTCTCCTTCTCCTCTATAAGGTCTTGTGCCGCACCAAGTTGGCTCAAGAGAGCCCCAACATGAGTCTTGGTATCCCCTTGCATGTTAGTGAGAAAAGAATCCAAACCCATAATCTCACGTTTAACGGTGAGACTAGTGGCATCATCAATATATAAGGCATTAGTCGAGGATGATGTTTTGGAAGGGGATTTTACCTCCGTGGATACCTTTGCCATAAGGCAACGAGCATTGTTGGTGACGAGGTTCTCATTTGGAGAGTCGAAGAGGGAGATAGAGGGAGTGGTAATGGCGATGGCGGCCACTCCCTCTCCTTCCTTGTTGGAGTTCTTGTCCCCATGTTCTTCATCCTCATCGGAAGAGTATTCTTCTCGAATGATGAAGGCTCTAGGCTTCTTGGTGAAGGAGACCTTGTCGTCATCGGACTTGGGGGAGAACTTGGAGAATCCTTTGGAGAGTGACTTGAACTTTTCCTTGCGGATAAGCCTTCCACCATGATCTTCTCTTCTCTCAAACATACAATCCGCGACAAAATGACTCTTGTCGCCGCAATTGTAGCATGTTCTTCCCCTTTGCCCTTCCCTTGGGCTCTTGGAGAAACTTCTTGGAGAATCACGTGATCTTCTTGGTCTTGTGCTTCGGGACTTGTTTCCATCCCAAAATCTCTTGGCGGCGAGGGCCATGTGCTCATGATAATTGATCTTGAGATCATCCGGTCCCCACTCAACGGGATCCTCATCGCTTTCACTCGCCTCATGCACCTTCATCTTCAATGCAAGGTTGGGCTTGCGTGTGTTGTGGGCGCGAGCAACAAGATCCTCCGCATTCTTCTTGGAGATGTCCAAAGCGATGACTTCGCTAAGAACTTCATCGGATGTCATAGCACGGAAGGAGGCATTTTGGCGGATGGCCGTCAACTTCACTTCCTCATAAGGGAGGAGAGCGTTGTAGAACTTGCGCTTGATCCAATGGTCATCCACAAACGTTGCTCCAAGATCTTGCATTTGTACGGCAAGAGCGATGAGGCGCCGGTACATTTCTTCGGGCGTCTCTCCTTCAATCATGACGAAATTGTCGGCCATGTTGTTCACTTCATCGAAACGTGAGCTTTGGATGCTCGCATTTCCGAGGAAGAGCTTGTCGAGTTTATCCCATGCTTCCTTGGCGGTCTTGAGCGAGCGGATATGAGCGCGATCCTTTGGCGTGACGGCCATGTGAATCATGTTGATGGCGGTGGCGTTGAGTTGGTCGTCCACCACATCTCTCCTTGTCAAGTTCTTTGGGTCTCTTGGTGAATAACCTTCCTCAATGATGCGCCAAAGCTCGGTAGACGCGCTGCGCACATGAGATTTCATCAAGAATTGCCAATTTTCAAAATTATTTGACTCAAGTAATGGTGGTGAACCATGCGACAAGATATGTGGCATAGGTATTGGAACGTTTACGGTGTAATCACTTGGTGGTGGCACCTCATGATAACCCCCTAGACGTTCCGCAACCGGTGTCTCATCCTTCCCCTTTGTTGAAGTGCCGGTCTCTCCAATCCCTTCCTTTTGTGGGTCTTTTATCGCTTGCGCGACAAAATCAACAAGAGGAAAGGAGTTAGCTTTTGGTGGGAGATCCTCGGCACTTGCTTTAGGATCAACACTAGGGTTTGGTTTTTGAGCAACCAACTCCATCATCATTGCCTTCATTTGGTTAACGATGGATGACTCCAATTTCTTGAGGTCATCCAACGTAGCCGTTGTGGTATCGACGGGAGATGATGGAGCGGGTGGCACAAGGGAAGGTGACCCATTCGCCACACCCTCATCTTGTTCGGCCATTTCTTAGGCGGTAAAGCCCGAGCAAGAAAACATTGCTCTGATACCAATTGAATGGATCTTAGCGAACAAGAGGGGGGGTGAATGGTTGCTACGTCAAGTTTTAGTCTTTTTCAATTTTAGTGCAATAGAAGGTAAAGGTGATTGATTTAGTGGTGTTGGTGATCCTACAATGATCCTAGAACAAGTGCAACAAGTAAAGGAACAACACAAGATAGTAAGAGTAAGGAGCGGGACAACCGGAGGGCGCGGAGACGAGGCGAGGTTTGTTTTCGCAGTTCCTCCCACAAAAGGGAGTACGTCTGCGTTGAGGAGGTGCTAGCCTCACACAAGAGGCTAGACGGCCACACCACGAAGGAAGGCCTCACCTTGTTCCTCGAGAGAGTGATACGTCTCAAACGTATCTATAATTTCTGATGTTCCATGCTTGTTTTATGACAATACCTACATGTTTTGTTCACACTTTATATCGTTTTGATGCATTTTCCGGAACTAACCTATTGACGAGATGCCGAAGTGCCCTTTTTTCTCTGTTTTTGGTTTTCGAAATCCTAGTAAGGAAATATTCTCGAATTGGACGAAATCAACGCCCCATCTTAGAATTCCACGAAGCTTCCAACACCCGAGAGGCGCAGGGGAGCAGGGGGCCCACCCCACAAGGCGGCGCGGCCGGTGGGCGCCCCTATGGTGTGGCTGCACCAGCCCCCTCCGAGGCTGCCCTTCCGCCTAAATCCCCGACCTAAATCTTCGATACGGAAAAGCCACGGTTCGAGAAACCTTCCGAGCCGCCGCCATCGCGAAGCCAAGATCCGGAGGACAGGAGTCTCGTTCCGGCACGCCGCGGACGGAAGTGCCCCGAAGGCTTCTCCATCGACACCACCGCCATCTTCACCGCCATCGTGTCTCCCATGATGAGGAGGGAGTTCTCCCGAGGCTAAGGGCTGTACCGGTAGCTATGTGGTTAATCTCTCTCTATGTACTCCAATACAATGATCTCATGAATTGCTTTGCATGATTGAGATCCATATGATGAGCTTTGTATCGCTACTAGTCTATGTGCTACTCATGTGATGTTATTAAAGTAGTCTATTCCTCCTGCATGGTGTAAATGTGCAGTGTGTGTATCATGTGGTTCTTGTCGTAGGTTATGATCATAATCTCTTGTAGGTTATGGAGTTAATCATCATTATGATAGTATTGATGTGATCTATTCCTCCTTTCATAGTGTAATGTGGACAGTGTGTATGCTATGTTAGTTCTCGGTTTATTTTGCAAAGATCTATTATGCTCTAATGTTACTTAAATATGAATGCCGAATGTTGTGGCGCTTGTTAACTCCGGCTTGAGGGAGCTCTTGTAGCCCTACACAACGAATGGTGTTTGTCATCCACCGCTTACTTACTGTTCTACTGCATGTTTACTCGCTGCCATATTTATTTCAGATTGTTATTACCACTCACATTCATCTATACCACCTGTGTTTTACTATCTCTTCGCCGAACTAGTGCGCCTATACATCTGACAAGTGTATTAGGTGTGTTGGGGACACAAGAGACTTCTTCTATCTTAATTGCAGGGTTGCTTGAGAGGACTATCTTTGACCTCTACCTCCCCGAGTTCGATAAACCTTGGGTGATTCACTTAAGGGAAACTTGCTGCTGTTCTACAAACCTCTGCTCTTGGAGGCCCAACACTGTCTACAGGAAAAGAAGCGTGAGTAGACATCAAGCTATTTTCTGCGCCGTTGCCGGGAGGAGGTAAAAGGCACTCATACTCCGGTCCCAGGTAACAAAGTTTTCTGTTGCCGTTGTAAGTGCTCGAAGCTATTTCCTTTAGATCCCGCAATTGCATCTTTTGGTTTCTTGTTTACACTAGTTAGGCATAATGGAAAGCAACAGTGAGCTTCTTATTCTATTTCCTGAGTTAAGACATGGATTGTTTGCTGTGAAAAATAAAAAGCTATGGAATCTTATTTGCATGCTAGTAGCAATGATATTAGTATGAACGCTTTGAACACCATTGTTGCTAATGATATGGAAAATTCTAAGCTTGGGGAAGCTGGTTTTGATGAGCATGATATTTTTAGTCCCCCAAGCATTGAGGAGAAAATTTTCTTTGATGATACTTTGCCTCCTATTTATGATGATTATAATGATAGTGGTCTTTTGGTGCCGCCTACTATGGAGAGTAAATTTTATTATGATTATACTATGCCTCCTACACTTGATGAGAATAATAATGATAGCTACTTTGTTGAATTTTCTCCCACTACAACTAATAAAATTGATTATGCTTATGTGGAGAGTAATAATTTTATGCATGTCGCTCATGACAAGAATGCTTTATGTGATAGTTATATTGTTGAGTTTGTTCATGATGCTATTGAAAGTTATTATGAGAGAGGGAAACATGGTTATATGCATCTTAATAATATTAAGTTTTCCTCTTTATGTTGAGAATCTTGAAATTGCGCTTGTGTTGCTTTTCTATGCTTACCACTTTGTTCTTCATGAATTTATTTGTGTACAAGATTCATTTTCATAGGATGTGGGTTAGGCTTAAATGAGTTTTGAATTTTCCTCTTGATGCTCTCTTTTGCTTCAACTCTTATTTCTTGCGAGAGTATCATTAAAATTACTGAGCCTATCTTAATGGCTATAAAGAAAGAACTTCTTGGGAGATAACCCATGTGTTTATTTTACTACAGCACTTTTGTTTTATATTTGAGTCTTGGAAGTTGTTTACTACTGTAGCAACCTCTCCTTATCATGTTTTTCTGCCAAGTAAAGTCTCTATGGCAAAGTTGATGCTAGATTTGGATTGTTGCGCAGAAATAGATTTGCTGTCTGTCACGAATTCGCGCAGAACTCTCTGTAGGTAACTCAGAAAAACCTGCAAATTTACGTGCGTGATCCTCCGATATGTACGCAACTTTCATCAGTTTTGAGTTTTTCCGTTTGAGCAAGTTAAGTGCCCCTGCAAAATTTGTCTTTCCGGACTGTTCTGTTTTGACAGATTCTGCCTTTTATTTCGCATTGCCGCTTTTGCTATGTTGAATGAGTTTCTTTGTTCCATTAACTTTCAGAAGCTTTGTGCAATGTCCAGAAGTGTTAAGAATGATTGTGTCACCTCTGAACATGTGAATTTTTATTATGCACTAACCCTCTAATGAGTTTGCTTGAAGTTTGGTGTGGAGGAAGTTTTCAAGGGTCAAGAGAAGAGGATGATATACTATGATCAAGAAGAGTGAAAGGTCTAAGCTTGGGGATGCCCCGGTGGTTCATCCCTGCATATTTTAAGAAGACTCAAGCATCTAAGCTTGGGGATGCCCAAGGCATCCCCTTCTTCATCGACAACTTATCAGGTCACTTCTAGTCAAACTATATTTTTATTCCGTCACATCTTATGTACTTTACTTGGAGCGTCTGTGTGCTTTTATTTTCGTTTTGTTATTTTCATTCTCTGAATAAATTCATGCTCATGTGTGGGAGAGAGACACGCTCCGCTTTTTCATATGAACACTAGTGTTCTTCATTTTTGCTTTTAATGTTCAAGGGCGAAAGTTGATCGCTTCACTTGTTGCTATTTGGTTGGAATCAGAAAATGCTTCATATGGTCTTGAATAATTTGATAATTGGCAATTGTTTTGAGCTCTCATAAATCATGTTTAAGCTCTTGCATCATGTAGTTTAAATCTAGTAGTGGAGAACTACCGTAGAGCTTGTTGAAATTTGGTTTGCATGATTGGTCTCTCTAAGGTCTAGATATTTTCTGTAAAAGTGTTTGAGCAACAAGGAAGACAGTGTAGAGTCTTATAATGCTTGCAATATGTTCTTATGTAAGTTTTGCTATACCGGTTTATACTTGTGTTTGCTTCAAACAACCTTGCTAGCCCAAAGCCTTGTATTGAGAGGAAATTCTTCTCGTGCATCCAAAACTTTGAGCCAAAACCTATGCCATTTGTGTCCACCATATCTACCTACTATGTGGTATTTCCTGTCATTCCAAGTAAATACTTCATGTGCTACCTTTAAACAATTCAAAAGTTATTATCTCTTATTTGTGTCAATGTTTTATAGCTCATGAGGAAGTATGTGGTGTTTTATCTTTCGATCTTGTCATTTACTTGACAGACTTTCACAATGGACTAGTGGCTCATCCGCTTATCCAATAATTTTGCAAAAAGAGCTGGCAATGGGGTTCCCAGCCCCAATTAATTAACTTGCATTAATAATTCTCTTCACATGTTTTGCTCTGATCTATCAGTAAGCAACTTAAATTTGCAAATAGACACTCCTCCATGGTATGTGAATGTTGGAAGGCACCCGAGGATTCGGTTAGCCATGGCTTGTGTAAGCAAAGGTTGGGGGGAGTGTCATCTAATAAATAAAACTAAAGTACATGTGTAAACAAAAGAGAAGAGGGATGATCTACCTTGCTGGTAGAGATAACGTCCTTCATGGGAGCCGCTCTTGAAAGTCTGGTTGATAAGGTAGTTAGAGTACCCGCTACCATTCGTTGACAACAACAAACACCTCTCAAAATTTTACTTTTATGCTCTCTATATGATTTCAAAACTTGAAAAGCTCTAGCACATGATTTAATCCCTGCTTCCCTCTGCGAAGGGCCTATCTTTTACTTTATTGTTGAGTCAGTTTACCCATTTCCTTCCATCTTAGAAGCAAACACTTATGTCAACTGTGCATTGATTCTTACATACTTGCTTATTTGCATTCATCATATTACTCTATGTTGACAATTATCCATGAGATATGCATGTTGAAAGTTGAAAGCAACTGTTGAAACTTAATCATCATTTGTGTTGCTTCAATGCATTCTACTAAGAATTTATTGCTTATGAGTTAGCTCTTATGCAAGTCTTGTTGATACTTGTCTTGAAAGTTATTTTACTATTCCTACTGCTATAAAACTGTTACTACTGATAAACTCTTGCGAGCAAGTCTGTTTCCAGGTGCAGCTGAATTGACAACTCCGTTAAGCTTACAAGTATTCTTTGTCTCCCTTGTGTCGAATCAATAAATTGGGTAATACTCCCTCGAAGACTGTTGCGATCCCCTATACTTGTGGGTCATCAAGACTATTTTCTGGCGCCGTTGCCGGGGAGCATAGATTTATTTGGAAGTTCACTTGGATTAATATTGTTCGCTGCAAAGTCTCCATCATGGGTAAACCTCGCGATACTAAGATCGCCATATTACCATCCACTACAAGAAAAGGTACAACTCTTAGTACCTCTGCTGCTCTTGATTCACCATCTGTGATAAGTAAACTTGTTTCACCACCACAAGCTTCAAATGCTGGTACTGAATCTGAAAATTCCTCTCATAATTGTGATGATGCTTCTGCTGTGCTTGATAATGATGGTTCGTTAGGATCTTTTCTAGATGCTACAATTGCTAGGTCTAGCAAATTGAAAATACTGAAACTCCTAATGAAAATGCTGCTACACCTGTTAATTCACCTGAGTCTGTTGAATATTCTAGTGATGATCTTGATGAAGATTATGTGGAACTTGATGATGATTTTATTGAAAAATGCAATGCTACTACTGATGCAAGAAAAATTAAAAAGTTGCTTGCAGAACATGCTGTTAGATATAAACTGTCTCCTGATCCTAAATTTGCCACATCTCCTATAAACATTAAGGATAAAGATTATGATTTTTCTCTTGATCTATCTCATATAGCTATTGTTGAGAAAACACCCTTTTGTGGTACTGAAAAAGAAAGTGCTGTTGAACACATGATTGAGTTATCTACTCTGAGTAGCTTGTTTTCTGATGATGTCAAGATGCGTACTTATTTTGTCGCTAAAATTTTTCCTTTCTCATTAAAGGATGATGCTAAAACTTGGTATAATAATTTGCCTCCTGGTTCTATTAGAAGTCCAATTGACTTGCGTGATGTTTTCTTCCGAAAATACTTTCCTGCTAGCGCTCAACATATTGCTTTGCAGGATGGAGAGAAATTGCCTGAGGCTTGGGCGAGATTTTGCTCTCTTATTAGAGCTCAGCCTGATCATGATTTGGAAAAGCATGATTTACTTGATATATTTTATAGTGGACTAACCATTGAGTCTAGGGCATACCTGGATAGTTGTGCTGGTTGTGTTTTCAGGAAAAGAACTCCAGACGACGCTGAAGAATTATTGGCTAAAATAGGCCGGAATCATGATGATTGGTCTACACCTGAACCAACCCCGACACCGATATTGAAGAAGAGGGGTATGATTAAATTAAATGATGAAGATATGAGGGAAGCCAAGAAGTCTCTTAAAGAGAAGGGTATTAAACCTGAAGATGTGAAGAATTTACCTCCTATAGAAGATTTATGTAAGATAACTCCCCCTTCATCCATGATTGAGGTACACTCTCTTCAACGCTTTACTCGGGAAGATATTCCGTATTCAAAACCTCCTGCTCAATGCTTAGATGAGTTTGATAATTATATTGTTAAGCAAGAAAACTTTAATATGAGAGTAGAGAATCATTTAATGGAAAATTCTCGAGCTATTAGTGAATTGCATGATATTGTGGAGAGAACCTCCAATGATGTTAAGATACTTGTTAAACATTTTCATATGGTTCAAACTCAAATTGATCAACTCACTAAAGTGCAAAATGACTTGTTGGGAAATAATTCTAAAGAAAAACATGCTTATGAAGTAACAACTAGAGGTGGTGTTTCTACCCAGGATCCTCTATATCCTGAAGGGCATCCCAAAAGAGTTGAACAAGATTCTCAACTAACTAAAACTAGTGCTCCATCTAAGAAAAAGAAAAAGAAACATAAGAATGTTGTAGAATCCTCTGAACCTGTTAATGATCCTAATAGTATTTCTATTTCTGATGCTGAAACTGAAAGTGGTAATGAACATGATAAAGATAATGATAAGGATGATACTCCTGATAAAGAAGAGGTTGAAGAAGAACCTAAAAAGCATGCTAAAAATAAAAAGTACACTAAAGAAGATTTTATTGCTGAGAAACATGGTAATGAAAGAGAACCTTGGGTTCAAAAGCAAATGCCTTTTCCTGCTAAGAAACTAAAATCAAAGGAGGAGGAACATTATAATAAATTTTGTGATTGGATGAAACCTTTATTTTTGCAAATCCCTTTGACTGATGCTATTAAATTGCCTCCTTATTCAAAGTATATGAAAGATATTGTCTCTAACAAAAGGAAAATTCCCAATGAGGAGATTTCCACTATGCTCGCTAATTACTCCTTCATGGTAAGGTTCCAAAGAAGCTTGGCGACCCAGGTATACCAACTATTCCTTGTTCTATTAAGAATAATTATGTTAGAACTGCTCTATGTGATTTGGGAGCAGGTGTTAGTGTAATGCCTTTTTCTCTTTATAAGAGACTTGATTTAGATAAGTTAATACCAACTGATATATCTTTGCAAATGGCTGATAAATCTACTGCTATTCCTGTTGGTGTATGTGAAAATGTTCCTGTTCAAGTTACTCAACATTGCTTGATATTAACTGATTTTGTTGTGTTGGAAATGCCTGAAGATGATAATATGTCCATTATTCTTGGAAGACCCTTTCTTAATACTGCAGGGGCTGTTATTGATTGTAATAAAGGCAAGGTTACTTTCAATGTTGATGACAAGGAACATACAGTCTATTTTCCAAAGAGGATTGATAAAGTATATGGAGTTAATACAATTTTTAATGTGAAAACTATCAAAGTGGGATCCATTGATTGTCCTATATATGAGCCTAAAGAGGAATATCAAACTCTTGTGATTGGATCCATATCAATTCAATATAAGGTAACATGATTGATTTGAGGTTTATTTCTTCTTATGTCATATAAAATTTATTTGGTAGCAAGACTTGATCAACCTTGTTAACAAGTATATTTTAATGCATAAGAGAGCTAAACAACATTTCTTTCTTTCTTTCTCCCTCCATTTGTTTTACTTGCTGTAGCACCTTTTGTTTTGCAATATGCTTTAGTTGTTTAAGATTTTGGAAATTATTTTCCTGCGCAGTAATAATTAATTTAACACCCAGAAATGTGCATTTTTCGAAGTTCTCAAAAATTTACAAAAATTATACTGGTAGTCCTATTTTTCGAAGAGGCACCTGGGAGCACCTGGGGCTGACCAGTGGGGCACCCCAGGGTGGCACCCCACCGGCCGGCGCGGCCAGCAAGGGGGGGCGCGCCACCCTGGTGTTTGGGCCCCCCTTTGCCCCACTTCAGCATCTCTTCCTCCCACTCTCTTCTCTCTCCCGAAAAAACTCGCACCAGGTTCCTCTCACTCGTGTTTCTGCTCAAGAACTCGCGATTTCTCGATCTCTTTGCTCAGCCCAGATTTCTGTCTGAAATTTGGCACATTTGCTCCTTGGTATGTGACTCCTTTGATTGTCCAATTAGAATTTTGTTTGGTTGAGTATATCTTGAATATTTTGCTGTTGTAGATAACATGTTTAGTGAGCTTGCATGCTTGTTCTAAGTGGTAGAAACTAGTTTTGATGCATGTTTAGTACTCTAGCAAGTTCCTATAGTAGTTCCCCTCAATTATATACCTTGAAATCAAATTTTATAATGGTTGTTGAAAATTTCAGAAGAGGAAGATGAAGAAATTCAACTTTGGAGAATTATTCAAGAGAGGAACAACCAGCACCGGGAGGCCCTCGAGGGCGTCCACTCAGATTAGGCGATCCTACAATGAGGATATCATCGCGCCTAGCTTCGCGCCCGAAGAGGACAATGGGGCTCCTAATGCTTCATCCTTCCCATGTTATGATTTTCTGACAAATGCAGGGATATTGGATGATTTCTTCACCCTTGTCAACAGGGCGGGCTTAGCCACCTACGTGGGAGATGAAAGGGAGCAATACTACATGCTCACCAAAATTTTGTTGAGAGCTTCAAGTTCCACAACACGCAATATGAGCCGACAGTTGCATTCAAGATCTATGGTAATCCTGTTACTATGGAATTGGAAGAATTTTGTCGTGCATTGGATATTGCCCCTGTAGGTACAGCAAGGAGGATTGATGACAACCCCCGGGACCTGTTGGAGCTCTATCGAGGGATCACCGATGATGATTGCCGCACCATTCAGCGCGGCAAGATAAGAAACATTCAACTCCCCGCCATTAAATATTTTGCATATTACATTGCTACTAGCATTCTTGGTAGGGAAAATACTAGCAATATCTCTAGCTATCATCTTGCTTTCTTGAATGCTGCACTTACTGGACAGACACCTTATCATCTTGGTTCTCTTATTGCTCGCCGCCTGTCTAGCAGGGGGCCTATTTTTGGAGGAACTATTGCACTGCGCATTTTAACACATTTAAGACTCCCTCTTGATTCTAATGATGTGCCATTAACCCCTAGGAGACTTGATATTGCTGCTATGAAGAGTCATCATTTTGTTACCACTGATTCCACTGTAGATAATATGGTCTATAGAATGTTGTTTGCTGACGGGGATGAGAAGGAAATCCCTCTTCCCCAGCCAGGTTTGTTCAATATTGACAGGCAATCATGGTCGCGCACTAAGGAGGAGGTGGAGGAACATATGAAGATACAAGACTTCCACCAGCAGCATGACTCCGAGGACGCCGAGCCCTCCTACGACTACACCGTCACATACCCTGATGCTTCCTCCAGCACATACCTGGAACCGGGTCGTTCTTCGTCGTACTACGGAGACACCACTTCATGGGGACCGTGGGAATGAACTCCACTTAGGCCAAAAGCCTAAGCTTGGGGGAGGTATACCGGCATCACTCATTCTTTGCATATTATGGTTGCTGGATACTTGTACATACTTGTTTAGTTTCTTAGAGTGGTTTTCTAATGAGAAGGAGATGATATTTGGGGAAGTGCTGTCCAAAAACAGATTCTGGGCTGTTACCAAAAAATTCGTACGCACAGCCAGAACGTTATTTTGAGTTGCCAATTTTTGAGCATGTTCCTCAGGTTGTTATCTAACTTTCATTAGTTGAACACTTTTTGAGCTGAGCAATGGAAGATTTTTGTTAATTTCGATTTCTGTACTGCTGTCAGGTTTTGGCAGATTTCTGTCATCCTGCTTTTCTGTGTTTCTGTTAGTTTGCATTCTTTTGTTTTCGCTTTGTTTCTTTCCTAAAACACAAAAATACCAAAAATATTTCTGTTTTTTCTCTTCACCATTTGTTTATTTGGTTCTTTGCTCTTAGTTTACTTTATTTGCTATCGTTGGTTTGCTATGAGAAAACCCAAAAAGATTTTGCTTTGTTTTCTTGTTTCTTTTGTTCTTGTTTCCAATTCGAAAACACCAAAAATATTTGCTGTTCTTCTTTGGTTTGTAAAGTTCATCATGAGTTCAATGGTCTTCGGTGGCTGGAGCGTGGTTTTCATTTCATATTATCCAAGCTACACAAGTGAAAAGCAATAATGACGATCTACAACAATTGGATTGTGGTGAGAGGCTGGTATGAACTCTATTTGTTTTCATTTTTGTACATATACTCATCCATGTGAGCATGCTTAGTTGGTTCATGTGAGGTATATGTTATTTGAGAAAGTCTAGTAGTTCATGATTTCTCATGTTTAGCTCCAATTTATTAATAATGAGTAGCATGTCATGAATATTTGCTTGCATTGTTTTATTCATAAGTAAGTATGGCATTGTGGTATCCTCCTCTGAATAATTCATTTATATCGACTTGGCACATGCTCACGCATGCATATGACTGAACAAAAAGTCAATTAAGCCTCGATGATTATATTGCTTCAGAGTTCTTGCATCACTTTTATGCCTCCGTTAATTTATTTTGCCGCAAGCATGATTATGACATTGCTCTCTTGATTTGTCGCTCCCTAGTCTTTTGCTAGCCTTCACTTGTACTGAGCGGGAACGCCGCTCGTGCTTCCAAACACCTGAAAACCAAGTTGTTCCAAAGTGTCCACCATAAATACCTATGCATGGCATTTCAAACCATTCCAAGTAAATTCTCATGCGCTACCTTTAAAACTTTCAAAATGCTTCTCAATTTGTGTTAATGTTTCATAGCTCATGAGGAAGTATGTGGTGTTTAGCTTTCAACCTTGTCATTTACTTTTGACGGACTCTCATATGGACTAGTGGCACATCCGCTTATCCAATAATTTTGCAAAAGAGCTGGCAATGGGATTCCCAGTCCCAAATTAATTAACTTAAATAGACACTCCTCCATGGTTTGTGATTGTTGGACGGCACCCGAAGGATTCGGTTAGCCATGGCTTGTGTAAGCAAAGGTTGGGGGGAGTGTCATCATCATAATAAAACTTAAATAAAAAGGCACTCCTTCATGGTATGTGATTGTTGGCAGGCACCCGAGGATTCGGTTAGCCATGGTTTGTGTAAGAAAGGTTGGAAGGAGTGCCACATAAACATACAAATAATTCATGGGAGCCGCTCTTGGGAGTCCGGTTGACGAGGTAGTTAGTGTACCCATTACCATTCGTTGACAACAACAAGCACCTCTCAAAATAATTTTACTCCTGTTTTAAAAATGAAAAGCTCTAGCGCATGTTAATCCCTGCTTCCCTCTGCGAAGGGTCAATCTTTTACTTTTATGTTGTGTCTCCATTCTTTCTTTGAGCACTATCTTGAGAGCACAACTGTCATTCTTAGTATAATATGCTTGTCTCAAAATATGATTGATTGTGGTATAACTTTGATGCTTTTATCTTTGACAATCACTACTTCTAGTCTTTCTATGAACTCCAGAGGTGCCTCGGCATTTATGTTTTGCCGATCAAATACGGGCAAGCGAGAGACCACTTTATCATACTCTCTTATGAACATTGCAATCCTGCTTATATACATGATTCATGATTCATGATGCTTATTATTAATTGTTGGTACCTCTCCATGATTGACATAGCTGTTGGATGATCTTATTTGCATGTGTCTCATTATGAACTGCTTGAGTATTAGCCATAGCATGAGAATATATACATCATATGAGCAAATGTGTTCGTGAAAGTTCTTTTATCACTCAGTTGTTAACTGAATTGCTTGAGGACAAGCAATAAGCTAAGCTTGGGGGGAGTTGATACGTCCAAAACGTATCTACTTTCCCGAACACTTTTGCTATTGTTTTGCCTCTAATTTGTGTATTTTGGATACAACTAACACGGACTAACGCTGTTTTCAGCAGAATTGCTCGGTGTCTCGTTTGTGCGCAAATCCAACTTTCAGAAAACCTCGGAATTTATACAGAAGGCCCTATTTTCCCAATATTGGCGGAGCCGCAGGGCAAGCCAGTGGGGGCACGAGGGCCCCACACACTAGGCCGGCGCGCCCAGAGGGGCCCGCGCGGCCCTAGTGTGTGGCCCCCTCGGCTGGCCCCCGACGCCCTCCTTCGGACTACTTATCGCCTCGACCTAAAACGCACGGGGAGAAGTCAAAGTCGCCAGAAACCCTCCAGAGAGCCGCCACATCGCGAAACTCCGTCTCGGGAGCCAGAAGTCTCCTCGGCACTCCGCCGGGACGGGGAATTGGAGGAGATCATCGCCGCCATCACCACCAACGCCTCTCCATCGACCAGCCATGTTTCCCCCATCCATGTGTGAGTAATTCCCCCGCTGTAGGCTGAAGGGGATGGTAGGGATTGGATGAGATTGGTCATGTAATAGTCATAAGATTGTTAGGGCATAGTGCCTAGTATCCGTAGATGTCACTTTTATGATATTGTTGCAACTTGTTATGCTTAATGCTTGTCACTAGGGCCCGAGTGCCATGATCTCAGATCTGAACATGTTATTGATTCATGAAGATATTCGTTGTTTATGATCTTACCTGCAAGTTGTATACACACGTTGCTGTCCGGAACCAATGGCCCCGAAGTGACAGAAATCGGGACAACCGGAGGGAATGGTAGTGATGTGAGGATCACATGTGTTCACGGAGTGTTAATGCTTTGCTCCGGTACTCTATTAAAAGGAGTACCTTAATTTCCAGTAGTTTCCCTAGAGGCCCGGCTGCCACCGGCTGGTAGGACAAAAGATGTTGTGCAAGTTTCTCATTGCGAGCACGTATGACTATATATGGAACACATGCCTATTGATTGATTAGTACTTGGATACCGTTTTATTATTATCTGCAAATGCCCTGCTTTGATTGTTATATGAGTTTCTCTCATCCATGCAACGCCCGTTAATCCGTCCATGTGCCTACAGTATTTTAATCCTGCTGTTTACTATAATCACTACTGCTGTCTTTATTTCACCGCCTGTTATTTTACTATTCCTACTGCTATAAAACTGTTACTACTGATAAACTCTTGCGAGCAAGTCTGTTTCCAGGTGCAGCTGAATTGACAACTCCGATGTTAAGGCTTACAAGTATTCTTTGTCTCCCTTGTGTCGAATCAATAAATTGGGTAATACTTCCCTCGAAGACTGTTGCGATCCCCTATACTTGTGGGTCATCACTAACCTATTGACGAGATGCCGAAGTGCCAGTTCCTGTTTTTTGCTGTTTTTTGTTTCAGAAATCCTAGTAAGGAAATATTCTTGGAATTGGACGAAATCAACGCCCAAAGATCTTAGAATTCCACGAAGCTTCCGTAACACCCGAGAGGCGCGCAGGGGAGCCAGGGGGCCCACCCCACAAGGCGGCGCTCAGTGGGGCGCGCCCCTATGGTGTGGCACACCAGGCCCCCTCCGAGGCTGCCCTTCCGCCTATATAAAGCCCCCGACCTAAATCTTCGATAAAAGCCACGGTTCGAGAAACCTTCCGAGCCGCCGCCATCGCGAAGCCAAGATCCGGGGGACAGAGTCTCTGTTCCGGCATGCCGCCGGGACGGGGAAGTGCCCCGAAGGCTTCTCCATCGACACCACCGCCATCTTCACCGCCATCGCTGTCTCCCATGATGAGGAGGGAGTAGTTCTCCCCCGAGGCTAAGGGCTATACCGGTAGCTATGTGGTTAATCTCTCTCTCTCTCTATGTACTCCAATACAATGATCTCATGAATTGCTTTGCATGATTGAGATCCATATGATGAGCTTTGTATCGCTACTAGTCTATGTGCTACTCATGTGATGTTATTAAAGTAGTCTATTCCTCCTGCATGGTGTAAAGGTGCCAGTGTGTGCATCATGTGGTTCTTGTCGTAGGTTATGATCATAATCTCTTGTAGGTTATGGAGTTAATCATCATTATGATAGTATTGATGTGATCTATTCCTCCTTTCATAGTGTAATGTGGACAGTGTGTATGCTATGTTAGTTCTCGGTTTATTTTGCAAAGATCTATTATGCTCTAATGTTACTTAAATATGAATGCCGAATGTTGTGGCGCTTGTTAACTCCGGCTTGAGGGAGCTCTTGTAGCCCTACACAACGAATGGTGTTTGTCATCCAACAAAAGAGTGTATGTAGCACAAGTGAGGAGAAGTTATTTATTTATTATGCGATCAATGTTGAGAGTGTCCACTAGTGAAAGTATGATCCATAGGCCTTGTTTCCAATACTGCAAACACCGCTTACTTACTGTTCTACTGCATGTTTACTCGCTGCCATATTTATTTCAGATTGTTATTACCACTCACATTCATCTATACCACCTGTGTTTTACTATCTCTTCGCCGAACTAGTGCGCCTATACATCTGACAAGTGTATTAGGTGTGTTGGGGACACAAGAGACTTCTTGTATCTTAATTGCAGGGTTGCTTGAGAGGACTATCTTTGACCTCTACCTCCCCGAGTTCGATAAACCTTGGGTGATTCACTTAAGGGAAACTTGCTGCTGTTCTACAAACCTCTGCTCTTGGAGGCCCAACACTGTCTACAGGAAAAGAAGCGTGAGTAGACATCAAGCTATTTTCTGGCGCCGTTGCCGGGGAGGAAAGGTAAAAGGCACTCATACTCCGGTCCTAGGTAACTAAGTTATTTTCTGTTGCCGTTGTAAGTGCTCGAAGCTATTTCCTTTAGATCCTGCAATTGCATCTTTTGGTTTCTTGTTTACACTAGTTAGGCATAATGGAAAGCAACAATGAGCTTCTTATTCTATTTCCTGAGTTAAGACATGGATTGTTTGCTGCGAAAATTAAAAAACCTATGGAATCTTATTTGCATGCTAGTAGCAATGATATTAGTATGAACGCTTTGAACACCATTGTTGCTAATGATATGGAAAATTCTAAGCTTGGGGAAGCTGGTTTTGATGAGCATGATATTTTTAGTCCCCCAAGCATTGAGGAGAAAATTTTCTTTGATGATACTTTGCCTCCTATTTATGATGATTATAATGATAGTGGTCTTTTGGTGCCGCCTACTATGGAGAGTAAATTTTATTATGATTATACTATGCCTCCTACACTTGATGAGAATAATAATGATAGCTACTTTGTTGAATTTTCTCCCACTACAACTAATAAAATTGATTATGCTTATGTGGAGAGTAATAATTTTATGCATGTGGCTCATGACAAGAATGCTTTATGTGATAGTTATATTGTTGAGTTTGTTCATGATGCTATTGAAAGTTATTATGAGAGAGGGAAACATGGTTATATGCATCTTAATAATATTAAGTTTTCCCTCTTTATGTTGAGAATCTTGAAATTGCGCTTGTGTTGCTTTTCTATGCTTATCACTTTGTTCTTCATGAATTTATTTGTGTACAAGATTCATTTTCATAGGATGTGGGTTAGGCTTAAATGTGAGTTTTGAATTTTCCTCTTGATGCTCTCTTTTGCTTCAACTCTTATTTCTTGAGAATCATTAAAATTACTGAGCCTATCTTAATGGCTATAAAGAAAGAACTTCTTGGGAGATAACCCATGTGTTTATTTTACTACAGCACTTTTGTTTTATATTTGAGTCTTGGAAGTTGTTTACTACTGTAGCAACCTCTCATTATCATGTTTTTCTGCCAAGTAAAGTCTCTATGGCAAAGTTGATGCTAGATTTGGATTGTTGCGCAGAAACAGATTTGCTGTCTGTCACGAATTCGCGCAGAACTCTCTATAGGTAACTCAGAAAAATCTGCAAATTTACGTGCGTGATCCTCAGATATGTACGCAACTTTCATCAGTTTTGAGTTTTTCCGTTTGAGCAAGTTAAGTGCCCCTGCAAAATTTGTCTTTCCGGACTGTTCTGTTTTGACAGATTCTGCCTTTTATTTCGCATTGCCGCTTTTGCTATGTTGAATGAGTTTCTTTGTTCCATTAACTTTCAGAAGCTTTGTGCAATGTCCAGAAGTGTTAAGAATGATTGTGTCACCTCTGAACATGTGAATTTTTATTATGCACTAACCCTCTAATGAGTTTGCTTGAAGTTTGGTGTGGAGGAAGTTTTCAAGGGTCAAGAGAAGAGGATGATATACTATGATCAAGAAGAGTGAAAGGTCTAAGCTTGGGGATGCCCCGGTGGTTCATCCCTGCATATTTTAAGAAGACTCAAGCATCTAAGCTTGGGGATGCCCAAGGCATCCCCTTCTTCATCGACAACTTATCATGTCACTTCTAGTGAAACTATATTTTTATTCCGTCACATCTTATGTACTTTACTTGGAGCGTCTGTGTGCTTTTATTTTCATTTTGTTATTTTCATTCTCTGAATAAATTCATGCTCATGTGTGGGAGAGAGACACGCTCCGCTTTTTCATATGAACACTAGTGTTCTTCATTTTTGCTTTTAATGTTCAAGGGCGAAAGTTGATCGCTTCACTTGTTGCTATTTGGTTGGAATCAGAAAATGCTTCATATGGTCTTGAATAATTTGATAATTGGCAATTGTTTTGAGCTCTCATAAATCATGTTTAAGCTCTTGCATCATGTAGTTTAAATCTAGTAGTGGAGAACTACTGTAGAGCTTGTTGAAATTTGGTTTGCATGATTGGTCTCTCTAAGGTCTAGATATTTTCTGGTAAAAGTGTTTGAGCAACAAGGAAGACAGTGTAGAGTCTTATAATGCTTGCAATATGTTCTTATGTAAGTTTTGCTATACCGGTTTATACTTGTGTTTGCTTCAAACAACCTTGCTAGCCCAAAGCCTTGTATTGAGAGGAAATGCTTCTCGTGCATCCAAAACTTTGAGCCAAAACCTATGCCATTTGTGTCCACCATATCTACCTACTATGTGGTATTTCCTGCCATTCCAAGTAAATACTTCATGTGCTACCTTTAAACAATTCAAAAGTTATTATCTCTTATTTGTGTCAATGTTTTATAGCTCATGAGGAAGTATGTGGTGTTTTATCTTTCGATCTTGTCATTTACTTCGACAGACTTTCACAATGGACTAGTGGCTCATCCGCTTATCCAATAATTTTGCAAAAAGAGTTGGCAATGGGGTTCCCAGCCCCAATTAATTAACTTGCATTAATAATTCTCTTCACATGTTTTGCTCTGATCTATCAGTAAGCAACTTAAATTTGCAAATAGACACTCCTCCATGGTATGTGAATGTTGGAAGGCACCCGAGGATTCGGTTAGCCATGGCTTGTGTAAGCAAAGGTTGGGGGAGTGTCATCTAATAAATAAAACTAAAGTACATGTGTAAACAAAAGAGAAGAGGGATGATCTACCTTGCTGGTAGAGATAACGTCCTTCATGGGAGCCGCTCTTGAAAGTCTGGTTGATAAGGTAGTTAGAGTACCCGCTACCATTCGTTGACAACAACAAACACCTCTCAAAATTTTACTTTTATGCTCTCTATATGATTTCAAAACTTGAAAAGCTCTAGCACATGATTTAATCCCTGCTTCCCTCTGCGAAGGGCCTATCTTTTACTTTATTGTTGAGTCAGTTTACCCATTTCCTTCCATCTTAGAAGCAAACACTTATGTCAACTGTGCGTTGATTCTTACATACTTGCTTATTTGCATTCATCATATTACTCTATGTTTACAATTATCCATGAGATATGCATGTTGAAAGTTGAAAGCAACTGCTGAAACTTAATCATCATTTGTGTTGCTTCAATGCATTCTACTAAGAATTTATTGCTTATGAGTTAGCTCTTATGCAAGTCTTGTTGATACTTGTCTTGAAAGTACTATTCATGAAAAGTTTTGCTATATGATTCATTTGTTTAGTCATTATCTTTTGTTAGCAATTCATTGCTTTGAATCATACCATTCACTTCATATGCTTTACAATAATGTTGATCAAGATTATGTTGGTAGCATGTCACTTCAGAAATTATTTGTGTTATCGTTTACCTACTCGAGGGCGAGTAGGAACTAAGCTTGGGGATGCTGATACGTCTCAAACGTATCTATAATTTCTGATGTTCCATGCTTGTTTTATGACAATACCTACATGTTTTGTTCACACTTTATATCGTTTTGATGTATTTTCTGGAACTAACTGATACGTCCAAAACGTATCTACTTTCCCGAACACTTTTGCTATTGTTTTGCCTCTAATTTGTGTATTTTGGATACAACTAACACGGACTAACGCTGTTTTCAGAATTGCTCGGTGTCTCGTTTTTGTAAATCCAACTTTGAAAAACCTCGGAATTTATACAAGGCCCTATTTTCCTGAATATTGGCGGAGCGAAGGGCAAGCTGTGGGGGCACGAGGGCCCCACACAATAGGGCCGCGCCAGGAGGGGCCCGCGCGGCCCTAGTGTGTGGCCCCCCTGGCCCCCGACGCCCTCCTTCGGACTACTTATCGCCTCGACCTAAAAACGCACGGGGAGAAGTCGAAGTCGCCAAACCCTCCAGAGCCGCCACATCGCGAAACTCCGTCTCGGGAGCCAGAAGTCTCCGTTCGGCACTCCGCCGGGACGGGGAATTGGAGGAGATCATCGCCGCCATCACCACCAACGCTTCTCCATCGACCAGCCATGTTTCCCCCATCCATGTGTGAGTAATTAGGCTGAAGGGGATGGTAGGGATTGGATGAGATTGGTCATGTAATAGTCATAAGATTGTTAGGGCATAGTGCCTAGTATCCGTAGATGTCACTTTTATGATATTGTTGCAACTTGTTATGCTTAATGCTTGTCACTAGGGCCCGAGTGCCATGATCTCAGATCTGAACATGTTATTGATTCATGAAGATATTCGTTGTTTATGATCTTACCTGCAAGTTGTATACACCCGTTGCTGTCCGGAACCAATGGCCCGAAGTGACAGAAATCGGGACAACCGGAGGGAATGGTAGTGATGTGAGGATCACATGTGTTCACGGAGTGTTAATGCTTTGCTCCGGTACTCTATTAAAAGGAGTACCTTAATTTCCAGTAGTTTCCCTAGAGGCCCGGCTGCCACCGGCTGGTAGGACAAAAGATGTTGTGCAAGTTTCTCATTGCGAGCACGTACGACTATATATGGAACACATGCCTATTGATTGATTAGTACTTGGATACCGTTTTATTATTATCTGCAAATGCCCCTGCTTTGATTGTTATATGAGTTTCTCTCATCCATGCAACGCCCGTTAATCCGTCCCTGTGCCTACAGTATTTTAATCCTGCTGTTTACTATAATCACTACTGCTGTCTTTATTTCACCGCTCGTTATTTTACTATTCCTACTGCTATAAAACTGTTACTACTGATAAACTCTTGCGAGCAAGTCTGTTTCCAGGTGCAGCTGAATTGACAACTCCGCTGTTAAGCTTACAAGTATTCTTTTTGTCTCCCTTGTGTCGAATCAATAAATTGGGTAATACTTCCCTCGAAGACTGTTGCGATCCCCTATACTTGTGGGTCATCAAGACTATTTTCTGGCGCCGTTGCCGGGGAGCATAGCTTTATTTGGAAGTTCACTTGGATTAATATTGTTCGCTGCAAAGTCTCCATCATGGGTAAACCTCGCGATACTAAGATCGCCATATTACCATCCACTACAAGAAAAGGTACAACTCTTAGTACCTCTGCTGCTCTTGATTCACCATCTGTGATAAGTAAACTTGTTTCACCACCACAAGCTTCAAATGCTGGTACTTCTGCTGAATCTGAAAATTCCTCTCATAATTGTGATGATGCTTCTGCTGTGCTTGATAATGATGGTTCGTTAGGATCTTTTCTAGATGCTACAATTGCTAGGTCTAGGCAAATTGAAAATACTGAAACTCCTAATGAAAATGCTGCTACACCTGTTAATTCACCTGAGTCTGTTGAATATTCTAGTGATGATCTTGATGAAGATTATGTGGAACTTGATGATGATTTTATTGAAAAATGCAATGCTACTACTGATGCAAGAAAAATTAAAAAGTTGCTTGCAGAACATGCTGTTAGATATAAACTGTCTCCTGATCCTAAATTTGCCACATCTCCTATAAACATTAAGGATAAAGATTATGATTTTTCTCTTGATCTATCTCATATAGCTATTGTTGAGAAAACACCCTTTTGTGGTACTGAAAAAGAAAGTGCTGTTGAACACATGATTGAGTTATCTACTCTGAGTAGCTTGTTTTCTGATGATGTCAAGATGCGTACTTATTTTGTCGCTAAATTTTTTCCTTTCTCATTAAAGGATGATGCTAAAACTTGGTATAATAATTTGCCTCCTGGTTCTATTAGAAGTCCAATTGACTTGCGTGATGTTTTCTTTCGAAAATACTTTCCTGCTAGCGCTCAACATATTGCTTTGCAGAGAATTTATAATTTTGACCAGGAAGATGGAGAGAAATTGCCTGAGGCTTGGGCGAGATTTTGCTCTCTTATTAGAGCTCAGCCTGATCATGATTTGGAAAAGCATGATTTACTTGATATATTTTATAGTGGACTAACCATTGAGTCTAGGGCATACCTGGATAGTTGTGCTGGTTGTGTTTTCAGGAAAAGAACTCCAGACGACGCTGAAGAATTATTGGCTAAAATAGGCCGGAATCATGATGATTGGTCTACACCTGAACCAACCCCGACACCGATATTGAAGAAGAGGGGTATGATTAAATTAAATGATGAAGATATGAGGGAAGCCAAGAAGTCTCTTAAAGAGAAGGGTATTAAACCTGAAGATGTGAAGAATTTACCTCCTATAGAAGATTTATGTAAGATAACTCCCCCTTCATCCATGATTGAGGTACACTCTCTTCAACGCTTTACTAGGGAAGATATTCCGTATTCAAAACCTCCTGCTCAATGCTTAGATGAGTTTGATAATTATATTGTTAAGCAAGAAAACTTTAATATGAGAGTAGAGAATCATTTAATGGAAAATTCTCGAGCTATTAGTGAATTGCATGATATTGTGGAGAGAACCTCCAATGATGTTAAGATACTTGTTAAACATTTTCATATGGTTCAAACTCAAATTGATCAACTCACTAAAGTGCAAAATGACTTGTTGGGAAATAATTCTAAAGAAAAACATGCTTATGAAGTAACAACTAGAGGTGGTGTTTCTACCCAGGATCCTCTATATCCTGAAGGGCATCCCAAAAGAGTTGAACAAGATTCTCAACTAACTAAAACTAGTGCTCCATCTAAGAAAAAGAAAAAGAAACATAAGAATGTTGTAGAATCCTCTGAACCTGTTAATGATCCTAATAGTATTTCTATTTCTGATGCTGAAACTGAAAGTGGTAATGAACATGATAAAGATAATGATAAGGATGATACTCCTGATAAAGAAGAGGTTGAAGAAGAACCTAAAAAGCATGCTAAAAATAAAAAGTACACTAAAGAAGATTTTATTGCTGAGAAACATGGTAATGAAAGAGAACCTTGGGTTCAAAAGCAAATGCCTTTTCCTGCTAAGAAACTAAAATCAAAGGAGGAGGAACATTATAATAAATTTTGTGATTGGATGAAACCTTTATTTTTGCAAATCCCTTTGACTGATGCTATTAAATTGCCTCCTTATTCAAAGTATATGAAAGATATTGTCTCTAACAAAAGGAAAATTCCCAATGAGGAGATTTCCACTATGCTCGCTAATTACTCCTTCAATGGTAAGGTTCCAAAGAAGCTTGACCCAGGTATACCAACTATTCCTTGTTCTATTAAGAATAATTATGTTAGAACTGCTCTATGTGATTTGGGAGCAGGTGTTAGTGTAATGCCTTTTTCTCTTTATAAGAGACTTGATTTAGATAAGTTAATACCAACTGATATATCTTTGCAAATGGCTGATAAATCTACTGCTATTCCTGTTGGTGTATGTGAAAATGTTCTTGTTCAAGTTACTCAACATTGCTTGATATTAACTGATTTTGTTGTGTTGGAAATGCCTGAAGATGATAATATGTCCATTATTCTTGGAAGACCCTTTCTTAATACTGCAGGGGCTGTTATTGATTGTAATAAAGGCAAGGTTACTTTCAATGTTGATGACAAGGAACATACAGTCTATTTTCCAAAGAGGATTGATAAAGTATATGGAGTTAATACAATTTTTAATGTGAAAACTATCAAAGTGGGATCCATTGATTGTCCTATATATGAGCCTAAAGAGGAATATCAAACTCTTGTGATTGGATCCATATCAATTCAATATAAGGTAACATGATTGATTTGAGGTTTATTTCTTCTTATGTCATATAAAATTTATTTGGTAGCAAGACTTGATCAACCTTGTTAACAAGTATATTTTAATGCATAAGAGAGCTAAACAACATTTCTTTCTTTCTTTCTCCCTCCATTTGTTTTACTTGCTGTAGCACCTTTTGTTTTGCAATATGCTTTAGTTGTTTAAGATTTTGGAAATTATTTTCCTGCGCAGTAATAATTAATTTAACACCCAGAAATGTGCATTTTTCGAAGTTCTCAAAAATTTACAAAAATTATACTGGTAGTCCTATTTTTCGAAGAGGCACCTGGGAGCACCTGGGCTGACCAGTGGGGCACCCCAGGGTGGCACCCCACAGCCGGCGCGGCCAGCAAGGGGGCGCGCCACCTGGTGTGTGGGCCCCCTTTGCCCCACTTCAGCATCTCTTCCTCCCACTCTCTTCTCTCTCCCGAAAAATCTCGCACCAGGTTCCTCTCACTCGTGTTTCTGCTCAAGAACTCGCGATTTCTCGATCTCTTTGCTCAGCCCAGATTTTTGTCTGAAATTTGGCACATTTGCTCCTTGGTATGTGACTCCTTTGATTGTCCAATTAGAATTTTGTTTGGTTGAGTATATCTTGAATATTTTGCTGCTGTAGATAACATGTTTAGTGAGCTTGCATGCTTGTTCTAAGTGGTAGAAACTAGTTTTGATGCATGTTTAGTACTCTAGCAAGTTCCTATAGTAGTTCCCCTCAATTATATACCTTGAAATCAAATTTTATAATGGTTGTTGAAAATTTCAGAAGAGGAAGATGAAGAAATTCAACTTTGGAGAATTATTCAAGAGAGGAACAACCAGCACCGGGAGGCCCTCGAGGGCGTCCACTCAGATTAGGCGATCCTACAATGAGGATATCATCGCGCCTAGCTTCGCGCCCGAAGAGGACAATGGGGCTCCTAATGCTTCATCCTTCCCATGTTATGATTTTCTGACAAATGCAGGGATATTGGATGATTTCTTCACCCTTGTCAACAGGGCGGGCTTAGCCACCTACGTGGGAGATGAAAGGGAGCAATACTACATGCTCACCAAAATTTTTGTTGAGAGCTTCAAGTTCCACAACACGCAATATGAGCCGACAGTTGCATTCAAGATCTATGGTAATCCTGTTACTATGGAATTGGAAGAATTTTGTCGTGCATTGGATATTGCCCCTGTAGGTACAGCAAGGAGGATTGATGACAACCCCCGGGACCTGTTGGAGCTCTATCGAGGGATCACCGATGATGATTGCCGCACCATTCAGCGCGGCAAGATAAGAAACATTCAACTCCCCGCCATTAAATATTTTGCATATTACATTGCTACTAGCATTCTTGGTAGGGAAAATACTAGCAATATCTCTAGCTATCATCTTGCTTTCTTGAATGCTGCACTTACTGGACAGACACCTTATCATCTTGGTTCTCTTATTGCTCGCCGCCTGTCTAGCAGGGGGCCTATTTTTGGAGGAACTATTGCACTGCGCATTTTAACACATTTAAGACTCCCTCTTGATTCTAATGATGTGCCATTAACCCCTAGGAGACTTGATATTGCTGCTATGAAGAGTCATCATTTTGTTACCACTGATTCCACTGTAGATAATATGGTCTATAGAATGTTGTTTGCTGACGGGGATGAGAAGGAAATCCCTCTTCCCCAGCCAGGTTTGTTCAATATTGACAGGCAATCATGGTCGCGCACTAAGGAGGAGGTGGAGGAACATATGAAGATACAAGACTTCCACCAGCAGCATGACTCCGAGGACGCCGAGCCCTCCTACGACTACACCGTCACATACCCCGATGCTTCCTCCAGCACATACCTGGAACCGGGTCGTTCTTCGTCGTACTACGGAGACACCACTTCATGGGGACCGTGGGAATGAACTCCACTTAGGCCAAAAGCCTAAGCTTGGGGGGAGGTATACCGGCATCACTCATTCTTTGCATATTATGGTTGCTGGATACTTGTACATACTTGTTTAGTTTCTTAGAGTGGTTTTCTAATGAGAAGGAGATGATATTTGGGGAAGTGCTGTCCAAAAACAGATTCTGGGCTGTTACCAAAAAATTCGTACGCACAGCCAGAACGTTATTTTGAGTTGCCAATTTTTGAGCATGTGCCCCAGGTTGTTATCTAACTTTCATTAGTTGAACACTTTTTGAGCTGAGCAATGGAAGATTTTTGTTAATTTCGATTTCTGTACTGCTGTCAGGTTTGGCAGATTTCTGTCATCCTGCTTTTCTGTGTTTCTGTTAGTTTGCATTCTTTTGTTTTCGCTTTGTTTCTTTCCTAAAACACAAAAATACCAAAAATATTTCTGTTTTTTCTCTTCACCATTTGTTTATTTGGTTCTTTGCTCTTAGTTTACTTTATTTGCTATCGTTGGTTTGCTATGAGAAAACCCAAAAAGATTTTGCTTTGTTTTCTTGTTTCTTTTGTTCTTGTTTCCAATTCGAAAACACCAAAAATATTTGCTGTTCTTCTTTGGTTTGTAAAGTTCATCATGAGTTCAATGGTCTTCGGTGGCTGGAGCGTGGTTTTCATTTCATATTATCCAAGCTACACAAGTGAAAAGCAATAATGACGATCTACAACAATTGGATTGTGGTGAGAGGCTGGTATGAACTCTATTTGTTTTCATTTTTGTACATATACTCATCCATGTGAGCATGCTTAGTTGGTTCATGTGAGGTATATGTTATTTGAGAAAGTCTAGTAGTTCATGATTTCTCATGTTTAGCTCCAATTTATTAATAATGAGTAGCATGTCATGAATATTTGCTTGCATTGTTTTATTCATAAGTAAGTATGGCATTGTGGTATCCTCCTCTGAATAATTCATTTATATCGACTTGGCACATGCTCACGCATGCATATGACTGAACAAAAAGTCAATTAAGCCTCGATGATTTATATTGCTTCAGAGTTCTTGCATCACTTTTATGCCTCCGTTAATTTATTTTGCCGCAAGCATGATTATGACAGTTACTGCTCTCTTGATTTGTCGCTCCCTAGTCTTTTGCTAGCCTTCACTTGTACTGAGCGGGAACGCCGCTCGTGCTTCCAAACACCTGAAAACCAAGTTGTTCCAAAGTGTCCACCATAAATACCTATGCATGGCATTTCAAACCATTCCAAGTAAATTCTCATGCGCTACCTTTAAAACTTTCAAAATGCTTCTCAATTTGTGTTAATGTTTCATAGCTCATGAGGAAGTATGTGGTGTTTAGCTTTCAACCTTGTCATTTACTTTTGACGGACTCTCATATGGACTAGTGGCACATCCGCTTATCCAATAATTTTGCAAAAAGAGCTGGCAATGGGATTCCCAGTCCCAAATTAATTAACTTAAATAGACACTCCTCCATGGTTTGTGATTGTTGGACGGCACCCGAAGGATTCGGTTAGCCATGGCTTGTGTAAGCAAAGGTTGGGGGAGTGTCATCATCATAATAAAACTTAAATAAAAAGGCACTCCTTCATGGTATGTGATTGTTGGCAGGCACCCGAGGATTCGGTTAGCCATGGTTTGTGTAAGAAAGGTTGGAAGGAGTGCCACATAAACATACAAATAATTCATGGGAGCCGCTCTTGGGAGTCCGGTTGACGAGGTAGTTAGTGTACCCATTACCATTCGTTGACAACAACAAGCACCTCTCAAAATAATTTTACTCCTGTTTTAAAAATGAAAAGCTCTAGCGCATGTTAATCCCTGCTTCCCTCTGCGAAGGGTCAATCTTTTACTTTTATGTTGTGTCTCCATTCTTTCTTTGAGCACTATCTTGAGAGCACAACTGTCATTCTTAGTATAATATGCTTGTCTCAAAATATGATTGATTGTGGTATAACTTTGATGCTTTTATCTTTGACAATCACTACTTCTAGTCTTTCTATGAACTCCAGAGGTGCCTGGGCATTTATGTTTTGCCGATCAAATACGGGCAAGCGAGATACCACTTTATCATACTCTCTTATGAACATTGCAATCCTGCTTATATACATGATTCATGATGCTTATTATTAATTGTTGGTACCTCTCCATGATTGACATAGCTGTTGGATGATCTTATTTGCATGTGTCTCATTATGAACTGCTTGAGTATTAGCCATAGCATGAGAATATATACATCATATGAGCAAATGTGTTCGTGAAAGTTCTTTTATCGCTCAGTTGTTAACTGAATTGCTTGAGGACAAGCAATAAGCTAAGCTTGGGGGAGTTGATACGTCCAAAACGTATCTACTTTCCCGAACACTTTTGCTATTGTTTTGCCTCTAATTTGTGTATTTTGGATACAACTAACACGGACTAACGCTGTTTTCAGCAGAATTGCTCTGGTGTCTCGTTTTGTGCAGAAATCCAACTTTCAGAAAACCTCGGAATTTATACAAGGCCCTATTTTCCTGAATATTGGCGAGCTGGTTAAGCTGGGGGCACGAGGCCCCACACACCAGGCCGGCGCGGCCCAGGGGGCCCGCGGCCCTAGTGTGTGGCCCCCTCGGCTGGCCCCGACGCCTCCTTCGGACTACTTATCGCCCTCGACCTAAAAACGCACGGGGAGAAGTCAAAGTCGCCAGAAACCCTCCAGAGAGCCGCCACATCGCGAAACTCCGTCTCGGGAGCCAGAAGTCTCCGTTCTGGCACTCCGCCGGGACGGGGAATTGGAGGAGATCATCGCCGCCATCACCACCAACGCCTCTCCATCGACCAGCCATGTTTCCCCCATCCATGTGTGAGTAATTCCCCCGCTGTAGGCTGAAGGGGATGGTAGGGATTGGATGAGATTGGTCATGTAATAGTCATAAGATTGTTAGGGCATAGTGCCTAGTATCCGTAGATGTCACTTTTATGATATTGTTGCAACTTGTTATGCTTAATGCTTGTCACTAGGGCCCGAGTGCCATGATCTCAGATCTGAACATGTTATTGATTCATGAAGATATTCGTTGTTTATGATCTTACCTGCAAGTTGTATACACACGTTGCTGTCCGGAACCAATGGCCCGAAGTGACAGAAATCGGGACAACCGGAGGGAATGGTAGTGATGTGAGGATCACATGTGTTCACGGAGTGTTAATGCTTTGCTCCGGTACTCTATTAAAAGGAGTACCTTAATTTCCAGAGTTTCCCTAGAGGCCCGGCTGCCACCGGCTGGTAGGACAAAAGATGTTGTGCAAGTTTCTCATTGCGAGCACGTACGACTATATATGGAACACATGCCTATTGATTGATTAGTACTTGGATACCGCTTTATTATTATCTGCAAATGCCCTGCTTTGATTGTTATATGAGTTTCTCTCATCCATGCAACGCCCGTTAATCCGTCCCTCGTGCCTACAGTATTTTAATCCTGCTGTTTACTATAATCACTACTGTGTCTTTATTTCACCGCTGCCGTTATTTTACTATTCCTACCTATAAAACTGTTACTATCGATAAACTCTTGCGAGCAAGTCTGTTTCCAGGTGCCTGAATTGACAACTCCGCTGTTAAGGCTTACAAGTATTCTTTGTCTCCCCTTGTGTCAAATCAATAAATTGGGTAATACTTCCCTCGAAGACTGTTACGATCCCCTATACTTGTGGGTCATCACTAACTATTGACGAGATGCCGGTGCCGTCTCCTTTTTGCTGTTTTTGTTTCAGAAATCCTAGTAAGGAAATATTCTTGGAATTGGACGAAATCAACGCCCAGCATCTTAGAATTCCACGAAGCTTCCAGAACACCCGAGAGGCGCCAGAGGGGAGCCAGGGGGCCCCACCCCACAAGGCGGCGCGGCCAGGGGTGGGCGCGCCCCCTATGGTGTGGCTGCACCAGGCCCCCTCCGAGGCTGCCCTTCCGCCTATATAAAGCCCCTGACCTAAATCTTCGATACGGAAAAGCCACGGTACGAGAAACCTTCCAGAGCCGCCGCCATCGCGAAGCCAAGATCCTGGGGACAGGAGTCTCCTGCTCACGCCGCCGGGACGGGGAAGTGCCCCCGGAAGGCTTCTCCATCGACACCACCACCATCTTCACCGCCAACGCTGTCTCCCATGATGAGGAGGGAGTAGTTCTCCCCCGAGGCTAAGGGTTGTACCGTTAGCTATGTGGTTAGTCTCTCTCTCTCTGTACTCCAATACAATGATCTCATGAATTGCTTGCATGATTGAGATCCATATGATGAGCTTTGTATCGCTACTAGTCTATGTGCTACTCATGTGATGTTATTAAAGTAGTCTATTCCTCCTGCATGGTGTAAAGGTGACAGTGTGTGCATCATGTGGTTCTTGTCGTAGGTTATGATCATAATCTCTTGTAGGTTATGGAGTTAATCATCATTATGATAGTATTGATGTGATCTATTCCTCCTTTCATAGTGTAATGTGGACAGTGTGTATGCTATGTTAGTTCTCGGTTTATTTTGCAAAGATCTATTATGCTCTAAGGTTACTTAAATATGAATGCCGAATGTTGTGGCGCTTGTTAACTCCGGCTTGAGGGAGCTCTTGTAGCCCTACACAACGAATGGTGTTTGTCATCCAACAAAAGAGTGTATGTAGCACAAGTGAGGAGAAGTTATTTATTTATTATGCGATCAATGTTGAGAGTGTCCACTAGTGAAAGTATGATCCCTAGGCCTTGTTTCCAATACCGCAAACACCGCTTACTTACTGTTCTACTGCATGTTTACTCGCTGCCATATTTATTTCAGATTGTTATTACCACTCATATTCATCTATACCACCCGTGTTTTACTATCTCTTCGCCGAACTAGTGCGCCTATACATCTGACAAGTGTATTAGGTGTGTTGGGGACACAAGAGACTTCTTGTATCTTAATTGCATGGTTGCTTGAGAGGACTATCTTTGACCTCTACCTCCCCGAGTTCGATAAACCTTGGGTGATTCACTTAAGGGAACTTGCTGTTCTACAAACCTCTGACTTGGAGGCCCAACACCACGAAAGAAGGCCTCACCTTCTTCCTCGAGAGAGCTCCACGAAGGTGCTCCCCCTTCTCCACTAAGGCACCGGTCGAGGCGGTGATTCCTTCACAAGGTTGGGGCGAGCTCCACACCACAAGGAGGCTCCCAACAATCCATGGAGCTAGTACAACACCAAGCTAGCCTCCATGGATGCACTTCCTCCAATGTCCCACAATAGGAACCCTACCACCAAGGTCCACTAAGGAATAGCAAGGATTGGTGAAATCTCTCTTGGTAGAACTATAGATCGGGGTCTCCTCCACCACTCCTCAAAATTTGAGCAAGATTGGTTGGATGGTTGGGGAGATCCTCAAGGATTAAGCTCAGCAACAATGGAGGAGAGAGAGAGAAGAGATAAAAACGAGTTGGGGAAGAAGGAGCCCTTATATAGGCTCCTCCAAATCCAACCGTTATGTCCAGCCTAAGCGGCTACTAAGCGGTACTACCGCTCCGAGTTCGATCCCCAGATCTGGTCCACGTGGACGCAGAGCGGTACTACCGCTAGAGGTACCGCAATGGGGTCCAACCTTATCGGATCCAAAGCGGTACGAGCGGTACCAAAGCGGCACGCCGTAACTTAGTTATGGTACCCTGGGCTACCGCTGTACCGTAGAGGTACCGCAACTTGTACCGAGGGACAAATTCAGCTCGAACTCGTAGCGGTACCGTGGGCGGTACTATAGGGGTAGCGGTACTACCGCTATAGGTACCGGTAGTACCGGCCCGGCTAAACTGGTTTTCTCCCTTTTCTCTCCAGCCATTTCACCTCGCACACACACAAAACGAGAAAATCTATAACTACCTATAACTACGCTTCAGTCCTCCGATCTTGACGTGTCCAGCGAGGTCACCGTGCACTTGCAAATCTAGCAATGATACTCAAGACACACGGTGAGATAACTCAAGTGTTGTCATCAAACACACAAAACACGGGGTTTAGACTTTGCTCTTTCAGGAAGTCCTCCATCCTAAAGGAGAACACTATCACGAGGACGTAGAACTTCTGATGCCGTAAATTGTGTATGGAAACTTGTTCGAAATTGTATATGGTCATCCGAGATTGAATATATATTGTATATTCCTCTTGAATTCTTCTTGGTTCTAATTTCAAACTTGTTTGAAATTGTACATTCATATGCATGTATATAGTAGCGTAGAATATGTGTACTGAAACTTCTTCAAAATTAAAATAAAACACAAAATAAAATATAAAAGAAATAAAACAATACAAATTAAAAAGAAACCAGATTTAGGGGGGGGGGGTGATACGTCTCCAACGTATCTATAATTTCTTATGTTCCATGCTAGTTTTATGACAATACCTATGATGGCGTGTAACTCACACGTTCGTTGGGAACCCCAAGAGGAAGGTATGATGCGCACAGTAGCAAGTTTTCCCTCAGAAAGAAACCAAGGTTTAATCGAACCAGTAGGAGCCAAGAAGCACGTTGAAGGTTGATGGTGGCGAAATATGATGCGGCGCAACAACAGGGATTCCGGCGCCAACGTGAATCTGCACAACAAAACCAAAGTACTTTGCCCCAACGAAACAGTGAGGTTGTCAATCTCACCGGCTTGCTGTAACAAAGGATTAAGCGTATCGAGTGGAAGATGTTTGCAAAGAAAACAAAAACAATTGCAGAGATTGTATGCTATGTAAAGAATAGGACCGGGGTCCACAGTTCACTAGAGGTGTCTCTCCCATAAGATAAAAGCATGTTGGGTGAACAAATTACGGGCAATTGACAAATAGAGAAGGGCATAACAATGCATATACATGATATGATAAATATAGTGAGATTTAATTGGGCATTACGACAAAGTACATAGACCGCCATCCAACTGCATCTATGCCTAAAAAGTCCACCTTCAGGTTATCATCCGAACCCCATTCAGTATTAAGTTGCTAAGCAACAGACAATTGCATTAAGTATGGTGCGTAATGTAATCGACAACTACATCCTTAGACATAGAATCAATGTTTTATCCCTAGTGGCAACAAGCACATCACAACCTTAGAACTTTCTGTCACTGTCCCATGTGTCAATGAAGGCATGAACCCACTATCGAGCATAAATACTCCCTCTTGGAGTTAAGAGTAAAAACTTGGCCAGAGCCTCTACTAATAACGGAGAGCATGCAAGATCATAAACAACACATAAACAATAGATTGATAATCACCATAATCATAGTATTCTCTATCCATCGGATCCCGACAAACACAACATATAGAATTACATATAGATGATCTTGATCATGTTAGGCAGCTCACAAGATC
This sequence comes from Lolium multiflorum, assembly GCA_030979885.1. Classification (NCBI taxonomy): domain Eukaryota; kingdom Viridiplantae; phylum Streptophyta; class Magnoliopsida; order Poales; family Poaceae; genus Lolium; species Lolium multiflorum. Next base: position 27,154,352 of record CM061753.1, on the reverse strand, counting down.
CAACAATGAAGCACAACAAGGAGAAGACGACCATCTAGCTACCGCTATGGACCCATGGTCCAGGGGTGAACTACTCACTCATCACTCCGAGGCGATCATGGCGATGAAGAGTCCTCCGGGAGATGAATCCCCTCCGGCAGGGTGCCGGAGGCGATCTCCCGAATCCCCCGAGATGGGACGGCGGCGGCGGCGTCTCTGGAAGGTTTTTCGTATCGTGGCTCTCTGACGGGGCGCGACGAGGCTTTAGGTGGCGGTAGGTCGGGGCTCACGAGGCCAGATGACAGTGGTGGCGCGGCCGGGGGCCGGCCCGCGCCCGTGGTCCTGGCCACCTCGTGGCCCCACTTCGTTATCTCTTCGGTCTTCCGGAAGCTTCGTGCAAAAATAGGACCCTTGGCGAAGATTTCGTCCAATTCCGAGAATATTTTTACTAGGATTTCGAAACCAAAAACAGCAAAAAAGAATCGGCTCTTCGCATCTTGTTAATAGGTTAGTTCCGAAAATGCATAAATATGACATATAATGTGCATAAAACATGTAGGTATCATCAATAAAGTGGCATGGAACATAAGAAATTATCGATACGTTGGAGACGTATCGCATCCCCTTAGTTCTGCTCGTCCCGAGCAGGTAAAACGATAACAAAGATAATTTCTGAAGTGACATGCCATTATAATCTTGATCATACTATTTGTAAACATATGTAATGAATGCAGCGATCAAAACAAAGGTAATGACATGAGTAAACAAGTGAATCATATGACAAAGACTTTTCATGAATAGTACTTCAAGACAAGCATCAATAAGTCTTGCATAAGAGTTAACTCATAAAGCAATAAATCAAAGTAAAGGTGTTGAAGCAACACATAGGAAGATTAAGTTTCAGCGGTTGCTTTCAACTTATAACATGTATATCTCATGGATATTGCCAACATAAAGTAATATAACAAGTGCAATATGCAAGTATGTAGGAATCAATGCACAGTTACACAAGTGTTTGCTTCTTAAGGTGGAAGGAGATAGGTAAACTGACTCAACAATAAAAGTAAAAGAAAGGTCCTTCAAAGAGGAAAGCATCGATTGCTATATTTGTGCTAGAGCTTTATTTTGAAAACATGAAACAATTTTGTCAACGGTAGTAATAAAGCATATGAGTTATGTAAATTATATCTTACAAGTTGCAAGCCTCATGCATAGTGTACTAATAGTGCCCGCACCTCGTCCTACTTAGCTTGGACTACCGGATCTTTGCATGCCATGTTTCAACCAAGTGTCACAAAGGGGTACCTCCATGCCGCCTGTACAAAGGTCTAAGGAGAATGCTCGCATTTTGGATTTCTCGCTTTTGATTATTCTCAACTTAGACATCCATACCGGGACAACATGGACAACAGATAATGGACTCCTCTTAAATGCATAAGCATGTAGCAATGATTATTATTCTCATATGAGATTGAGGATATATGTCCAAAACTGAAACTTCAACCATGATTCATGGCTTTAGTTAGCGGCCCAATGTTCTTCTCTAACAATTTTGCATGCTCCAACCACTAAAATGATAGATCCTTCAGACAAGACGGACATGCATAGCAACTCACATGATATTCAACAATAGTTGATGGCGTTCCCAGAAGCATGGTTATCGCACAACAAGCAACTTAATAAAATATAAAGTGCATAAGTACATATTCAATACTACGATAGTTTTTAAGGCTATTTTGTCCCATGAGCTATATATTGCAAAGGTGAATGATGGAATTTTAAAGGTAGCACTCAAGCAATTTACTTTGGAATGGCGGAGAAATACCATGTAGTAGGTAGGTATGGTGGACACAAATGGCATAGTAGTTGGCTCAAAGATTTTGGATGCATGAGAAGTATTCCCTCTCGATACAAGGTTTAGGCTAGCAAGGTTATTTGAAGCAAACTCAAGGATGAACGGTGCAGCAAAACTCACATAAAAGACATATTGTAAACATTATAAGACTCTACACCGTCTTCCTTGTTGTTCAAAACTCAATACTAGATATTATCTAGATCTTAGAGAGACCAAATATGCAAATCAAATTTTAGCAAGCTCTATGTATTTCTTCATTAATGGGTGCAAAGTATATGATGCAAGAGCTTAAACATGAGCACAACAATTGCCAAGTATCACATTATCCAAGACATTTTAGAATTACTACATGTAGCATTTTCCAATTCCAACCATATAACAATTTAACGAAGAAGAAACTTCGCCTTGAACATTATGAGTAAAGCCTAAGGACATATTTGTCCATATGCAACAGCGGAGCGTGTCTCTCTCCCACAAAGTGAATGCTAGGATCCATTTTATTCACACAAAAACAAAAACAAAAACAAACCGACGCTCCAAGTAAAGAACACAAGATGTGACTGAATAAAAATATAGTTTCAGGGGAGGAACCTGATGATGTTGTCGATGAAGAAGGGGATGCCTTGGGCATCCCCAAGCTTAGACGCTTGAGTCTTCTTAAAATATGCAGGGGTGAACCACGGGGGCATCCCCAAGCTTAGAGCTTTCACTCCTCTTGATCATAGTATATCATACTCCTCTCTTGACCCTTGAAAACTTCCTTCACACCTAACTTCAAGCAAACTCATTAGAGGGTTAGTGCACAATTAATAATTCATACATTCAGAGGTGACACAAACATTCTTTACACTTCTGGACATTGCATAAAGCTACTGGACATTAATGGATCAAAGAAATAAATCCAACATAGCAAAAGAGGCAATGCGAAATAAAAGGCAGAATCTGTCAAAAACAGAACAGTCCGTAAAGACGAATTTAAAGCTGGCACCAGACTTGCTCAAATGGAAAAACTCAAAACTAATGAAAGTTGCGTACATATCTGAGGATCACGCTCGTAAATTGGCAGATTTTTTCGAATTTTCTACAGAGGACTGTGCCCAGATTCGTGACAGACAGCAATGCTGTTTCTGCGCAGCGATCCCAAATATAACATCAACTTTGACATAGAAACTTTACTTGGCACAAAAACATGATAAGGAGAGGTTGCTACAGTAGTAAACAACTTCCAAGACTCAACAAAACAAAAAATTGCTGTAGTAAAAACATGGGTTGTCTCCCATAAGCGCTTTTCTTTAACGCCTTTCAGCTAGGCGCAGAAAGTGCAAATCAAGTAACATCGAGAGTAGAAGCATCAACATTATTATTTTTCATGCAAACACAACTTGTTGCAGAGGGTACTTTAGGTGCTCCATTATCTAAATTTCTATGGTGGTGCTAGGGGTTTTAGAAATTTTAGGCCTATAATAATTCTTTTGTTTAGGCACTTTAGAGGCGTACATGAATTTTTGCTCTTTACCCACATAAGCTTTCTCATTATACTTGAGAGAAGAAAAGGTTGAACCCAAGGTTCCCATAGCTTTTTCAAGTTCGTCAATCCTATTGGTTTGATTATCATGGACAACACAAGTTCCTAGGACACTAATTCTTTCATCAATTCCTCCTAAGGATTTATCAAGTTCATAAGTTTTGTCAAATAACATTCCCAATTTAGTTTCAACACTTGAAATTTTTTTCTCTATGGTTTCCAATTTTTTCATAACATCTTCAAGAGAGATTTCAATTTTAACTTCATTAACAGGTGGTATTCCAACTAGACTCTCAATGATGCAACTAGCTTCTAAAGCGGGAGTACCTAGGAAATTACCTCCCGAAAGAGTATCAAGAACATATCTATTCCAACTAGATAAACCAACATAAAAGTTCCTAAGAAGGATAGTGGTGGAGTGTTTCTTAATGCACCTTTGATGAGCATTACTAATTCTATACCAAGCATCTTTAAAACTTTCTCCACCTTGTTGCTTAAAAGAACGAACTTCAACTTCAGGATTACTCATGATAACAGCAATAAAGTAAACAAATAAAGTAAAGACAAGTAACTAATTTTTTTGTGTTTTTGATATAGAGAGCAAGACAATAAATAAAGTAAAACTAGCAACTAATTTTTTGTGTTTTGATTTAGTGCAGCAAACAAAGTAGTAAATAAAATAAAGCAAGACAAAAACAAAGTAAAGAGATTGAGAAGTGGAGACTCCCTTGCAGCGTGTCTTGATCTCCCCGGCAACGGCGCCAGAAAAAGAGCTTGATGGCGTGTAACTCACACGTTCGTTGGGAACCCCAAGAGGAAGGTATGATGCGCACAGTAGCAAGTTTTCCCTCAGAAAGAAACCAAGGTTTAATCGAACCAGTAGGAGCCAAGAAGCACGTTGAAGGTTGATGGTGGCGAAATGTGATGCGGCGCAACAACAGGGATTCCGGCGCCAACGTGGAATCGCACAACAAAACCAAAGTACTTTGCCCCAACGAAACAGTGAGGTTGTCAATCTCACCGGCTTGCTGTAACAAAGGATTAAGCGTATCGAGTGGAAGATGTTTGCAAAGAAAACAAGTAAAACACAATTGCAGTAGATTGTATGCTATGTAAAGAATAGGACCGGGGTCCACAGTTCACTAGAGGTGTCTCTCCCATAAGATAAAAGCATGTTGGGTGAACAAATTACGGTCGGGCAATTGACAAATAGAGAAGGGCATAACAATGCATATACATGATATGATAAATATAGTGAGAGTTAATTGGGCATTACGACAAAGTACATAGACCGCCATCCAACCGCATCTATGCCTAAAAAGTCCACCTTCAAGTTATCATCCGAACCCCATTCAGTATTAAGTTGCTAAGCAACAGACAATTGCAATTGCATTAAGTATGGTGCGTAATGTAATCGACAACTACATCCTTAGACATAGAATCAATGTTTTATCCCTAGTGGCAACAGCACATCACAACCTTAGAACTTTCTGTCACTGTCCCAGGTGTCAATGAAGGCATGAACCCACTATCGAGCATAAATACTCCCTCTTGGAGTTAAGAGTAAAAACTTGGCCAGAGCCTCTACTAATAACGGAGAGCATGCAAGATCATAAACAACACATAAACAATAGATTGATAATCACCATAATCATAGTATTCTCTATCCATCGGATCCCGACAAACACAACATATAGAATTACATATAGATGATCTTGATCATGTTAGGCAGCTCACAAGATCCAACAATGAAGCACAACAAGGAGAAGACGACCATCTAGCTACTGCTATGGACCCATGGTCCAGGGGTGAACTACTCACTTATCACTCCGGAGGCGATCATGGCGATGAAGAGTCCTCCGGGAGATGAATCCCTCTCCGGAGGGTGCCGGAGGCGATCTCCCGAATCCCCCGAGATGGGGGGCGCGGCTCTCGGGAAGGTTTTCCGTATCGTGGCTCTCGACGGGGTTTCGCGACGGAGGCTTTAAGTAGGCGGAAGGGTAGGGGGGGCTCACGAGGCCAGATGACAGTGGTGGCGGGGGGCCAGCCGCGCCCCCGTGGTCCTGCCACCTCGTGGCCCCACTTCGTTATCTCTTCGGTCTTCCGGAAGCTTCGTGCAAAAATAGGACCTTGGCGAAGATCTTCCACCCGAGAATATTTCCTTACTAGGATTTGAAACCAAAAACACAAAAACAAGAATCGGTTTTCAAGATCTTGTTAATAGGTTAGTTCCAGAAAATGCATAAATATGACATATAATGTGCATAAAACATGTAGGTATCATCAATAAAGTGGCATGGAACATAAGAAATTATCGATACGTTGGAGACGTATCAACCTACATGTTTTGTTCACACTTTATAATGTTTTTATGCATTTTCTGGGACTAACCTATTAACAAGATGCCGAAGTGCCAGTTCCTGTTTTCTGCTATTTTTGGTTCCAAAAAAGCTGTTCGGGCAATATTCTCGGAATATGACGAAACAAAAGCCAAACCTCCTATTTTTCCGAGGGACACACGGAGCCAGAAGGGCAAGCCGGGGAGGCCCACAGCCTCCACACCGTAGGCCGCGGCCAAGAGGGCGCGCCGCATATGGGGTGGGCCCCTCTGCACCCCCTCGCCGCCCTTTCGCCGATATATTCCTTCCGTCGCGAAAACCCTACAGAGATCGATCATACTCCAGAAAGACTCCAGAAACCCTACAGTGTAGAGTCTTATAATGCTTGCAATATGTTCTTATGTAAGTTTTGTTGTACCGGTTTATACTTGTGTTTGCTTCAAACAACCTTGCTAGCCAAAGCCTTGTACTGAGGGAATGCTTCTCGTGCATCCAAAACCTTGAGCCAAAACCTATGCCATTTGTGTCCACCATAACTACCTATTATGTGGTATTTTCTGCCATTCCAAGTAAATACTTCATGTGCTACCTTTAAACAATTCAAAACTTTATTACTCCTTATTTGTGTCAATGTTTTATAGCTCATGAGGAAGTATGTGGTGTTTTATCTTTCAATCTTGTTGGGCAGACTTTCACCAATGGACTAGTGGCATATACATCCGCTTATCCAATAATTTTGCAAAAAGAGCTGGCAACGGGGTGCCCATCCCCAATTAATTAACTTTCATTAATAATTATCTTCACATGTTTTGCCCTGATTTATCAGTAAGCAATTTAATTTTGCAATAGACACTCCTCCATGGTATGTGAAATGTTGGAAGGCACCCGAGGATTCGGTTAGCCATGGCTTGTGAAACAAAAAGGTTGGGAGGAGTGTCATCTATAAATAAAACTAAAATACATGTGTAAACAAAAGAGAAGAGGGATGATCTACCTTGCTGGTAGAGATAACGTCCTTCATGGGAGCCGCTCTTTGAAAGTCTGTTTGACAAGGGGGTTAGAGTGCCCAATACCATTCGTTGACAACAACAAACACCTCTCAAAACTTTATTTTTATGCTCTCTATATGATTTCAAAACTTGAAAAGCTCTAGCACATGATTTAATCCCTGCTTCCCTCTGCGAAGGGCCTTTCTTTTACTTTATGTTGAGTCAGTTTACCTACTTCTTTCTATCTTAGAAGCAAACACTTGTGTCAATTGTGTGCATTGATTCTTACATGCTTACTTATTGCACTTATTATATTACTTTGTGTTGACAATTATCCATGAGATATGCATGTTGAAGTTGAAAGCAATTGCTGAAACTTAAATCTTCCTTTGTGTTGCTTCAAAACCTCTTATTAAGAATCTATTGCTTTATGAGTTAACTCTTATGCAAGACTTTTGATGCTTGTCTTGAAAGTACTATTCATGAAATTTTTTGCTATATGATTCAGTTGTTTAGTCATTATCTTTTTGTTAGCAAACTATAGATCATTGCTTTGAGTCACTTCATTCATCTCATATGCTTTACAATAGTATGATCAAGATTATGTTGGTAGCATGTCACTTCAGAAATTATTTTTGTTATCGTTTACCTACTCGAGGGCGAGTAGGAACTAAGCTTGGGATGCTTGATACGTCTCCAACGTATCTATAATTTCTTATGTTCCATGCTAGTTTTATGATAATACCTACATGTTTTGTTCACACTTTATAATGTTTTTATGCATTTTCGGGACTAACCTATTAACAAGATGCCGAAGTGCCAGTTTTCGCTGTTTTTGGTTCCAGAAAAGCTGTTCGGGCAATATTCTCGGAATTGGACGAAACAAAGCCAAACCTCCTATTTTTCCGAGGGACACACGGAGCCAGAAGGGCAAGCCAGGGGGAGGCCCACGGCCTCCACACCATAGGCCGGCGCGGCCAAGAGGGGGCGCGCCGCCATATGGGGTGGGCCCTGGGCACCGCGCCGCCCTTTCGCTTTGTATATTCCTTCCGTCGCGAAACCCTACGTAGATCGATCATATCCAGAAAGACTCCCGGAGTGCCGCGCCATCGCAAACCTAGTTTCGAGGGTCTGTTCTGCACCGACCCCACGGGATGGACCCCCTGGAGCCTTCTCCATCGACGCCACCGCCTCCATCATGCTCAGTGAGTAGTTTCCCCATGGACTACGGGTTCTAGCAGTAGCTAGTTGGTACTCTCTCTCCCATGTACTTCAATACAATGATCTCATGAGCTGCCTTACATGATTGAGATCCATCTGATGTAATCGGTGTTATGTTTGTTGGGATCCGATGAATTGTTACATTATGATCAGTCTATCTATAAAGTTTGTGAAGTTATTGTTGCTGCAATCTTGTTGTGTTTAATGCTTGTCACTAGTGCACGAGTGGCATGATCTTAGATTTAAGCTAATTATTGCTTAGATTGTATCTACAAGTTGTTTGCACATGTCTATGTCCGGAACCCGAGGCCCCAGAGTGACAGCAACTGGGATAACTGGAGGGGATGGCTTAGATATGAGGATCACATGTTTTCACCAAGTGTTAATGCTTTGCTCCGGTGCTCTATTAAAAGGAGTATCTTAATTACCAGTAGATTCCCTAAAGGCCCGGTGCACACCGGCTGGTAGGACAAAAGATGTTATGCAAGTTTCTCATTGCGAGCACGTATAACTATATATGGAAAACATGCCTACATGATTAATAAACTGGATGTTCTGTCTTAATGCTATAATAATTATGTCAATTGCCCAACTGTAATTTGTTCACCCAACACTTGTTATTGGAGAGTTACCACTAGTGTAGATAGCTGGGAACCCCGGTCCATCTTTCATCATCAAATACTCACTCGGTCCTATATGCCATTAGAAGTAGTATCAACTATTTTCTGGTGCCATTGCCTCTGTGTTACTCTGACTGCTGATGTTACTTTACTATTGCTCTCATATTCCTGCTGCTTTCACATGACCCCTGTTACTAGTGCCTTTTCAGGTGCATCTGAATTGACAACTCAGTTGTTAAGGCTTATAAGTATTCTTTGTCTCCCCTTGTGTCGAATCAATAAATTTGGGTTTTACTTCCCTCGAAGACTGTTGCGATCCCCTATACTTGTGGGTTATCTGGGGGCTAAACCCTAAACTGCGGAGGCCTTTAGTCGCGGTTGGCCAGGCGAACCCGACTAAAGGTCCTCCGCTCCCGACGGACGGCTGGCCTCACGTGGACGGGCCTTTAGTCGTGGTTCGTAAGCAACCGCGACTAAAAAGGGGGCTTTAGTCCCGCATATTTAATCCCGGTTGCGCAACCGGGATTAATGGCAGTTGCGAACCGGAATTAAAGGCACTTTTTCTACCAGTGGACATACCACAGCGACAACACCGACAATGGCAAAATTTAATTTTTTGGATGGTCTTCCTTTCAAGCTAAGATGGTGAGTGCCAGCAGAAGCCTCTAATATAGGTTTATGGATGTTCTTCCTGTGCAGCGAACATGGTGAGGGCTAGCAGAAGCCTCTAATATAGGTTACTGGATGTTCTTCTTTCGCAGTGAAGATGGCGAGCGCCAGCATGAGCCTCTACTTTCTGGATGTTCTTCCATCGGAACGAACAAGGCGAGGGCCAGCATGAGCCTCTAGTGTTGGGTTTTTGATTTTTTTCTTTGCAGTGAAGAAGGCAAGGGCCAACGGAAGTCTCTAGTGTTTAAATTTGAATGAAATATAAATGAAATTTTGCAGCTTGTTTACATTTGCTTGTTAAAAGTTTTTTATAGGGGTTCTTATTGGGTTGCCAGTGCGTGCAACCTCTCCCCAAATTGGAGAGCAGGTGCCAGCGCGCCCCACGCACTGCCGGCACACCTGCCAACGCCTATTTGGAGCGCGTCGGTGGAGATGCTCTAATAGATTAATTGAACAATGTCCCAATTTATGCGCTTCCTTGCCTCTTTGCCTCTCCAGTGGAGGTCTCATCTGCTCCCCTCCTTGAATCACTCAATCCCTAGTACACAGGATGTAAAAAAGCGCTAGGCGTAGGCGAGGCGCTTCGCATTTTCCTAATGCTTAGGTTGTGCTTAAGCGCCCTAAGACGCCTAGGCAGGAACATATTTTTACCATAGAGTGTGTATATGAGTTTTTATATGTGAATAAATGTTAATTTCTAGCATGTAAATGAATAAACTATCAACAACTACCACTAGAATATGACCCATCTGGCTCGTCTCATGCAATATGGCATGATTTCTTGCTGGAGAAGACATTGTTTTTAGCAATGTTAAGGAAATCGGTAATCGTTAACTGCTCGGTCGGCTTGGGAGTAGCGATTAATCGGAATTCATACGATTAACTGATTTAATCGGTCGGCTATTAATCGGTGTAACCTACACAAATTAGCACTTAAAACAGTTTATATAAGAAAAATAATAGTATATGAGCCTCTATATGTATGTCCCTACTTCTCTAGAGCCTAAAATCCCAGAAAAACATGTATGCTTCTCCTCCGTGACCTAATCTTCAAGGTCACGAGCGAATCAGGATCCACTAGTCGAAGCCGCGTTTCTTCCTTCCACTTCTTATCCTCTCACCTCTGAAGTTTATCTTCTCCCACCACCTACCTAGGGTACGACCCCTCTTACACCTCAACCACCTAACCTATCGAAGGCGCCCTTGAGCTCCTGCACGAGCTACTCAAGGTAGTCGAGCTCCTCAGACATCTAAGGTCCTGGCAAATCGCGAGTAATCGGGTTTGGGAGGGCAAGGAACTATTTGGCAACAGTGAAAAATGAAGCTACTAGAGGCTCCAATCAAGCGAGAGCTTCACAAAACCTACTTTATTGGAGAGGTAGCGCTGTTTACATGTATTGAAAATTTTGTAACTTTTTTGACCAAGTGTAGTAGTTAATCGGGAACATACCTAGTAATCGGACTTTGGGACTGATTAATCAGGCTAAAGGATTAACACGAGGGATTAATGGTAATCGACACCTACAGCTAAGCGTGCTAAAGCGTTGCCTAGGATTCACCTTGTCCAACAGAGCCCATTATATCCCAACGACAAAGCAAGATCAAATGGAGGAGAAGGAAATAAATTAAGAAGAGTTAGTTGTACCGGTGATACAACAAGTTGTCCACCATGCGCATTATCATACAACATGTTTCAAGACATGGTCGGGACATACAAAACGTTGTCCATGCAAATTCATACATAGTCGAAGTTACACGTGGCAGTGTTGATGTTGTAAAATGACACAACGACCCTGAGCTAGGTCACAAGATGAGAAACCCTAGTTTGGGCCAAGGGCGAGGAGGAGGCGCATGTGGACACGCAATAAATCACTCAAATCCATGGGCAAATTCTTTCATACGCACTATACTGACAATTTCGTTTCGTCTATTTTCAGGTGGCAAATCATGTGCACATGAGCTCTACCTTCATTGCCATCGACAATAGCAGTGACCGCACGCGGCCAAGAAAAAGAAAGAAGAAGAGAAGAAATAACTTACCATACTACGAAGGATATTCATGCAAGTGTCGCTGGCTAGGATCAGCGGCCATCGCCACCTACATCGAGTCCTAGCTCCATCGCCGCCATCCTCGAGTCCTTCCTCACCCGAGCAAAAAGGCAACGGCCTCTGTCCTCCGCGTGAAGGGTGTGCGTGTGCCTCAGGTGGCTTATAAGGAAAATGAGAGAGAGAACAGGTACCGATTTGCAAAATTGTCCTAACTTGGGAGGACCTATCTTCTATTATTCTGTCCGCGGATGGCTCACTGCATATCGTCCATTCCCGTGTGCACGATGCCACATGTTGACACCAGATTCAAATTGTATGAATTTACACATGATGGACAATATTTTGTATGTCCTGGCCATGGTTGGAAACATGTTGTACTATGATAATGCACATGGTGTACAACTTGTTGTACCACTGATACAATTACCTCAGTAAAGAAAAGAAAGAAAGGAAGGAAGGAAGGTAGGTCTCCGGCGAGATGCACAGATCCGGCACCTCTCCCGGCAGCTGGATCCATCCCATCCGGAGGCGGCATAGAAAAATACGGTGCTGGTTTCGGCCCGACATTGATAGCCAAAGACACATGATCCAGGCCTAGCTGCATATGTCGAAAGTAGAAGTGGCAGAGTAGAATATCTCGGGCATATGCCACGCCAGCAAGTGGGAGCGCCGGCATATTCCGCTGCGGCTCGCGCCGTCGTCAAGGTACAGCGAACGAGCTCCTGCGTTGAGTTTGGTTGCGTTTGCGTTCCGGGCTTTCTGAGGACAGACGGTTGGGCTGGCCGAATTAGACTAGTACAAAATTCAGCCCATCAACAGTACTGACTTTGAGTTTACCTTTCTTGTTTTTCAAGCACCATATTAATTTTGCTACTAGAATAATAAAATTTGTAACATAACAGATAGGTACCATATCATACTTTACTGTCTGAATTTATTTGCATTTTTAAAAACTTCTACATAAGACCAATGAATGCACTTCTGTTCTTTATTTCAATTCTCCATAAGTTCTTGTGGGTATTCATAGATAAATAAGTAATCAATTAATTTGAGACACATTTTACGCCCTCTATGGGTTGGATCAAAAATCTGCAGATCAGCCGTGATATTCTAACTTTTCCAACGAGACTCACCTGGTGAATCTGGCGACACGCCAATTAATCCTAGTGATCGCCCACACCCCATACTCTGAACCCTAACACGTCTAGTCTCGACTTTGAATCTACTTTTGGCTAGCACTCTACCTCGACGCTACCCGTCGATGGTGATGGGTGCAAGTATCATTGAAAAAAATCAAGGCTTGAAGGATCACACGTTTTATATAGCAAGAAGAACTGATTAACATGGCTTTGGCTAGGAAGAAGAACTGATTCAGGTCGTCGACCGTATGCTAGCCTCCTGGTTCCGGCAATGCCGTAAATACACACATGGCCATGGAAGCTGCCATTATTTGGGGGCACCGTTCTGTACCATGCGTCGGGTGGGGTGGGGTGGGGGTGGGGGTGGATCAGAAAAGATCGATCTTCGGCGATACAAATGCGTCAAGTTCATCTCTTCACAACCCCTCGTGAACACTGGAAACACGCCAAAGAAATAACTACTCCTAAGCTACTAGAACCAGTATATACATGAGGGAATCTGGTGCATCTCCTTTGCCACCTCCGCCTGGCGACACCGCCTAGGAAGGCATCAGGATGGCATGGTGTGGTGGATTCGACTCTCGTAGAGAGAGATAGATAGATAGAGAGAGTGTGTGTGCCGTGTGCGCGACCGCACGATATGTTATGAGCGATTTATCTTCAGTGTTTAGGGCATTTGTCTAGGTAAGTTTATAGCATCGTTTAAGGCATTTTGTGAAGTTGTTGTACTAAGCCAAGGATAAATTTTTAATAAAGGTTATTATTTAAAAGGTTTAAGTATTACACTCGACCTCTGCATAACTGAGATGCACACTATCAATTAAATCAAACAGTTACATCAAAAATAAATAAATAGAGAGGCTTTCTATAAGTAATCATGACAGAAACTTGAAGAGGTCTAAGGTGATGGAGAGCCAATTCGTAGATTACGATGTCATCCTGGGATAAAGAATATCCTTTTCAACATCCTCCAGGTCGTCATGCTCCACACATTGTGGGGATAATGGCGAACGATGATACTGCAATGTTAATCGTAGATAACTTGCATAATAGAAGTATTTTTATTATTAAAAACCTTGTTATTTCTACAAAACCTGATCAAATAACGGTAATCGCCCTATTCTAATAAGTAGCTTAAACTTAAGATTTACACCATTGTGTCAATTGCAGAATATATTACTAACCATATAGATCTAACAAATGTACATTGAAATAATAGGTGCTTTATGGCCTCGTCATGGTGCGTGCATGTTTACTTTCATAGCAATTACATTTTGTAAAGTTATTTTTGGTATGAATTAGAAGGGCGGGCCTGGTGCAACGGTAGAGCCTCACCGTCTGTGACTGAGAGGTCCCACGTTCGAGTCGCGATCTCCTTACATTGCACTTCGCGGGCAGGCGCTTGTCACTAACACCTTTCCCAAACCCCACAAAGTGCGGGAGCTCTCTGCACTGGGTACATCCTATTTTTGCTATGAATTACACCTCCACATGAGGGAGAATTTCTCCTTATACTACTCTATCCATTTTAAAAAATTTAGACAAGTTTCATGGGCCGGAGGGAGTAAAATGGACCGGCTTGAAGATCTCGGTCCTGTAGAATATGCAGCAACATAATTTATTTGACGAGCTCATCAAAATGGTACTTACTGTGTATGCTTTCCGTGATTTCCTCGAAATAGGCTTTCGCCCCAGTATATTAATATAGCAACCACCGATACAGGATAAAGACCACCGCTGGGGCAAACAACACATCAAAGCCCAAAATGAAACAAAAGAAGAAGAAAGGAAAACAATGTCGGCTGCCTGAGCAAATGAAAACGGTGATGATCTCTGGAATCGCTGCGCCCTCCTGAGAATTCCCACCACGATCTTGGCCGTCCTGGCACCGCATACCAAAGCAACACTCAAGAAGGGATGCAACGATGACGACGCTGGCTGCTCGACAAATCCCAGGGTTTGCCCCGATATGCGTAGGGTTGTGGGGAGTGGAACCCCGACGCCCTCAAGAAGGAATGGCATGCGCCATCAGCGCCACCGCGTTTCTGGTGAGCCGTCCATCCGACAAGGATTTCTTCCGTCCCCAAAGAACCACGACCCGACACTCCATCGCGCTCCGCCAACCTTGCCGCCCACCAGCTCGCGCCACCACGGTCTTGCAATCACCACTGCCGTCTCACTGTGGCCCAAAGACAACGATCGACGAGACCGCGAGGAGGAGCCACACGGGATGGCACAACATCCACCTCCACATGCGGCGACAGACCGGACGCAGCCTGGCGCAGCTGGCATTTCCAGGGCCCTCTTGCCCGACCGTCTGCCGGGCTCGCGGCCCCATGGCCGCGCCGCGGGGCCCTCAAGGCGCCACCGGTCCTGAATCGGCCCTCAACCGAGAACACGCCGCCGAGAGTGCACGCACCGCACCCGCCCGCCCAATCCCGATGTGGCCCCAAAGGCCTGCATGTGGGCCAGAGGCGCCATCGCAAGTCTCCGCCCGCCCCCGTTTCAAGTGTGGCCGCACCGCTCCATCGCAATCCCACCCGAGTTGTGCCACCCGAGGCGCGGGGCCACCGTTCTGGAATCTGACCACCAAAGGGCACCACCGTCGGACGAGGAACCCCGCGCCCTCCCCCACCAAGCTGGCGGTAGTAGATGGTCGCTGCCGGGCCGGCACTGCTGCTGGCTTTGCCTGGCGGCTCGCACCCGACGATGTGAGAGCAGAGGGGAGGTAGGGGCCTAGGCGCTGGGGAGCTGATGGTCGCCCGAGTCAGGCCCACGGGGACTGACGGGGACGTAAGCGTTTTTCCGTTCAGGTGACAAAGAATTGACAGCCCGAGGTGGCCTTTCCGGCTTTCTGTGATTTCTCAACAGCAAAGAATTGAAAAGTAGATGATCGATACGCATGGCTCAACAAAGTTCTCACTCTGCACGATTCAAGTCCCTGACGTTCTGGCTAGTGAGCGAACAGGTGACATCTCAGATATAGCAGCAGCAGCACCAAATTAACGTGGCCCAGTGCACCAAATCGAGACCTTGGAGCAGTACAGACAGCTTAATCAATACTCCTTGCCTATCACGCGGTACATAAACAAAATCGTCCGTCCATTTTTCTTGCAAGTTACAATGTCGACCTCAGAGATCGGGAATGGCTGGGTCTTCACAGCTCACCAACATGTGGGAAAATCCCAACAGCACGGGGTGAAATCGCACGGATCTCTTCTCGGGGGAGCTAGAGACGCGCGCGCTTAGAGAAAGACGGACCGACAGAGAGTAGCCTCAGATGCCGGCATCACGCTAGCTGGAGCAGTTGCGCTGGTACGAGTGGATCCATCATCCATCCATGGATCGATGGATCGAGGGAAGACGACGACGGCGTGCATGATTGGAGTTGGTGGCAGTATAAAAATGTGCGGCAGCTGGTGGTAAAACTGTTGGCCGAAAGAGGAAAGGCCTCCGTTTCTACACGTTACCAGGTGGCACTGAGTGGGTACTGACGAGTGAAGAGTGAGATTTATGAGCAACTTGGAACCACCGTAGACGTCCCAATCACTGGATTTCCTTTCCTATATATCGTTCGCGACCTGCCATCGCTGACCAACGGCAACCACTTGGCTTCAAAATGAAACGACAAGCAAACAAACAGGGCTCCCTTTTTCTCTCCCGAAAGTCCTAGTTGCCTAATTCAGCAAAGCGGTGACAGCGAGTCCTGAATCATCTGCTCCGCTTCCACGAATCGCTCACTCCCCTGTGCACTGCAGATCTAAACCCTAAACCGATAGCCAGATTCACGCTAGTATTGACGGCGGAGAAAGGTCTTGGGCTGTCCTGCCAAGTTCCAACTCGCCGCAGGTTGATAGCCAAAGCCAAGGACACATGCAGAGAAGAGAGCAGCTCGACGGAGCCACCGAGGGCATCTCCAAGCTAGACGCATACTGACCGGTATGTGCGCTCAGATGCAAAAGCGGTTTAAATTTGTGTCTCGGTTGCGTCAAGGCGCACGCTGCACGGTTGAGCCGCATTACCTCTCCCTTCTTCCACATGCTCGTCTGGCAGCGATCTAGCTGCATCTTCTCAGCGACGAGTCAGTACTGGCGATGAGGTATCGTTTCGGCAACCTGTGCCACGTTAACGGCTACCTCCGACATATAAAGAGAGACGCGCTGGGCTGCCTCATCTCCTGCGCCCAAACCCTAGCCGTTGCACAAAACCACCACGGTAGCGCCACCTCCAGCTCCTCTCTCTCAACCCCTGCAAGGGAATCCATGTCTGGTCCAGGTGGCCGGCGAGGCGGTCGAGGCTGCAGGCGCGGTCGTCGCGGTCAGGGCCGCCATGTTGGAGCATCATCACCCCACCGCTCACCGGCGCCTGCACCGTCGTTATCTTTGCAGGAGGCGAGGTGCTTCGAGTTCATCTTCTGCATCGACGAGGACCCCCTTGGCATCAAGCGACAGCTGGACAAGTTCATCGATGACGCCGAGCCAGCCAAGTTGCAGCTGCGGGAGGCCAAATGCGGTTTTTCCCGGTGGCCTGTCGAGATCTTAAGCAAGGCAAGATGTATCTGCACACGAGCCTCGTGGAAAAGCTGGTGGCCAAAAAGAGGAAGACATCCGTTTCTACACATTACCTCCGTTACAAGTCCTTACAAATCCTAGTTGCTTAATTCACCGAGTTGTGCCCCACGTGACAACGAGTCCTGATTGCCGTTCCGGTACGTGGATGTCTCATCTCATCTACTCCCAGTCCCACTACATACTCCTGCACCGACATAACCAGATCTACCGTGCTGCGCCTCCTTGGGATTGAAGCCAGTCAGTCGTGTTAGGCTTCGAGCACCTCCAGTCCCGTTGCAAGTGAACCGGGATTAAAGGATAGTTTGCCTTACCAACCGAGACTAAAGGTTCATCTCTATATATATATCCTTGTCCTGCCCAAGTGTGAGCCAAATTTAGCATTTTCTACTTCGTAGCAGATGAGAGGTGTATATTGTTTTGCTCTCTTCTTATGCACAAGAGGTGTTCGATGAAATGTCTGAGAGAATGATGCCACTTGATTTCACACAAAACAAAAATGATATGATTGCTCCTGTCTTTTTCCTTCTCCATCGAGGTTAACAACTTTATTCTTTCATCCACATTGATAAAATGCATGTATATATATACACCGTTTCACTAATCATGATGTTCTGTAATGGTTTTTGATAAGCTTAATTATATCATGCAGATGAATCGGCAATGGATGTACATTGACCGACGCCTTCACGAGTTCACTTCGGGCCTGAATTTTTTTATCGATGTGGCTGAGGAAAACAAACGGGGTGGTTTTATATATTGTCCATGTGTTAGCTGCAGAATATCATAAATTATTCTTCCTCGAGTACCATTCACACCCACATGTTGCGGTCCGGTTTCATGCCCCACTACAATTGTTGGACCAAGCACGAAGAAAGAAGGGTTATGATGGAAGACAATGAGGAAGAAGAGGATGATGGCTACTATTCCATGTTCACTGAATACGCTGATATTGCAAAGGGGGTTGTTTTCTTTCATCGAAGTCAATGAAGACAATGAAGGTAAGATCAAGAGGCATCAGATGAGTCTACTAATGATCTTGATCGGGGCATTGCTGATGCAAGGAGAGACTGTGAACTGAAAAAGAAATGTTGAACTTGGACCAGATGTTAGAGGATCACAACAAATTGTTGTACCCAACTTGCGAAGATGGCCAGAAAAAGCTACTCCCTCCGGTCTCTTTTAATTGACTCGGATTTAGTACAACTTTGTACTAAATTTGAGTCAATTTAAAAGGACTGGAGGGAGTAGGTGACACAATGAAATTGTTGCAATGGAAGGTAGAGAACGGTGTGACTGACTCAGGGTTTGGAAAGTTGCTGAAAATAATTGAGAAGCAAGCCTAAGGTAACGAATTGTCCGCCAAAGACGCACGGTTGCAGGGAAGGCTGGGTTTGCACTTGCGATTGGGGACGTTAGAAGATACACGTACGCATTAATGATCGCATACTCTAACGTAGTGAGTACTTATATTTAGATACATGCTCTGCAGGGCACTATATTACGGTATAATATCGGGACGAGATGACCCAGGATGTTGAGGGTGAGTGCCCCAGAAGAGGCTCGCCAAGGTTGCGGTATGCTCCTATAATAGCATGGCTGAAACGTTTGCTCAGAAATAAAGAACACATCAGGTTATTGCGATGGCACAAAGAAGACCATAAGAAAGATGTGATGTTTAGACAGCCTGCTGATGGGTCACAGTGGAGAAAAATCGATATAAAGTTCCCGTACTTTGTAGAGGACGCAAGGAACTTAAGGATTGGTCTAAGTACAGATGACATGAATCCATTTGGAGAGCAGAGCTGCAGTCATAGCACATGGCATGTGACTCTATGTATTTATAACCTTCCTCCTCTTGGTTGTGTATGAAGCGGAGGTTCATTATGATGCCAGTACTCATCCAAAGCCCAAAGCAACCCGACAACGACATTGATATGTACCTGAAGACATTAGTTGAAGAACTTCATAGCTGGTGGGGCCATAACAGTACTGCAGGGAACGAAAGATAAGGTGGAGGAATTTGACCACGAGCTGCTTTTCAACCACCAATATTGGCCTAACAATGGTACATTTTTTCAGATAGTCAAACAGGGATACAATGCATGCACGCACTATTTAGATCAGACTGATAATGCATATTTTGATAAATCTAAGAAGGCCGTGTACCCGAGGCATCGTCAATTCCTTACGCGTACACATCCCGTAAGAAAGAAAGACAAACATTTCAACGGTGAGGCATATCACCGGAAGAAGCTTGCCCACCGTCACGGTGCTGATATATTTGGTATGGTCAAGGATCTAGAAGTAATATTTGGAAAGGGTCCTGGCAGACAGTCTGTTCCGAATGACGCTGCCGGACACACAGCCAAGTGGAAGAAGAAATTTTTTTTTGGAGCTACCCTATTTGGGAAGTCCTAGAGGTCCGCTCTTCAATCGATGTGATGCACGTGATGAAGAATCTTTGCGTCAACCTGCTAGGTTTCTTGGACGTGTACGGGAAGACAAAAGATACACCAGAAGCACGGGAGGACCAGCAACGTATGAAAGACCCCAAAAAACTGCATGAGACAGATAAAGGACGTCATTACTCCAGCTACGCTCTTACAAAAGCAGAGAAGGAAATCTTTTTTGAATGCCTGAGCAGTATCAAGGTCCCGTCTGGCTTCTCCTCCAATATAAAGGGAATAATAAATATGGCAGAGAAAAAATTCCAGAACCTGAAGTCTCATGACTGCCACGTGATAATGACGCAGTTGCTTCCGATTGCATTGAGGGGGCTTCTACCGGAAAATGTTCGACTGCCCATTGTGAAGCTATGTGCATTCCTCAATGCAATTTCTCAGAAGGTAATAAATCCAGAAGTTCTACCGAGGTTGCAGTGATGGTGCCACTCCGACTCCATACCGGGCCGTGGATGATGCCTCGCTTAGTTTCCGGCATGGCATACACGTAAACATTAAATACGAGCCTCGATCGGCTCTCAGGTTGTCCTGTGAATCGGCTCAAGGAGCCGATCCACCCATGATTCGTATGAGGTCTACGATCACATGGTGGTCCTGCAAGGCCTAACTATGCAGATATTAAACTAATCCTTGAAGAACAAGGAGCAATCATAACGGATTGGATCTACTAAACACGGATCAAGCAAGGTGCCGCCCTTACACCTAAGATAGGTGTAAAGGCGGCTAGACGTCTAGGGATAGCATGGAGCAAAGCATATATGAAGAACAATGCAAACCCTAACACATCTATGATAACTACGTTGCTCGCCATCAACAAGGCTTCGTGACGAGCAACGCATGGACAATCTAATAACGATATCGCCTAGATCGCAAGATGCCATCTGTGCGCATGATGCTTACCCTAAGAAACCCCTCAAACAAAGGGGGCCACATGCGCCTAGATTGGTTTGTTGTGAACGTGATTGTTGTTTTTTTCCAATAACCCTCGATACATATTTATAGTCCGTAGACTTTCTAACGTGGGAATAATCCCAACCGTGTACGAGCCAAATTCTACCTAACCGACACGTATCCTACTATATTTACAGATACACGGGCAAACTAGCCCAAACTTCGTGTACAAGGCCGATTCATGTATATCTTCCGTGTATATTCTTCAAGCCCATCTTTAATCACGGCCCACCTCTGATCCGGTCAAATTCTGGTGATAACACATGCCCCCTGGTTTTGGAAATGATAATTCCAAAACCACTGCTTTTTCCTCGTCAACATGTCAGAGCAGAGCAACCGCCGCAAGATTCCTTCATCATGATGCCTGCCTCTCAACTTTCCGGCAAGATTTGACACGCTTTGGCATCGCCCTCCGAAACCTGGCCATGGCATTAAATCTCCACTACACCCCCTTTATTTACATCGAACAGTTCACCTCTTCATCCCCTTGCTCTGTTCTGTCCTCGAAAAGCCCTCCTCGGACTCATCCTCCTCCTCTGCTTCATCGGCTCTCTCCTTCCAATCTTCTTCCTCGAGCGAGCCGATGTCAGAGCAAGAGTGGGACTTTGACTTCGTGCCAGATGGCCCACCCGAGGCCCTCGTCGGGTCAGATGGCGACTTGCCCCTGACCGATGGGGAGGACGACCTCCGGTTCCTTATCGACGGGGAACTGGAGAGCGAGAGCGAGGACGACCTCCACTCCTGGGCAAGCTTCACCTCCTCCGACGAGGAAGAGGAAGAAGAAGAAGAGGAGGAAGAGGAGGAAGAAGAGGAAGAGGAGGAAGACGACTCCTCCTCCTCCGCCGGGTATCCGCCGGCAAAGCGCTTCCGCGCTTGGGCGGACAGCGACGACGACGATGATGACGAGGAGGAAGAAGCTCCGGCCGAGGGCTGGGGCAGCAGCGGACGAGGAACTCTCCGGAAGCAGCGCCGACGGCAGCTACGATGCCGACGACGAGGCCAGCGAGGATTAGTAGTGTAGGATTAGTAGTTCCTGAGCAATCGGCTCTTCTTTTGTTCTTCCTCTCTTGAGCAATCGGCTCTTCATTGTAAAAACCCCTCTTATTAATGAAGAAGTGCTTCCAGTTAATTTTGCCGATAGTCAAAGTCAAACAATCCCCAAAAGAGCCGATGGCATCGCATCGGCCTCTACCATAAAACGCGAGTAAGGCCAACCCAGTTGCCCCTTCAAACGGTAACCTGCGACCTCCGTCTGAGAAAGCAAACTCAGATCCCCAAATCGCCGCCCGAGCAGATCCAACTCACGGCCACACGAATCTCAGATCTCAACCGCGCCATCCCAACTCCACAGCGCATCCAATGGCGGAATCATCCAACGCCAACGCCATGGTCTCCGGTCTGAAGGTAATCCTTAACCGCCCCTCGCCATCCGAGTAAATGTTAGGATTAACAGCAATCACCTGAATTAATGTCCTATTTCGTTATTAATTTAGGTTTCAGACATCCTGCTGCCGCATCCTTCTCTCCCAAATTCTATGTGTCTTGGCCCCCGTTCTTCCCTGCCCATTTAATCTCCTGCGAGGCCAACAGAATCCCCTTCGTGAACCAGAACTTAGATCTGACTTCCTGGGCCGACTGCCTGCGAGCCTGGCCTAATCCTCCTGAGGGTTGGGTGGCATGGTACAATAGAGTGTCAAAAACCCATTATGCCACCTGGGAAACTATAGGGATAGCCGATGCCTTGTCATTATCATTGTCTCCTCTTGAAAAGAATGAGAATATTCTGAAAACCATCGGCTACTTCTGGTCTGATGCACTGAACTGCTTCATGTTTGGCCACGGCCCCATGACACCAACTCTGCTGGACGTGGCCATGATCACAGGCCTAGACATTGCATCCTCAAGCCCCTCTGCTTTTAAGCTGCCAAAGGTCCCTTTCACCCTTTCCTCCAAAACAGAGTGTACCAGCTGGGGTGCCTACCTCAGACGTTATATGAAAACCAAAGGCCCTGTGACAGAGAGAGAACACACGGCCTTCCTGAACTTCTGGTTGGAGCACTTCATATTCTGTGGCCCATCACTCGCCCCAACCAAGAATTACCTTTCCCTGGCCTATGAACTCGCCAAAGGCACTCAACTTGGCCTTGGCAAACTGTTCTTGAAGAGGTCTATCGATCTCTCCAACTGATGTCTGTCAAACTGTTCTCCCAAAAGACAGTTAAAACAGGAGGTCCTTGGTGGTTTATTCAGTTATGGGCTCAGCTGTACTTCCAACACCAGATCCCAAACTTCCCGCCTTTGGCCACCTGCACCTTCCCAAATGCTAGTGGCAAGCAAATCCGATGCACTAGCTATGGCCAAGCTCTGTATAGCCTCCCAGGCAGCAGGCTGATCCCTAAGGAAGCATCAGAGTGGTTCAGAACTTTCTTCCAAGGCTTGGACAATCCCCTGTTCTTTCCTTACACTGAATCTGAAAATTTTGAGAACCCAGTCTTCTTCAGGTTGGACAGCTTTGCCGATGACCCCAGCACTCGGCACTTGTACTCCATCATGATCCGTCCTTGCTTCCTTCCAGTTGGCATGAGTACCTCAAACAGGATCATCAAGCCTGGTTATGAGTCCAACCGGTGGTAGTAGCCCGGCAGTTTGGTCTTGGGCAAGTGTCTCCACACTTCTTCCTCCACCACTTGACAGAGAGCAGCTGGAATCGCCGACATCCTTACTAGCTGAGGTGCTATTCCTTCTTTGACGCTCTAGCCATTCCAATCCCTCACAACCTTCGTTTTACCACCACTTCCGATGGCTTTAGACCTGGTGGTCTATGTGGAAGACCCACGCTTTCGTAAGAGTTTAGACCGCTCGTCAAGCAACTTGATGTCGAATACGATGTCCCCCGCAGACTGTGCACTATTACTTATAAATTCTCTTTGCAATGGCTCGCGATGATTGTATGTAACCTGGTTTCATTCTGCAGCAAGAAGATGGCCCAACCCATGCAAGCCGATGGCTCCCCTTCAAGTTCCTTCCCCCACTTCTGCGGGTTCTCTCGCAGTTCGCCACCCCCGGTTAGAAGGCCAGGATGTAGGGCCGCCCGATTCGAAATCGGCCTCCCAAAGCGAGTATCCTCGTGGCCAGCTGCCCTCGAGCCTCAATCCCAAAGAAGCGAAAGTCGTGAGGAAAGTGGATGTGAAGACCTTGAAGCGCTGTCCCTACTCCCGCTCAAGAAAGTTTGCACGTAAGCTGATCCATGCCTTGGCTGATTTCATCTATCCTTCTAGGCTTTTGCAACATGCTTGTATTTCTTTTACAGGCCTCCACTGAAGAAAACTCCAGTGAGGAGACCACACAGTTCAAACGAAGGGCCTCGAACTCAGGCAATTCTGAGACAGCCACCATGCAGAGCCAGCCAGACTTGCCACCGTCGGCTTCCAAGAAAAGGTCAGCCCCTGGTCACGCGTGAAGCGTCGATGCGTCAAGAGGGCTCGCAAAGACCCACGAGCTTCTCCATCAAGCCAGGAGGTTTCAAATGTAATTACCTCCCCCTGGTTTATATTTCATGCTAACCCATTGCCACTTGGATCGGCTAATTACTTCCTTTTGCAGACCAATGATACCTCTAGCGGAGACGTCGAGGAGGTACTGATGCCGTCCGCCACGCTAGACCTAGCCACCTCGACGATCGTGGCTGACCAAGTGGCTAACCTAGCCAAGTCCACGGAAAAGCCGATTATCACAACATCGGCTGCTCCTCCTACTTTGGGAGAGGTACACTCCACTCCCTTGGCTCTACCCTTTTCTTTGTTGTATACTAATACTGCTCTTGTTCGTCTGTCAGGGTTGTGATCTTTCAAGCTTGCTGACGTTCGATCCTGAATCCATCGAACCAGCTACTTCCAAGGCAGGTGAAGAGCCAAGTCCTAGCACGGTCCATGGTCCACTCCAGCGTCTCAAGGCTTTGCTCTCCTCCTCAGTTGAGACCCTGGTTGAAAACCCCGAGGAAGTAAAGGGCATTCGAAGACATCCAGCTCCCATCTCCCAAGGACAATCGGCAGTGAAACTTTGGCTGTCGTGGATCATTTGCCTCAAGTCAAGGGTGCACAAGCCTCGTCAAAGAATTAACTCCCTCGCCACGCCCACTAACAAGTTGAGAGCCGATATTGCATAAGTGTCAACGTTCCTAACGAGAAAAAGGCTGCCTGATGCCAAACCGACACCCTCTCGCCAACAAGCAGCCGAACTCGACACCCTGCTTAAGGAATTGGAGAACCTGAAGAGGTTATCCAAGACCGACACTGTGGTGACCAAGTAGCGACATCCAAGACAAAGGGAAGCTCTTATTGCCCGCTCTCAAGAGGAAGCAAAAGGCCTCACAGCTGATCTGAAGACCGATCTGGCTGAAATTCGTGCCCTGAGCAGTCAGCTGGTGACGGGCAAAGACGAGGACGACGAGGCTGAGATCGCCGAGGTGGATCGCATCCGTGCTGACGCCCTTAATGCCCTCAACGCGTTTCTTCAGTAGAGCCTCTTTGTGTAAACTGATAAATGCTTTGTTGAACTTGTACCCTGGAGTCGATGGCCGTGCATCGCTTTTATTCCGGGGTCGATGTCTTGCATCGGCTCGGCCGTACTTGTATAACAAGAGCCCAGCTTCTCAAGTCGATGTCAGGCATCGTCGTGACTCTGCATGTACCCTTACTACTGGCCTATTCTATCGGCCTCCATATTTCCCACCGTCCATGTATCGCACATGTTCATCCGGATTAGTGCTCCCCCAGCCGAATTGCCAGTTACCGCAGATAGCCCGGTCAGAGTCATTCAAAGAACTACACCCAAACATCGGCTCTATCATGACCAATATCGACTTCTTCTAGCTCATCAGCCGATGTAAACCCATACCCTAGCTTTCCGTCACCTGCTAGATCGATGCTCAACACAGGCAAAACGTATGGCGAGGATAATATGGGCCGATTGCTGGAATCGGCCCCCATTTTGATTGCATTGCTCAATGAAGGTTTACATCTTGTTCGTGCGTCACTACGACTACGTGGCATGCTTGAGACAAGATCATCACTTTTCATTTTTGGGGCCGATCACAAGGATCGGCCTTGCCACGTACGTCCATAGCCTTTGCTCTTGTTACACGGTCAGGCCGGTGGATAAGACCAGCCTCACCCCGTTTTTTGTCACGTCGATGCGCTCACAGTCGTCCAAAGTGATGCCGGAGAGTGGCTCTTGGCCTGATGTCTCCCAAACGTTCATGCCAGCCGTTGAAATCTCGGCTGAATCATCTGCGTGGACGACTTCTACTTCATCTCCATCCCACTGTATTAGGCATTGATGCATCGTGGATGGAATGCAACAGTTGGCGTGGATCCAATCTCTCCCTAGCAGGACAGCGTAGGTGCTCTTGCTATCGACAATGAAGAATGTCGTAGGGATGGTTTTCCTTCCTACGGTCAGATCCACGTTCAGAACACCTTGTGCCTCTGATGCTTGGCCGTTGAAGTCGCTCAATGTGACATTGGTCTTGATCAGATCCGAGCTAGAGCGTCCCAGACGACGTAGCATGGAGTATGGCATGATGTTGACTGCCGCTCCGGTGTCGACCAGCATCTTGTTGACAGGTTGCCCATTGATATAACCTCGTAGGTACAGGGCCTTCAGGTGTCTATAGCTTCTTTCTCGTGGCTTCTCAAAGATAACCGGCCTTGGGCCGCAGTCAAGTTGTGCCTGACACGCGTACAGCACGCGACCGTTGGGAACCCCAAGTGGAAGGTGTGATGCGTACAGAAGTTTCCCTCAGTTAGAAACCAAGGTTTATCGAACCAAGTGGGAGTCAAGAAGCACGTTGAAGGTTGATGGCTGCGGGATGTAGTGCTGCGCAACACCAGGGATTCCGGGCGCCAACGTGAACCTGCACAACACAGTCCAAAGTACTTGCCCCAACGAAACAGTGAGGTTGTCAATCCCTCACCGGCTTGCTGCAACAAAGGATTAGATGTATAGTGGGGATGATGATTGTTTGCAGAAAACAGGAGAACAAGATTGCAGAGATTGTATTTCAAGAAGAGAATTGGACCGGGGTCCACAATCCACTAGAGGTGTCTCTCCATAAGATAAAAGCATGTTGGGTGAACAAATTACAGTTGGGCAATCGACAAATAAAGAGGGCATGACCACGCACATACATATTATGATGAGTATAGTGAGATTTAATTGCAATACGACAAAGTACATAGACTGCCATCCAACTGACTGCATCCATGCCTAAAAAGTCCACCTGGTTATCATCCGAACTCCCTCCAAGATAAGTTGCCAACAATGCACAATTGCATTAAGTATTGGCACAGATGTAACCGCAACTAAGCATCCTCAACATAGCACCAATGTTTTATCCCTAGTGGCGACAACACATCCACAACCTTAGAGGCTCTATCACTCCCCAGATTCACGGAGACATGAACCCACTATCGAGCATAAATAGCCCCTCTTGGAGCAAGCATCTACCTGGCCAGAGCATCTACTAGTAACAAGAGAGCATGCAAGATCATAAACAACACATAGATATAAATTGATAATCAACATAACAAGTATTCTCTATTCATCGGATCCCAACAAACACAACATTTAGAATTACAGATAGATGATCTTGATCATGTTCGGCAGCTCACAAGACCCGACAATTAAGCACAATGGGGAGAAGACAACCATCTAGCTACTGCTACGGACCCATAGTCCAGTGGGTAGACTACTCACACATCACCCCGGAGGCGATGGCGGGCGAGAGTCCTCCGGGAGATGACTCCCCTCTCCGGCAGGGCCGGAGGCGATCTCCTGAACCCCCCGAGATGGGATTGGCGGCGCGGCGTTTCGGGAAGGCTTTCCCGATCGTGGTTTCCTGTGACTGGGGTTTCGCGATGGTTGCTATTTGTAGGCCAAGGGCAGGTCAAGGCCAATGTAGGGCCCACACTATAGGTCGGGCGCTGCTGTGGCTTGGGCCGCCGCTTCGTGGTTTGGCCACCTCGTGGCCCCACCTCAAGTGACTCTTCGGTCTCCGAGTTTCGTGCAAAATAGACCCTCGGGGCGCTGATTTCGTCCCACTCGAGAATATTTCTTACTAGGATTTCTCGAAACCAAAACAGCAAGAAGGGTCAAAGAATCGGCACTTCACATCTTGTTAATAGGTTAGTTCCAAAAATGCACGAATATGACGTAAAGTGTGCATAAAACATGTAGATATCATAATAATGTGGCATGGAACATAAGAAATTATCGAAACGTCGCTTGGAGACGTATCAGCATCCCCAAGCTTAGTTTCTGCTCGTCCCGAGCAGGTAAACGATAAACAAAGATAATTTCTGGAGTGACATGCCATCATAACCTTGATCATACTATTTGTAAGCATATGTAGTGAATGCAGCGATCAAAACAATGTATATGACATGAGTAAACAAGTGAATCATATAGCAAAGACTTTTCATGAATAGTACTTCAGACAAGCATCAATAAGTCTTGCATAAGAGTTAACTCATAAAGCAATAATTCAAAGTAAAGGCATTGAAGCAACACAAAGGAAGATTAAGTTTCAGCGCAGTTGCTTTCAACTTGTAACATGTATATCTCATGGATATTGTCAATGTAAAGTAATATAACAAGTGCAATATGCAAGTATGTAGGAATCAATGCAGTTCACACAAGTGTTTGCTTCTTGAGATGGAGAGAAATAGGTGAAATGACTCAACAATAAAAGTAAAAAGATGGTCCTTCAAAGAGGAAAAGCACGATTACTATATTTGTGCTAGAGCTTTGGTTTTAAAAACACAGAAACAATTTTGTCAACGGTAGTAATAAAGCATATGTATCATGTGAAAGTTATATCTTACAAGTTGCAAGCCTCATGCATAGTATACTAATAGTGCCCGCACCTTGTCTAATTAGCTTGGACTACCGGGATCATGCAATGCACATGTTTTAACCAAGTGTCACAAAGGGGTACCTCTATGCTGTACAAAGGTCTAAGGAGAAAGCTCGCATTGGATTCTTCTGATTATTCTCAACTTAGACATCCATGCCGGGACAACATAGACAAGATAATGGACTCCTCTTTTATGCATAAGCATGTAGCAACAATTAATTTTTCTCATTTGAGATTGAGGATATTGTCCAAAGCTGAAACTTCCATGGATCATGGCTTTAGTTAGCGGCCCAATGTTCTTCTCAACAATATGCATGCTCTAGCCATCGTGGTAGATCTCTCTTACTTCAGACAAGACAGACATGCATAGCAACTCACATGATATTCAACAAAGAGTAGTTGATGGCGTCCCCAGTGAACATGGTTATCGCACAACAAGCAACTTAATAAGAGATAAAGTGCATAAGTACATATTCAATACCACAATAGTTTTTAAGCTATTTGTCTCATGAGCTATATATTGCAAAGGTGAGAATGATGGAAATTTAAAGGTAGCACTCAAGCAATTTACTTTTGAATGGCGGAGAAATACCATGTAGTAGGTAGGTAAGGTGGACACAAATGGCATAGTGGTTGGCTCAAGTATTTTGGATGCATGAGAAGTATTCCCTCTCGATACAAGGTTTAGGCTAGCAAGATTATTTGAAACAAACACAAGGATGAAGCGGTGCAGCAAAACTCACATAAAAGACATGAAAACATTATAAGACTCTACACCGTCTTCCTTGTTGTTCAAACTCAATACTAGAAATTATCTAGACTTTAGAGAGACCAAATATGCAAACCAAATTTTAGCAAACTCTATGTATTTCTTCATTAATGGGTGCAAAGTATATGATGCAAGAGCTTAAACATGAGCACAACAATTGCCAAGTATCACATTATCAAGACATTTTAGCAATTACTACATGTATCATTTTCCAATTCCAACCATATAACAATTTAACGAAGAACCATGAATACTATGAGTAGAGCCTAAGGACATACTTGTCCATATGCAAAAGCGGAGCGTGTCTCTCTCCCCACACAAAGAATGCTAGGATCCATTTATTCAAACAAACAAAAACAAAAACAAACCGCGACGCTCCAAGCAAAGCACATAAGATGTGATGGAATAAAAATATAGTTTCGGGGGAGGAACCCTGATAATGTTGTCGATGAAGAAGGGGACGCCTTGGGCATCCCAAACTTAGACGCTTGAGTCTTCTTGATATATACAGGGTGAACCACCGGGGCATCCCCAAGCTTAAAACTTTCACTCTCCTTGATCATGTTGTATCCTTCTCTCTTGATCCTTGAAAACTTCCTCCACACCAAACTTAGAACAACTCATTAGAGGGTTAGTGCACAATCAAAATATACATGTTCAGAGGTGACATAATCATTCTTAACACTTCTGGACATTGCACAAAGCTACTGAAAGTCAATGGAATCGAAAAATCCATCGAATAACAAAACAGGCAATGCGAAATAAAAGGCAGAATCTGTCAAAACAAAACAGTTCGTATTGACGAATTTTATTGAGGCACCAGACTTGCTCAAATGAAAATGCTCAAATTGAATGAAAGTTGCGTACGTATCTGAGGATCACTCACGTAAATTGGCATAATTTTTTGAGTTACCTACAGAGAATTTTGCCCAGATTCGTGACAGCAGAAATCTGTTTCTGCGTAGTAATCCAAATCTAGTATGAACTTTTCTATCAACGACTTTACTTGGCACAACAAAACACTAAACTAAGATAAGGAGAGGTTGCTACAGTAGTAAACAACTTCCAAGACACAAATATAAAACAAAGTACTGTAGTAAAAACATGGGTTGTCTCCCATAGCGCTTTTCTTTAACGCCTTTCAGCTAGGCGCAGAAAGTGTATATCAAGTATTATCAAGAGACGAAGTGTCAACATCATAATTTGTTCTAATAATAGAATCAAAAGGTAACTTCATTCTCTTTCTAGGGAAGTGTTCCATACCTTTCTTGAGAGAAATTGATATTTAATATTACCTTCCTTCATATCAATGATAGCACCAACAATTCGAAGAAAAGGTCTTCCCAATATAATGGGACAAGATGCATTGCATTCAATATCCAAGACAACAAAATCAACGGGGACAAGGTTATTGTTAACGGTAATGCGAACATTATCAACTTTCCCCAAAGGTTTCTTTGTAGAATGATCAACAAGATTAACATCCAAATAACAATTTTTCAATGGTGGCAAGTCAAGCATATTATAGATTTTCTTAGGCATAACGGAAATACTTGCACCAAGATCACATAAAGCATTACAATCAAAATCTTTAACCTTCATCTTAATGATGGGCTCCCAACCATCCTCTAGCTTTCTAGGAATAGAAGTTTCTCTTCTCTAGCTTTTATGAGAGCATTTGTAATATGTTGCGTGAAAGCCAAATTTATAGCACTAGCATTAGGACTCTTAGCAAGTTTTTGTAAGAACTTTATAACTTCAGAGATGTGGCAATCATCAAAATTCAAACCATTATAATCTAAAGCAATGGGATCATCATCCCCAATGTTGGAAAAAATTTCAGCAGTTTTATCACAGGCAGTTTCAGCAGTTTCAGGCAGTTTTTCGCGCTTTGCATTAGAAGTGGAAACATTGCTAACACCAATTATTTTATTAGTATTAGTAGGAGGTGCAGCAACTTGTGTAGCATTAGCATTACTAGTGGTGGTAATAGTCCAAACTTTAGCTATATTATCTTCTTTTTCATTTTCTTCTCTTTCCCACCTAGCACGCAATTCGGCCATCAATCTTATATTATCATTAATTCTAACTTGGATGGCATTTTCTGTAGTAACAATTTTATTATGATGATTTTCATTAGGCATAACTTTCGATTTCAAAAGATCAACATCAGCAGCAAGACTATCGACTTTAGAAGCAAGTATATCAATTTTCCCAAGCTTTTCTTCAACAGATTTGTTAAAAGCGGTTTGTGTACTAATAAATTCTTTAAGCATGGCTTCAAGTCCAGGGGGTGAACTCCTATTATTGTTGTAAGAATTCCCATAAGAATTACCATAGCCATTATTATAAGGATATGGCCTATAGTTGTTACTAGAATTGTTCCGGTAAGCATTGTTGTTGAAATTACTATTTTTAATGAAGTTTACATCAACATGTTCTTCTTGTGCAACCAATGAAGCTAACGGAACATTATTAGGATCAATATTTGTCCTATCATTCACAAGCATAGACATAATAGCATCAATCTTTCACTCAAGGAAGAGGTTTCTTCGACATAATTTACCTTCTTACCTTGTGGAGCTCTTTCCGTGTGCCATTTAGAGTAATTGATCATCATATTATCAAGTAGCTTTGTTGCTTCACCAAGAGTGATGGACATAAAGGTACCTCCAGGCTGAATCCAATAGGTTTCGCGAAGAAAAATTCAGTCCTGCATAAAAGGTTTGGATGATCATCCAAGTAGTCAATCCATGGGTTGGGCAATTTTTAACCAAAGATTTCATTCTTTCCCATGCTTGTGCAACATGTTCAGTATCTAATTGTTTAAAATTTATTATGCTACTCCTCAAAGATATAATTTTAGCAGGGGATAATATCTACCAATAAAAGCATCCTCGCATTTAGTCCATGAATCAATACTATTCTTAGGCGAGATAGCAACCAATCTTTAGCTCTTCCTCTTAATGAGAAAGGAACAATTTTAATTTTATAATGTCACCATATACATCTTTATACTTTTGCATTTCACAAAGTTCAACAAAATTATTAAGATGGGCAGCAGCATCATCAGAACTAACACCAGAAAATTGCTCTCGCATAACAAGATTCAGTAAAGCAGGTAGTAGCAGGTGGAGCAATAGGTGTGCATAAGAAATCATTATTATTTGTGGTTGTGAAGTCACACAACTTAGTATTTTCAGAGTACCCATTTTAGCAACAGTAAATAAAGCAAACTAGATAAAGTAAATGCAAGTAACTAATTTTTTTATGTTTTGATATAGCAAACAAGATAGCAAATAAAGTAAAACTAGCAGCTAATTTTTTGTATTTTGATTTAGTGCAGCAAACAAAGTAGTAAATAAAAACTAAGCAAGACAAAAACAAAGTAAAGAGATTGGGATGTGGAGACTCCCCTTGCAGTCTTGATCTCCCCGACAACGGCGCCAGAAATTTAGCTTGACACGCGTACAACACGCGACCGTTAACCCCAAGTGGAAGGTGTGATGCGTACAGCGGCAAGTTTCCCTCAGTTAGAAACCAAGGTTTATCGAACCAGTAGGAGTCAAGAAGCACGTTGAAGGTTGATGGCGGCGAGATGTAGTCGGCGCAACACCGGGGATTCGGCGCCAACGTGGAACCTGCACAACACAAACCAAGTACTTTGCCCCAACGAAACAGGGAGGTTGTCAATCTCACCGGCTTCCTGTAACAAAGGATTAGATGTATAGTGTGGATGATGATTGTTTTGAGAAAACAATAGAACACAAGATTGCGGTGATTGTATTTGTAAAGGAGTGGACCGGGGTCACGAGTTCACTAGAGGTGTCTCTCCCATAAGATAAAACGGCATGTTGGGTGAACAAATTACAGTTGGGCAATTGACAAATAAAGAGGGCATGACCATGCACATACATATTATGATGAGTATAGTGAGATTTAATTGGGCATTACGACAAAGTACATAGACCGCTATCCGGCATACATCTATGCCTAAAAAGTCCACCTTGGTTATCATCCGAACCCCCTCAGGTATTAAGTTGCACAACAACCGACAATTGCATTAAGTATTGCGCGTAATGTAATCGATAACTACATCTCGAACATAGCACCAATGTTTTATCCTAGTGGCAACAGCACATCCACTAATCTTAGAGTTTTCACTCCCAGTTCCACGGAGACATGAACCCACTATCGAGCATAAATACTCCCTCTTGGAGTTACAAGCATCTACTTGGCCAGAGCATCTACTAGTAACGGAGAGCATGCAAGATCATAAACAACACATAGATATAAATTGATAATCAACATAACAAGTATTCTCTATTCATCGGATCCCAACAAACACAACATTTAGAATTACAGATAGATGATCTTGATCATGTTCGGCAGCACAAGACCCGACAATTAAGCACAATGGGGAGAAGACAACCATCTAGCTACTGCTATGGACCCATAGTCCAGGGGTAGACTACTCACACATCACTCCGGAACGACATGGCGTAGAGTCCTCGGGGAGATGATTCCCCTCTCCCGGCGAGGGTGCGGAGCGATCTCCTGAATCCCAGAGATGGGATTGGCGGTGGCGGCGTCTGGAAGGTTTCCGTATCGTGGCTCTCGATGCTGGGGTTTGCGACGAAGGCTATTTGTAGGCGGAAGGGCGGGTCAAGGGCGTCCGAGGGGCCCACACTATAGGTCGGCGAGGCCGGGGCTTGGCCGCGCCGCCGTGGTTTGGCCACCTCGTGGCCCCACTTCGTTGACTCTTCGGTCTTCTGGAAGCTTCGTGCAAAATAGGACCCTGGGCGTTGATTTCGTCCAATTCCGAGAATATTTCCTTACTAGGATTTCTGAAACCAAAAACAGCAGAAAACAGCAACTGGCACTTGGCATCTTGTTAATAGGTTAGTTCCAGAAAATGCACAAATATGACATAAAGTGTGCATAAAACATGTAGATATCATCAATAATGTGGCATGGAACATAAGAAATTATCGATACGTCGGAGACGTATCAGCATCCCCAATCCTGGAGCACAAAACTCCGTTGGAAGGATGAACACCATGTTTGTGCCAGCCGATGTCTCATCATCGGCTTTCTTCTGTTTGGGGCGCCACTCTTTCTTCTGTGGTCGACCCTCCTCGTCCAGAGTTCGCTGAATTTTCGCGGCCAGATCAGGCCGCGCTTTCCTCAACGTATGCAGGTATAACCTTTCGGCTTCCTCCAAGCAACGTAGTCGCTGAACCCTACGTTTTTGGGAGTGGCTGAGTCCATCAGGGCACCACCTTGGACGGTGGTATTTATCTTCTTCTTCTTCTTCATCTTCTAATTCCTCGAGATCTTCCACCCGAGAGGACTCAGCTTGCTTGTTCCGAGATGGGAGAGGTCCTAGACGCTTGAACACTGACACGTCTCCTGTGCCCTTCTTCTTCTGTCTACATTCTGGGCAGTTGCCGATTGTGGGCAATCGGCTCATTCCTGAATCCCAGCAGTGTCTGAAGAAGGGACAGTCCCAGTGCCTATCCACGTCGTCTTGCTCTCTTGACTTTTCCTTGGCATGGCGCTCATATCTCTCCTCGTCGCGATCATGCCGACGATGTCTCCTGGCGTCCCTAGCCAGACGATCTCTTTCATCATCGTCGTTGTATCGTCGGCGTTGGTCGTATTGACTCACATATTTGTTGAGGAGGTGATCAGAGAGAGGTCGCTGATATCGCACATTCTTCACTTCTCCCTCTGTGATGTAGCGCTTGCCATCATGACGGAGCCGATCGCGTGGAACGGCTTCCTCCTTGTCCTTGCCACGAAGCGCTGCCCTCGTCTCTGTCCCTTACCAGGGTGGTGCACAGGCCCGACCATGTTGATGAACGAAACCTGGTGGCACCTCCCGGGTCGCGTACTCCACCATGTTAACGGCGGGAAAGGGGTGTGTGTCAACTTTCATGGCGTACTGGCTGAAAATTAGACGCCCTTGTTCTATCGCCATTTGGATCTGCTGACGCCACACCCTGCAGTCGTTGGTGGTATGGGTGATCGTGTTATGCCACTTGCAATATGGCTTGCCGTTCAGCTCTTGCACCGTAGGGAATTTGTGGCCTTCGGGTAACTTTAGCTGCTTCTCCTTGAGCAAGAGGTCGAAAATTTGCTCAGCTTTGGTCACGTCGAAGTCAAACCCTCTTGGAGGACCTTGTGGCTTAACCCATTTGCAGGACACGGGGCTTGCCCCCCGAGTCCATTCAGCCACTGCTACCTCTTGATCTCCTGCAGAGCCTTCATCTTCCTCTGTCTCAACCAGGACTACCGCACGCTTGAACTTGTCCTGGTACAACTCTGGGTGGCGCTGTTCATATAATGACAGTTTCTGAACCATATGCGCCAGTGAAGCGTAATCTGCTTGGGAAGCCATATCCTTGATTGGCGATGCGAGACACCACCGCCAACTCGACTGCTTCTTTTTCAGTCAACGAGCCGAATAGCATCGGTTCCTGGTCCTGAAGCGCTGGATGTATTCTGACACTGTTTCTCGCGCTTCTGCCGTACTTGTGCTAGATCGGCAATGCCGGCCTCGGAAGCCTCTGAGTGATACTGCATGTGGAACTGCTCTTCCAACTGCTTCCAAGTCCGGATTGAATCTGGTGGCAGCGAGGTGTACCACCCGAAAGCCGATCCTGTGAGGGACTGTGCGAAGAACCTCACGCGAGTGCATCGATGCTAAGATCGTGCCCAGTGCGCCAAATCGGCTCACATGCTCGATTGAGCTGGAGCCATCTGACCCACTAAACTTGGAGAATTCGGGGAGCCGATATTTGGGTGGTAGTGGGATCAAATCGTACTCGTTGGGGTACGGCTTGGAATAGCCGATTGCCCTCCTTTTCGGCACCATGCCGAACTGGTCTCTCAAGATGGTACTGATCTGATCCGCGGTGCTAGCTGCAGGAGTCGAGCTCTGAAGATTCGCTGGAGTGGCATACTTAGCTAGCCACGCTTGCTTCTCAAGATCTGAGCTAGCTGCAGGAGTTGAGCTTTGGAGGTTTGTTGGAGTGGCATACTTAGCTAGCCACGCCTGCTTCTCAAGATCTGATCCAGAAGCCCCTCCTGCTGTTCCAGAAATCCCTGCTGTTGCAGTCTGGTTCGTGAGTGCCCAGTTACTGCAGTCTGGCACATATGTGCACGTGTATCCGTGCGGGATCTCCTTAGGCGCCTCATACAAGAACGGTAATCACTAGGATCGCCACCCGATCTTGTAGACGATGAATGCCGGTGGAGCTCGGCATCTGGTGCTGCCAGCACGAGCAGCAATGGTGGTGGTCTGGAGTGGTATCTCTCCTTGGTGAGTCCCTAGAGCAGGTCTTTGGAGATACTGATATGAGTTTTCTCATCAACTTGATGAATTAATTTTAAGATATAGGACTTCCCTATTAGAACAGGTTGTTCGAAGGGGTCTCCTGTTCTTCCATCAAATATTCTGCTTTTTCCCGGGTACTCGGGTTCAAATACCCATGGATTTTTTGTTTCTTTACTGGCTTCATATAATTCTGAAAACACAAGTTTTCTTGAAGCCTCTTGCTCATATCTCTCATCAAAGGGTGCTATTCTATAATGTTTCTTTAGCAGATCCCCCGCTAATCCGAGTGAGCTTTCAAATATGAGGTCGGCCAGATTCATTCGTCCGGGTACTTCTTGAGCTCCTCGAGACCATATCAACAGGATCTTCCATCTTCAAATAGATGGCGATGCGATTGATGTCGAAGCTGTCCCCAGGCGTGCCAGAATGTGTTGGCGTCCGAAACCCCGCGAGTAGCGACGGGCAACACGTAGAGCGGGAGGCTCCAGGCTTGCGGTCCCTCGGCGACGGCCCGCAAGCTCCGGCACGCCGTCCGATGCTGGTGCAGGCGTGCCACCTGACCTATACCGTCAGGGGTGATGATGTGCTTCGCTTAGTTTCCTGCATGGCATACACGTAAACATTAAATACGAGCCTCGATCGGCTCTCGGGTTGTCCTGTGAATCGGCTCAAGGAGCCGATCCACCCATGATATGAGGTCTACGATCACATGGTGGTCCTGCTTGATCAATATAAAGCTAAAACGACCTACGACGATTTAGGGTTTTCACCGCATAATCGGAACATCCTACACGTGATTGAGCCTGGCAGCCACGCAAGATGATAATAAACCAGCCCTAGATAAGGCCTAAAAACCAACATGGAGTTGATTCCCGGAACATCTTATCTAGGGCTAGCAAACTACACCCTACGTACTACTGGATCCTTCAACCCGTTTGCAAGGCCTAACTATGCAGATATTAAACTAATCCTTGAAGAACAAGGAGCAATCATAACAGATCGGATCTACTAAACATGGATCAAGCAAGGTGCCGCCCTTACACCTAAGATAGGTGTAAGGCGGCTAGACGTCTAGGGATAGCATGGAACAAAGCATATATCGTGGTAAAGCAATACTAACCCTAACACATCTATGATAACTACGTTGCTCGCCATCAACAAGGCTTCAGCACGAGCAACGCATGGACAACGAATAAACGTATACTGCCTAGATCGCAAGATGCGATCTAGGCAGCATGACGCTTACCCGGAAGAAACCCTCGAAACAAGGGGTTGGCGATGCGCCTAGATTGGTTTGTTGTGAACGTGATTGTTGTTTTTCTCAATAACCCTAGATACATATTTATAGTCCGTAGACTTTCTAACGTGGGAATAATCCCAACCGTGTACGAGCTAAACTCTAACTAACCGACACGTATCCTACTATATTTACAGATACACGGGCAAACTAGCCCAAACTTCGTGTACAAGGCCGATTCATGTATATCTTCCGTGTATATTCTTCAAGCCCATCTTTAATCACGGCCCACCTCTCATGACTGTCACTGATAATGACACATGCTTCCGATTGCATTGAGGCTTTTCCGGAAAATGTTCGTTTGTTGTGAAGCTATGCGCATTTCTCAATGCAATTTCTCAGAAGGTAATCAATCCAGAAAGTCTATAGTGGTTGCAGAATGGTGTGGTCCAATGTCTGGTTATGACGCATATTATGACGCATATTAAGTTTGAGCTGGTGTTACCACCATCCTTCTTCAATATTATGACACATTTCCTGGTTCACCTAGTCGATGAGATTTCCATTCTCGGTCCTGTGTTTCTACACAATATGTTCCCCTTTGAGAGGTTCATGGGAGTCTTAAAGAAATATGTTCATAACCGTGCTAGGCCAGAAGGAAGCATCTCCAAGGGCTATGGAACAGAGGAGGTCATTGAGTTTTGTGTTGACTTTATTCCTGACCTTAAGCCGATTGGTGTTCCTGAATCTCGGTATGAGGGGCGACTAAGTGGAAAAGGCACGCTAGGAAGGAAATAAATGATATTTAGGGACGACATTTCTTTCACTCAAGCACACTACACAGTTCTACAAAGTTCCACCTTGGTGGCTCCGTATATCAATGTACACAAGAATTGTGTACGCTCCCAGAACCCGGGGCAGTCGAACGATAATGGCGCCAGAAATTTAGCTTGATAACGCGTGAAGCACATGTCCGTTGGGAACCCCAAGAGGAAGGTGTGATGCATACAGCGACAAGTTTTCCCTCGGTAAGAAACCAAGGTTATCGAACCAGTAGGAGATGAAGGCCATGAAGGTTGTTGGTGGAGGAGTGGTGCGGCGCAACACCGGGGATTCCGGCGCCAACGTGGAACTGCTAACACAATCCAAAATACTTTGCCCAACTTAACGGTGAGGTTGTCAATCTCACCGATGCTGTAAACAAAGGATTAAACATATGGTGTGGAGAATGATGTTTGTTTGCAATGAGCAGCAGAGAACAATGATTGCAGTAGATTGTATTCAGATGTAAAAGAATGGACCGGGGTCCAGGTTCACTAGTGGTGTCTCTCAATAAGAAATAGCATGTTGGGTGAACAAATTACAATTGGGCAATTGACAAATAGAGAAGACATAACAATGCACATACATATCATGACTACTATGAGATTTACTTAGGGCATTACGACAAATTACATAGACCGCTATCCAGAGCATGCATCTATTCCTAAAAAGTCCACCTTCGGGTTAGCATCTGCACCCCTTCCGGTATTAAGTTGCAAACAACAGAGACATTAGGTATGGTGCGTAATGTAATCAACACAAATATCCTTAGACAAGCATCGATGTTTTATCCCTAGTGGCAACGGCACATCCACAACCTTTGAACTTTCTGTCACTGTCAGATTCAATGGGGGCATGAACCCACTATCGAGCATAAATACTCCCTCTTGGAGTCACAAGTATCAACTTGGCAGAGCCTCTACTAGCAACGGAGAGCATGCAAGATCATAAACAACACATATATGATAGATTGATAATCAAGTTGACATAGTATTCCATATTCATCGGATCCCAACAAACACAACATAGCATTACAAATAGATGATCTTGATCATGATAGGCAGCTCACAAGATAACATGATAGCACAATGAGGAAGACAACCATCTAGCTGCTGCTGTGGACCCATAGTCAGGATGGTTCTCACACATCGATCGGAGCGATCATGGTGATGTGGGGTCCTCAGGGTGATGAATCCCCTCTCAATGAAGATGGGATTAGCGCTGCGGCGTCTACGGAACTTTTCTCGTATCGTGTTCCTTGTTAATAGGGTTTCGCGCAGGAAGTATAAGTAGGCGGAAGGGCAGTCGGAGGAGGCACGAGAGACCCCCCCCCCACCACCTTACATAGGGCGCAGACCCCCTTGGCAGCCTTATCCACGTCTTTGTCGGCGCCCATTGGCCAACCCCGTATCCTCTTCGATCTTCAGAAACTCGCGTGGAAAAATAAGACCACGGGCATACATTGCGGTCAAAACCAAGCGACGTGACCAGGCCAACACAAATAGAGCCGGGGAACAACTTAGGGCTGCGGCTGGCCCTGGTCCCTCGAGCGACGGCCCGCAAAGCCTCTGGTACACGTCCGATGCTGATGCAAGGGCGTGCCACCTGACCTATACCTGGTCAGGAAGGTGATGGAGATGCCTCGCTTAGTTTCCTGCATGGCATACACGTAAACATTAAATACGAGCCTCGATCGGCTCCAGGTTATCCTGTGAATCGGCTCAAGGAGCCGATCCACCCATATTGATTACGTACGAGGTGCCGAATATATGGTGGTCACAGCAGTCAGATAAAGCTAAAATGATCTCTGACGGTTAGGGTTTCACCGCATAATCGGATCATCCTACTCACGATTGGGCCTGTGAAGCCACGCACGGTGATAAATGGCCCGATCCCATAGACAGGCCTAAAAACCAGCACGAGGTTGATCCCGAACATCATCTGGACTAGCAAACGGCACCCTACGTGCCGCTGGATCCTCAACCCTTTGTAGGCTAACTGTTTCAGATATTAAACTAATCCTTTGAAGAACAAGGAACAGCAACGGATCGGATACTAAATAATGATCAAGTGGGGTGCCTTCCCCCACCTAAGATGATAAGGCGGCTACATATGCAAGGGTTGCACTACGATAGCATATGATACGGAAAACAATGCTAACCCTAACATATCTAAGATAATTACGTTGCTCGCCATCAAAAAGGCTTCAGTACGAGTGATGACCCACAAGTATAGGGGATCGTTTCGAGGAAGTAAGGCAATTTATTGATTCGACACAAGGGGAGACAAAAAATACTTGTGCCTTAACGGCGGAGTTGTCAATTCAGCTGCACCTGAGAAGCGGACTTGCTCGCAAAGAGTTTATCGGTAATGTGATTTTATAACAATAACGATAGTGAAACCATGACGACGATCGCAGAGAGACAGCGGTAGTGATTTAGTAAGCAGGGATTAAATACGTAGGCATGAGGGACGGATGACGGGCGTGCATGGATGAGAGAAACTCATGTAACAATCATGCAGAGGCATTTGCAGATAATAATAGCTATGGTGTCCAAGTACAAAGCAATCAATAGGCATGTGTTCCATATATAGTCGTGCGTGCTCGCAATGAGAAACTTGCACAACATCTTTTGTCCTACCAGCCGGTGGCAGCCGGGCCTCAAGGGAAACTACTGGATATTAAGGCACTCCTTTTAATAGAGTACCGGAGCAAAGCATTAACACTCCGTGAACACATGTGATCCTCACATCGCTACCATCCCCCCCCGGTTGTCCCAATTCTTGTCACTTCGGGGCCATTGGTTCCGGACAGCGACATGTGTATACAACTTATAGGTAAGACCATAAACAATGATTATCTTGATGAAACAATAACATGTTCAGATCTGAGATCATGGCACTCGGGCCCTAGTGACAAGCATTAAGCATAACAAGTTACAACAATATCATCAAAGTACAATTACGGACACTAGGCACTATGCCCTAACAATCTTATGCTATTACATGACCAATCTCATCCAATCCCTACAATCCCCTTCAGCCTACAGCGGGAGAATTACTCACACATGGATGGGGGAAACATGGCTGGTTGATGTAGAGGCGTTGGCGGTGATGGCGGCGATGATCTCCTCCAATTGTCCCGGCGGAGTGCCAGAACGGAGACTTCTGGCTCCCGCGACGGAGTTTCGCGATGTGGCGGCGTTAC
This sequence comes from Lolium multiflorum, assembly GCA_030979885.1. Classification (NCBI taxonomy): domain Eukaryota; kingdom Viridiplantae; phylum Streptophyta; class Magnoliopsida; order Poales; family Poaceae; genus Lolium; species Lolium multiflorum. Next base: position 27,112,690 of record CM061753.1, on the reverse strand, counting down.
GGAGGGGTTTACGGCGACTTCGACTTACTCCCCATGCGTTTTAGGTCGAGACGATCGTAGTCCGAAGGAGGCGTCGGGAGCCGGCCGGGGAGCCACACCACGAGGCCACGGGCCCAGGCCCGGCGCCGCCCTATGGTGTGGGGCCCTCGAGCCTCTATAGTGTCCTTAAAAGCTCAAAATCATTATGCAGGAAAATAGGGCCTTACGCATAAATTCCGGGGATTTTTAAGGTGGATTTCTGCAAAGCGAGACACCGAGGCGGTTAACGAAACGACGTTAATCCGTGTTAGTTGCATCCAAAATGCACAAATTAGAGGCAAAACAATAGCAAAAGTGTTCGGGAAAGTAGATACGTTATCAACTCCCCCCAAGCTTAGCTTATTGCTTGTCCTCAAGCAATTCAGTTAACAACTGAGCGATAAAAACTTTCATGAACACATTTGCTCATATGATGTATATATTCTCATGCTATGGCTAATACTTAAGCAATTCATAATGAGATACATGCAAATAAGATCATCTAACAGCTATGTCAATCATGGAGAGGTATCAACAATTAATAATAAGCATCATGAATCATGTATATAAGCAGGATTGCAATGTTCATAAGAGAGTATGATAAAGTGGTATCTCGCTTGCCTGTATTTGATTGGCAAAACATAAATGCCCAGGCACCTCTGGAGTTCATAGAAAGACTAGAAGTAGTGATTGTCAAAAGATAAATGCATCAAAGTTATACCACAATCAATCATATTTTGAGACAAGCATATTATACTAAGAATGACAGTTATGCTCTCAAGATAGTGCTCAAAGAAATAATGGAGACACAACATAAAAGTAAGAGATTGACCCTTCACAGAGGGAAGCAGGGATTAACATGCGCTAGAGCTTTTCATTTTTGAAAACAGGAGTAAAATTGTTTTGAGAGGTGTTTGTTGTTGTCAACGGATTGGTAATGGGTACACTAACTACCTCGCCAACCGGACTTTGAGCGGCTCCATGAATTATTATGTTGTTGGCACTCCTTCAACCTTTCTTACAAACCATAATGTGCGAATCCTCAGGTGACCTTCCAGCAATCTCATACCATGAAGGAGTGCCCTTTTATTTTAGTTTTATTATGATGATGACACTCCCCCCAACCTTTGCTTACACAAGCCATGGCTAACCGGATCCTCGGGTGCCTTCCAACATTCACATACCATGGAGGAGTGTCTTTAAGTTAATTAATTTGGGACTGGGAATCCCATTGCCAACTCTTTTTGCAAAATTATTGGATAAGCGGATGTGCCACTAGTCCATATGAGAGTCCGTCAAAAGTAAATGACAAGGTTGAAAGCTAAACACCACATACTTCCTCATGAGCTATGAAACATAAACACAAATTGAGAAGCATTTTGAAGGTTTTAAAGGTAGCGCATTTACTTGGAATGGTTTGAAATGCCATGCATAGGTATTTATGGTGGACACTTTTGGAACAACTTGGTTTTTAGGTGTTTGGAAGCACGAGCAGCGTTCCCGCTCAGTACAAGTGAAGGCTAGCAAAAGACTAGGGAGCGACAAATCAAGAGAGCAGTAGCTGTCATAATCATGCTTGCGGCAAAATAAATTAACGGAGGCATAAAAGTGATACAAGAACTCTGAAGCAATATAGATCATCGAGGCTTAATTGACTTTTTGTTCAGTCATATGCATGCGTGAGCATGTGCCAAATCGATATAAATGAATTATTCAGAGGAGGATACCACAATGCCATACCTACTTATGAATAAAACAATGCAAGCAAACATCCATGACATGCTACTCATATTAATAAATTGGAGCTAAACATGAGAGATCATGAACTACTAAACTTTCTCAAATAACATATACCTCACATGAACCAACTAAGCATGCTCACATGGATGAGTATATGTACAAAAATGAAAACAAATAGAGTTCATACCAGCCTCTCACCACAGTCGGATTGTCGTAGATCGTCATTATTGCCTTTTCACTTGTGCAGCTTGGATAATATGAAATGAAGACCACGCTCCAGCCACCAAAGACCATTGAACTCATAAAGAACTTTACAAACCAAAGAAGAACAGCAAATATTTTTGGTGTTTTCAAATTAGAAACAAGAACAAGAGGAAACAAACAAACAAAGCAAAATCTTTTTGGGTTTTCTTATAGCAAACTGGCAATAGCAAATGAAACGAAGCAAATGAAAGAAACCAAAGTAAACAAATGGTGAAGAGAAACAACAGAAATATTTTTGGTCTTTTTGTGTTTTGGGAAAGAAACAAAACAAAAACAAGAAATAGCAAACTAAAAGAAACACAGAAAAGCGAGATGGCAGAAATCTGCCAAAACCTGACAGCAGTACAGAAATCGATTTTTACAAAAATCTTACGTTGCTCAGATTGAAAAGTGTTCAACTAATGAAAGTTAGATAACAACCTGGGGAACCTGCACAAAAATTGGCAGCTCAAAATGACGCTCTGGCTATTTTTGAGAATTTTTACGGTAACGTTCCAGAATCTGTTTTCAGGCAGCACTTCCCCAAATATCATCTTCCTCTCATTAGAAAACCACTCAAACAAACAAAACAAGTATGTACAAGTATCCGGCAACCATAATATGCAAAGAATGAGTGATGCCGGTATACCTCCCCCCAAGCTTAGGCTTTTGGCCTAAGTGGAGTTCAATCCCATCGATCCCATGAGGTAGTGTCTCCGTAGTATGACGAAGATGGATCGTATTCCGGGTATGTGCTAGAAGAGGATACGTGACGGTGTAGTCGTAGGAGGGCTCGGCGTTCTCGGAGTCATGTTGCTGGTGGAATTCTTGTATCTTCATATGCTCTTCCACTTCCTCCTTAGTGCACGACCATGATTGCCTGTCAATACTGAACAAACCTGGTTGGGGAAGAGGAATTTCTTTCTCATCCCCGTCAGAAAACAACATTCTATAAACCATATTATCTAAAGTAGAATCAGTGGTAACAAAATGATGACTCTTCATAGCAGCAATATCGAGTCTCCTAGGGGCCAATGGCACATCATTAGGATCAATAGGAAGATTTAGATATGTTAAAACACGCAGTGCAATAGGTTCCTCCAAAAATAGGCCCCCTGTTAGTCAGGCGGCGAGCAATAAGAGCACCAAGGTGATAAGATGTCTGACCAGTAAGTGCAATATTCAAGAAAGCAAGATGGTAACTAGAAATGTTGCTAG